>JARWLC010000011.1:111982826-113182826 GCA_033318265.1 Phyllotis vaccarum
AGAGAAGAGAGAGGGGAAGGAGGGAGAGAAGGGGAAGGAGGGAGGAGAAGGGGAAGAAGGAGAGAAGGGGGAAGGATGAGAGAAGGGGAAGGAGGGAGGAAGGGAAGGAGGAGAGAAGGGGAAGGAGGGAGGAAGGGAAGGAGGAGAGAGAAGGGAAGGAGGGAGGAGGGGAAGGAGGAGAGAAGGGGAAGGAAGGAGGAAAGGGGAAGGAGGGAGGAAGGAGGAGAGAAGGGGAGGAGGAGAGAAGGGGGAAGGAGGAGGAAGGGAAGAGGGAGGAAGGGGGGAAGGAGGAGGAAGGGAAGGAGGAGAGAAGGGGAAGGAGGGAGGAAAGGGAAGGAGGGAGGAGAAGGGAAGGAGGAGAGAAGGGGAAGGAGGGAGAGAAGGGGAAGGAGGGAGAGGGGAAGGAGGGAGAGAAGGGGGAAGGAGGAGAGAAGGGGAAGGAGGAGGAGGAAGGAGGAGAGATGGAGGGAGGAAGAGGGAAGGAGGAGAGAAGGGGATGGAGGGAGGAAGGGGAAGGGATGGAGGGAGGAAGGGGAAGGAGGGAGGAAGGGGAAGGAGGAGAGAAGGGGAAGGAGGGGAAGGGATAGGAGGGAGAGAAGGGGAAGGAGGGAGGAAGGGGAAGGAGGGAGGAAGGGGATGGAGGAGAGAAGGGGATGGAGGGAGGAAGGGGGAAGGAGGAGAGGAAGGGGGAAGGAGGGAGGAAGGGGATGGAGGGAGGAAGGGGATGGAGGGAGGAGGGAAAGGGGAGGAAGAGGAGGAGGGGAGGTGGGGAAGGGAGGGGAGAGAAGGGGAAGGAGGAGGAGAAGGGGAAGGAGGGAGGAAGGGGAAGGAGGGAGGGAAGGGGGGGGTAGGATGGGGGGAGGGAGGAAGGGGAAGGAGGTAGGAAGGGGATGGAGGGAGGAAGGGGAAGGAGGAAGGAAGGGGAAGGAGGAAGGAAGGGGAAGGAGGGAGGAAGGGGAAGGAGGAGGAAGGGGAAGGAGGGGGAGGGAAGGGGGAAGGAGGGGAGGAAGGGGAAGGAGGAGAGAAGGGGAAGGAGGGAGGAAGGGGAAGGAGGAGAGAAGGGGAAGGAGGAGAGAAGGGGGTGATGCCAACAGGTCCAATTAATCTAGTTCCTCTCTTCATATCTTTAATAAAGATTTTGAGAAAATCTGGTTGTTTTGTTTTCACATTTTCAGACACAAAGTAGAAAAAAGATGCACAATTATTTGTATGAATCTAGAGAACTCTTCTAGGTATCAAGACTATCTGATTACTGTTTTCTTTTACATTTTATCTGGGTAGCTTCATTATTATTGTCTTTGCAAATCAACACACACTCATTACGCTACTACAGTTTTCGCAGCTCCACATAAAAGACACACATTAGATACTATCGACAGTGTTGTTGAAATTTTTTAAATAGCATACATTAGGCCTAGCAGCCTGTCGCCAAGCTCCTGAGGCCTGTTGCAAAAACTCCTAAGATGTAAGGATCGTGACTGGGGTTTTTCTTTTATTTCATCACACTTGGTTTCACATAGAAATGTGCACAGTGAACTCAGTTCTGCAAAAGTGCTGTGAGTTTTATCAATGGGGGAAAAATCTTTGTGCCTAAGGGTGACCATGACAGGAAAGGATCCTACTGGCTCTGACCACCGATTTCCTACTCTGCTGATCTTGCCATGGCATACAAGCCAGTCCCCTCTGACTTTCGTGTGCTCTTGATGCTGAACCTTGTTTGCCACAAAAGCACAGAGCAGGACTCTGCTTCTGCTGATGGTCTGGTCCTGGATGCAAGATGCCCTTCACATCCAGACCACTCTGACCTCTGTGATGCTAATTGCCTGTCTGTGCTGCCGCCCCTTGCTACCCATCATCTCAGATGGCCTCCTTGACTAATTTTACTACTCTTTCAGAAACAATTAATTGAGATTGGCCTATAAAGTCTCCATATAAAATGGCCAATTATCGATTACTGACACTTCCACAGCTCCACCCCTCCTCGCGGAAAGGATGCACAGGCCACTTAATCATCTATCATATCCTCCTGCCAGATACAGCTGCAGCTGATCTGCCTGAATGGTCTCACCATTGTCTGCCCTGAACTTACATAGGCAGACAAGAGGCCAACTCAGTCTGGGCTACAGCAGGTTGGCCTCCACAGTGCCAAAGCTCGTCCCGAGTGCTCAGGAACCCATTCTCAGGACTGTGGACATTGCCTGTAGCTTACAGTAATGGTCATGGAACAAAGGAGATTCCATTAGTACCTAACGAACAGGATTCATTCAGTCAGTAAATGCATAAATGCACCTAAGCTGCACTTGGAATATCAGTGAACAAGGCAGACAAGACCTTCAGGAAAGCAATTTCCCCACTGGGAGACATGACCCACTAATAACCATATAAAGGAAGAACACATTAAGATTTGATCCAGGCTGCATAGAAAGGGCAGGGAAGAGAAGAGGCTTTCTAGAAGCAGCAGGACATTATCAAATGTTCAGCGTTTGCAAAAATTAGAAAAAGCCAGGCTGGGCCAGGCATGGTGTTCCCAATACTCAGGAGTCAGAGGCAGACAGGTCTCTGAGTTCAAGGCCAGCCTAGTCTACAGAGTGAGTTCCAGGATAGCGAAGGCTACATGGAGAAACCTTGCCTCAAAAAAACAAAGAAGAAGTAAAAGAAAAGAAAGAGTTAAGACTGGGTGTAGCAATATGTGTCTGTAACCCCAGTGCTGTGGGGACATAAAAGCAGGCTGTCCCTAGAGTTCACTGGCCAGCAAGCCTACCTAGCCAAATATTTTTGAGACAGGATCTTTTTCTAAATATAAGGATGATAAGTGATTGAGAAAGACCTGGCATTGACCCCAGATCTGCCATGATGGGGGAGGGAAAGAGTCACTGCTCACTCGAGACACTTTACTGCCATATTGCACAAAAATTGTCATGGCATGTTCTTAGAAGTTTGCAATGTCTATGAAGTGAAGCGGACCCACATCAGTTGTGCAGACTGTAAACTTCACTGGCTAGTGTGGTGGCCACACTTAATAAGATAGCCTAGGAAGATGTCTCTTAAAAGGGGATACTAGAGCTGAAAAATCACCATCAAAAGGAAGCAGCAGGCTTATGAGTTAAGAAATGTTCCAGATAGCCAGGACCATGACAAACCCTGGGATAAAGCAGAAAACAAGTCTCCGGGGGAACAGAAAGGAGGCTGTGCTGTTATCGCATTGGTGAGATCCAGAGACAGCAGACAGAGATGTCATTGGTAGGAGAGAACAGGTGTGCTGGAGTTGAGAGGCATGGTGAAGAGTTCATTTACACGTGTTCAATCCTACAAAGCAGAGTATTTTATTTACAGTGAAATCCCTAGCCTCATTCAGAGAGACTGATCACTAAGGCTTGGGGACCAGAATTTTTCAAAGCTCCCAGGAAAACCTAAGGGGCAGCTATGGTTAAGAACAGTAGTCTAAAGGCAACCCCATAACTCCCTACAAAAGTCTACACAATACTCTCCACTGGGCTTCAAACCTGCACCATCTTCTTCACTGAGAGCTTGCTAGAAATACAAATTTTCTCCCCCCAACACACACGCAATCAGGAACTCTTAGGTTGATGCCCATTGATCTGTTTTTATAAACCCTCCAGGTGACACTCATGCTGTGAAAGTTTAAGAACCTCTGATCAAAAGATTGTGTTTCTAGAAATATGGCAATACTCCAGGGCTGGAGTTCCCAGTACTGGGAACAATGACCATGTCTTCTAGGAGGGAATGACTGTCTTAGAGTAGCTCTCAGAATTAGCAAGGCCAAGACTATTTCTCACTCAAAAGATAAGTCACAGAAGTTTTATCACCAAGATGGGCGCTCACAATACAGCAGTGGTCAAGGACTCTCACTGAATCAGCCACAAGTGTTACAGTGGGTTCCCAGCCCAGAATTGCAAGATAGCTAGGTGATAACGATGAAGCAAAGTGACACTTTTCCAACCTGCCCCTTTCTTGTCAAATGCCTTTCATGGCAATACTCCAGGGCTGGAGTTCCCAGTACTGGGAACAATGACCATGTCTTCTAGGAGGGAATGACTGTCTTAGAGTAGCTCTCAGAATTAGCAAGGCCAAGACTATTTCTCACTCAAAAGATAAGTCACAGAAGTTTTATCACCAAGATGGGCGCTCACAATACAGCAGTGGTCAAGGACTCTCACTGAATCAGCCACAAGTGTTACAGTGGGTTCCCAGCCCAGAATTGCAAGATAGCTAGGTGATAACGATGAAGCAAAGTGACACTTTTCCAACCTGCCCCTTTCTTGTCAAATGCCTTTCATGAACACCCCAATTCATACATCCCACAGTAGACACCACTATTCTGATTTTAGAGATAAAATTCTGAGTTTAGACAGAGTAACACAGCCAGAGACTGGTTTTGTAGCTGTTCTAGACCCTTCCATCATACTATTTCCCACCCAAAAGACACAAATCTCAAATCAGATCTATCTAGGAGCTGAAGTTCAACTTACAGGAATACCACTAGCATCATACAAAAGCAGACACACCCAGCTGTGTGGAAGCAGAGACTTCTGGGGGGTCAGGCTGGGAAGCCCCCACATAGCCTAGTCTGAGGCCAACACCTGAACTGTGTCTCAATGTTTTGAGCTCAATCCAGAATAGCACATTAGAGTCACCTGGAAACACCCCATGGGCGCTGGTTTCATGGTTCTAGGGTAAAAGGCAGTACTCAATACCTAGTAAAACCTGACTAAATGGTCCCCACCTTACCTGAGGAAAGAGAGAAAGTCCAGGAGACACGCAGGGCTGGCTTCTCTGGAAGGGCATGAGGAAGTGCTTGGCACACACAGGAGCTGCATATGGCAGGAATTGATAAGAGATCTCTTGGGCTCTCAGCTAGTCACTGCCTTAGAATCCGCTGACAGAGGCAGGAGAGCGATGTTAGCACAGAGAGATAGTAGTAATGGTAAGGTGCTGTGTGGCTGGACCAAACTGTTCCTTCCTGGGTCTGTTTTCACTGGAGAGTGATGTGTTTTGAGCATGCATAAGACAGATCCCAGGACCCAGAGAATTAGCAGCTAGGACTCTGGAAGTCAGAGTGTTGCAAGAATAAAAGAAACTCAGAGCCAGATATCAGGGAAAGGCTGAAATATCAAAGGGAGGAAACACCACAGTCAGATCTCACCCAGCTATCACCCAGCTTCCTCAGCCTCGCTCCTCATGGCTTCTACTGCCTAGTCTGTCTTCCTACACCTGCCTTAAATGCCCTCTTCGCCCAGTTGTTTCACATCTAGGTTAAGATTAAATGTGTGGGCTACTACTATTTGGTAGTTAGCTTTGAACTCACAGAAACACAGAAAGATCTCTGTCTCTGGAGTTATGAGATTAAAGCCTGGCACCACCACTGCCTGCCTGGGAGCCTGGAACACCCTCTGTAAACTAAACTGGCCTCAAACTCAGATCTGCTGGGATTAAGGTCGTAGGTCACTACTCCCGGATATTCCCTGTGTTGGGATTAAAGGTGTAAATCACCACTCTCTGATCCTCCTGGATTGACTGTGGGTATCTCTGATATTTCAGACTTGTTTTTATTAAATATGAAGCATATCCCCACATCAGGGTGCACAGGTGTGGGCATTGACATTTGGTTAGCAGCATTGTTCTATCTCCTGAAATACTGTGAATGCACCCAAGTTTGTCTTTCCAGGTGCCCATCCAGTTCTTGCCCATTTCTTTCCCCTCATCCAATTATTCCTTCTGCTTGCTTCTTCTCCACTTCTAACTGCATAAGAACACTTAGAACATTCCTCTTTATTCTGAGAAGTAAGCAGCCCCCTAAGGTCTGGCCTTTATGGATGGGTGGCAGAGACACAGATCTCCTGGTGAAAGCTTAGCACAGAAATAGTAGCAAAAGCCCCTTTGAAAATCACAGCGCGCTCTCTCTCTCTCTCTCTCCTCTCTCTCTCTCTCTCTCTCTCTCTCTCTCTCTCTCTCTCTCTCTCTCTCTCTCTCTCTCTCTCTCTCTCTCTCTGTCTTCCATGGAAGCTTGTTTTCTTAATTACACTAGGAGTCCATTAAGAGAGGTGTTTCTGGAGCTAAATGTCTCAAATGAGGCTCCAGGAGCAACCACTCTCTGCTGCAGGATTAGCCAAAAGCCCAAGACTGCAGCTGAACGCAAGATGCTAATGAGAAACCTTTAGATTATACAGTTTGCCCTAGAATCTGTAATAGATGCCGCCTCTCTCCAAGTCACTAAGGTAAGAAGGCCCAGGGCAGCGTTTCTATATGTAATTATGCTCCCATCCTCACCTTGCTACTAAGGGAACATGAACTTTACTGTACCGTTCACCACCAATTTTCACTTTACTGCACAAGCCAAGGTGCATTCCATCAGGAAGATGAAAGAGTTCAGCATCCGAAGCTGTCAGCCATTTCCACTTAGGAATTTAGTGCAGCTCCTAAATCATAACAGAAGCTCAACTCCCAACATCTTGCACCTCATGGGGGTTTCAAACATTCCCCTGTTCTCCGGGTATCTTGGTGCAGTTACACTAATAGGAGCCATTTAATGCCGTCTTGCTGCGGAGGAAGAGGTTTGAAGGATTAAATTTCAACACACAGCTCCTTATCATAGAGAAACATCCCTTCATTGCAGATTTCCTGGATCTGACACGTGCTCACTTCTCTCCCACTAGAACCCGCTGTCCCTGATAACGGATGGAGATTTAGAAATTTTGTTACTGCTGCTTTTTAATCTCTGTTCCAGCTAAAATGGGGCCATGGGCAAGATCAATGCTAATTCCAGATTAGGAGTGATGGTCACCATACCAACACCAGTAAACCCCATTTCTTGATTCTCAGAATGTCCTCATTTAACCAAGGCACAGCCTTCTCCCACAAGCCCTGGATATATTACTACCTTCTTATACCACCTCAACTAGTCAGTATGCAAATTCTGTTAAAGTTCTTTACTAAAAAGTAGAGTGGTGGTTCATATGGATAAGAGCCATTGCTGCACAAAGCATGAGAAACTGAGTTCAAATCTCCAGAACCCACATAAAAAGCTGTGTATGGCCATACATACACCATCACGAAGGGGAAGAGAAAGGAGAACCCATACAGTTTGCTGACAGCCTAGTTCTAGGAATAAAGACCCTATATCAAAGAAATCAATGGAGAATAATAGAACAGGACACCTGATGTCTTCACCTAGCCTCCATGTACTTATACTCATGCTCAGCCTACACATAGATCCACACCTGTAGACATGTGCTTGGGTGTTACAATACGGTTTTTTGGCCTTGTGCGGCCAGAGGTTTAGACCCACAGACTTGTCACCTTAGAGTCTTAGACTCTTTAACTGCCTGTTGCTGTTTAGGCCCTTAAAAAGGATTTAGATGTTTATAATAAGTTTATGTTGTTTGGCCTATGGCTCAGGCATATTGTTAGTTTTTATCTTAACTTATTTTTATTAATCTGTCTTGTCACATGGCCTGTGGCTCACTTGTATATATATATATATATATATATATATATATATATATATATATATATGTATGTATGTATATGTGTATGTATGTATGTATGTATGTATGTATGTATGTATGTATGTAGCTGGCTCAATCTGTCTCTGAGTCTGTCTTTTGTCTATTTATTTATTTTGATTTTGGTGCCTGTCATGGGCCAAAACAGCTTTTTTTATTTAAAGATTGATATTTATAGCATATAGCATATAGCATGCATGAGTGCACACACACACACACACACAAATTTGCAAAGGTCTCTGCTAATTTCCTTGATCCTGCACTCATTTATCCCCATTGCCCGCACTGCGCTGGTGGATTAGCACTATTATATACCATTCCTATAAAGGTATCAGCATATAAGTTGGAACCATTCACTTGGACTCACATTGAGGATGCTTCAGTCTGTGACTGGTGGGGCCCATGGAAGCACATCATGGTAGAGATGCATGGTGGAGTAAGTCCTTTACCTTCTGACTAGCACAAAATCCAAGAAAAGAGAAATCAGATGCTAATAGGACCCATCCCCAGGACGAGTCCCACTTCTTAAATGTTCCATAACCTTCCAACGCCCCACCCTGGGAACAAGTTTGCCACACATGAGCCATTGGGAGTCATTTATGCAAACTTGGTTTAGACCCTCATCACCACCTGCCTGAGTTATTTCTTAAACATATAATTAATGAGTTCTTACTATATGCCAGCACTGAGTGCTGGGTCATCGGCATTCACGTGGTAAAGAGACCTCACATGAACACATACATAAATTGTTGTTAAATGACAAATGAAAAGTGCCACTTAGGTTGGTAGGTGTAACACGGCTAAGAGGTTCAGCTGTTGGGATGGGTGGTAGCTTGAATAAGAATAGACCATGTAGGGGGATTATGTTGTTTCATTGTAATAATTGTCCCACCCACTAGTTTAATAAAAAGCACTGATTGGCCAAAGGCAGACAGGAAGTGTGGGCGGGGCTACCAGATTAGGAGAACTCTGGGAACTGGAAGAACAGAACAGAATGCCAGAGAGAAGCCAGAAGAACCAGAGGACAACTATGCTGCTCTGATGGGCTGAACAGGATAAGAGTCATGGGTTAGATTAAGGGTAAAGAGTTAGCAAGTTATATGCCTTTGGCCTTAGGCCGATCAGCCTAAAACTATTGTAAGCATCTGTGTGTCTCTGTGGGTCTGTGGGTCTGCACGCCTAAACCTTGAGGCTAGGCCCGAAAGACCGGGTCAGAAACCTCATACTATAGGCCCACATCAGCTTTTATATTTGAGTTATTAATCACCAGGAAATGTGTGATATGACTTCTTGGAGTAGATGTGGCCTTGTTGGAGGAAGTCTGTCAGTGGGGTGAGCTTTGGGGTTTCAAAAGCCCATGCTAGGTTTAGTTCACAGTTCTCTCTCTCTCTCTCTCTCTCTCTCTCTCTCTCTCTCTCTCTCTCTCTCTCTCTCTCTTCCTTAACTCTTTTTGCCTTCAGATCTCAGATCAGGATATAGTTCTTAGATACTGTTCCATCAACATGTCTGCCTACACGCCTCCATGTTCCCTACCATGATGATAATGGACTGACCCTCTGAAACTGTAAGCAAGACCCCAATTAAATGCTTTCTTTTATAAGGGTTGCCTTGGTCATTGTGTCTCTTCACAGCAATAGAATACTGACTAAATTAGGATTCAACATCTATTTCATCCTTAGAAGACCTGAAAGCCCAGCTCCTGGTAGGGCTAAGGAGACTCCTACAGGACCCAGGGGTCCCACAAAAACCAGCTATAAACTCCAAATGAAACAGAAGGAACCATGAGAACAATGAGCTGGAAGCACTGCCTCGGCAGATGTGGATGGTCTAACTGGGGAGGAAAAATAAGGAATAAAATTTGCTAGCTGCCTCTGTGCCTTAAAACCCAAATGCAGCCTCAAGTCAGATGCACAGGTGTGAGGACACTCATTGCTGTGGGAAGCTTTCCAGAAAAAATAAAAACTGAATGACCTGTTTGTGCTACAAACTGGTTAATTACAATACATCATTTCAATTATAAAAGCAAAACATGTTTCAGTTTTTTAAAAATTAACATCAAATATCATTTTCATTACAAAAAAGAATAGCAATTTTATTTTTTATTATATGTACATACATACTTTGATTAAAAAATATTGGAAGTCTACAGAAACAGGAATCATCATCTAAGAATGGGATATCATCTGATGATTTTCAATTTCTCTATGTTTTTTAAGTTGTCTTGAATAATCAATCTCTCTACCCATAGATTAGAGCAGCTCTCAAACTCATAAGAGAAGTTTCTTTGTGCAGTGGATGATAGTTAACTCTGAAACTCACAATTAGTCAAAGTGCAAAAATAGTGTGTGTTGAATGCTCAGCCACAAAAGGGACATTTATATCACAGCTTCTCCTCCAAGGCTCAGGAAGAGATGGCCAAAGACGGAGAGAGCCAGAAGAGGGAAAAACAAAAACAATAGAAACCAATGTCTTCTGGACAGCAGAGGCCCACTGCACTCAGAAGCTTACAGCCTCTGTGTTCGCCTGCACATGATCTAGCCAGTTGACATTCTGGCACAGAGGGGAGGCGACACTAAGAGCTGCTGTTCTCAAGACAACGTGGAAAAGAGTGAGTTTTCTTTGAGGGTGTAACCATGCTCCAGCAGATAGATGGGCCAACATGATGAGGAAATAGGCAGTAGACATCTGACTCCATAGTTACTGTTTTGAAGACATTAAATTTAAAGTTTCAGGGAAGGGGATGTATCTGGGATGAGTTAGGGGGAGAGAGGAAGGTTAAATGTGATCAAAATACACAGTATGAAATGCTCAAAAGTAAAATATTTTAACTCAATTAATAATATAAGTAATAGTATGTATATATAAATATACAATAGTCTTAAATATAGCCTGGTGTATGTTGCAAAAGAAAGTTAGAGCAAGCCAGGCACATCCATTGAATTCATGTTCTTTGGTGCAATCTGGTGGTTCTGTTCCCACAAGATGGTCCATGATTCTTCTTACTTCTTGAGGAAAGAGGCTGTATAAGTTGATGGCTAAGGACTGGCCATGGCACTAAAGAACCCAGCCTGGGATCCCTATTGTACCACTCTGGTTAGACTTTCTGTGCCTGACACACAATGTGAAACCTACCATGGGTCCTGAGTCTTAAGATTCTTATTTGGATCAAGTAAATTAATCTTTTCTAAAGCGCTTAGAGCAGTGTTGGGCACTTGGTATTTATTATTTAATACCATTTACTAAATAAAAACTATGTGGAAAGAGTCAAATGAAAATATTCACTGAAACATCTTAATAGAAAAGAAAAAACTGGCCCCATCAATTAGAGGTTGATTAGAATTTCAGGTTCAGAAATCAGACCTCTTGGGTTCACAGACTAGCCCATTCACTCACTATCTAGATGGTCAAGTGTCTTAATTCCTCTGTGTCTCCATTTTATCATCTGTTAAATGGGGCAAGAGATAGTGCCTGGTGAATAGTTATTTAGGGGTCTCTAAAGCTCTCAGCCAGCATCTGGAATAAAGGATGCTTGTCACTAAATGTCCACTCTTGCAGCAGGATGTTGCTCTAGCAGTGGTACATCTACGTACAAATGAACATGGCAGTCAATGGAGCAAAGCGTTTCCCTCTGCAAGTGAGAGAACCTGAGTCTGAATCCTCAGCATCTTTATAAAAAGCCAGACATGGATGTGTTTGTCTCTGACCTCGGCACTGGGAGGTGGAGACAAGCAGATCTAAAATGCTCCCTGAGTCTTGGTTGAAAAGCCACCAGTTCAACATGAGACCCTGTCTCTGGGCAATAAAGCTGAGTAAGTATAAGTATAAGCTAAATATAGAGGAAGACCCTGATGTCCTGTCTGTGTGCACAAGCATTTGTACCTACCTGTACACTACATGCATGCAACACATACCCCAGGTGTTATACACCTGTAACCTCCACACCCAGGAAACTGAAGTAGGAGAATCAGAAGGGTTCAATGACATTATTGGCTACCTAGCAAGTTCAAGGCAACACACTCTTGTAGATATCAAGACTTTGACTCACCAAAGAAAATCTATGTAAATGAATAAGTAAGAAAACGATAAATAAATATGAAGACTGATGACAGCAAGATTGTAACATATGGTTGAGCAGTCTGGACCTTGCAAAAACCTAAGGGGCCAAATGGGAGCCGGAAGTTCCAGGAAAAAGATGCCCCTCTGTATTTGACCCAACAGCACAACGCTGAATTCCTTAGGATACCATTGTGGTGGGGTTGAATAAATGGCTGGGTATATTATTGGGTTTTGTTTTTTGTTTTGTTTTGTTTTGTTTTGTTTTCAGACAGGGTCTAGTGTATAGGCCTGGCTGTTGAGGAACTCAATATACAGAACATGTTGACCTTGAAATCACAGACTCACCTGCTTCTGCTGAGATTAAAGGCAGGCAACACCTCATCCCAATGGGTGTGTGTTTATAAATGCATATCCATGTGAGTATATATAGTCGGCCTGCATTATAATTGTTCTCTGTTAGAGGAAATGATCCTTTTCTACCCTTCCCAATGTGCCTTTTCCTAAAAGCCAATGAAGTTCTGCTCTGCAATACAGATAGGGCTGGTCAGAAGTTTAGAAAGCAATCTGTGACAGAATATCAGGTAGGCAGCATCCCACCGACACTCATGGATACATCAGGAGTCTTTGGTAGAAGCCAGGACTCATACATACAAAGCAAACCATCTCTGTACCACACAGTGGATGCTGTTTTCAAGTTTTTTGGCTTCAAATGCATCTTCCTAAAATTTTTAAATGTTAGTAACTTGAAGAGGAAACATGGCCAGTGGCTATTACCTTGGTGGTAATACTGTAGATACTTGTTTCCTTTTTTAGTATTTTCTGTAACGAATGCTTATAACCTTATACTCAAAATATCATTTAAACTATACATTATTTATTCACATCCTTGGTTATATTCCATTTTTAAAAGGTCGGTAAAATATCACATTTATTGAAACAGTTTGCAAGTGAAAGTTTTATGTGCCCTTTGCCTTCTCCCTCACCCAAACCAACACAGGCTGGTAAAAAGCCTATTTCCAGCAAACAACTCAATTTCACCAGGTAGCCAGATACATGCCCCTGGCACATTCATCTCAGGAAGCCTCTGCCATGGTACCGAGCTTGGAGAACCTCGTTTCTAAGGTTCAGTTATGTCCAATTGCCAGTGTCTCTCAGGGGTGCTCAGGGAGGCCACCATGTTATCTGCAGATGATTTTTACCCCTTACATTCCTAGCTGGAATGCATGCCAATATTTTCATATCTAAAGCAGAGCTGGAACATACACATGTGCAGAGAGAGAGAGAGAGAGAGAGAGAGAGAGAGAGAGAGAGAGAGAGAGAGAGAATGCAGAAGTACAGACCAGATATTAAATACAGATCATACCCTCCAGACTGTCAAGCTGAGGAATGATTAGGGCAAGCGCACCGTCCCACAATCTCCAATGTGTTAAAATAATTTAATTGGGTATTTCATGGCACATTTTGCATTATTATGGCTCCCTTTGGAGGCAACAAATGATTTGCTTCAGTAATATAGAGTCCCAAGTAGTAGCATTATGTGATTAAGTAAGTGGAAACATCACCCATTAAATTCAGTTCAGTCATGCTTACATTCATCTTATTTCTTTCTTTATAATTTAAATTTTCCTGCCCATACACATATTCACCTGAGACCATTTTTAAGTCATTTGTTTATGAAACTTTCTCTTCTTGCTCCTTATCCAATTATTGCTGACTTTCAAGTTTCAGAACTGCAATTTCATTCTCCTTTGTTAAGTGAATTGACCATTAGGTTCTATAAGTCACAGGAAGGCCGTACTCAATTTCCATATTTACAGTGGTTCTCCAAAACGTTTCAAAAGGTTTGCTTTGTGGGCCTCTTAGCAATTTGAGTTTATTAGACTTGAGCATTTGATTGGAACTTGCATAGCCATTAACCAGTGGTCTTAATCAGCCTCTCGCCTGCTAAGTTCAACTATGTATCAGAGGGCAGAGAGAAATAACTTGAAAATTCTAGAACAAAGCTTCTTAATTTTACTGAGCCATTACCCTCTTGAGAATATAAAAAAAGGTTGTAGGTCCTCTCCACAAAGCAAGTATAGATTTTTTTTAAAAAATTTTATTATTATGTTATTGTCAAGGGGGTTACATGTGTGGTTTTCATATAGGAATGATTCTGCCATCCCAGAAACACACTGTGATGTATGGACATGTGCTTAGTTGTTATGAATGAAGAGAGTGAGGAATTTGGAGGCTGCCAGATTCCAGTGTGTAGAAGCCAGTGACCTCTTTAAACATCCCACAAATCACAGAACATCCTTTACAATGGATATTTACTTGGTCCAAATATCTATAAAGCCCAGTTGGGAAATGATAATCTAGAGAGAATATGCCAGAGAGGTTTCTAAGAAATATAGAGACACTGCCCACAGTAAACATGCCCAGGGAATCAATACACACACACACACACACACACACACACACCCATGAAATTCACTCAGTCAACTAATTATTTAACAAAATTTTACTAAATAAGTGCTAGATCATAAACAACAGCCCCACTGGGGACATGGAAGTAAGGAATCCCTGCCTTCTGTGTCACTTGTTAGAAATAAGTAGATCAAGTCAAAACCAATTTTTTAAATGTGCTAATTAAATGTGGTAGCTCATGCCTGACTCCAGCTACTCGGGTGAGGCCAGGGCATCCTGACTTTGAGGTCATCCTGGACAACAGACAGAGATCTTGGCTAAAAACACTAAGTATGTCTCTTGAGTTACCAATGAATTCAGTTGTCATGTAATACTTAAAGAGCTAGGGACCTGACTTACCAATTTTGGTTTTGTACAAAAAGAAATCGAAGGTTAGAAAGTCCCAGAAGATCGTTGTAAAGCCAGACATGGCAGAACACTCTATAATCCTAGCACTTGGGAGGCAGAAGAGGCAGAATCTCAAGTGTGAGATTATCTTGGCCTATGTAGTCTCAAAACTTAAGTGTATGGATGAAGGACTGAAAGAATGAAGAGCAAAAATTTAAATGTACTATTTACATTACACTGTGAGGCACTTATTACATGAGGGGTTTGACACTTGGAGGCCAGGGTAGTGTCATGGAGGATCGAGAGAGTACCATTCTTTGCAAAATGTAAGCCTATTAACCCACCTCCAGCCAGTCAGTAAGGATGAGAGTTGGAAGGCTTTGTAGACACAGGGTCACCACCTCATTCTGTTATATGCAAGTGTGAAACACGAACCACCCCTCAGAGATAACTTCCTGACTGTTACCAGGTCTCCCACTTTCTTAAATCCTTGAAAACGTGGCAACCTTTGGTTAGATTTTTTTCTTTTCCCCATAAATGTGCCTTATATTATCAGTCACTCTGCACAGCTGACAAATTTTGCTCATCCTAGGTTCAAAAGACTGCACCCATCCTGAAATACCTACTGGTTATCTATATTAATGCCCTAGGTTAGCATACAAGTATTGGGTTTCATTGCGCAGTATCCATATCTATGCCCTTCTCCCTCATCCTCTCCCACAGCCGTACCTGCTCCATACTCTCCCTGTACCTTCCTAGGGTTCCGTCTCCCCCAGCTGGTCCTTCTGCATTCTTAGTTCTCATTCCTGTCTTCCTCCTCTTACAATCCCCTTTCTAGTTTCCTGATGCACAACTACAGATAAATAATTCTCACGTGTATACAATTATGCACATGCCTTTGAAATCTAGGTTCACATGTGAGGGAAGACATGCAATACTGATGTTCAGTATCTGACTTATTTCACTTAACATGATGCCATAACATTCAATTTCCTCAAATGCCATCTTTCTTGAAGGCTGCATAAAATCCCACTATGTGTATATAATACATTTACATTATCCTTACTGCCAGACTGGAAAATTTTAAACTCTTGGAGGAAAACACTTCAATATAGGCAAGGATTTTCTGAATAGGACTCCAATAGCACAGGAAATTATCCCAAAACTGACAAATGGAATTATATGAAATTAGAGAGTTCCCATGCAGCAAAGGAAACAGTCATCAGAATGAATCGGCAGCCCATAAAATGGGAAAAAAATAAAGATTTGCCAAGGGAACATATGAAAGGAAATTAATATCTGGGATATATAAAGAACTGTACAAATTAAAATATCCAATCAGCATATGGGCTAATCAACTTCATCCTCCCCCTCCCACTAGATGGTTTTACAAAGAGGAAATAAATATAAATGGCCAAAAGATGCTCAAGAATGTTTTCAACATCCATAGCCATCAGGGAAATGTAAATTAAAACTGCTTTAAAATTCCATCTCACCCTTTTCAGAGTGTTTACCCATTTGAGCTAAATTTCCTCAAGTATTTCCCTACAAGCACATCAGCTACACCTAATACAAGTCATATATCTAAACTTAACTGGGATCTTCCACTGAATCTCAGAACTGAGCCCTTGCACTAGGGTTTTAGAACAAAGCCTGTGAGCCTAGGCAATATGCAGTAGGGCTAAGCACCCTCCAGTGAGCTGCTAAGCAGGCTGGGTGTGAAACTGTCGAGGATAAAGCCTGGTCCAATGGAGACCACAGGATGCTGGATCTACCAGGAATGTACGATATGTGCCAAGGAGAGTTGCAGGCTCTAAAAGCAGCCAGCCTTGGACAATCTATTTATGCTGCAGGTGGCTAAACTAACGTCATGAAATGTTCCATCCCATTAAAGCCAAGATGGCGGCTTGAATAGAATTTTTTAAAAAATTCTTTTTGTCCTTGGTTTTCTTTTTCTGTGATTCAATCTTTCCATATGACTCATTCTTTCTTTATGTCGTTGTATAGCAGAAGTATTTAAATTTCTTACTGCTTTTACATGCATTCATAGTTAAGAATTTGCCTAGAGAGAGTTTGAATTTTGAAATCTTGAACAGTATTGAGTCTGTTAAGACTACAGGTATTTGAAGGTTCTTTGTATCTTATTCAAGAACAAAATAAAATTTCACACCAGCTGCAGAGTAGAGAAAGAATTTTATCAAAAGCAGTACAATAGATCAGAATGCAGTGCAAGGGAGTGGTAAGAATATACGTAAAAGCCCTGGCTATTGTTTGGGGGTTGCTTTCTTTGAACCAACAACTTTTAAAACGTATTCTTCTCTCATACATTCATTATATCCCAACTGCAGTTTCCTCTCCCTCTGCTCTTCCAAGTTCCTCCTACACCTCCCTTCTAGATTCACTCCTCACCCTTTTCCTTAAGAAAAGGGCAGATCTCCCAGGAATATCAACCAAACATGGCATGTCAAGTTATAATAAAACTAGGTACATCACCTCATACTAAGGCTGGATGAAGCAACCCAGCAGTGGAAAAAAGGGTCCCAAGAGCAGGCCAAAGAATCAGGGGCAGCCCTCACACCCACTGTTAACAGCCCCAGAAGAGCAATAAGCTACACACCCATAACATATATGCAGAGGACCTAATGCAGACCCATACAGGCTTCCTGCTTGTCATTCCAGTTTCTGTGAGCCCCTATGAGCCCTGCTTACTCGATTCTGTGGGCAGTATCCTTGACTCTTCTAGATCCAACAATCCTTCCTCCTCTTCTGTAGGATTTCCAAACTCCACCTATTGTTTGACCAAAGGTCTCTGCATCTGCTTCTGTCAGTTGCTGGATGAAGCCTCTCTAGTGACAATTGGGCTAGGCACAAATCTATGAGTATAACAGAGTATCATTAGGAATCATTTCATCTATTTTATTTTATTTTGACAGTTGTGTTTGGTTCTATCCAAAGTTTCTGAGCTATCCAGCCTCTGGTTCTTGACCATCTAGAAAGTGTCTGGCTCCCTCTCATGGCATGGGCTGCCTCAAGTTGGAACAGTCATTGGTTGGCCATCCCACAAGTTCTGCACCACCATTATCCCAGCACATCTTGCAATAGACAAATCATAGGTCAAAGGTTTTGTGTCTAGGTTGATGTTCCAGGTCCCACCACTGGAAGTCTTGCCCAGTTACAGAAAATGGCTGGTTCAGGCTCCCTTTTCCTATCACTAAGAGCCTTTGATAGCCTCACCCTAGTAAATTCCAGAAAGTTTCCATTGCACTGGTTTTCTACATCACCCCCAAAACGCCCCAGTTCCAGTCATGTCTCCATCACCTCCACCTGGTCACTCCTGTTCTCATCTCCACTCACCTCCAGTCCACCCACAAAATCTCTTCTATTTCTCCTTCCTGTGGAGATCCATGAATTCCCCCTTGAGCCCTTCTTACTCAGCCTCTCTGGGACTGTGGATTACAGAATGATTATCTTTTACTTTGCAGTTAATATCCACATACAAGTGACTGCAAACCATGTTTGTCTTTCTGGGTCTAGGCTGCCTCACTACAGATGATTTTTTTTCTAGTTCTATCAATTTACCTGAAAAATTTTGTGATGTAACTTTTTTTAAAAAAAAACTGAGTAATACTCAACTGTAAAATGCACCACATTTTCTTTATTCTTTAGTTGAAGGACATCTAGGTTGTTTCCAATTTCTGGCTATTATGAATAAAGGTGTTATGAGGATAGTTGTACGTGTCCTTGTGTAAGATGAAATGTCCTTTGGGTATATGCTCAGAAGTAGTATAGCTGGGTCTTGAGGTGGACCAGTTCCCAATTTCCTGAGAAATCACCATATTGATTTTCATTGTGGCTATACAAATTTGTACCCCCACCAGCAATGAAGAAGGGCTCCATTGTTCCACATCCTTGCCAAAATGAGCTGTCACTTGCAGCTTTAATCTTTCTTTTAAGGGAGCTAAAAAAAAGAAAGAGTTTGCTTCCTAAAGTGTATAGTATATGGATTGATAGATTGTAACATATGCTCATTTTTCTACTGTGTGTGGCCCTTCCCACAATGCACCTGATTTTAATCATATGCACACCCAACTATGCCTCAGCATAATATAATGAGTAGAGGATTCTCCCCAAGAGCTCACTTGAGAGCTCAGTTTTAAATTGTGCATGCAGCCGAAACCATGGATGAAACCATGGATGAATTGACCTCTGATTAGCAGAGCACAACTGAATATGATTTACCAGAGGTTGATAGTTAACGGAGGAGGAGAAGCTTACTGTACAGTTAAGAGTGGAGTGTGCATGGAGACTGATGCAGATGAGGGTGTCCTAGGTTGCAAACAAATACTAGGTTTGTGTTCAGAGTCAGGTGTGTATATAGAGCTCGGGATACCAAATGCGTGGTTAGGTGAGGGTGTGTGCACAGCCCAAAACAAGTAGAGTTTTAGTTACTAAGCCATTTCCTCTGTGTACCTGCTTCAAGTCTGCCTTCTCCGTTTCCTATCTGCCACCATGTGAACAAAGCCACTGCCTCATGCTCCTGCCACCAGGAATAGAACAACTTTGCCATGCCTTTCTCACTATGGTTGACTACAACCAGAAGCCAAAATAAACCTCTCTTCCTCTAGGTCACCCCTGTCAGGTCATCCACAGTGTCATGAGAGTAGGTAATACAGTATGCAAAACCAGAGTTACACAGTAAAGCGATAAGTTAAAAGCATCCATTTCAGACAAAATGGGGTGCATTTGGAGGGGTATGCCTACTGACTGCAAGTACTTCTTTCAGGATGCCTCTCTAACACCTGAAAATCAAGTAGCACACCATTCATTTAAAAATATAAAAAGAAGCATTTACTTGGAGTGGGCAATAAAACTTTTGAGTGCCTATTTGGTATTTTGTGATTTACTGTAATATAAAAAGTCTTCATCAATGTATAAATTTATGTCCCATAGAACCAATCCATTACCTCTAAAGCTTCTCTCTCCCCCATACACCGAGTCCTCACTTTCTCCCTCAGCCTGAGACAGCTGTACTGTTTTCTCTCTCTCCTAACTTACCTCTGCTGCTCTATTCACACGGGCAGACTCACGCCATGTGATCTTGCTCATTCGGCTGCTCTCAATGACCATAGTCTCTGAGCATCTATAGACGAGTATTTCCAAATTCTGTGAATTACCTCAGCATAATATTGTGTTCCTCCATTTACCAGCTTATGAGACTATAGATTTCTTTCTCATTTGAATCTGTTAGAAATAATCCCCTCCTGATTACATATCTTTATATGAACATATAGTCTTATTTCTTCTGAGTATATTTCTAGCGGTTAGAATTACTGAGTGATATAGTCAACCATTTTTAACATTTTAAAAAACTACCAAACTATTTCCTTGGGTGGGATACACTATTTTATATTCCCAGCAGGAATCTATGATACCTGAGTTTTTCCATACCTTATAAGCATTGGACTAGCCCATCTTTTTATTATACCAATTTTAGGGGCCTTGTGGCAACTGTGAGTTCATTTTCTTGTGATGATTAATGATGTTGAACATCTTTTTACATGCTGATTAACTACATATTTTCTTTGGTAGAATATTCCAATATTTTTCCAGCATTTTTAATTTTTTATTAATTAATTTTTTCCAGCCTCTTTCACCTCACCTCTCAGTCCCTCCCTTTCCCCAGCTTTTTTAATTGGACCATGTGTCTTATTATTATTGAATTGTTAGAATTCCTCATATATTTTAGATATATTTCCTTCATCAGGTAAGATTTGTGACCACTTCCTCTTAGCTTTTCACCTTCTTAACAATGTTCTCTGCAGCATGATAGTTTTTAACCCTGATTTCAGTTTGTTCCCACCAACTGCACTTACTGTGTTCTGGGGCTTCGTCTTGCTTTCTTAAAAAGCGAACCGGATGGTGTCTGCTCTCTCATTCAGGTGTTCACATCATTCCCAGCTAAAGAGTTGTTGATTTGGTTGGACTGATATCTGCCATTGTATTTGCTTTCCTTTCTCTGTTCTAATCTGTCCTTGGATGCGTTAGACACACACACACACACACACACACACACGCACACGCACACGCACACGCGCACACACACACACACACAACTTTGAAAAGATGACACTTCCAAACTGAAGTCACATGGATACACTCTAAGATAAAGAGTGATGGGGTCTGTTGCTACAGATGCTCACTCTCTGGGGTTTGTCTGTCCACACTGACTCTCTCAGGCCACTGCTCTGGTCTCCTTTGTTCCAGATACTTAGCTTCCAATCACACCGACATGCTCTGCATATGGGATGTGTATGGCAAGCTTTCTTTATTGCTACCCAAGTTTCTCTCTTTTCATCTGAAGGGCCTGACTACCATTAGATATAAATCACAATCTCTTCACCATTAGCCTACTTGAGGCACGCTGGGCTTGGGCTTCTTAAATGTAATTTTAAGTCAAATTTGGTATTTTCAGATAAAACAGTAAGTTCAAGCATTTTTGTTCTTTTTCCCCCAGGATCTTTGTCTTGCATGAGTTGGTGGGAGCCTATGACTGGGCTATGGGCCATGTTCTCTGAAGTTATGCCTATACTCTGTTCCTTGTGGATACTCAGTGTGATGTGCCCATCATTATGCCCTGGCGACGCCTGCCATCTTGAGTCTGTTGTTGGGCCTCTAATAAATTATTCCTTTCAGTTACTATGTTTTTTAAACCTCAGAATTTCCATAATATTATTTTTCACAATTTCTATCTTATAACTTTAAAAAACCTATTTGCTGGCTCAGGATTATCATACTTTAGTTGGTGCTATAGCTCAATGTTGGTGAATCCAGGGTTCCTGTGTTGAAATTTAGTCCCCTTTGACGGGTATTGAGAGGATAGAAACCAAATCCAAGCAGGATATTTGCTGATGGGCCTTTGGGAAGAGATTGGTTTAGACAAGGTCATCAGGTGGAGCCCTGTTACTGAATATTCATGGCTTCTGGCCCCAAACCACTTTTATAACTATAGCGTAATTAGACAAGCTAACAAGTTTCATTTTAACACTTTCATGTGTGTATGTAATGTATGTAATGAATGATTCTCAGTGCCACATTACTGGTGACTTTATAAAAACAGAGAGGCTATCAGATAGAGGTGTGTGTGTGTGTGTGTGTGTGTGTGTGTGTGTGTGTGTGTGTGTGTTCTTCTTTTTCTTGCTGTGTGGTGCCCTGTGCCACCCCAGAGAACATTAACAAGCTGTATCGAGCCAAAATCAACCTCTGCTTCTTGAAAAGTAGTTCACAAAACTGCTTTGACATCTTTGCTAACCCCAGCATCTGAGGACACTCAGGGACCATTTCTATTAACTATAGCTTCTTCTGAACACTTTCCTCTTTCTTTGTGATTCTCACCAATGTCTAAAAGCCAAACACTTCAGACCATACACAGGAACGATCCTGGATTCCGAGGACGAGTCCTTTGTCTGTTTTGTACAATCAGTAACTTTGGCTGGATCTGTAAAACGCTCCTGTGTGTATTATCCTTGGGGTCCTCTCAGCACGTGGGTTCCTGTCACAGCTGCAAAGCTCAGTAGTCACCTGGTGATGACAAAATGGATGTGCTCAAATGTGCTGGTGGCACAGGATAGGGGCCAGCTATTTAAATTTAGGCTGTTCTGAAGTCCAGCCTGGCTTTTGCTTGCTGACCCTTCCTTTATTTCCACTCATTCATGTCTTAAGGGGTTGTGCTACAACATATATATATTTTGGCAGGTGACAAATATTTTAAAGTGCTAAATTACAATTCTGCCTATATGTGTATGTATATGCATGCTCCCTATATATAAATATATATCACACCATATGTGTGTATATGTATTTACATTCTACATCTCAGAATAAATGTGTATGCCAAACTCACTTCCTCCTTCATGTGTCTCATCATTGTGATTGCTATGATCAAGTTATATAACCGCCAGACTTATAATATGCAAAATTACAAGGTTGGCCACAGTGTGCTGAATGACTCGTGTTCTCTCGTCTTAGCTATGCACGGACACAGCTTAGTATTAAATTTACCTTCCCAAACACAATTGGAAATCAGGGTACCAAAGTAGTGAGCCTTTCTCCAGGTTAGTCACCCAGGTGACCACCTTTATGATGTATAGACCCTAGGGGTTTCTAAGGGCCTGAGGGCCAGCAGGCCTCAGCCAGTTCAAACTAGTTACAACTAGTGCCATAAAGCATGTACTCATAATACTTCCATAAAAGCCGTGCCAAAGAGCTAAGGATCCCTCAATGGGCATGTCCTCATAAGCCAGCCTGGGGTCTACCTGGGAGCCTTGGCAAGAGAGGCAGAGTCCTGATGTGAGATGACCTGGACCAGTGAGAGATGACCATGTCACAGCTGCAGGTGCCTGGCTAGGTATATAAGGTTTGTTCCCAGAAACTGAGCCATTGTTCTCCGAGCCTTCTTGCCCCCTCCCCCAAGGGGAACTACAACCACCTTCCCCAGTGGTTGACCCATTAGTTCAAACCTAGCATGCTCCAGTGAGGATAATTTGATATGTCAAATTGACTGTGCCCTAGGATGCCTATTATCTGCTTAAATACTCTCTCTCTCTCTCTCTCTCTCTCTCTCTCTCTCTCTCTCTCTCTCTCTCTCTCTCTCTTTGTGTGTGTGTGTGTGATACTTCTGAATATGATTGGCATTTGAATTGGCAGACTGAAGTAAAGTGGATGATCCTCCTCAATATGGGTTGGTGTCACCCACACCAGACTAGGTTCTGAATGAGAAAAGAAAATGAAGGTTGTGTTTTGTCTAATTGGTCAAGATAAACATTGATCTTCTACCTCCAACGCTCCCAGTCTCCAGACTCAAATCAGCATCTACACCATGATGGTTCATGGCTCTCTGGCCTGCAAACTGTACCATGAGCCTTCCTGGTTCTCTAGATTATAGATAACAACTCAAGCGATTTCATAACTGTCTAAGACTCAATCCGTTCCTTTACTAAAAGTCTGTCTGGGGGGGAAGCAGGACAATCACCCACACTGATTGTGTTTCTTCGAAGAATCCTAATAGCCATATAACTCACCTCAGCTGAACTGGGGAGAGCAACTTCAGCCCCAGCCACTACAGACTTCTACTGTTCTCCCATGACCTCAGAGGTGATTCAAGCATAAAGCCTTCCCAAGCTGTTGCATAAATTTCCACAACACTGAAATAGATGCTTTTGTCAACTTTTTTCTCCTTTACAGATGCCTTTTGAAAGTTGGCATCCTTATGCAGGCATACCTGAAGCCTTACCAATCATTCAATTTTAAAATTACCCCATTGTAATTACACACAGCGTGTAGTGGCGGAATGATTTGTAAGGCTATGGATGTCTAGTGAGTGATGTCATGACAGACTGATCCATCAAATGGAGCAAAATGGGAGAGGTCAAAACGGCTGATCACATCCAAATTACCATCAGTCCCCAGAATAATTTACAAATCCAAAGGGTTAGTCTAAGTCATTTATATATTTGGCAGGTGACAAATGTTTTAAAGGACTAAATTACCATTCTATTCATATAAGTATGTGGGTGTAAATATCTTATACCACATGTCAACACACATTACATATATCAAAATATGTACGTGTGAATATAGCCACATACACAAATATGCATGCTAGAAGTTCTTTACTAATGCACTCATCCTCATTATTGTGATTGTTGTGATGAAATGTGATAAATTTCAGGCATATAATTATTTCAATATTATTCATTTCCCCAAATCTTAAGCTCTATTCTCCTCTGAGGCAGAGACTATTCCAGATACAGCATATTTATTTAAAGGGTCGTATACTATGTGAAAGCCAAGCCAAACATCATATTATTAAGTCTGAAGGTAATTCAAGGGAGACATCAAAAAAAAAGGTTAAATATTCAAACAATCTGACTCTTTGTGACCGTATCTTTGTGAGTAAGGGTGCCAGTTACACAGTCTCACGGCCTCCTTTAAAGTGGCCTCAGTTTTGAATGTCTTCAATGCTGCTATGTCATGATAGATCTGGACTTACATCAACTGGCTCAGCTCTGAGAAGTGTCTCAGGTAAAATTTGGAAAGCACAGTTGGTCTTTGACCTCAACTTGAAAGTTCTTCCTCAGTCACCCAGTACCTGTCTACCATCCTCCCTGTTAACAGGGTAAGTTTGGTGAGTAGGGATGTCCTGGACCAGGGCAGCTGAGGTGGTAGCAAAGGGGAAGATGATGGAAGGTTAGAGGTTCTCTTTGACAAGGCAACAAGGTGAGGGTGGTACTCTACTTGCTAAGACCTTAAGAAGTCTGGACTCCATTGTTTCTCTAGTGTTTCAGATGAAGGGGAGAGCAGGCTACTGACACCACCCTTCACTGCCACACAGCCACATGCCCTGAGGACACAGCGCTCAGCACCACCTCCCAGTTGCTGATGCTCAAATTCACTTGCACTTTCCATTTCGTACAGCACAGGCTGCTGAGAAAGGCCACTGCGCTGAGGATCCTTCCACAAGCACCTTCTTCTATTTTATTTAGGCTTCACTTCTAGACACAGCAATTAACAGTCTTCTCGTTACATGCTCTAAGTCATATTCCATTTTAGAGATGAGGAGCCAAGAACTGGCACATTAACAAGGCCTTTGGGCAGTCTAAGCCTGGATTTGAGACATTCAATTCTCAGCACCCTCGTCTTAGCCACTGAATCCGCTGCATAGGGTTTTTCTCTTGGGAAATCACCCCTTTGTACCACTTGGAGTTAAATCAGTTGCCATGTCAACAGAAAGATGCCATGATATTGGAAACACCTTGGGCCATGGAGATGCCATGAGATCCAGGTTTGTATTTTGTTTTCAGTGAATCTTTAGCAGGGCTACAGCAAGAAAATAGACCCAAATCCAGCCTGTATAGAAGCAACCACCTACCAGCATTCATTCCTTTAGTCATTTACTTGTCTGCTGAGCACACAGTAGCTGTAGATATTTTTGCTAAGTGTGACAGAGGAGCTGTAAACACAGACCCCCCCCCCCCGACCTCGGCAGGGTTGATGATAAATGAGCAAGCAGATGTCAGTTGTCATAAGTTCTCCAATAAGAGAACCATAATCTTTTGAACACGGGAGATGAGCCAGTGGGGAAGGTGTTTGCTGTACAAATGTGAGGACTTGAGTTAGGATTCCCAGCACCCATGTAAAGTCGGACACATGCAACCACATGTCTGTTTCATAACACAGCAGGATGTAGGCAGACGCAGGAAGATTCCCAGAAACTACTGAGTCAGCTAGTTTGTGATGAACAATAAGAGACCCTGCCTCAAACAAATGGAAGACCATGATCAACGCTTCACATTGTCCTCTTATCTCTACACATACTGAGTGGAATGCACACATTCACACACACACATTCACACATACACACACACACACATTCACACATACACACATTCACACATACTCACACATTCACACATACACACACACATTCACACATACACACACATTCACACATACACACATTCGCACATACTCACACATTCACACATACACACACACATTCACACATACACACACATTCACACACACACATTCACACATACACACACATTCACACATACACACACACATTCACACACACATTCACACATGCACACATTCACACATACACACACACATTCACACATACACACACATTCACACATATACACACACATTCACATACACACACTCACAAACACTTATTCATACACACATCACACATACACATACATGCACATATGCGTACACATACACACATTCACACATACACACATATATACACACACACATATACACACATACATATTCACACACATACACACATATATACACATTCACACACACATTCACACACACACACATCACACATACACACACATATACACACACACACATACACACTTGGTAAAACAATTATTGCACTCTTTTATGACCACAGTGGAGAAGAGGCTCCCAAACACCATCCTGCATTTTCAGAGTGAGCCTTGCAGAAGTTCTGTGGCTCCAGAGATCAAAACGAGCTGTCTGGGTGAGTTAATACCAGTTCTCAAGACAGAGGAGGGTGTTTTGCAAGCAGGTCGCTTCTAGGCAAAGCAGAGTCGAGCAGGAAGGAATGCTATTTGAGAAATAAAAGTAAGTTTTCTATAACTGCTTTGAGCGTAGCACCGGAGGTTAGGAGTGAAGTTACTCTAGGTCAAACTAGAGAAGGTTACAGAACAAGGAAAAACAGAAACAGACATGGGCACACCCAGAGTCTCTGGTTTACAGTGATGCAGGAGAGGAGCAGAAAGCTGGTGAAGCCATCCAGCCGGTCAAGCTTCCTTTGCACCGAAGCGCTTTGTGTACCATTCCAATTCCAACCTAGCTTCCAAGGTGACCCAAAGTATTAGGGAGTGGCCATGCCATCTAATATGGCACTGAAGCTGGCCTTCTTCACCTTACCAAATAAGACTTGTAAGAGAAAAATAGTAACTGTCATAACAGAACACTTCTCATTTGAGGGACAATAAAGGGTCCCCTGGGAGCAGAGAGAATCGTGAGTGGTGGCCAGGGGGGAGAGAGAGAGGGTGAGGGCTTGAACCCACATTCACTTCTAGAAGCCCAGGTATCCTTCCATCTTCTGCGACTGCCAGGCAGTGTGGGAAAGAAAGAGTCTGGGCTGACATATAAAACAGGAAGAAAGATCACCATTGTAAAAGGGCTGCCTAGAAGCAGGAGGGATGAAACCCCTTTATGGCTGCTGTAAACAGAGCAGGCTTGGCCGATGGGTTTATTTGCCTGGTCGACATCAGCAAAGAATCCCCGAGCAGAAGAGAGCACGTGCCTTTGTCTGTCTTCCAGGCTAACACAGATGCGCTCTTCTCATCCCCGCTCACATGTACCACTTTCCCCATCTTTTTATGAATCTGTTTCCAGTCCCCAGTAAAAATGAGTACTTGTCAAAACCCAATCCCAGGCCTGTGCCTGCTCTCAAGCTCAAACTCCAAGAATCTTTTTTGGGAAATAAGTTCTGTCTTACACAGCCTGCTGCTCTGTGAAAGCCTGGCCATGCTGTCCTGTTTATTGTTGACTATGTAGTCGTTTTTCATTGTTAAAATAACTTCTTAATTCAATACAATGTTGCCACTGGGTATCCGGGCTCCTGCCTCTAAATCTCAGCCATTGGGAGGTGGAGGCAGGGGGAGGTGTTCAAGGTCATTTTCAGCTACATACTGAAACTGAAATCAGTCAGGTAACCTAAGATCCTGTCACAGATAGATAAACAAACACACAACAAACGAATGAATGAATAAATTTATTCACAATTCCAACTTAAAAAAACACTCATCCTGTACGAACTCCTAGGAATTTTCTAAAGTTTTTCCTTATTTTATCTTCAGAGCCACTGTGTGTTCGTCACATATAGGAGGAAACCAGGGCTCAGAAAGAAAAACAAACTGCCCGAGGCTCTGGGGGTAGCCTATGGTAACAGCTGGGTTCCAGCAGATATTCTGGCTGGACTCCCACACCCCTTCCCTTGTCCTAATTGGGACCTGCTGAGATCTCTGGTGACACACTTGAGCAGGATAGCTAAGTTTTACTCTGTCTAATCAGAACATGATTTTATTCTGTCCCAGAACTCACCCTAGTATTATACCATATATTACATATAATGCATATTATATCGTAAAGTTAAAAAAAAAGAGCTATTTATATTTTGAAAGAAATGTGAACCAATTGCTATATACAGGAGATAATCTTAAAAATAAGCTGGCTGTAGAGCCTGCATGGGACTGAACTAGACCCTTTGCATATGGGAGACAGTTGTGTAGTTTGGTTTGTTTAAGGGGCCCCTGGCAGTGGAGGATCTATCCCTGGTGCACAAGCTGGCTTTTTGAAGCCCATTACCTATAATGGGACACATTGCACAGCCTTGATGCAGTGGGGCTGGGGCCTGGACCTGCCTCAACTGAATGTACCAGGCTTTGCTGACTCTCCATGGAAGCCTTACTTTTTCCGAGGAGGGGGTGAGGTGTGTATGGAGGGAGATCAGGAGGAGGGGAACAGGAGGAGGGATGAGAAGGGGATCTGTGGTTGGTATGTAAAATGAATTTTAAAATTCCTTAAATAAAAAAATAAGCTGATAAAGGCTTTAGAGATATCTCAGTGATGTAATTATTGTTGCACAAGCATAAGGACCTGATTTGGGACCCCAGTATCCATGTGAAAGCTAGCAGTTTTCAGTACATACCTGTTACCCCAGCAATGGAGAGAGTAGAGGATGGATACAGGCAGATCTCAGGGGGTTGGGTTGCTGTCCAAATGACAAGCTTCTTATTCAATGACAGTGACAACCCTGGCTCGGGTGTAGGGGGGATATGGGGGGGTGAGGTGCAATAGAGGGAGATACTCAGAATTGATCTCTGACCTTCATGTGGGCACACAAAGGCAAGCATACACACATATGTACACACACGCATATACCATGCACACCACACACACACACAAAGATTAAATAAATAACTAAGGAAAATACAACAAAACATTCTCTAATTCCATGTCAAAGCCTCTGAGTTCCCTTCAGGGTAAAGGAGAAAGTAAGTAACACAGTCATGCCTGTCCCCAGCAGGATTTCTTCCTTGACTCAGTCAAGAGAATCCATTCATAAATGGTGGCTAGAACAGTGTCTGGAACAGAACAAATACATTTAGGAAAGAATAAAAGAAAGGCAGGGTGGAGGGAGCAGAGAAGGGGTGGAGGGAGCAGAGAAGGGGTGGAGGGAGCAGAGAAGGGGTGGAGGGAGCAGAGAAGGGGTGGAGGGAGCAGAGAAGGGGTGGAGGGAGCAGAGAAGGGGTGGAGGGAGCAGAGAAGGGGTGGAGGGAGCAGAGAAGGGGTGGAGGGAGAAAATCATACTAAAATACGAAGTAAGCATGCGGTGGCTCATGCCTGTTAGTTCAGCAATGGTAAGGCTAAAGCAGGAAGTTTGCTCCACATTTAGGACCAGTCTGAGGCTACATATTGAGCAACAAGCTGCCTTTGGCTACAGAGGGAGCCCCTGCCTCAGACAAACCAAGCAAATATAGAAATAAAGTGATGTGGCGTGAGCTGTGTAAAGATGCTACATCACCCTGTGGCAGCTTGCTAGTCAATATTTTCCCAGAGGCCAATGCAAAACAACTTCCACATTCGCTCTTCGCAGTGCATATGTGGGGGTAGAGGGGAGGCAGTGTTTCAAGGAGATAATTGAACTTTAAATAAAACCATATTTTCCCATAAGAGAATAGTCACATTGCTATAAAGAAAATGACTATATTTCCTCCAGGGAAGGACTCTGGTGGCCTCTTTAGACAGGAAAAATCAAACTAGAGTCATATCTAGATTGATATAATCAAAACAGAAAGTTAGAAAATGAATAAATCCTGAAGAACAGAGGCTGAGGGTTTCCTGGGTTACCTTAGAGGTGAGGGACACAGAAGAGATCGGGCAGATAGTCACGTTTCTTCAAAGAATCCAGGTAGCCCCCTTACTATCCTCACACTAGTAAATATGCAGCATGTTAACTGGGTCCCCTTCATGCTGTGTGGAGACTGATAGGTCCAGGGGTCAGTACTGGTGTCTGCCCCAGTATCTCTCCTGCACCCAGGACCCAACAGACACGCCACACATTTTTGCATAAATATAAGTGCAGGAGGATAGAGGAAGCGATGAAGTAAGGGGGTCCAAAGCTAGGGAAAGAAAAAAACCACAGGGGAACCCATGTTTGTGTGAGAAACTGAGTTATGGCAAAGAAAAATCATGTCTGCTGCACAGAGTGACATGGCCGCTATGCCCTCCATTGCTCAAGCCAATGAACTATGCTCTTTACAGTAAATGAACCTGTTGTCATTTCAACGGTGACAAGAGTTGTGCTTCCCAGAATTCTGCCTCTTTTGAAAGAAAGCCTCAAGTGTAGAATTACTAGGAAGATGTAGCATCCTGGAAGTTTTTGGAAATACTTAGAGGAGGCAGAGTATGGACTCGAAGCAATATAGAAGGCTGGTACATTTAGAAACACTTCCCGCCTGCTCTTCCCCAGCAGTTAAATGAGACAAATTAGAACCATTAACAACCCAAGGACAAGAGCAAGAGACCCTCCAGATCCCCAGCACCACCTCAGATGGGTTAGTGCCGCTCCCAGCATAGGTAGTCTAGAAACAGCCCCTGGAATCTTCTATAAATAAAACAGGCCATAAACACATCTTTCCCTGTGGAATGATCCAGGAAGTTACTGGGCCCACATTCTAATATCAGCAAAAGCTATTGATCGATTCTTATTAAGTGCCCACATACTCCTGGTGCTGCACAAAAGATCCAGTCCCCCCTATAAAAGAACTCACTCAATGGGAGTATCAACATTAAAACAAACAGAATGGCGGTCCCCCGATGACCCTCAGAAGCCACATCAGTGAAGACCTTGATGATTCAGGAAAAAGAAGAAAAAAAAAGCCATTGCTGGCACAATTCCCTGCTGATTGACAGATAAACAGCTCAATATCCTGTCCTCCTGCCCTACAAAGGATGCTGTGAGCAAAGCATGCCAAGTTACCCATTGAAAGACATTAATTTTTTAAAATATAATAGCAAAGGTTGGTGAGATGGCTCTTCCAGAGGACCCTAGTTCAAGTCCTAGAACCTACATCTGGTGACTCACAACCCCTGTAACTACAGTCCCAGGGCATTCAGTTTCCTCTTCTGGTTTCTGCAGGCAGTGTGCAAACATGTGTATGCAAATAAATTCTATAATAAACCTGAAAATACAATAGATTTCTAAGAAGTTGCAGGACGATGGTATATCTTCCTGGCCATTCTAAAGTTGAAAGGGCCTTTGTCTCAAAACAGGCAGAATTCTAGGATGTACATTCTTGTCACCACTGAAGCATCCTGTGAGGAAAGGGAAGCATCTCCCTGTTTTTCCCCAAAAGTGGCAAGTACAATTACAAATTTCAGACTGAGACAGACGAGACCTTTATAAGAAAGGTCCTTGCTTTTGCTCATCCTAAGACAGGGACTGCGTAGCCTTTCCAGAGCTTTAGATGTTTCACAACAGACATAGAGAGAGACTAGTGGGGGACATGTGTGGTAAGAAGCTTTTACAGTGTATGTGCCACTGCTGCTTTCCCAGGGTATGTGGCACTGTATGATGGTTGTGGTGGCATGTGAAGGGGTTGGTGATAAAGTTTCAGTTCAAAAATGGGCTCCCGGACTGTAAGTCATTTCAAGGAATAATCGCAGGAACCATTTATATCTATGAAGTTGGAACGTCTCTTCCATCAATGTGTTGGCAATTTGCGATGAGGGAGCTGTCACTCTCCAACAAGGAGATGATATGCCCATTGATCCCATTTCTCTTTCTGCCACATAAGGAAGTAGAAAGTGATGCTGCTCGGCCTGTGGAGAATGAATCAAACCTGCCCCTCACAAACCCTGCCCCAGCTCTGCTGTTCTGCCTGTCACCCTACTCACCAGCAGCTGATCAATGACAATATGTAAATGTGCATCCAAGACAACCACCCCTGTCTGCCAGACTGGTGGGAGCCCCTCGCTTCAGGACCCCTTTGTGTATCTGTGACAGACCAGCATGATGAACAGGCTTCCTGACGCTTTCCATCTCATTAGAGGACAATCCTTTGCTCAATTCTTAATGGACTCTACAAATTGCTCACCCTCCCTCTGGTGCAAGATTATGATAATTTTATTATTCATCCCAGGAAGGAGTTGCCAAAAATGACAACATGATCAGCACCCATGACAGGTATGAGGAACATCTCCCATGACATCTTAGGAAGGGGACCATCTGAAATGATGTTTGATCCTTAATTAGAAAGAAATGATTGGCTACTTTTCAAGCAGAATTGGGAAGCCACAGCATATGCACTCTCAGCTCTGAGAAGCCAGCAGGCTCCCCAGTGTGGAAGGCAAGCACTGGAGAACTAATAAATGCCAAACAAAGCCCTCACTGCGGCAGCTGGAAGATGCAAGCCAAGTGTTTGTCATCATCCACTGACATTCAGATCATGAATGAGAAAATGAGACAGAGAATTCGGACTTCACACCAAATGATGTAGACAGATCATCGAGTCTCATCAGTACCACTTCCCTTGTGAGTCAGACTAGAGCAGAAAACAGTGGCCATGACATCTTTTCGGTTCCAAGATTCTACCTATAGCCAACACTGTTGGTTACCAACATAGCAACTGTCTACTCTTCCCTTTACCCATAGGCAGCACCACCTATCAACAGATGCTCATTTTCCTATTTCCTGTATAACTAGGTAGGGATACAATCCTACAAGGAAACATTAATAGACATTTACAGGAGTCAGGAGATATCTGGGGTTGAGAAACCCACAAAGGAAGAAGGTGAATGAGCAAGTAAAACATGTAATCTTCCCTTTGTGTCATCCTTAAAACTGCAGACTCAGAGCGTCATTACTGTTAGATCTGAAATGTTTCTCCTATGTCCCCACACACTCACATGTAGAAGGTTCTGCAGACTTAGAGCATCATTACTATTAAGATCTGAAATATTTCTCTTGTGTCCCCACACACTCACATGTACAAGGCTTGGTACTCACAACAGTGCTGAGAAGTGAAATCTTTGGGAGTTGACTGGATCTTGAGACTCTAATCTTGTCAATGACTTAATCCATTGATAGATTCAGTCACTATTGGAAGCTATTGGTGGAGTCTAATTGAAGCAGGAGGCCTCTGGGCTGTGCCTTCCCTCTTCTCTCTCTCTCTCCTTCATCCCCACCCTCTCCCACCCCACTCCTCTCATTTCTAGTTGCCATGCAATGAGCAGCCTGGCTTCACAACCTACCTCCCACTACACTGTCTTGCCTCCCCTTGGTCTCAGAAATAACTAAATTAAATGGCCATGGAGGGAAATAATGAACTCATATAAGTCTTTCTTCCTAAAAGCTGATTTTTCTCAAGTATTTTGTCCCAGCAATAGGAATTAGATGGCATAGACATGAACGTGAGACCGAGAGAGAGAAGGTACGCTAACTGCACTATCTGCCTGCTAAGCCTTCCCTGTGATTCCCTGCCTTCCAACTTCACGTTAGGAAAATAGATGCAAACTGATAAAGCCACATTCAGGTGCTTGCTTTCCTCACATCCAAAACATCTAAATTCAATGATCTGCTGCCTCAGCTCACCCTGGCTTCTCCTTTTCCTGTCTTGTGTCTTGAATGGCAGTTTCTTATCTGACTCAGATGGACGTTAGACTTGACTCCCAGGAAATACTAGAGGAAAATGCCCCATCCCTTGTGAACACACAGATGGGTGGGCAAAGAATGATGGAGTTATATTCTCCTCCCCTATAAACTATACTTTGCAGTCTTACACAGTCTCCAGTAGCTTAAATCCTTCAACCATCAAGATGCTCTTGAAGTCTTTGCTTCCATATTATAATCTATTTAAGAGAGAAAAGGAGGGGGGAAATCTCCCTTTTAAAAAAATTTGCGTGTATTTGGAGGAGGCAGGTGTATATATCAGCATATGAGTGTAGGTAGGCACAGGCATAGAATCCAATCCAGATCCCCTAGAGCTGGAATTATAGACTTTTATGGGGTGCCCAATATGAGTTAAAACGCAGCAATCACTCTTAATAGCTGAGCAATTTCTCCAGGCCCCTTTAAAGAACTGTCTTTAAAGATGAGGCCCAAGCTTAACATATACAAAAGTTTTACAAAATAACATTAGCAAAATATCACTAGAGAAGAATGTGAAATCTTCTCAAAGAGATGTTTAAACATTTCTTCCTTCAAGAATCTGGTCTATATCCAAGAGATGCAGACTCTTAGGAGAAAATCAGCATCTACCACTGGATTCCAGAAGCCCTGACTTCCACTAGATCGATGCTTGAAAATGTTCAACTAACCAATTCACACAAGAATGAGTGAACACCACTGAACCATTTTGCATAACTCTAACATAAGGTATGTGTTAGCCTAATTGCAATATAATTTTCACTCAGGCAAGAAGCACAGGAGCTGCTTCCTGGCAGATTTCATATCTGATTACTTTCAGAGACCAAAGGGGATGATGGTTGGGAGCTGAATTTATGGTCACTGGGTACCCTCTGAGCCCTGGATCTACATCAAAGCCATAGGGGCTGGAAGCAAATCACTATGACAACCATTTATGTGGCCAAAATGGAAAGGCAAGATTTGATGGGACAAAGTGATGCATAACCTATAACTCTAAAATACATGATGAAGTTTATGTTTGGATTTGTTGTTTAAGAGTGAACCAGGTACCTCCCCAGCCTTGGGCTGTGTGTGCATGTGAATAAAAGGGACCATAATGAAACCATGAATAATAAGTAAAGAATGTCAACAGGAATACTGCAGGGCCTCAAAATACTCTAATTCATATCCACACACAAGCTTCGTAGGCAATTCATCTGCTCTTTCCCACCATTTGTTATCCACTTTCTCTCCCTTGAAATATGTTCTGCTAAAACCCCCACAGCAGAATCCTCAGAACGCCTGGGTGCTGCCTGTTTAAAGCAGCAGGGGGCACAAGTAATGGGTGATTCTGATGCAGACTCGGCTGGTGTCTGCCAGTGATAAACCCTAAACTGCCTAGGAAGAGACAGTCTCAAAAGCCCCTTCAAATATCACCTTCAATTCTTCTGGCGGCCCTAAAAAGGTGTCACTTAATGCTTAAGTATAAGGGAAAGCAGGAGGCCAGCCCTCGGGACATCCTTAGCCTCTCCTTTGACTTAAGTTTCCAAATTCTAAATCTCATCTAAAAAGGGGGAGCCCTCCTCCAAAAGCAAATAACACGGATCCACCAAAGTGCTTTCAAAAGATTTAGGAATATATATGTGTATACATGCACACCTGCAGTAAGTACTAACGAAAAAGAGGCTGTGAGTTTGAAGGAGAGCGGGAAAGAGAAAGAAAGGCTTTGGAGGGAGGGAAGGAGGGGAAGAAATGCTAAGTAAAATACAACCTCAAGGAGGGGGAGGGGGAGAAAGCTAAGTTGTCCACCAGGTTTGAATGAACTGGACAAATGAATTACATCTGTTTGTGAATTACACTAGCTAGCAGTCCCCAGTTCAAGTACACCCATTACTGAGTTGATTCTATTAACTGAGTTGAATCTATTGACCTGTCTGGAGTATTTGTTGGCACTTCTGGTTGAGAAACTACACTTCTACCCTTCTTTCCCTTCCCTACAATAGAAAAATGTTCCTCAGCCAGGGCTGCAACTCCGTCCAACCCCCAAAGATGGCAAACCGTCAGAGGATCACACAGTTCCTGCTGCACTGAAGCTACACTGGAATCTGTCTCACCTCCCAGCTCTGAGTCGCATGAGGTTTCCGAGGTGCTGGACTGCCAATCTGTGCCCTGGATCTCAAGAGAGCCTTGGGGAACCAGCTTCTTTTCATGTGCCTAAGATCCCGTTGGCTTAGAAAACAGACTCTGTCCTAGAGACAATGCCCTCGTATCCTCGGTATCCTCTCCCCACTTCCACGGTGACCAGGCACTTGACTTCTTCCTCTGAGTCATTGTCCCAACCACCCTGGAAATGCTACAGGCAGTTTACTTAGGGAATGCAGCCTCCCAAACCTAGAAGTCATGTTTGTACTGGGTCAAATGTCCTGCTGACTTTCCTGTGGCTGGGGAAGGCTCTGAGCCTCATGGAAGGTCATTCCTATTCCCTCGTCTTTCCCAAATCAATGATATATGGTGGTAATAAACATGAACCCCCGCCACACACACACAATCACCATTCCCAGCTGCAGCTGCAGTAAGGTCACCTCTCCTGTTTTTCATGGGACTTCTCTGCATCTCTAGTGACTGGAGCTGAAAGGCCAGTGCCTGTCATTCATGTTCCATAAAGAGTCCAAGGTGCTGCAGAAACTACTTTACTCCAGTCCTCACACCCCTCGGTGAGGCCACCTGTCTCCTAATGCACTGGCCTCATTTCAGACTTTACTGTAATCACCATTGCAGGCCATGGATTACTGACCTTGCATTTTTCCACCAATAAGAACTTCACACCACACTTAAACCTAGGGTTCCTGGGACATAGGTCCCCAAATCTGCCTTGGAGCATCTGCTTCCTGGGACTCTTGGTGGTATCAATGTGAAAACTGGGATCAAGTCAGAAAGTAAAAGCCACACCTAGTATGTCAGACCTAGTTCTCATCACTGTCAAAATACCTGACAGGATGACATTAGGGAGCAAAGGTCATTCTGTTCATAGTTTCAGAGAGTCAGTGAATGGTTTCTTGGCCCTGTGCATTTGGACAGAGAATCATGGTAGTGGCAGTATATGGTAACAACTGTTCTTTGCTTCTTGGCAGATGGAAGTAGAGAGAGATGCCTTGTCTCCTTTTCCACTTTTACTCTGTCTGGGACCCCAGTCTGAGGGATGGCAATGCCAACAATCATGGCCTATTTTCCCTGACTCAGCTAATGGACTCTAGAACTTCTGTCATAGACATACCCAGCATGTGCCTCTCTGGTCTCCTAGCTGATTCTAAATCTAGTTCTGCCAATGAAAGTTAACCATCATACCTGGATTTGGATTTGGGCCATTTTGTCTCTGGTGAGATTTCATTTCATTTTTCTCTTTCTGGGGTATTTATTTCCTAGTCAGAACTTAAACAGAAATGGGCTCCTCTACCAATATGGCCTGAGCCCAGAGTCATGACATAGGGGCTGGAGATGGGAAAACGCAATATAGGAGATAGTTTCCAATGTGTGTGTGTACTTTGTCCTGTGTTTATCCTAGCTGGGTCCAGAAAGGCCTGTCTGGGAATGGAGACAGTGAGACCTGTGACAATGGCAGCACAGATGGAAATAATAAATCCTGACAGGCCAAGCAAAGGCTCCAGGCCACAGGGCCCAAGTGAGACAGGTAAGGCTCCAGCAGCTGGTTTTGTCCCAGGGGCAGTATACTGAATAGTGTACTCTGAGTGCTGCCCACAGGTACAGAGAGGACATGGGTATGTGAAGTGGGATGCCTTTTTGAATGCTGTGAATGTCACTGGATATTAAAGGAACTGTCTTGGCCTATGGCAGGCATCTCAGAAATGGCAGGAAATGGGAGCATAGACAGGGGAAGGAGGGCAGAGTCATGGGAGACACATACAGGTATGGGTCACTATTTTGCCTCCCATATTGAACCTAAGACATTGAATGACACAGTATGAACATTCTCTAGCACCTAAGAGTTATTCCTAAACCTGAACATGAGGGTAGAGAGGGGCTGACAAGGTTGTAGAGAGCAACAGTACCAGAATCCTCCCTTCTTGGGTGGGTCACAACAAGGCAAGTCAGGGGAAATGACATGCTCATGCAGACTGGGAAGGTTAAGAGTCCACACCCCATGTGCTGATATTCCATAGCCAGACAATAACTGAGGGTTACTAGTCAGGAGGTACTAGGGATGCAGGATAGCCTCGACTGGGCTCCATCCATACTGCTTAATCCAATCCAACTAGGACAGAGACAAAATAGAACAACCCAGACAGCACTGCACCTTCTAGAAGCCAGGGCCAGCCAAGGCCTGCGGGCAGGCAAGTAGCAAGAACGTGGAGGGGCAAATGCCTGGGCTAGACCACTCCCCCATGATAACAGCATCAGCAGAAGCAAAGTGACAAGAGACCATAGTGACCTGGTCTCATAGTGAGCAGGAAAGAATGGCTTTATTGGTTGGAGGCCCCGTCAGCACTTTCATTTTATATGGGAAGCTGTTTAGGGTGGGACACATCAGTTCTCTGTGTTTGTTACCCTTCCTACCTCCTGGAAAAGTATTACTTTCTAAGGCTTAGCCTCCACTTACCGATAGGTTGTCAATCTTCTCATCTAGGAAGAGGAACTTGTAACTGCTCAGGCCAGCATGGCCCAGGCTCTTCTTCCATGGATTGCTCCATCAAAGCACCCTCTCATCAAATCGGTCTTGTCAACCTGAACCCCTTTTTGTATGTTCTCTGAGTGTGCCTCATTCCTGAGATTTTTATCCAGTGTCAGTACACTCTTTCTCTGTGAGTGACCGTTTCTTGAAGCTCTCTAGATCGTACATTCAAGATCCCACAACTTACCAGCACCTATTAGACCAAAAGCTTCTATAGGATTAAGAGTTCCTTTTGGGCCAAGAGCTCATATTGGACCAAGATTGGATCCCTGAGACACAGAATCAGCCAGTTCCTATTGCATGAAGAACAGCTCACTGTGACATAAAATACACTACCTCCAAGTAGACAAAGAGCCCAGATTAAACCAAGAGAGGCTTCCTGACACACGGACACAGCCAGAGCAGATTACACCAAGATCAGCTCCCTGAGATATAGACAAATTTGCATTTACCAAGGAAGCAATGGGCAGACACCAGTGCAAGAATATATATAACAATATAAAGAACAATATGGCATCACCAGAATCCAGTGGTTCTATAACAGCAAAACCTGAATATGACGATGTAGAAGAAGCAGAAGGAAATGACCTTAAAAGCAACTTTATGAAGAAAATAGCAGCCTGGAAAGAGGAAATGAAAGGCTGCCTTAAAGAAACAGAGGAGAAGACAAGCAATTGGAACAGATCAACAAATCCCTTCAAGAAAATAAAGAAAACCACGGAAAAGCAATCAAACAGGTGAAGGAAACATTCAAAGATTTAAAAAATGAAATAGAAGCCATAAAGAAGACACAAACAGAGGCAATGCTGGAAATAGAAAATCTGGAGAAATGAACCAGAACTACAGATGCACAACCAACAGAATGCAGGAGATGGAAGAGAGAATCTCTGGTGTGAAAGATTCTATAGTGGAAATAGAAACGTCAGTCAAAAAAAAAAAAAAAAAAAAAAAAAAAAAAAAAAAAAAAAAAAAAAAAAAAAGCACTAAAACCAAAAGTGTCATAACACAAAACATCAAGGAAATATGGGCCACCATGAAAAGACCAAATCTAAGAATAATAAGAATAAAAAAAGGAGAAGAATACCAGCTCAAAGGCACAGATACTCAACAAAAATCATAGAAGAAAACTTTCCCAATCTAAAGAAGGAAATGCCTATAAAGATACAAGAAGCTTACAGTACACCAAATAGACTAGACCCCCCCCCCAGAAAAAGTTTGCTTGCCACATAATAATCAAGCCACTCAACCTAAAGAATGAAGAAAGAATATTAAGAGCTGCAAAGGAAAAAGGCCAAGTAGCTTATAAAGGCAGACCCATCAGAATAACAGCAGACTACTGAATGAAAACAATGAAAGCCAGAGGACTTGGTCGGATGTTATACAGACACTAAGAGACCACAGCTGCCAGCCCAGACTACTATACCCAGCAAAACTGTCAATCACCATAGATGAAGTAACTAAGATAGTTCATGAAAAAAACAGATTTAAACAATACCTACTCACAAATCCAGTGCAACATAAAGCATTAGAGGGAAAATTCTAATCTAAGGAAGCTAGATACACCCACGAAGCCACAAGCAATAGATAATCCCAAAGAAGGAAAACACTCACACTACCACCAAAAATGACAGGAATTAACAACTTCTAAAGTCATGTTGAGTACCAGGTAAAGTAGGAATTATTTATTAGCAACTGATTATATAAAAGGATTAATATTCATTAAGGGTTTATATGATACACTCACTGATAAAAACAATTGAACCTTAGGGCAATTTTTGGAAAGTTAAAATGCTTTACGCTGCAGCAGCACCAGATCCTCTCTTCAAGAGTTTGAAAAAACAAACAGGAAGAAAGAACAGGGTCCTAGAATGACCTGGCCATGCCCCCTACATAGGTCCTCAAGACCTAAAGACCACACCTCTAAGACAAGGAAAATAATGACTGATTCGCACTACAATTGATTATTAATATCACTTAATATCAATGGACTCAGTTCACCTATAAAAAGACACAGGCTAACATGACGGATGCAAAAACAGAATCCATCCTTCTGTTGCATACAAGAGACACCTCAACTTTAAAGACATACACTGCCTCACAGAAAAGGGTTGGAAAAAGACTTTCTAATTAAATGGACCCAAGAAACAAGCTAGTGTATGTAGGCAGAGTTTTACTTACTTTTACAGTCCAAGATTAATATTTATTAAAATATAAACTAACACTCACGATACAGGTAACAGCTTATAGTGGAGCCTGAACAGGGACTGGAGTCTGGAACAATAGACGATGGATTCCAAACTGGTCTCTCCAGCAGCCAGGAAACAGGCAAAACAGGCTTTCTGTGGTCCCAGCAGCCCCTTATCAATGGGGTTGACCACGCCCCCTTCAGGGGCCTGGGACCTTGGGTAAGCATCCTCGGATCTTATCAGCTGACACCTGAATCCCACCACATCTCCCCTGTTTGTCTAACTAAGAAGGTTCTAAACTAAGACTATGTACAATAGGAATTATTATGACGTAGTATCTAGGAGAGGATAAAGTACAAATTACAACCAAAACCTAACATATATAAAGTACATCATATATTTCTAGAATATTAGTAGATGGTAGAGTGTATAAATTACTTCAAAAGGTTTATCTGGGAAAGTGAAAATTTAACACCTGAATGTTCCTTTCTAAGGGATAATAGGGTAGTAATCTTAAATACCTATTCCTCAACCCCTTCAAGACCTGAGAAGGAAGATGTATCACCTGAAAGTCAGAAGTACATGGAAGTACTGGCTTCCAAAATTTGGGAAAGGACAGTACACAGCTACCTGGAAAATCACCTCTGGTTTTGTGCACCATTGGAGCATCTATCATATTAGCTACAGGCCTATGGTATCCAACAGATCTTTTCACAAGCAAGGCAATTTTGGAGGGACTGTCTTATCCTGTCCAGGCAGGTTTCATCAGTCTCCATCCATCAACTTGTTCATCCAGCTTGGACATCATGTGTGTACTGTGAGCAATCAAGGTAAGGGCAGTTCCTTACCCAACCGGCAATTCTCTGCCAAAAGGACAAACTGCAAAGGAGTATCCTCGATGCTCAACACCATCTCGGGAAAGGAGCAGTGACACCAGGAGTCGTCATGTCTCTTGTGGCCGAATTTCAAATGTTAAATGCCATATTCCCTGGGTCTATGAAATGGTTGAAGATTCCTGTCTATCTATGATATTCTAACCTGTATCTGAGATGACTGTAATATGGTACCTTAAATGATGTTGACTGCAGTTTTTATCGTCTTAAGGAATAAACCCTGTACTAAAAATTAGAATACCTATATAAGGGGTGCATAATCTCTGAACAATGACTTTTAGTATGATTATCAAACACTAGCCCGGGGTATATTACCATGTAAAGTGGCCATAGCATTTTAGACATGTATATACATATATATCATCTAAACAGAGGCATATAAAACATCTTGTACATATATCATAACTAGTGCAATCATACATTATACCTAGTATAGTTAAATGAAGGTAGTAATTGCATAGTATACATGACAATAATGTGCAAATATTTTAAACAGAGGTAGAAGCATATATAAAATATAGCAATTACAGATTCAATTTTACATAATAGTTATTACAGATTCAGATTTATATCGAAATACAAGTTGCTTTGGTTATACAAAGCAATTTCAGATTAAACTTTGTACCAATGTACAAATTATCACAATTAAACATATAAAATGATTTCACATTTGTATCAATATACAAATATCTATGCCAGTGCAAATTGTCTTTAGCTTAGCCCATACATTCAGCTAGAATTGTGTATATGTAGGTAGAACAATCTACCTTTATCTACCCTATCTATCCCCTTTCTCTTCTTCAAAAGAGGTCTTTGATGCTATATTATAGTTCTGTCCTTCACCCAATTTTAACTTATAACTATTCTATTACAATAATAACCACAACCCTCAGAACACAAAACTTATTGGGAAAGGGGGCATAGTCTTTCATAAGGTTGCTTCCTGCTGACTTAAGGGTGATGGCATCTCTTTGGGATCCTGTAAAAGCTAAAACAATGATTAGATCTTAATGGACTGACTATATACATTTATAACCATTCTCAGAGTAGTGGTTAACTCCATCTGGAATTCTAATTAGAAGTGTGACCTGAAGGATAATCATAGAGAGCTATCTTGCAGCCATTTTTGAATAATCTATTTTCTGAAAACAATCATTGATTGGTGTGCACCAGGTTCTTGATTTTTCTGTGTTTGCCTCTATCTGTCTGTCTACCTGTCTCTTACTCTCTCTCTCTCATACTCTCCATTTTATTCTTGTTTCACTAGTAGGAGTTGTTATGGTGGGGGCCCCATCTCGGTTCCAGATTCTTTGTAGATAGCTAATAGAAGGAAACGTTATTTACAATGGAAAACTTAAGCATTACTGATACTCAAAGAAGATATTCATATCTTCTATGACTTCAGGAGATTGTATGCAGACAGGATGTTTGAAAGGTACAGATACAGAGAGAAACAAGGTTTAAGATGAAGTCACAATAATATTGGTCCCTAAACATTCTGTCTTCTGTCTCACACCAGGTGGCTTTTCTGATACGAGACAGAATTAATTCTTCACATTTTCTTTACCAATATGCTTGGGTTTAGAGAGGAAGAAAGCCACTTGCTCCCAATCCAAATCCAGCCCTATTAATAGTCAAATAAAGACCACTTTTTTTTTGAGGTGTAGATGCAAGATGCAAAGTAATAAGAAATGAGAGATTACCCAGTAGTGTATATGTGTATCAGTTGGTCTCATAGTCCGTCGTTTACATTCCTTCATTCATTATCGATCTCTCCTCGATTGCAGGTGAGTAATTATTCAATGTCTAGTCAATGTCTTAAAAACAGTTATATCCATTTTCCTGTAAAGACAAAATTGAGACCCTGCCCCAGGTTTGTTAAATTGTTTTCCTTACCATGTATCCATTTGTCATATCAGGGATGAGCAATTACTTCTCCTCCTCAGGAAGGGACTCCTTTTCAAAGCAGACTTTTATTAGTTTTTCGGTACCCATATCTTTTCTTTCCCTATTGAAACAAAAGAAAAACCCCTACCCCGTCGAAGCACATATCTCAGCTTCCACTCTGAAGTCAATACAACTTTGAAGTACATGGGTTGATTTATCTCATAAGATTTCTCTATTACCCAATGTCTCTCAGCAGCTGATGTTCCCTTTTCATCAGCGTTAAGAAAACTTAAAGTCAATAAGGCACTGTGCAACCCTTCCCTGGGTTTTCTCATTTCTTTCTTCTGTTTATAAAGCATCTCATTCAATGTGCAGTGAGATCTGATATTGCTCTATGTACAGTCATGGTAAGCCTTTGTAGAAAGCTGATATAAGGTTCTTTTAAGCCTTGTTTGACCTTAGTTTAAGGCTCAATTTTTTGACCTAGGTCCAAAATCTTTTCCCAAGAATTCAGTTCAGCAGTACGGCATAGTAATAGAGTATGCTCGTCATAAGTAGTTTGAGCCTTCACATCAGCAAACATGCCTTCACCAAGGATTTGGTCCTGAGAAGCAAAGAAACCCCTAATTTTTCCTTGTTGTTCTAAGGTCCTGGCCTCCTCTCTAAACCAGCTTCTCCACTGTAAGTTTTGACTTTGGTCTAAGACAGCAGCCGTTCCTGGATTTTGGATACTACCAGTTTCCATTCTTGAAGTTTAGATACTACTGATTTTTCTAGAGCTTGATTTTCCTGAAGAAGCAGTCCTTCCAAAGACCTCACTGAACCAGCAATTTTTCTATCCACATCATTAACATAATTAATGATTTTCTGGTTCTCGTCATTAATGTAGTTAACAAGTTTCTTGTTTTCATCATTTACGTAGAGCCTATATTTTTCTTGTACAGTGTTATCCATATCTAAAGAGGAAGCCTTATCTGAAAGCTTGTTGTTGTAACCAATTTCCAGAGTATCAATCTTATCTGCCATTTTAGCGTTTGAAATTTCCACGTCCTATATCTTGGACAGCAACTGTTGATTTACATATTTTACCTGTTTAACCTCATCTACTATTTTTGTGTTTGATATTTCCATGTCATATATTTTGGACAGGAATTGTTGATTTCCATTGTTCACCTCTTTAACCTCATCTGCCACCATAGCGTTTGAAATTTCCATATCACATAATCTGGACAGCAATTGTTGATTTCCATATGTCACCTCTTTCATCATTCTCTTACTTTGAAACACAAAATAGAGAAGCAAGCCAAAAAATAGTAGGACTGGGGTATTGAAGCCTTCAAGATATTCATTTAAAAATTTGTCAATCACCATGGAAAAATATGACCTGAAGTCATCAATAGAATAATTATCAGCCATTACCTCAATTCAGGTGTGATGACCACGTTTAGTCCACAGGTGCCACAGTAGCGTTTAATGCCCTGCCCACTATATGGCAGATACAGAGACTCTTAGCAGCAGGAGGCAACCTACAGACCCTATGTGGTTTTGAAGGGCCCCAGCAGGCAGAATACAATCCTTGGAAAAAGCAAATTCTCACAAATTAAGACAGGATGTCAATCACAAAATTAAGACAGGATGTCAATCACAAAATAGAAGGATTTTTGTTTCCTTTGCTCACTTGCGTGAATAATTTACAGTTGCCCAGGTCACAATCAGTGACCACGTGGGCTGGCTGGGGGGGAGGGGCACATTTGGCTTCTGAGGCTGGATGGGCGGAGCCACCGCATTGTGCTTTAAATTTGAGACCAGTAACCGTGGGGAACCACTGGGTGGAGTCACCACCGCACCAAGGACCTGTGCATACAAACTCGACCCGTGCTCTAAACTTGACCTGCGCATTCCAAGCCTGGCTGTTGGGCTGAGCCAAGGCACCAAGGAGACTGGGCTGCTGACTCCAATAGTGCTCAAAACACAAATGGACCCCCTATGCCCATGGGCACAGGCCCGAGGACATTGAGTGCCAGATGTTGGCAGAGTTTTACTTACAAGGCACCAGTCCAAGATTAATATTTATTAAAATATAAACCAACACTCATGATACAGATAACAGCTTATAGTGGAGCCTGAACAGGGACTGGAGTATCCGAGTGATAGATGATGGATTCCAAACCAATCTCTCCAGCAGCCAGGAACCAGGCAAAACAGGCTTTCCGGGGTCCCAGTAGCCCCTTATCAATGGGGTTGGCCATGCACCCTTCAGGGACCCGGGACCCTAAGTAAGCATCCTTGCACCTTATCAGCTGACACCTGAATCCTACCACAAGTGTAGCCATCCTAATATATAACAAAATAGACTTTGAACTAAAATCAATCAAAAGAGATCAGGATGGACACAGTCATCTCAGAAAAAAAATCAATCAAGATGAAGTCTCAATCCTGAACATTTATGCCCCCAATACAAGGGCACCTACTTATGTAAAAGAACTATTACTAAAGCTTAAATCTCACATCAAACCCCACAAATTAATAGTGGGAGACTTCAATACTCCACTTTAACCTATAGATAGGTCTACCAGATAGAACCTTAACAGAGAAATAAGGGATCTAACAGATGTTATGACTCAAATGGACTTAACAGGTACAGGTAGAACTTTCCACCAGAACACAAACCTTCTTCTCAGCATCCTGTGTAAATTTGTCTAAAACTGACCATATACTTGGTCATAAAGCAAACATGAATAGATACAAAAATGGGAATAACTCACTGTATCCTATCAGACCACCCTGGACTTAAGTTAGAGGTCAACAACAACACAAACCACAAAAAGCCTACAGACTCATAGGAACTGAACATCTCTCGATAGAACCACCTCTGGGTCAAGGAAGAAGTAAGAAATTAAAGGTTTCCTAGAATTCAATGAAAATGAATGTATAACATATCCAAACTTATGGGACACAATAAAAGCAGTGTTAAGAGGAAAGTTCATAGCACTAGATGCCTGCATACAAAAATTGGAGAAATCTCACACAAAAGACTTAACAGCACAGCTAAAAGCTCTAGAACAATTAGAAACACTCCTAGAAGTAGATAGTATGAAGCAAACTCAGGGCTGAAATCAATAAAATTGAAACAAAGGGAACAATACAAAGAATTAACAAATCAAAGAGTTGGTTCTTTGAGAAAGTCAGCAATATAGACAAACTCTTATCCAAGTTAACCAAAAGGCAGAGAAAAAAATATCCAAATTAATAAAATCAGAAATAAAAGGGGCACATAACAATAGACACTGAGGAAATGAAGAGAATCATTAGGTCATAAAAACTTATACTCCAACAAATTGGAAAACCTAAAAGAAATGGATAGCTTTCTGGACAGGTACCACTTACCATAATTAAATCAAGACCAGATAAAGGACCTATATAGATCTATAACCCCCAGGAAATAGAAGATGTTATTAAAAGTCTCCCAATGAAAAAAGCCCTGGAATTTTGTGTTTCAGCACACAATCCTACCAGATTTTCAAAGAAGAACTAATATCAATACTCCTTAAATTGTTCCACACAATAGAAACAGAAGGAACATTGCCAAGCTCTTTTTATGAGGCTGCAGTCACCCTGATACCCAAGCCACACAAAGATGCAACAAAGAAAGAATTACAACCAATCTCCCTCATCAACATTGATGCAAAAATACTCAATAAACACTGGCAAAATGTAAGAACATAGCAAAAAAATCATCCACCATGGTCAAGTAGGTTTCATCCCAGAGATGCAGGGATGACTCAACATACAAAAAACTGCCAATGCCATCCATTATATAAACAACTTGAAAGGAAAAAAAACCCACATGATCATCTCGTTAGATACTGAAAAAGGCTTTGACAAAATTCAGCACTCCTTCATAGTAAAAGTCCTGTATCAGGGATACAGGGAAAATACCTAAACATAATAAAGGCAATCTACAGCAAGCCAACTGCCAACATGAAACTAAATGGAGAGAAAGTCAAAGCAATCCCACTAAAATCAGGAATAAGACAAGGCTGCTGTCCACTCTCTCCATATTTATTCAATATGGTTCTTGAAGTTTTAGATAAAGCAAGAAGAGAACAAAAGGAGATTAAGGGGATACAAATTGGAAAGGAAGAAGTCGAACTATCTCTATTTGCAGATGATATGATCGTACACATAAGTGACCCCAAAGTTCTACCAGGGAACTCCTACAGCTGCTAAACACCTTCAGAAATGTAGCAGGATACAAGATTAACTCAAAAAAATCAATAGCCCCCTATACACAAATGATAAAAAGGCTGAAAAAGAAACATTACCCTTTATAATAACTACAAATAGCATTAAATACCTTGGGATAACTCTAATCAAAGAAGTGACAAATCTGTATGACAAGAACTGTAAGTCATTGAAGAAAGAAATTAAAGAAGATATATCAGAAAATGGAAAGATGTCCCATGCTCTTGGATAGGTAGGCTCAACACAGTAAAAATGGCAATCTTACCTCAAGCAATCAACAGATTCAATGCAATCCCCATCAAAATCCCAACATAATTCTTTATAGACCTTGAAAGAACAATACTCAACTTAATGTGGAATAATAAAAAAAAAAAAAACAGGATTGCCAAAATAATCCTGTTCAATAATAGAACTGCAGGAGGCATCACCATCCCTGAGTTCAAACTCCACTATAGAGCTACAATAATAAAAACATAGAAATAGACTTGTGAATCAATGGAACTGAATTGAAGACCCTGACATTAATTCACACACCTATGAACACCTGATTTTTGACAAAGAGGTGAAAAATAAGCAATAGGAAAAAGACAGTATCTTCAGCAAATGATGCTGGTAACTAGATGGTGGCATGTAGAACAATGCAAATGCAAATAGATCCACATCTGTCACCCTGTACAAAACTCAAACCCAAGTGTATCAAAGACCTCAACATAAACCCAGATACACTGAACCTGATAGAAAAAAAGTAAATAGATAGAAAATATCCTTCAACACATTGACACAGGAGACCACTTCTTAAATATAGTACCATCAGCATAGACACTGAGTGCAACAATTAATAAATGGGACCTCATGAAACTGAGGGCGTCTGTAAGGCAAAAATCATAGTCAATAAGACAAGATGACAGCCTACAGAATGGGAAAAGATCTTCACCAACCCTACATCAGAAAGAGGACTGATTACTAAAATATATAGAGAACTCAAGAAGCCAGAGGTCAAAAACCAAGCAACCCAATTGGAAAATGGGCACAAAGCTAACTAGGGAATTCTCAACAAAAGAATTTCAAATGGCTGAAAGACACTTAAAGAACTGCCCAACATCCTCAGAGAAATGCAAATCAAAACAACTCTGAGATACCACCTTACACCTGTCAGAATGGCTAAGATCAAAAATACAAATACTACCCTATGCTAGAGAGGATATGGAGCAAGGGGAACACTCCTCCCCTGTTGGTGGGAATGTAAACTTGTACAACCACTTTGGAAATCAGTATGGTGATTCCTCAAAAAACAGAGAATTAATCTCCCCAGTGATCCAGCAAAACCACTATTGGGCATATACCCACGGGATGTACATTCCTACCCAAGGGCATTAGCTCAACCATATTCATAACAGCATTATTCATAACAGCCAGAAGCTGGAAACAACCTAGATGTCCCTCAACTGAAGAATGGTTAAAAAATTGTGGTACATTTACACAATGGAGCACTACTCAGCAGAAAAAAATGACATCCTGAAATTTTCAGGCAAATGAATGGATCTGGAGAATATCATCCTGAATAAGGTAACACAGACCTAGAAAAACAGACATGGTATGTACTCACTTATAAATTGATTTTAGATGTAAAGCTACAACACACACACCACGGTCACCACTATCTCAGCAGCAGCAGCAGTAGTCACCAGGTAACAGAAGAAAGTTGAGAGAGACACCATGGATTCCCTTGGGAAGGGAAAATAGAGATCTGAGAAAGTGCAATCATGTGGGGGAGGGGCACAGTGGGGAGGTGAGAAAACACATGAGATAACAGGGTGGCAGAATGGGGGAGCAACAGAGAGAGCAAAGAAGGGCTCTCTTAATAGACAGCCATTGTAGGGAACACCCAAGAACCCACAATATATGCCCAGCTAGGACTCCAAGCCATAGTGGAGAGGGTGAGGGTGCCTAAACTGGCCTTTCCCTATTATCATATGAATGATCACCCCAATTGTCATTATAGAACCTTCATCCAGCAGCTGAGGGAGGCAGATGCAGAGATTCAGAGCTAAGCACCAGGATCTGATTGTATGATCAGAAGGGATGGGGAGACCCGTGGAATAGGGCGTCCGTCCTATAGGAAGCTCGCAGGCTCTGAAATGGCAATGAAATCTCTTCATGGAAGGACCTGGACCCTCTGAATGTAGATGGCAGTCGAAAGGCATCGCAGTTCCTGGAGCCTCTTGCACTCAGACCAGAGTCTATCCTGGGTCCATGAACCGGCTTCCTGGAGCCCAGGCCTAGTAGGGAAAACACCTTTCTCAGCCTTGATACCTGGGTGAGGGACTCCGTCCTGCCTCAACTGGATATGCCAGACCAAATTGACTCACCTTAGGATCCTTTGCCTTCTCTGGGGCGTGAAGTAGGGGGAGGCTGGGGGGGGGGGGGTGCTGGGAGAAGGGGCAGAAGAGGGAGCAGTGGTAGGTATGGAAAAGAAATATTTTAAATTAAAAAAAAAAAAACCCACTGGTACAGGAGCATGAGATAATTATGAGGATCCAAACAGAGCAAGATTTTAAAAGTGAGAAATCAATAGACACTCCAGCCAAGAGATGAAAATAAACAAAACAGACACCCAAGGGTTTGCTGGTGCGCTGGCCTGGCTTGGGAGCAGAGGAGGGGTTCTGGAGGCCTGCCCTCCCCGAGGATCTAAAGGCAGTTAGTGGTTCCTGGGAAAAATGGAAGAGGGGGAGGAGGAAGCGAGATTTCCTCCAGTGGTGTAGCCACTGTCCAGTTGCCCACGATCTTGTAAGTAACCCTGATTAAAGTGCTACCCACACACACACAAGGCAGGGGGTGGGGGGGAGAACATGCGCGTGCCCTTTCACATATAAATGTGAAGGTCGTGCATGGCAAGTAAAGACTGAAGAACTCAAACTGTAGAAAACCAAAGAGAAAAACAGCAGTTAAGTGCAATGTGGGACTTTAGGTGGGAGACTGTGCCAGAAGAGACATCAGGGGAAAAGGCAGTGAACTCTGGATAAGAAACAGTTGAGTACATGGGCTATCCAATTCCTTGTTCATATCATGCTCACAATAATTGTTCCACGTTAAGTAAGGAACTATCATTAGAGAATAAGGAAATTCTCTGTGATATTTTTACAGCTTTTTAGTCAACCTAAAATAAATTCAAACTTAAAAAAAAGATAAACCATCAGTCTCCTTGCATGGACTGGAGTCCTAGGGTTCACTGACGTCAGTGGGTAAGCCCAAGCTGCCTTTTTTGGTAAAGGATGAAAGAGCCACAGTCATCTCACATCAGACAGGTAGAAGGATGGGCAGTACTGAAGAGAGAGATCATGGGAAGGTACATGAGACAATAGTGCCCAATGAAAGGAGGTGAGAGGTTATCACCATCAACACCATCAACTCACTATGAGCCAAGGACCAGCCCAGTTCATAAGACGAAATAATAGGCCTCCTTCAGGGAATCCGCACCTCAAACAATACCTGTTCCCAGAACCCACACCTAGGTCATCATTCCTCCTCCTTCAGGCACGTAAATCAATCATCAGCTCTTGACTCCTCATTCACAGGAGTATAAATCAATCATCAGCTCTTGTCTGTCTCAATTCTCTTCAGTCAACCCCCTTCCCATTCAGATTCCCTTTTAAATGTAAGACAACCAAAGACAACTGGCTAGACATAGTCTTGCTTCTCTTTTTAAAAAAGGGATTCTGGGTGCTTGGGAGCTATTGTGTCCCTCTACCTCACCCTCCCATCCAGATCAGATGTCACCATTAAAGCTACTCTCAGGTTGATACTGCCACACCATCAACTTTTGCGAGCATACAGATCTACCGAGGCCTAAACTAAGCTAAAGATCTGTCCCCCACTTTTTAGAATTTTTTAAAAATCATTTTGCATAGAAGGCTCACCTGAGGTTTCTTCCTCAAGGAGATTTACTTCCAATTTCATTAGGTTAGGCCACAGAATTCATTATTAGGAAATAATAATAGGAAACTTTGACTTCCCAAGAGCTCTGCAGGAATTCTATATTAGACTTATTCCTGATCCTCAAACATTTACTATAGCTCAGCGTATAGTCCTTATATGAGCGAATGAGTGGACCAGGCCCAAGTACAAAGTAGCTGTTAGCAAGCCTGGAATATGTATGGGTTGACAAATATTAGCTATTCCCAGATTGTGAAAGTTAGCTTTATACCTATAGGAGATATATCAACATTTCTATATACATTAATGTATTGTTTTAGTGAAATACAGAAACTAATAAATACAGCTAATTCAGGTAGGTGCTTAGGAAATTTGCTGAACTAAAACTGACATAAACCCTGTCCACTAGGAGTTTGCAGTGCAGCAGGCAGATGTAACTCATACGTATCAATAGACTCATAATTAGCCAGATACATATGCTCAAAAAAATACAACCAGAACCTACAGCCAGGAATCAACTTATTCTTCATAACTGAGACCTTGGCCACATAGCACTATTGGAAAATGATGGTGATTTGGCAAGGGGGTGGAGAGGTGTCATTTGGGCACAAGAAAGGAGAGGTAAAAATCCAACAGAGAAAGTAGAAGTGTACCTCAATGTTAAAATATATGGTGAGCATTCTCAAGGCCCTGTTGGAAGTATAGAGTTCCACAACATGGCTTCAATACTGTTCTCAATACAGAGACACTTTTCCTGCCTGCGCTCCAAGGAGATAACTCACACGATGCAGCCCTCTTGCCACCAGTAAAAGCAGAACTCAGACTCCACGATGAGGCACTCCAAGAGACAGAATCAGCCCTTGCCACTGCCAGCACCCAACATTCCAGTACCAATGAGCCATGACTTTATTAATCAGGAGGAGAGAGAATAAAAAGCAGGCAATGTGGGGCCATTATCTACTACACTTCAACATCTAGAGTCTGATGATAGTGAGTCTCTGACTTTCACACTTACAACAGCCCTTGACCTTCGCAGCTGATCTTCCTAACAACATGTTTCCTCTTCGATGTTTATTATATAGGACCAATTTTAGGAAGTAAATAAAGGAAAGATGTGCTGCCCCTTCCAGAAGGGCAGCCAAAGCAACCAGAAAGGAGAGGGATAAAACAAAGATGCTCTAAGCATCATCCTGAGAGCCTTAAAATGCTCCTTATTAGACAAGATTGTAGGGGCAGGTCTGTGACCTCAGATATTCAGGAATCTGAGACCAGAGAATCAAGTGCAAGGCCGGTCTGGGCTCAAAGCTAACCAGAGAACTTAGAGAGATTGTGTCACAAAGAAAAAGGGCTTTTTGTTTTGTTTTGTTTAAGTGCTAGGAATAAGACTAAGGGGTAGAATATTTGCCCAGCATGCATGGAGTCCTAGGTTCCCAAACTGCAGAGAACAGAAGGTAAATGGGGGCAAGTGAATAAAGAAGGAAGAAATAAAATGAAAAGAAGAAATGAGAGAATAAAATAACTTAAGAAATGTCACCTACTGGCATTTACATCCTGCACTGTGCTCCACCATGGTAAAAAGATTTATGAAGATATCACAGACTCCCCATGCCAGAGACTTGATCGTTCTGTTGAAATATCTCTATATGTCCCCCCAAAAAGTCAGTCAGTGAATTTTAAAGTCCTTAGTGTCCTGTGTTTGAAAGCCTTCCTAGTGGGCAAGGGGTAAGGGCAAGTTCAGTAGGTAAGGCTTGACACACAGGGCGTGTTAGTTTTATGTCAACTTGACACAAAGTAACACTGTTTGGGAAGACAGACTCTCAGCTGAGAAAATGGCCCCATCAGATTGGCCTGTGGGCAAAGCTGTGATGCGTTTTCTTGGTAGATGTAGGAGAGCAGGGCTTCCCATAAGCAGTGCCACTTCTGGTTGGTCCCGGGTCCCGGGTTCATACGAAAGCAAGCTGAGCACACCCTGGAGAACAAGCCAGTGAGCCTCACCCCTCCATGGCCTCTGCATCAGCTCCTACCTCCAGGTTCCTACCTTCTTTGAGTTCCTGCCCTGACTTCCCCTAATGATGGACTGTGATGTGGAACTCTACACTCTCAAAATAAACTCTTTGCCGCATAAGTTGCTTTTGGTTCTGGTGATGGATCACAGTAATAGAAACCCTAACTGGGACACATGAGGATCTGAGTTCAGATCCTCAGAACTCACATAAAACTGGGCACAATAGTGTATGCCTGCAGTCCCAGGGCTCCAACAGTGAGATAGGAAGTAGAGACAGGTGACTTCTTGGAAGCTCACAAGCTAGCCTGGTATGCTAAGGGGTAAACAGAAAAACCTGTCTCAAAATATGGGAGATGAGAACAGACAATCAAGGCTATTTTCTAACTTCCATAAGTGTGCTGTGCATGTGCACACACATGTGAACATACACACAGCAAGTTGGGGAGATGGGGGAGAGGGATAGAATAAAAAGGAAATCCTCCTGGCACCCTTGGACCCCTCCTGCTCTCCAGCTCCTTGCTCAGTGAGACTTACCCAGCATTTTGCCACTGGAATTGAATAGCACACTATTTCACTTGATCCCTTATTTATCTGCTTTACTTATTGGCTCATTTGCTATTTCTTCTAGGAGACCAACAACTCCTTGGAGAAAAGCATCTCACCTGCCTGAAATGTGTTTAACTCTCAGAGCTTAGAAAAGAGGACACTGTGGAGGGGCTGGTGCTGGCATTTGAAACTCAAGGGAGCAGGAAGGAGGGTCAACGAAAGAGCAACCCAGAGACTTAGGCAGTGCAGTAATTATGAATATGGGCTAGAAGGCTGAGCAGCCATGTTTGACCTTCAGCTCCATCCACAGCATACTACCCACACATCTGAGGCCTCAGTTCAATCTTTAGGAAAATGGTATACAATGGCGATCTAAAGCCTTTTGGAGCCAGAGTTCAAGGTCATTTTAGCTTACATGGAGAATTCGGGAACCGCTTGAGCTATGTGAGAGCCTGTCTCAAAAAAAAAGACTAGCCAAGAACATAAACTTGTATATGTAAGGCACTCAGTGTCTAAAATACAGTAAACATTCATTAAACCTTACGTTATAAAGCAAGCTATTACCAAGCCTTTCTGTAGCAATGCAGTCCAGGAAGAAACAGGACACACAATGAGTGTGTTCATCCACCTCCAGACATCTAGAAAAACAGCCTCTAACGAAGCTGATGCCGCTGGCTGGTTTACAAGCTGGGAAGGCTGCTTGTGATTCTAATAGCATGTGAAAGGGATTCCTCAGGATATGAGGTAGTGGGGAGATTAAGTCCACCTGGGTGCCTGGGAATTTTCAGTTTGGAATCCTCCACCGAAGATGTCTGTTTCCCAGCTAGACACACTTGCCTTTGGTTATCTTTGGCTGCACTTTTTCTTCTCACCACTGGGATATTTATAAGCTATGCCTCAATTTGCTAATTAGAAATCTTCCAATAACTCTATTTCCTATAAGTGTGCTTCCTCAACTTGCAGCAAGAAGTTCAAGGGCAGGCATTATACTTCAAACTCTTCAAAAGATTTCCAATAGCAAAGGCAACGGGCATATTGGGTGTCACTTCTAATCTCCTAGGTCATAACAACTGTTATAGATTATAAACAACACAAGCCATAATAAATGCCAAGTGTCAAAAATTTTTTTAAATACAAATACAGCAGCAACAGTATTTATATTCAGAAAAAAGTATTTCTGATGTACAAAATAATAGGTAATAAAAAGTCTTCTTTAAAAAAAAATAGGTTTGGTGTAAAGTACTGGTTCCAACCCTCTTCTTAGCAAAGAGATTTCCTGCTCCAGTAGAAATGTAAACTAGTCACGAAAGCTTTGCCAGAAATATTTAACTCAAAACCAGGTTCAGTACAAATGGGGCAAAGAACAAAGGCCAACAAAGCAGGCAGAAATGAAAATGTTTGACTTTCCAGATTTTGATAACTTTATGCATCTAGAAACAGAAGGAAGTGATGAATGGGTACAATTAAGAGACTCCATGTGCCATTTATTAAAGATTGTGTGACATGCGACCGTATGGATTTCTAGCTTAACCAATCACAAATTTAATCAGAACAGTTAACACTTTGTCTCGATGGTGCTTCAGAGAATTCAGCTATTGACTGGAACATATTTATGTGTCCTTTCATGGCGATCCATTTGAAGAATCTTTGATTTTTTTTTTCAAGAAGGGAGGGGGAAAGATATTTAATTGTGGTCTGGATGTCCTAATGAGAACATAAGCTTGAAATCATATCTCTGTTCCAGCCCAATGAAGTAGACATGCAATTTATAAGAATTTAAAAGAATTAATCACAGCTGCAAGAATGTGGTCCACAGAGACATTTAACCCAATAGTAACACAACCCACTCAGCTAATTATGCTTGTGGAAAAATATTTTATTTCCACAAGCAGTAAAAGATGAACACTGGAGTTTTTTCAAGAATAGAAATAACAAAAATATTATAATATGAATGGCCATTTGTCAAATACTGACTAGATGCCAGGCATTCCTCTGAGAGCTTTACATGCCAATTCTTTCTTTTAATATATATATATATTCACTTCATGAACGTGAGTTCCAGAAATTAAACCCAGGCCATGAGGCTTAGGAACAAGCTCTTCTACCTTCTGAGCCATCTCTCTGTTCCCCAAGTATCATTTACCACGGACAACTCTGTGGCCAGTTGGGTCACTATCGTTCTCTCTCATTACAATGTGATTTTTTAAATCAAAGCTTCACTAAGTTGTATAGTGTATGTGTTTCTGCTCATTTGCAGCAGGCCTGGCCACATGATGTAGTATTAAGTTTCTGGCCCAGCCTTTCCAGCCTAACAATGCGGTTCTGACCTGTTATCCCACAGAAACACACAGATTTTTGTATTAATTTTATGCTGATCAGCCTATGGCTCTGGCATATTGCTAGCTAGCTCTTTTTCTTAAATTAACCCATGATTCTTATCTTGTTCAGCCATGCAGCTTGGTACCTTTTCTTAGAGCAGCGTTTCAACTTCTTTCCTCTGCATCTGCTGGCATCATATTGTGGTGTCTCCCTGGTGTCTCTCTGACTTCTCTGCTCTGTTTTTCCTGTTCCCAGAGTTTTCTTCATCTGGTAGCATTGCTCACACTTTCTGTCTGCCTTCAGTCAATCAGCATTTTTATTAAACCTGTAAGCGGGACAATTATTTACAATGTAACAGCATAATCCCACTATATTTCCCCTTTTTTCTTTGTAAAATGAGAAGAACCCCAAATCTAATATCCTTTTCCCCCATTATCTATAACAACTTATAACCAACGCTGTAAATAAACATAAACATCCATAATCCATTTGGGAGGAATGTGGGTGTCGTCCTCTAGACTACTTCCTGCTGAATGGGGGCACTGGCAACCCCGTGGGGATCAAAAGAAAAATGTAGGATTATGGACAACTCCTTAGTGAAATAGTCTGTAAGGCTGGGTCATCTCAGCCAGTCTGCTTGAAGTTGTTTTGGATGCAGAGCTCAGAGGAAAGTGCAACAGAGGTGCTCTGAAATGCTGAATCACCTGTTTCCATTGGAGACTTTTCAGGAGGTCTTCCTCGATCAAACTTTATTTTCTTTAACCAGAAATAAATCCACAGCCTCTCATTTTCTATGGAAATAAAAATAAAACTTCTTCTCCAAAGTAGCATATCTTTTGATTTCAATTTTAACGTCAACTAACTCATTTATAAAATATATAGGTTAAATTAATCCAGCAGCATTTGTAATCAAATGGCTTTTAGCAGCTTTAACTACTTCATTTTAAGTCAAAAAACTTAGATAAGACAATAGCATACAGTATCTAGACACTCTTTGTAATTTCCATCCTTATGTAACTTATTATTTTTTTTACTAAGGCCTTTATCCTTTTTCTTTTTTCTTCTCTTTCTCAAGCCTACATATATTTTTTAATGCACACTAAGCCATTTAGAGTTTTTGTTAGAATCTATCTTTACTATAGATCTCTTATTTCTTATCCTTTTCTGTTTCTGACCACACCTTTGCTTGGCTAGAGTGGCTGACTACCCAGCTCCCTTTATTTCTTTCTGTTTCTGACCACACCTTTAATCTGCCAAGGTGTGGCTAGGGATTAAAGACTTGGCTAGGATGGAGGGCTTGTTCCACACAGCTCCTAGTCTAGCTTCATAGAATTTAGCTTTTTAGCTGAGGTACTGGTAGTACCTCAATTCCCACAATTAAAATTAAATATATATATATATATATATTTATATTAATTAATTTATATTAAATATATATATTTTTTTTAATTGAGGTACTGGTAGTACCTCAATTCCCACAATTGCTACTCTGGGGAATTTTAGGGCCCATATAATCACCAATCATATAAGCACTGCCATGGGCTGCTCATAAACTCCATTTAAGTATTTGTCAGCAGAACCTCTCAAAAGACTCACAAGTGTTTTGCCTCTAAGGCTGAATCTGGAAGCTTCTCTTAAAAAAAGCCAAGCCACTGCTTGCCTCCAGCAAACATGACTTTCCCAAGAAAATGTTGCTGCTACTAAAAACTAGCTTTGACTCTGTTTCCTTTTTGTTGAATATAAACAGAAACTTTAAATCCATCATACGCAACTTGTTGCTTATACAGAGTCTTCTTTGAGACTTCAGGAACCAGTCTTGGTGCAGCTTAAATAGCTATTTTGTAATTCAAACCCAAGCACCACAGGGTCTCTGTACCATGTCCCTATCAAAGACACAACTTGGAAGCTGCTTTTGGCTCCAATCCTGTGCTCTAGAATCCTTTTTAATCTTTCTCAAGATTTATGTGGGTGTATATCACCCACATTGGGCCACCATTTGTAGTAATAAGTTTCTGGCCTATCTGGCCTGCGGTCCAGACCCACAGACCTGCAGTCCCACAGAAACACATAGATGCTTGTATAGGAACTTCTTTCCTCTGCATCTGCTGGCATCATATCATGGTGTCTCTCTGGCTTCTCTGCTCTGTTCTTCCTGTTCCCAGAATTTTCTTAGTCTGGTAGCCCCACCCACATTTCCTGTCTGCCTTCAGCCAATCAGCACTTTTATTAAACTAGTAGGCAGAACAATTATTCACAATGTAACAACATACTCCCACTACAATGTGATGTTTTTTGAATGGCAGTAGACACAGCTTCTAATAACTTTACATAGCTTCCCTGGCATCTTGTTCTGTCTTATGCCCTAGCTGCCAGACTCCGCAGGTGATCTTCTAATGCAGAACTGAGTTATCCTATCATGTGTCCATGCTTTTGACATAGTAATATGACACCATCTATGAAGATCACATTTGGGAGCCTCTCAAAAAATTGAATTATTTTTAAAAATCACCCAAAATCTCTTGTTTTAAGTAAGCTTATGATTTTTGTGTTGGGTCTCATTTATAGCTGCCCTGTGCTGCATACAGCCCATGGGCCAAGGATTGGAAATACCTGGAGAGTTTAGATGAACTACCCAACCCTCAGGTCATGAGCAAGAAAATATTGCTATGGTATGCATCACGGAGATTTCTGGATTGTTTAATGTATAATAACATCATTGTACAGCAGGCTGACTAATTAGGGATACTTGCTTATTAAGATTGCTGTGACAATGTATACAGTCTGGGTTGCTCAAATAACAGAATGTATTATCTCACTGGCATTCAAGCCACAGATTCAAAGTCAAGATGTCAATAGGTTAGTTATTTCTAAGGGCTCCGAGAATCCCCTTAACCTTTTGATGTTAACTTCAGATAGTTAACTCTATCTTTCAGCATGGAGTCTCAGAGAGGATATTCTCCTTATATAAAGATGTCATATCTGGTTCGGGCCCTAAAGATCTCTATTGGGCATCACTAATCTACAAATTCATCATATTCTGAAGTAGTAGAGTTGGAATCTCAACATGTGGCCTTTGCAGATGTGCACAGATATACAACACAGCATGTCTGGGCTCAGACACCAGCATGACTCGACTCTGAAGTTTTGTCCTAATTACCCAAAATGCCCTTTAAGGCTAATGGGTTGCTAATGGGTTCATCAGTTATTCCCATGCAAACATTACACTCTTCTTATGTACAGAGTTTACCATTTGAAGATTCAAAATACAGCTGTTAGGATGTTGGATTTTTCATTTATTATTTTACTTAACTGAGAACCAGGTACTGCAGAGGACCTTGGGGAGCAGTACACTATGTCCTATGAGTAAGGAGCACGCACACAATTACATTAGAATGACAGGCAGATCCAGCCACTTTGCAGCTTCTTGTCACAAAGTCATGGCTATGACTGGTGCTATTCTGAAGGAGAGTTTAGAGTTCTAAGAAAGTGCCAGGATTCAGCAGCTGTGACCAGAAATACCATGTACAGCTAAATATACCAAGAAATGTGCCAAGTGCTTGGGAAATGGTCTAGTCAAAGGCCTGAGTTCAATCCCCAGAGTGCATGTTAAAAAGGCAGGCATAGGCACACACTTGTAGCCCAGCACTGGGGAGGAAGAGACCACCAAATGCTCTGAGGCTCACAGGCCAATCAACCTAGCTACTGGTCAAACCCAGGACTCTTCCAGAGACCTGTCTCAAAAAACAAGGAAGTCAGTGAACTGAGGAATGCACTGGAAGTTGACCTCTTACCCTCTACACTCAATCTCAAACATGGACATGTGCACACTTACACACTTATACACACACAAGCACATGCATGCATGCACACACACACACACACACACACACACACACATCTACAACTTTTTAGCAGAGATTAGACGAATAGCTCAGATAAAAGAACACACTGATTTTGCAAAGTACCCAAGTTCAGTTCCCAAGACCTCATTCAGAAGCTAACAATATTCTCCACCTACCACTGCTGTAGGATCATGTTCTTGTACTTTGTAAATATTTGTCCCTTCTACTGGTTTAATAAAATGCCAATTGGTCAGAATGGAGATAGGATGTATGGGCAGGGCTACCAGACTAAGAAAACTCTGGTAAGAGGAAGAGGAGAGGAAGGCACCAGGAGAAAGGAAAAAAAACTAGAAAGCTGCTCAGAGAAAACATACCAAGCCACAATGGCTAAACAAGATAAGAATCACAGGTTAGTTTAAGAATAAGCATTAGCAAGTAATAAGCCTGAACCATAGACCAAACAGTTTGTCATTTACATAAGGCTTGGTGTGATTATTTGAGACTGCTGGTCTGGACCTCAGGGCTAGGCTGGGCCAGAAACTTATTAATACACACCACCCTGTAACTCCAGCTTCAGAGGATCTGTCACATTCTCTGACCTCTACGGGCACTTACACGTGTGAACAAATGCCCACACAGAGACAGACAATATACACACAATTAAAATGTTTAATGAGCCAAGATCTCAACTGTGAAGAAAAGCAAAGTCACAGGAGAGGAAGGGAATGAGTGTATGCAGACTGACTAGCACAAGGAAGCCCAACAGACACAGAAGTGAAAAGAAATGCAGAGTCCATTTTCAGATTCCACGGGGAGGCAACAGGAAATGTGAGCAAGATAACATCTAGCAGAACAGAGTTTATCTCCTGTGACCTGCTCAGCAATGTGTGAGCTATGAATCTTATCAAATGGAAAATTTAGGCCCAGGACCTTCCCCAAGACCAAGCTGGGAGACCAGAAGATCAGTCAGGTGCGTCAGGTGACAGAGGCCAAGCAAGGTCCTCCACAATGTGCTGACTCCCAATGCAAAAGAGAATGAAAACCATTACTTAGTAGAATGACTACTACAATTACCACCGATACCTAGGTCACAGGCGCTTCTTTGGAGAATGTATCTTGTGACCACTGAGATATTTAATGATAGCCTCTCTCTTGTTTTATGTCTTTGTACAAAGGATGTTATAATGGACCTCATAAAATTGCCATTTTCATAGGCTGAAGAATGGTCCAATATTAGCGATTCATGTTTTAACTTAATTTTTTTGTAGTGCAAACATACGAACTGCCAAATAAATAATCATAAAGTAAACAGGTGTGGCAGCACCTCCCAGGTGAAAAATTGGATGTTAGCAGTGTTTGAAAAGCTCCTGAGTCCTCCTCCCAAGGACCAGACCAGAGATGGGCAAAGGGCACGTGAGACACCTAAGGGCAGATAAAACACCAAATATCCTTGAGAAATGATCGGCTTTCTTGTGCATGTGTGTGTACATGTACGTAGGTGTGCAAATACGCACGCATGTAAAGGCAAAAGGTCAATGTTGGTGCCTTTTCCTGTCATTCTTGATCTTTTCTTTTTCTTATTGAGACAGGTTCTCTTGCTGAACCCACTGTCTCCGTTTCCCAGTGCTGAGAGGACAGGTATGTGCTATCATACCCAGCTTTGAAGTCAGGCCCTCAGGCTTGCTGTCCGATACACTAAGCCCCGTACTGTATGCATCTGCCCTAAACAATGATTCTTAGCTCAGGAGGAAGAGGGCTAGAGAGCTGGCTCGGTGGGTAAAAGAGCTTGCTCAGGAAGCCTAAAACTTTGAATTTGATTTTCAAAATTCATGTAAAAAGCCACATGTGGCAGCACACATCTGTAATCCCAGAATCCCTACAGTAAGATGGGAGACAGACAAGAGAACTGGCTGGAAGTTCACAGACCAGCTGGCATGGAGTAAAAGAAGGGCAGGCACGGGCACACATGGGCACACACACACACATGCACACACATACATACACATATATACACACACATACACAGACACATAGACACACATACATACACACACACATACACACACATATGGGAGATTGTGTTGTTACATTATAAATAATTGTCCCACCCACTGGTTTAATAAAAAGCGATGATTGGCCAAAGGCAGGCAGGAAGTGGGCAGGGCTACCAGACTAAGAAAACTCTGAGAACAGGAAGCACAGAGCAGAATGCCAGAAAGAAGCCAGAAGAAGCAGAGGACAACTATGCTGCTCTAAGAAAAGGTACCAAGCCGCATGGCTGAACAAGAGACATGGGTTAGATGAAGGGTAGAGAGCTAGCAAGTTATATGCCTGGGCCTTAGGCTGATCAGCCTAAAACTATTGTAAGCATCTATGTGTCTCTGCGGGTCTATGGGTCTGGGGGCCTAAACCTTGTGATTAGGCCCCAAAGTCCGGGCCAGAAACCTCATACTACAAAGGCACAGAACCTCATACTCTACACACTCATATACACACACATACACAGACATAGACATACACACACATACACATTCATACACACATACACATTCATACATATACATGCACACACACACACATACACATACATATATACACACACATACATATATACACACACATACACAGACATAGACATACACACACATACACATTCATACACACATACACATTCATACATATACATGCACACACATACACACACATACACATACATATATACACACACATACACACACACACAAACACATACAATTTTTTTAAGGAGGAAGAAAATCAGATGAAATGCTCCTCTAGTGCTTGAAACAGGGCTTAATTCCCAGACCATTGCACATTTATCACCAGCCTCCCCCCAAGACAGTTCTGAGTCTTGATAAACCACTGCTGCACAGCCGTGTGTCTTTCATGGAGAAAACTCAAACTTCTAGACCCATGGGCAGGATGACTTGCCTCACTGTCTATTGTCCTGGAGCCCAAGGTAGCCAGGAGATGAGGTTGTGAGCTGCCCTGTCCTGGGGTCACCAGGCTCTGGGCTGTTGTGCCTCCTCTGAGCCAGGTAACCCTTCAGCCTGACAGCTGGGCACCTGTATGTTTAGCTTGGCTCCCAGCAAAGCAGAGTGGAGGCTGGCTTCCAACACAGCTTAAACACAATTAACTTTCCATTTGATGCAGTCTGCCTCTCTCCACTCCTAATGTTCCCTCAGGACCGGGATCCAATAAAGTCCGGCATGTGACTAAGAAACCCAGGCAGAGAAACTGACCGAACATTGTTCAATGCTATATTACAAACCTATGGGAAAGGAGTTTAATTAAAGGCCACAGCAATTCTTTGGGGAAATGTTTCTTTTATTAACCGTTCCTGTCGAATAAAGCGGCTTTAAACAAACCCTGACTGCCTGGAAATTGTGTATGCCTCAGATTTCTTTTTCTTCTTAATCTCTGCTGCCTTTTAAAAAAAAAAAAAAATTGGTCATTAGGTAAATCCTAAGTGTCTGAAACCCAAGAAACTCAATTTACATATGCTCATTCCACATTTATAAATATGAACAGATGACATTTAAGGAGCACAAATCAACAGGGGCAGTTCTGAGTGTGAAATTGTTGTTCAGCATGAAGTAATACCACAAATACATAGAGGAGCTATCTGTGGATCGAGTTCAAGACATTTTAGTGAAATGTATGCACGGTCTCCATGTGGGTAAGACATTTAAAAAATGCAAAGAACCTGCAATTCTTTGTAGCCAAAGTGTAATAAAAACCCCTAGTTAGTGTCAGCGATGATTCCATCGATTGCAAAGGAGGGAGGGGGAAATCAGAATGGAAACCCCACGTCTGATGAGGCAACGAAATTGGATTTTTAAGTATAATTGGAGAGAGGAAATACCACTGAAGATCTAAGACGGGAGCATATAAATTTTTAAAACTCAAGGAAAGTTGGAGTATGTATATAACTGCAAAACCAACTCGTGATCGGGGTGATGTCCCCTGGATGTACAGTACGTTTGAGAGCCATGTCCCATGGAGATTCACCCACGGGGGAGGTGCAGAGGTCACCAAGGGGTAAAAGTAAAAACATACACGCCATATTAGTTTCTCAAAAATGACAAGAGACTATGTAAAGAAATAAAATAACCATTCTTCACTGTGGGAATGCAGTAACAGTCCACCAGCTCACATTTTGTTACCAATAAACACTTCCTTCCATTCCTGTGCATATTACACGACCCTCCTTCTGGGCAGACATGTTCTGGGGGAATCCCTTTTTTTTGCCTAATCCTTGGGGAAGGGGAGTTCTGGAGGCAAGGGAGGATTTTGTAATGTCAGCTTTGGCAACTCCCTCATCCCACAAGATCCTTCTGAAATGAGACCCTGCAATTCCCCATCAGATGGAAGTCATGTATTGTGCACTTTCTTGATCTCAGCAGGCCACCTGACTGTTTTGACCAAAGAAGTGACAGCATGCAGCTATGCTCAAAGCTCTAAATGGGCTGGCAGCTTCTATTTCCTGCTTCTTGAATGTCAGCCTCATCTAAAAAGAGACCATTATGCTTGAAAAATATGAACTAACTACATGGAGAGCTGCCTTGGAAGAGATTCAACAGGCAGACGACAAGCCAACAGTGGGCAAACAGGCAGGAAGTTAGGAGTCATTCAGACAGACAGACAGATGACAATGAGCGTTATAGCCCAGAGCATAATTGGAAAAGGTCATGTTTGGGGAGGGGAGATTTAAAAAAGACTTTTTTGTGTAGATTTTAAGCATGAAGATTAGAAGAAAAACATGTAGGAAGGAGAGATACATGAAAGCATAGGTGTGGGCTTTATGAAACAGCCATTTTGGAAATCAGTCATCCAGATCTGCAGACCCAACTACTGGGCTTGGTCAGGTTCAAATTACCCCAGCAAGTGCTTCCTAAATTCCTGGCTCACAAGATCTAACGTTTTGTTTTAGGCAACAAGTTGATTCACTTGTTAGGTGGCAGCAGGGAACTAGAACTCTGTTCTGTTGTCAGTTGGAACACATACAATTTAGCCCACATAGAATTCCAAGATTCTTTTTATTTGAAATTTTCAGTCATGTAACTTTCAAATAGTTCTTCAGAAATCACAGTGCCACCAAATGACTCTAAAAGTCAGTGTTCCTTTAGCTAATGTACTAAGACCCATGTGGACACTTGGGGCTGTTAACTAAACAGATTCCCCCACCTCCCTTCAGACCTGCTGAACATTGATCTATGAGACTAAGGCCTCAACACTTGCATCAATGTCTCTTGATCACAATAAGGCCATATTCTGGAGAATCCATTGTAACTTGAAAATGGCCTAAACTGAATATGTAATATACATACTTTCCTGAACATAATAGCTTAGCAACAAGGAATGCTGGGGCCTGTTTGAGTTCTTCCAAGTGTCATGAACCTCTTAGATTGCCTCTTGACTGACAATGGAATTACATTCAGGAAAACCTATCACAGGTTGAAAATAGCCTAAGTGGAAAATGTATTTAATAAAACTGTGCTACTGAACATGGCAGCTTAGCAACAAGATATGTAGAGCACTGGGAAAGTCCCCTCATGATGGAATGGGTGACTGGTGGCTGTCACTCTCTGCTGTCGCTGCCCCATATCATGAACATACATCAGAGCATATATTTCAATCCTAGGAAAAGATCCAAACTCAGAATTTGAAATCTACTGAATATGTATCACTTTCACACCATCAGCCCAAGTTGAACCAAGTAAGTCAGGGACCACGTATTTTTAAACCCCTCCCCCACACCATCACACATATGTACTGACTTAATTACTCCTTCTAAGTTCTGAGCTGATTCATTTTTAAGGCAATTTCCTAAGGAATACTGGAAGAATTTTGGGAGCTGCAGCTACACAGGCCTGTTAATGTCACGATTTTATCTGATTCAAAAGACACACTGTTTGGTGCATGCAAACATGTTGAGTGTCCCTTGTCCTCACCTTCTTCAGCTAAGCAAATAATTTATCTGTGAAGTAAGTGTATGCTCAAACCAAGCTTTGTTTCTGAAGAAGAAAAAGGGGACATGAAATGCAAGTCACTCCATTTCAACCAGGGACAAAAGGTGGTTATGGCAACCTTGCAATACCATAGTGAAAAGGGTGGCCCCCAACCTCTGGACACTCAGTCTGGTGAGGAAAATGTCAGTTACATAAACAATGTCTCCTATTATGTAGATGGGATCAGAGAGCTACAAAAGCAGCATTCTCCTCCGCTTAGCACCCGAGGCCTTTAGATCTTGAGCAAGAAGAGGGCTGTATTAGCAAAGCAAATCTGATGGGAACTTTTTATTGTCAATAAGATCTCCTTCCTGCAGGATGGAACTACCACAGAGTACAGTCGAGGCCTTTCACAACAGACAGGGAGAAACAATGGTTTACAGAGATGCCCAGGGCCACACTTGTATGATGAGGTTGGTAACAAACCCTTAACGACATAGATGAATTGTTCAGTGACTGCTTTTCAACATGACACTCCACATTTCTAGTGCAGAAGTCAAATCCAGTGAGGAAAGATAATTCCCAGATTAAGCAAAGCACGTGGGCCCCAACAGTCTTTCAGTACCCATTGTGAAGTTACAAGTTTCTCAGGTCTGGAAGCAGTGAGAGACAGGATTGCTCAGAGTCTGAAGCAAAAAAAGGCAGTAAGAAGGAATCTTCATGTTCATCTGTGTGGGGTTTATGATTTAGAAAGCATGTAAAACCCATTCCTGCCTAATTATAGCCAGTAAGTCAGTGTCTCACAATCACTGGGCATCAAGTGAAGCACACTTAACTACAGCACTCGGAAAGGCCCAATTCTCAGCTGTTGTAAGCATCGCTCAGTCCAGAGGGCGTAAGATAGCACTATGACAAAAGCCAGCACTGAGAGCCATACCTGCACCTGACCCTGCTGACATGCCCAAAGGACTCCATAGCCTACCACTGAGACACTTGCTCAGCCATGTTCTTTGCTGCTCTTTTCAATCACAATAGTTTGGAAATGGGAATAGCTTAGGAGTCCGTCAACAGAGGAATGAATAATGAAGATGTGGTGTGTTTATGTAATGGAATTTTTAGTTAGCTGTATGAAAATAAAAATGAAACTATGCAATTTCCAAGGAATGGGTACACCTACAAAGTATTACAAGGTAACTCAGACCCAGAGAGATCAGTACCTCACATTCCCCCTCATATGCAGATCCTCTACTTTTTATATATGCATATCTAGCTAAGGCTGAGGGAGGGGAGATGCCTGAAAACTAGAAAGGGGCTGGAGAGGGGGAAGAAATGGGCTTTAAGGGAGTGTGACAGAGAGGGTAAAGGAACACAGTGACAGGAAAGAGAAAGCGGGAGGGTCTAGACTGGGGTGGGGGATGGGAACACGAAGGAGAAGGTAGATATAAAAATGCCTTAAGAAAACCTGATGCATCACATTTTTAACTAAAAATTTTAGATCTATAAGATTGAGAATACTTTATATGGCATTACTGGAGAGCTAAGATTAAACTAAAAATAAGCACAAAGTGATTAAAACACTTCTTAAAGTTCAAATGATAATTTTGTTAGCTATCTTGACAACAAGAAATTACACATAGAAAGCTCACTCTATTTGATAAGGAGTGTTGGCTTTGGCTGGATTTAAGTACTCTCAGATTGGATTGGAAGTGGTAGAATTTTAGCCCAACTCAGCACTATTTGTCCAAATATTTCTGTCTTCCCAGACCTTAGTTTCTTCATTAGTATGCTGGATCAGATTTGGTAACATGGAGAGAGCAGATGTAGGCTGGTGACCATGGCACCTCAGCTTTGGAAAACCCACATATGTCACTTAAATGTGTGACTCTCTCTTTAGAAGACATACCATGTCTTAGGTGTATTCTGCTCTTTCCCTCTAAGCCTGTATTCAATACCTGTGCTTATGTCTATATTAAAAATTATCCTTTTTGTGTGTGTGTGTTTATTTGTTGTTTGTTTTGAGATGCTCTCACAAAGCCTAAGTTAGCTTCCAAATCCCTGTGTAGCTGAGAATGTGGATCCATGCCAGAATTCTAAAACTGTTTCATTAAAAACTGACTGTGCCTTATACTAGAGGGGGGAAAAAATTCATCCAGAAAACCCTTATGCTTTAAGAACCAAAAGGGGGGTCTGGAAAGGAAGGAATGATGAAAGGAGAAATTGATTCAGCTGAATTGTGTGTGGTGTTGGAGGACATTCAGGTCCTAGGATGGTGTGAGCCTACTCCTAGCCTACTCCTAGACTGCCATGGACAGTAGTCACACTTCAGAAGAAATGGCACATGGCATACAGGAAGACCAAAGCTCCCAATCCTCCAGTCTTCTCATTTGGCCCAATACCCATACCTTGATGACTAGGCAAGAAAGTGAGAGCATAGCAGAAATAAGGAAGCCATGCAATGTGCACCAGCAAACAGACTCCCAGTGGGAACCAATGCCATGTCATCCAGACAATGAGCAGTCAATGCAGATAGGGCAGAGGGTACAGCCTAGCAATACCGGAGGTGCCACATTGCAATTGAAGAGTCTCACTCATTGTTCGCTCCACAACCAGGCTCAACTATGAAATATACCCCTCTTTCTCCCACTGACCCGAGAAGTAACAGCACATTTGCCTTGAAGGACAATGATTTATAATAATAAAAAAATTAAGCAATAAACAAAGCAACCTCCCAGATTCCCAGAGGGACAAGCAGGTTCACATCTCTATCACTTCCTGCTCCCTCTAAGGGTGTGCTCTCTGTCTAAATGGACAAAACCAGCTATTCTCTATGCTGGAAATTGCCATCCAAACAATCTAACACTGTGACACCCCAATGCCAAAAGGTAACTGGTGGCCTTTTGTTTACTCACACTAGGACCAGAGGTAGCCAGAGAAAACTCCAAGGCAGCTTTTCTGCCTGCGTAACAAGGAGAGAGAGTGGGGTCTGCATGGCTGTTTCATTAGGACCACCAAAGAATTTTTATTAGCAACTTCATCATATTTAACTAGATCCTTGAGTAACACGGGGAAAATCTATGTCAGAGCGCTGTCAGCCTCTGATGGATGTTTTCATTCTTGAAGTATTATTATTGTTCTCCTTATGTGGTCAGGCTGCAATGGGGAGTTTAAGCTTATTACACTCCACACCCCATCTGCTGCCATGCCCTGGAGCTAGGAGCCCATGTTCTAGCCCCATGCTAGTCTCCACAATTATACAGTTCCGCCGAACAGACAGGATGGACGGCTGGTTCCAGGAGGCTTTTTCCACTTCTTTGACCTTAGAAAATCCTAAATCTTTCACATGATCCTGATTGGAAGTATCAAGGCAAATTGAAAAGAAATCAATTTGCTTATAATCTGGCAAATCAGGGTAGCAACGCCTTGTTCTTTGCTAAATGAACTCTGTTCACTCAGCAGCAGCCATCAGAGTGTCTGTGAGACTAAAACAATGATGTCTGCTCTAGGTCAGCCTTGGAAAAGTCAGGGAAGTACAGGTTTGAAAGGTTAAAATGTCTTCTGTAGCATATGTGGCAGTTTGGATTGTTTTGAAGATGACTATACATCCCCTACACTGGGGTCTCCACACATACTTTTCAACACTGAAAATCCAGGTTCCCATTCCTTTAAAAAAAAAAAAATTTAAATCCTTTTGAACATGCTGGCTAGTCAGAATCCAGGGGAGATGGTGTTGTGTAATTTCCAAGGTTCCTCCCTCACAGAAAGTGATGTGGCTTCAGTTTGGAACACAATATCTGCTTCTGTTACCTCCTCTTTCCTCTTCCTCTTCCTCTTCCTTATCCCCTACTGTCGCTTCCTTCTTCTCTTTCTTCTTTCTCCTTTACCACCCCTTCCTTTCAATGCGTGCTTAGGCAACCCTGAACTAAAGCCTCCACAGGCCGACTAGGCAGAAAGAAGAGATGCCCCACAGCCTTAGTCGCTATTTGACTCTCCTCAGACACACACAGGAGCCTTCTGGTGGTTCCAGCCTTCTCTCTATCCTAAAATCTGCCACAAAGGAGAGGTGAGTTGTTGCCCTCCGAGTCCTGTCCACGAGAATAAAGTGGTAGCAGTTTTGAGCCACTAAGGGTAGGTTTTTACCCAGCACTAAAGAACCAAAAGAATTGTATTCAGTTTAGAGAGACTGCCATTATAACCCCAACTTTGATGACAAATAGAATCCTCAGTCATTCCCAAGCAGTGAAAACTTGCTCAGCCAGGAGAGCTTGTTCCCAAGGGTTGTTTTTATAAATGATGAGTTTGGAATGCAGAACTAATTTTCTCCAATGGAGCAAGCTAGCTGGGTAAGCCAAGAAATAGAGGCCTGTTCAACTGTGGTCCACCTGTGAAATGGCTCTCCATACTAAGGGGAATGAGCTTTCATCCTTTAGGTCTTCATGGATAAACTGAATTTTAGTGGGTTTTTTTCACGTCTGTGTATTCTACTAGCACAGAAACCTTGGTGTATTTCAAATAGTAAATGATAAAAAAAGCTTAATTTAGGACACTACTGTGCACTCTGCTTGTTGGGGAAAGTTGGATAGAAAATTTAGAACTTAGATATTTGTTGAACAAAACAGGTTAAATATAAATGGGCCAAGAGAAAGGAAGCCATGTGCCCCCAGCATCTTTTCACCTTGTGGTAACTACACTAAAATAAAAGACTAGACTTTTAGACTCCTAGCCCATGGGCCAGAGCATCAGCAGTACTAGAAGCTCAGTGGACATCCTCTTAGAACCAATCACAGCTCTCAGAATCAGGATCTGCATTTCTCTATAGCTCCCCGGAGAACATGTGTGTCTATCACAGTTGGTAAACCACTGCCTTAATAGCCAATCCTTCCCTCCTCACAATCAGAGTGTTCTCACAGGTCAAGGCTTTGGTGCACCATGCTGCTGCTTTAAGGACAGTCATGTGGCTCCAGCATGCACGCTGATAGTCAGATGGAGGCTTCTGCTAGCCCAAGGCAGAGGAAGAACCCTGTCTTTGAGATTGCTGAGTTGGTCAGATGAACATGAATTGAAGCCACAGATGCATTTGGAGAGCTGATCTTTCTCCACTCCTCTCCATATATATCTAAGAAATATTGGCATATAAGTCATTACTAAAGAAGGAAATATGATTCAAAATTGTAATTGTACTTGCTACCATCACCCCATAAAACTGTAAGTATCAGCCACATAGGGGCAAACCCTGCTCTAGAAAGCTCATCTAGGATGAGTCCAAAATAGCATCCTGAAGACAGAACTTGCCAAAAAGAGGAGGCAGCTCCATCACACATGCCTAGTGTTGGAAATACGATGAGGGGAAACAAAAGCTTCCTGCCTTCACAAGACAGAAGCAAAGAGTAGAGTATGTACCAGCTTGAGGAGAAAGGCTATATGCCCTATGGAGCCGGAAGATAGGCAGGGAGATTCTTGACTTCGTGTGAGCAACTGTGACCAGCCAAGGCGGAAGTTACATAAGCACAGAGAATCCATTCCTGAAGAACTACTGAGTTTTTGACACTTGCTGTCAAAAGGCCGAGCAGCAGAGATGTTCTCCCGACACCAACGCGAGGCTAGATAAAGGGTATCTCGGTATTCCGGATGGAAGAACGCTATTTTGTTTTTGAATTTTGTTTCTTTGCAGAAGTGACAAGCTTGGCATAGTATTAGTTTGTTTTCTGTTGCTATAGCAAAGTGCATAAACACTTCTAAATACAAGTTTTATTTAGCTCACGTGTAGGAGGCTTGAAAGGCAGGATCAGTCAGCTCCATCTGTCCATCCTCTACTAAAGGCTCTCCCTCCGATCCTGTCACAACAGGGCAGGGACTCAGAAAGAGAAATACCAACATGCAGAAGAGGCAAGTACACAAGGTGGCCTTTCTTCATAACAAAGAACCTCATTATAAGTTCTCCTCCCCCAGGAGACAACATTAATCTTTTCTGAGGGCAGGGCTCACAATGACCTAATTACCTCACACTAGGCCCCATCTCTTAAAGCTCCCACCCTTCAGCACTGCCACTCTGAGGAACAAGTCTCCAATATATGAACCTTGGAGCCCAGTCGGACAAAGTTACTATAAACGTGGGAGCTGGGGAGGTACCTCAGTTGGTAAAGCAGCTATCACCCAAGCATGGGAACCTGAGCTCAGATCCCCAGCACTCACATAAAGATCTGAGCATGGAGATACATGTCTATAATCCTAGCACTGGAGAGGGGGAGATAGGCAGGTCCCAACCAGCTGTTCTTGCCCAGTAAATGAGCTTCCAGTCTCTTGAGAAATCCTGTCTTTAAAGGGGGGGAGGAGTGGAAAGGGATGGAGGAAGACAGGAGACAACACAGACATCAGCCTCTACACACACACACATGATCACAAGTACATATGTACAGCTACATTAACACGTACACTCTCTATACACATACCCTGTGCACACACCTGCTCTACGCAGTTCAAGGACAAGTCAAAGAGGCAGCTGGAAGAAAGGAAGGTTGAGGAGGGGAAGGCAAAGCCAAGAGGAGGCAGAAGAACAAAAAGGAGAGTATATGCCACATCCAGAAGAAAGCTAAATGCAGAAACTGGGCAGTGAGAGGACATGACGGATGAACTCGAGAACGAGCCTGGGAGGATGGGAGAGGTCTTGGGGCTGAGAGCAGGCTGGGATCTGAGCCCAGGGTAGCCCAGAGCAGAAAACAGGAAAAGGGAGTTAGCCAATTCACTGCCCATTGGCTAGCCCCAGTCTTCCACTGTTGGCCCAACCTCTGAGGGTCTCGAAGTGAGGCAAGAGGAGCAGAGAAGAGTGGGGTCTGTTCTAGGCCTTGAGCCAGTAGGGCTGAGGGAATGGACACCCAAACACTGAGGAAGACAGAAAAGCGCTGTAAGTCCTCAGACAGGCAGACAGGCATGGCTCTTCCCACTCAACAGTGGCTTTGAATACAGCATCCTGAGATAACAAACATCAGCTCACTCTTTTACTTCCTGGGAAAAAAAAAAAGAGGGTAGATCTCCAACCATAGATAAATCACCATACTGTGACAGAAAGGAAAAAAACAAAGCATAATGCATAAGCTTTGCGGGTTGCTAGAAAAATACTTGAGATTTACTGTGATAGGCCAGAAACTAGTGACCTTTTCTATAAAGAACCAGAGAGGTTTGGTTTAGGACTCTTGAGCCACATGGGATTACAGTTAAATATTCTTTTAAATAAAAAAAAAAAAAATCTTTAAAGTATGAGAATCAAAAAAGTAAAAATCCATTCTTAGCTCAAGGACTCTACAAAAACATGCCATGGGGTAAATCTGACCCGCAGGCCGAAGTTTACCAAGCCCCACACTATAGCAGGTCACAGGATGGCAGGAGTTGGCATCTTCTTACAGGGAATGCCTTATCCTGGACACTTGGGAATAAATGTCAAGTGTGTGAACCATCACCTTATGCACAAAGCTGCCTCAGTGGCTCCAGCCTGTGGAGACTCATGTGGGTGTGCTACATCAGGGCCTCAAAGCCACAAGCAGTTACTTCTAGTGACAGAATTTCAGATAGAGATGAGCTCTTAAGTAAGTTCCAGGTGCATAGATTATAATATTGTTTCAAATCTCACTGCACTTATCATCATAAATGGCTCTGTGTATCACAAAGCCAAACAAAAGTAGCATGTGCCTTTGTGGAGGATGGTGTCAGCTTTCTTATACCTGTGAAGAGAAAGTGTCACTTTTAAGAATTTGTACATAGGGAACCAAATGATGGTTCTGTTGGTGAAATTCTTGGTGTAAAACCATGAGAAACTAAATTTAAGCTCCAAAACCAATGAAAAAGAAAAAAGTTGGGTATGGAGGTGTGCACTTATAATCTCAGCACTGAGGTGTAGGGAGACAGGGGCTTCCTGGGACTTATAGTCAGCCTAACCTCTTTGCCAAGTTTCAAGTCAGTAAGAGACTCTCATATAATAAGATGATGACTCCTGAGCAACAATACCTTAGAGTGACCTCTACACATATGTGCATGTAAATATACCCAAATATGCATATGCAAAAGAATATGTGCATGAATCGTCCAAATGTCATATGTGATACAGAAATTATCTCTACCTTATGGGTGTGTCCAGTGCATTGTAGAAGTCAAACATCCCTGGGCCATCCCCACCAAGGGCCTGCTGGCTCCTTTATCACAATCACAAACACCCTACATATTTCAAGACATCTTATCAACTGAGGTGTAACTAGAGGCAGAGACAAAGGTCAAACAATTTTGCACAAATATTTTTAACTTAGACAGTTTTTCCCAATGCCTTAGGAGAGGATAAGCAAGGAAATGGCCCGGGATTCTGTATTATTGGCTTCCAATCCATCTGCCTCTGCCTTGCAGAGGGAGCATCTGATGCAAGAATGTGTGAGGCTTGATGCTACCCCTGCACAGGTGTCAGGAAAGCCCCCCCCCCCAAATATCTGTCTAAACCCACCATGGGCCCATAGTCAGGACAAACTGCTTCGTTTTGGGAACCCAAATGCAGAATGAAAACATGGAGTGTCTGTCTGAAACCATTCAGACCGCCAGGACAACAGAAGAGCATAGAACAAGTTCTGGAAATTCCTGCACAGTGTCCCTGCGTGACCGTCATAAGCCATCATCCTCCAAAGCCACATGTGGAACTGCAGAGTCATCTTAACAAGCTTATGTTCTTAACAGGTGCTTCACATGTGCTGTTTTGTTGGGCTTTAGCCCAGAACCTGTCCTAGGCTTGAAGAACAGTGAAGTTTACTTAAGACACAGGTCCTACCTAGGAAGAAGAAAGCAAATGTGAATGGGTCTTCCTCTGGGATGCCCTGGCCCTAGGCTGTGACTCTACAACTCTGAAGCCTTCTGGTCCTCTTTTCTTATATTAGGCAGATAGCTGGGTCTTTAAAAAAAAAAAAATACAAATGTTAGTATACCTAGGTCCAGCTTTCCATCATGAGACCTGGGTTTCATGACATGGCATAGATAATTTGCAATGAGTTTTAAAACTATGGCCCAGGCAAAAGGGGAGGCTTAGCTCATTCCTGCCCAAGGCATTTTTTTTTCTTTTATTCCCATGGGAATGAGAAGAAGTAGGCAAAGGCAATGGCGGCTGGCACAGCAAGTGGAGACCCACATGATGATATCATGGCTTGGCCAAACCACATGCCAGTCTGCATCTAAAGACGTAGCCTGGATTGGTGAGATTGCTCAGCAGTTAAGAGCTTCTTACGTGGTTGCTTCACCACAAGACCTGGGATCAGTTCCCAGTACCCACATAAGTAAAGGTGTTTCTAACTCTAGTTCTAGGGGATTTGACACCCTCTTCTTTGTCCTGAGGCACCAGACATACGTGAAATGCATATACACACATGTAAGCAAACACTCATATATATAAAATTAAAATAAGTAAACCTTAAAAAAAAAAAAGACAGAGTCCATGCGTGTTTAAGTGGCTGCAAAGCAGGCAGGAGGGAAGCTTGTCCCATCACATTGAAAATCTGCTATAAGCATCCCTGTTGGAATTTTATAGAAACTGAATTTTTTATTCATTTTTTGGGGTATATTTTTACTAGGCATTTTGGTAACAAATTGTCACGTTAAGCTTAGCTTATTCGGTGTGGGTTTTTTTTTTTTTAATGCAAATAAGTTCCACTGTGGTGGCTCTTGGTGCCATCTTGAATTAACTACAATCTAAATGGCTGGGTACACCTGTGAGGGCAATTCCACTAATACATCTTTTGAGGTGGAAGTTACACCTTTAATCTGGACCACACTTTCTGGTAATAGACTATATAAAGCACAGGAAGAAGGAAGCTTTTCCTTTTGCCAGCTTTCTCTTGTTCTCACTGGTCAGTCCATTCCTTCACTGGCATTAGAGCCTCCTTCTTCAGCTTCTAGCATATACTGAAGACCAGCTGAGACATTCAGCCTCATGAACCAAACAACTACTGAATTCTTGGACCTTCCATTGGTAGACAGCCACGGTTGGATACTCTCTAACAATCCTCCAGACCTTAACACAACTGATGCACAATGGAAGAAGCATTCGGGCCTTGGAACCCAGCAACACCTGCCAAAACTAGATACAGAAACATGATCCATCGAATTCCATAGTTCTGGGAAAGTCTCTAAATGTACTAACCTTGCTTTTGGGCTTTTGTTCTGTTTCTGGCTGTTTATGCTAACTAGGTGTGTCAACCTAGGATGTGATTTTTGTGATTAAAAGCTCACCCTGAGAAAGGCTTGGAACTATACTTTGGTCCCAAACCCCTAGTGTATTCACCAGCCGGCTAATAGAAACTTACTATTGGCTAGAATCTGTGTGTGAGTGGTCTTCTCTAGTAAATAACACAACAGCTAGATCACAGCCTGCAATACATTCTAATAAATCCCCTTTACATATATAAATATAGTGTGAGAATACTTATGGAATATATATACATACATTCAATTATATGCATATGTATGTATGTGTTCCTTCTCTGAGTTTTGTTCCTCTAGAGAACCTTAACTAATATACCCACTATGTTCTTTCTTGAGGAGTCATCCCTCCAGTCTCTGAGGGATGCTCAAAGCTTCATATACATTAGCAATGAAGATCTTTTGCTTTCTCCATCAGCAACAGACCTTAAATAAGGAGTTGCTTCACTGCAAGCTTAATGGTCCTCACTTACTACTAAAGATTCCTACACTCAAAGTAGGCTGACACCAGGAAGACTCCTCATGGGGTTACCTGTACTTGAAATTTTCTTTGGGCCACCAATTAGCTCCCAAATAATGACACAGAGACTTTTAATTGTAAATACTTGGCCTTAGCTTACACTTATCCCGCTCACTCTTTTAACTTAATTTAACCTGTTTTTCCTCTCTGTTTTGCCTCAGGATTTTTTTTTACTTTTCTGTCCTTCTGCAAGTAATACTTTCCTGCTTCCTCTGTGTCTACACACACATACACACACACACACACACACACACACACACACACACACACACACATGCACGCACGCACACACGAACGCACACAGCAGATAGTGAGTGAGTGGACCTACAGGACACTTTTCCTAATCCAAATGAATTCACTTATTCTACCTTGAGTATGTTTTTGATACATTTCTTTTAACGATAGAGTTTCATACAGTTCAAGCTGGCTTCAAAGTTGTTTTGAGCCAATGATAACCTTCTGTCTCTGACTCCTGAGCACTGAAACTATAGATGTACAGCAGCAACCCTGCCTATGTGGTACTGGCGTTCTAACCCATGCCTTGAGTATGCTAGGCAAGGTTCCCATTCGTGCTCATCAGGAGGCTGCAAGATTTACAAAACAACTTTAACAGAATCTGTAAGTAATATACCCTCCCAAAAGCAACTAAGCCTTATCTTAACTTTCTGTTCTTTAGGACACATGTGTTGGGGGAAGGCGGTGGAAGGGAGATGGGAGGGAGAGAAAGAACGAATAAAAGGAGGAAAAACAGTTTATCTCAGGATGGGGAAAAAACACACAGCAAACGAAGCAAACAGCATAAGTGAAGAAGTTGAAATGAGAAGGGGGGACCAGGCAGGGAGCAAACATAGTTAGCAAGTTGTCAGCAAAAGCACAGCATGAAATACAGTCCTGGAACAAAGAGAATGAGACTGAAGAGCCCTGATATTTCATCATAATCTACATAGACCACTGAGTTTATTTGGTAGTTAAGGAGGTAATGGCTTTCTTTCAAACTCATTTTAAAAGTTCTTTTTTTAATGGTGGCAATAAATGTTTTTTAGTGCTGGGCTATATTCACTAGAGTGGCCACACGGCCACATTCAACCCTTGCAGAGGATGCTTAATGAGGTGCCTCCAGTTTAGCTAAAATATTCTGTGCTGTTTCAACAATTTCATACTTAGGAGAACTAACTCACCAGGTATAGAGACAGTAGGGGAGCAAAGAAGGATTTCACCCTGGGTGTGAAGCACCCAAGGGTTTTTCTTAAGTATGATGGCAACTGTTTCTTCCCCATAAGGTGCTAAGTGGTTTGTAACTTTAACTGGGGCATAAAAACAAATTAGCAGAAGTAATGTATGAAATAAGCTTTTGTCAGTATCCAATTACAGCATCAAGTTATGTTAAAAAGTTGATTGATGTGTTTTAACATCAGATAGCATGAAGCCGAGGGGCTAAATGTGGGACAGAGTTTCAGCCATCCATTAGCCCTAATGTAAGGCGGACCACAAAGGCATCCACATGCTGTCTGTCCAGCTTGAGAAGATCCAGTGCTTCTCAGGGGCTACAGAGCTAAATCAGGCTTTGTTTTACTATAACATTAACTAATTATCATATAAAGAAATATCACTTTTTAAAGGCTCCCTCTCATCAGGAAGCATAGGGATGATTGGTTGGTAAACTGCTTGCTCCATGGGTATGAGGGGCCAAGTTCAGATTCCAGAACTGACATAAAAGGTCGAGCATGGCTGTGTGCATTTGTAATCCCAGTGCTGGGGAGGCAGAGACAGAGGGTCCCAGAGGCTTGCTAATTGGCCAATTTAAATGAGTCAGTGAGGAGAGTTCAGGGATTGATCCTGTCTCAAGAACTAAGAGAAAAGCAATTAAGAAAGACACCTAGCATTGACTTGTGGCCTCTGCACACATGTGTGCACACAGGCAGATGGATCCAAACACACATTAAAAAAAAATTCTCTTTACAAATGCCTGCATTTTAAAATCTGTTGTAACTGGCAAAGCTTATGTTTTCAACTCCCCACAAGTCCTGTAAAGATTCAGAAATCTGAACTTCAAAGAAGTAGAAAAAGATAGCAAAGAAAAATGTCTGAAAATTTTGCTTAAAAAATCAATCTGTTTGTAGTTGGTCCCATGTACGCATGCACATCTATGTATGTGTGTGTTTTAGGCTTTTCTTTACTGCAAGTCTTTCTAAAGAATAAATGATATTGTCATTTCTCCTTCCATTTCCTCCAAGCCCCCTCTTGGGTGCCTCATCTTTTTTCTTTCAAATTCATGGCCTCTTTTTCTTTAATTATTGTTACATATATTCATATATGCAATTATGCATTCACATATATGCATCCCCAAATACAAAAGCACAACCTTCTCAGTCTGCATAATATTTGTATGTATGTTTTCAGGACTGACCATTTGGTACTGGAAAACTGACTGGTATGTTCTTCACTGGGGAAGGCTCTATGTGGGACCCAGTTCTAGTGGATACATCTGCCACACAACACCTGAACCTGAGGCTAAGGAATCATTTCAGAAGAAGGAGCACAAAGACTGTAAGAGACAGAGAACAGGGAGTTTGCTGTATGATTGAGTCTTCTAGAAATGTCAGAAACCACACCCATGAAGTCTCACCAACATGGCTGCCTAAACATGACCTGACAAGGTTGACAGCGACAGACATGCTAGCATGAATGGAGAAGAGCTCCCAAGGCTTCAACCATAGACAAAGGATCACTGCAAGTCTTTACATTCATGTCATTACATTATTAATATTACAATACTGCAATGGATTTAAAAAGATAGTACAGGGCTAAGAAGTGAAGCCAATTTTATTCAAAACTAAAAAAAAAAAAAAAAAAAAATACACTTAATACCAAAGAAGTGCAAGTACAAGGAAGTGATTAATAATTAAACAAAAGCAAACCAATGAGGAGAAAGACTACATGTGAAAAAAAAAAGACATAAAAGCATAAATCATGATTTATAGCCTATTCCAACTTTGACCCCAAAGAAAGCAAGAAGGATCAAAGGTGATGCTTCATTATATATTTATTGTTTAGCTAAAACATTACTCATCAGACTTCATTTTTAAAGGTAGATACAGAATTTGTACAGATTCTCATAGATATCAGTCTTGAAGAGGAATTACTAAATGCAGAATTTATTATAAAATGTGCATCTAACAGCACAATATGGCTTATTCATAATTTGACTGTCTCTTGCCAGATTTATAACCTTGCTACCTTGTAACCAAAAAAAAAAAATTAAAAGTGTTCTATCATGGAAAATTTATTGGTAATATATCATATAAAGGATTCATATTTATTGAGGGGTATATGGATGCTCATAATACAAATTGAACCTTAAGACAGATTTTGGAGATAGGAACTGTCCCACACCGGGCCCAGTATCCGAGAACACAAGAACAAAACATATTAAATTTACTCTAATCCAAAAATCAACTCTTAATCTCAAAATATTTTAAATTAGTATAGATTTTACTTTATTGATGCAAATTTAAAGTCAATTTTGTCATACTATATATATTTTCTACTCTTGTTTAAAGTATGTTTATATAATTCATTTAAAATTATAATATATAAGTAAAAATACAAATTAATAGTCACCTATAATAACAAAAGTTATAGTTATGTTAGATTTTTTTAAATATACAAAAATATATTTCAATTAAATATATAATCTTCAAACGCTTCAAAGACCTACAAAATATGACATTTAAAACACTTAAAACTTTTCTAGACAGTAAAACAAGTCTGCTCCTGCCACACCAATCTACCTCAAAAAAATAATAGACATCAAAAAAATTATATAACATTTACTTTCTTTGTGGCAATGCTTAGCCACTAAACAGAAAACAGTTCTTATACTAACTGCTTAAAAATATGCTATATAAACTAAACATACAAGATCCATAAAAAAACCCTCTAAACTTTAACAAAACAAGCCAAATAGTCCTTCAAGTTCCTACTTTACAAAAAAACTGCCAAACATCCTTCAAGACTCCAAAAACAAAAGAAGACTGACAAACTGTCAAAATAAACAAAACAGTCCTTCAAATTTCCTACTTCACTAAAAACTACACCAAAAAACTCTAAGTCTATAGGCTAAAAATAAATACCCCAACATTACAAAAAACTTAAATGACTGTCAGGCAGACAAGTGTCATCTCTATCATTTCTAGATTTTAAAAATTACTTACACTTCCTGTTTACACAGATAATAATATATCCTTCTGTAGTCTTTGCTATAAAGATTAGACAGTTATAATTATTAGTTTTTCTTAACTACTTTAAAAAATATGGTAAATATAAAACTTTAGACTCACAAAGATAAAATAAATAATAAAATATTTTCTTTAATTTTGTTAAATACAAATAGACTAAATATAACTATAATTCTTACTTAATAATTATTTTGTTATATACAATTTTGCTGTTAATTAAAACCTTCTCTTTTAATTAAACAAAAATAGTCTATATGCAATAAATAAAAGGCTGTCTTATCCCTGACAAACACCATAGAAAAAACAGAAAAATCAAAGCATAAATAAAAAAATGTTTAAAAAGAAAACAAGCCAGCAACTCAAAATTCAATATATAAAATAATGCAAATAAACCACAGGCCACATGACAAAACAAATTAATAAAAATAAATTAAATTAAAATAAAAAACTAACAATATATCTAAAGCATTAAGCCAAACAATATAAAATTAATATAAATGTCCAAGTCATTTTTAAAAGCCTAAACAATGACAGGCAACTAGACACCTAAAATTATAAGCTTGTAAGTCTAAGCATCTAACCAAACAAAACCAAAAACCTGTTACAGTGCCCTGCAGTGCATCATGGGAAGATGGCTGGCAGTTCAAATTCATTCACTGCAATTCTGCAGAGACCTGATTCTTTAATTCTCTAATGAAGACTTCTAAACAAAAGCCATTGCTACGATTATTAATACAACTATACATGAATAGGCTGAGAAATTTCATTTGTAAATCTTGTACTGTGTCAAAAAATGATGTCAGGTCCACTGAATTTGATGTGAGATTGCTATTTTAATTAGGATTATTTCAATCTCATTTGAGAATCTTCTTTTCTAGGCAGCTCAGTGGAAGAAAAAAAAAACAGATGACATCACATTTGCTTCTACAAGGTATAATATAATCCACAAACAAACACTAAAAGAGGTACAAACCTCAAATCTTGTGAAATACCTAGGAGACCTCCAGTTATTTTAAACTGGTATTATTACAGTCCTATAATGGATCATAATACATTTTAATATCTTTATGAAATGCTGTGCCCTTGTATTTAGAGAAGAGAGGTGACAGATGTTTACAAAAACAAGCTATAGGGCTAAGGTGCAGCATAGTAATAGAGCAGTTCACTGGCTCCCATGAGGCCTTGGGTTCAATGCCAGTACCATAAAATAACAATAATAATAATAATAATAATAATAATAATAATAATAATAACATAACACAAACTAGGTCTTGCTATGCCGATAAAATGGAAGAGGTCCCAGAAATTCTGGGTTGGTACTGAGGTTACAGAGCATAGATTCCACTATACCCACAAGCAGCACAGTCAAAATATGAGGGTACAGTCAGAGGTGGCTATATCACCCAAGCTATTCTCTCCACCAGCTGGGAGCATCCTACTCAGTTTAAACTTATTTACATACAATTCTCCTAAGCAACATTCATAAGAGAAACAAAAGAACATTATGTATTCCAAGGTCAAATTCATTCAAACTTTAGAGCTGGGATACAGCTCAATTGTAGAACCCTTTCCTGCATCCTACCCCCATCCAGGTTAAACCCTTAGAGGGGTGGATAAATGGGATTTGTTATGTGGGGGAATTACTAGATAGCCAGTATACTACATTCTGTGGAATCCCTGAAGGAAACAACCATAGAGGTTGATAGGTAGGAAGACTGGTGGGGGGAGGGGGGGTCAGCTGCTTGGTTTTCCTCTCTCTCTCTCTCTCTCTCTCTCTCTCTCTCTCTCTCTCTCTCTCTCTCTCTCTCTCTCTCTCTCTCTCTCTCTCTGTCTCTCTGGCTTTATCACTAATCTAGAGATCTCCAAGAGCACCTGAATGGGAAAACTTAGAAGACTGTCCCACTTTGATGTGGCACGTGGCTCTCAGATTACACGCTGCCGTGCAGCCCTTCAGCAAATACATTACTCAAGTTCTGAATCAGATAAGTGGGAGTCAGGTAGGATGTCTGCAGAGAAGGAAAGGAAGTGGCCATGCTCAGTTCCTCTGGTGGGAAACCCTGCACCAAGGTGAGTGCCATCACAGGCTCTGATTCTGACCCACCAGAGGCAAGATCCAGCTGTGCTGCTTCTTCCAGCTGTATGACTCTTGTCATTGCTGGACAGGCTCCTCCTCTGTAAACTGACTTAAATAAGATGATGCTCACAACTGTGAGTAAACAGCAAACACATCCAAACCCTTCAGAGAATTAGGAACAACAAGCAAGGCGCAATCCACCATGTGAGAAGTAGCTGCCCACCATCCAGACCCTATTCCAAGCAGCAGTCCAATCCCTTCTGGGGAACTGCCTGTCTGTGACATATGCTCTTAGTAGGGGGATTAGTAAAGACACTCACACCCAGTATAAAAGTTGAAGCATATAACTCCCCCCTCCCACACCTGTGCATTGGTAGAGAGAAACGCAGAGGTTTAATCGATAGGCTTCTCTCTACAAAGACAGTAAGTCTTAGCAAAGAAAAGTCAGGTTACAGAACAGTCAGGGTGGGTGGTGGTAGGAATCTTCCTGTGCCCAGGGAGTTATCAGATTCCCTGTCTCCTCCCAAGTATACCTCACACAGAAATGCTGAGCTTTAATGTCCATTCAATCAATTAACCTTATGAAGCATGAAAGCAATATGGTTCTCTAATGATGCACACATCTGCAGAGAAACAGGTCTATAATAGGTCCACTCCTAAATGGAATCCAAGAACAACAAAAGGGCATTAGTAGAGCTGAAAAGAAGGCCCAGCAGTTATAAGTGAGTACTGCTGAGTATTGCTTTTACAGGGAAACTAAGTTTAGAACCCATGACCCATGTTGGGTGGCTCACAACTCCCTGAAAGAGGATCCAATGCCTCTGGGCTCCAAGGGCATCCATACAGCTATGCACATACCTACACACACACACGCATACACACACACACACACACACACACACACACACACACACACACACACACACACACACACACAAACACACCCCTAAAATCTTTTTTAGAGGTAAAGAATAAACTGAACATCTCTTCCATGCATGATTTGCATTGTGCTTTGTCATTCATGATCTAAGCAGAGACATCTCTATATCTGAAGCAGACTAAGATTAAAGAGAGAACTGTGACACGGGGGTGGGGGGCACACCATCTCCCAGCCCAGGAGACCAGGGCTTTTATAGAAACCAGAACCACAGCATGCTTGAAACTACAGCAGAGATGCCGCTGCCATCAGAGGCCCTGTCCTCCCCGGAGGCAGAAGCAGAGGGAATATATCCAGGCTTGCCCCTACCTTCTGCCTGAGTAACCCATTGGCCCAAGCCAGCCATACAGCAGTGGAGCCTGCAAGGGTCTTGACCTCTCCCCCTTAAGCAGAGAAGAGGGGTCCCAGGCAGACAGCCCAGGATTGGCTAACAAACTGTCATACAAGAAGTATGTGATTTCATAAGTATGATCTAGGCTGCTGTGGGAACATCTTGTCCATTCAGGCTTCATCTTTCACATGAGACAGAACATTTGCGGTCACTATATTAGTCAGCTTTTCATTACTACAACTACGATGATGTATGAAGAGAAAAGGTTTGTTAGTGCTCACAGCTTGGAAGTTCCCACCTGTGGCTGGTTGCTCCTTTTGCTCCAGGCCAGTGGCAATGCAACATATCACAGGAGTATGTGATACAGCTTAACTGCTCACCTTACCATTAGGAAGCAGAAGAAAGGGCAGGAGAGAGACGAGGGTCCCCAAATTCCTACTGGAGCCTACCTCCAGTGACCTAAAGTCCTCCACTAGGCCCCACTTTAAAAGTCCTATCATATTCTACTAATGCTAGTTTACAAAGCTAGACTTTTACATACAGGCCTTCAGATGAATTTAGGACCTGAGCTACAGCAGTCACTTGCCTTCTAGTCCCCAAATCCAAATTACCCCACCATCTTACCAGGAAAATTATGGACTTAAAAACGGTCTTTTCCCTCTTCTCCAGAGAGTCTGTGGTGCTGGTTCTGGGTGCTCCCAATTCCCACGGGCTTCTACTTTACACCAAAACCCAATGGAAGGCACCTGTCGTCTTCAGTGTCCCTGGGGTAAAAATCAAATCTCTGAGAGAGAATTGACAGGGTAAGGATAATGCATAGGTCCTTTGGCTGTAGCTCCAGAGGGACATCCCTTTGGACAGGCTGTATTTGTGTGTAATTAGGATTTCCTCAGCCAAATCTAATAATCATTTTTCTTCCAGGGGAATTTCTGATGAGATTTCCTTGCAAAGGAACCATCTCCTAATGAGATTATGGGGTCATAGTGGTCTCCTGAGACAGTGTGTTGAGAAATCATTTTGAAAGAAAACACAACCAGGAGACGATGATAAACCCAGCTGCAGAGAAAACTTCAGCATTGCAGGGATGCAGGATGGCATCACTTTTGCCTCCAGTGTCAAAGAAGTGGGCTAGTATTTTGAGCACCCTAGCCAAAAATTGGAAAGAAGTCTAAATGGAGTACATGTTGTTAGCCTTGCCATGTGCCCAAGACATAGGACAATCAGACCACATGGGGATTATGAAGAGTGACAGATACACCCGACTTGCTTCAAGCATCACAACACTCCTGCTGACATGGTTGGGCTGCAGAGTCATGTACCCCAATAAGAATTTGTGTTCCAACAACTGTGTTTCCAAAGACTCATAACCCTGATTCAGGCTGTCTCAGGACCTTTGAGAAACCATGGTGAGGAAGGAATGGAGAAATGGATTAGAAATAGCTTAGACACATAAAGCCAAAACACTCCTGCAAAGTGAGATTACTACATATTGGGTTAGGGTTATGACCTTCCCAAGTGGCCACATGATGTCCTCAATTCTTTTCCTGGCCTTTACACCACTGTGTTGTCCTTGTTTATTCTGAAATCCCTGTTTAAGCAGAGACATAAGTAGTACTCACAAGAATAAAATTACCTCAGCAGGCAGTTTCTGTCTCTGGATTCTGCATCTAAAGATTCAATGAATAAATAAAACATACATTTCTTTTATTTCCAGAAAGTTCCGAAACTCAGATTTGCTATGAACCTAGCTAGGTACCATGCTGAACCTGTGTGAATACAGTGCTTTGTGGACAAGCCCAGTTAAGGACTCTCCTTTTCCCAGGTCCTTCCTCTCCGACAATCACAATTTGAACATTGCTCACCTGTGCCTCATGAGTGCAGTCATGCCCATGGTGGAAACAGCTGTACTAATCACATACAGTGTTACTGTCATCAGTCCCTAAACAGTACAGTGTAACAACTACACCCATCATATGTCCCTTGTACCAGCTATTATGGTATGCTTTGAGTGTATCCGAGACTTGAGCAGCTCTGCATTTTAGCAACCTGGGTGGGATGTCTTGAGTGAATACATTCTTCGTGGATTTTAGTTGCCTTTTTCTTTATTATTATCATAAATGGTGAATCTTTATGTGTGTATGTCTCTCTGTGTGTGTATGTCTCTGTGTGTGTATATATATATATATATATATATATATATCTGTGTATCTATGTGTCTGTATGTATGTGCGTCTGTCTGTGTCAGTGTGTACACACACACCTCAGCACATGTATAGAAGTCAGTCAGAAGACAGTTTTCAGGAGTTGGTTTTCCACTCAGGGATAATACTAAGTTTATCACGCCTGTGTGGCAAGTGCCTTCACCCACTGCACCATCTCTAGGGCCTTGTACTAGAAAGTCTAAAGGATATCAATGAAGAAAACAGCCAGGCGACAAGAGCAACCACAGCAAAAAATTACCACTGATCTAAGTTCTCAGCGTCAGTAGAATAGAAGTTTAACCGGCATGGCTTTTCTATTTGTCCTTTAATAAACACTGCCGTCCACGTGACAGTAGAGTCTGTGAATTCATTACATCCATCTCAGTACACACAGGGCCTCTGCCGCTCTGGTCACAACTCTTCTCTTCTATCCCATAGTAAAGCGTATTTCTGTGTTTAAACAGGAGCTTCAAAATAAACAGACAACACGGCAGCTGAAGAGACCAGGAAACTGAATTCAAGTTAATTCAATTGTGTCACTCAGTGTGACCACTAGAGCGTTTGTGTTTAATTTTTTTCAATTGCAAAGACATCTGAAAGCCACTAAAAACCATCTTGAATAAACAAAGACATGGGAGGTATTGGAATTTGTGCAGAAAGGAGGTTTCCGTGAGTTACTGCCACATTAAGCTTATTGCCTACGACATTTTCCATCCATTTGCATGTCTGTTCATTTGTGTGAAATAAGTGTTTTGAAATTATAGTTGATAAGAAGTATTCTTTGATCAAGTCTGGTGCCATGTTCCCATAACCCTAGCAACTTGGCAGACTGAGACAGGAGGATCATAATTTTGAGGTCAGCCCAGCAGTCCATGCTTATACTCCCAGCACTAAGGAAATGGAGATAAATAGATCCCTTGAACTCAATGGCCAGTCCACCTAGGTGCTTAACCAGTCATATGTGGTGAATAAAGGACTGTTGTGGCCATGGCAGACACCATAGAGGTAGGCAGAGAAATCTGAGCATAGCTACAAGAAAGAGGGCGGAGTCAGACACAGATCTAGCCAGACGCCCAAAGAAGAAACATGTAAGGAACACAGGTGAGCCGCAGGCTACATGGCAGACAGATTAATAAAAATGGGTTGATTTAAAAGATGTAAGAGCTAGCTAGCAATGTGCCCAAGCCATAGGCCAAACAGCATGAAGTTAATATAAGCGTCTGAGTCATTTGTGGGGGCCTACGCAGCAGTGGGTGGCTAGGAGCCTGGGACTGCAGGTCTGTGGGTCTGAACCTCTGGCCGGACAGGGCCATAAACCTTAATATTCATGGGCACACACATACCCACACTTATAAGTGCCCACACACATGTATCTGTGTTTACATAAGAAAACACAACATTGGTTGATTTCTTTTTTCTAGTAATAAGTTGTTTTATTTTTGAATAGTGTGTTTATATGTGAAGCCAGGAAAAGTGCATCTGGGTTGTTTGCATGCCTTTGCCGCCCACAACTGTTACTCACTTTATTTCATGGCTCTCAGCTGAAATAACCTTGCTGTATAGGGACAGGATGTTGGATGTGGCAAATGGTCCCCCCAGGAAACGACAAGAAAAAACTTCTCTTTATTTTCTTCCAGCTTCAGCCTCCATGTGACCTGGGAAAGAGCTGGGATTTTTGAAGTTTATTTTTCCCCCTTTAGGAAACTCTCTCCTGCAGGGTGGGGGCATTAGGGAGAACTGGAAGGAGATAGTGGGAAGGAGACACGGTCAAAATGCATCATATAGAAAGTATAATATTTCCTAAGAATAGATTAAAAACACCCTTTTCAAACAAGAAATTCCTAAATGAGAGTATGAACAATCCCAGGCCTGACAAGCCTTGGGGGAGAGGGCATCACTTAATAATATTTGTACTGGGTCCCCGGGGGTGATCCTTCCTGTTCCCTGGTGAACCTTCCAGATTCCCAGCCAGATCACTGTCTCCCTCCAGCCAAGGAGGAGTGCTCTCTCTCCCCTCTGCCACCTCACCATGCCAGTCCCTCTCCAGCCAACATGTTTCTGTTACTTAGATGTGTCCCATCTGTGTCGTGGCTGACTAAGTTAGGAAACAGCTCCTCACTAGGCTTCCTGTGGTTGCAACAAGAAGTCCTTTGCTGTCTGAGCCCTACAAGGACTTTCTGCAACAGAAAATTAGGGGCCTAGGCAAAAACAAAGAGATGCAGACTGAACTCCAAGCCTGAGTTACAAATGTGGGGAAGCCTGACTGGGAGACAGGGGAGAAGGACACTGGGGACAAGTCTAGCAGAGCCTGGGTCGCCTGTGATTATTGATATTACCCTGAAGCTCCTGGCTAGAAGACAGACTGTTTAGTGAGGTCATCTGTCAGACATCTTAACGCCATTTCTAAGTTCCTTCAGTTGCTGGAGGTGGGAGACAGCTGTTACCTCACCAGCTGCATCTGGAAGGCCAGAGCTGGAATCCCAGCTCTGCCACAGTGAGAGACACCCATTCACTCCCTGCATCTTGGGGTCTCACTGTCAAACCATGATTCCTCCATTGACCTCTAAAGGTCAGCTGAGGGAATGTATCTCACCCTAAGCCCTGGGGCACTGTAAGTGTTCAATAACAAATGAACTTACACCACTGCTGTTAGGTGATCAGAAACTGCCCCCAAAGAAGATAAATAGACTGCACCAGGTAAAGATTATTCATATGACAAAAAGTGTCAGATAAATGTCATTTAACTTAAAGAAGACATGGCGGCTATTGGCATGGAAAATATCAAATTACTGCAGTAACAACAGAGAGAAAAATCTTTCTGTGGTGTGTCAGTGGGTATTGATTGGGATGGTCCCCTTGGGAAGGTCAGTGTTTCCACCTACACAGGCCAGCTGAGGGAAGGGGGAGGGGTGGAGAACCAGGGAAGGAAAAGGAAGGAGGAAGTGAATAGGGAAGAGGGAAAGCTCCTTCACTTGTCCAAAATTAGATGTCATAAAACTTCCAAGAGAAAGAGGAGGGATTGACAGGTCAGAAATGAGTCAAAAGCAGAATGGATAAGAAACCGGGTTCACTCTCTCCTAGGCAATATGGCTAAATAATAAGCAAACGAATAATGAGACAGGATGAGATGTCAGTGGCGCTCAAAGAGCAAGATCTGAACTCTTTGAATACAGTCTGATGGCGGTTGTGAGGCTGGAGTGATATCTCAGTTAAGAACACTTGCTACTCTTGAAGAGGACCTGGGTTCAGTTCCCAGTATCACATGGTAGCTTACAACCATCTATATCTCCACTTCCAGGGCATCTGACACCGTTTTTTAGCTTTTGAAGGCACCAAGTGGGCATGTGGTACACAGACATGCATTGAGGCACAACACTGATACACATAAAATAAAAGTAAGTATATCGTTTCTAATCTTATTTGAGAGGTGACATCAGCCTTGTGAAATATTAACACAGAATAGAATTGAGTTATATCCTGATAATACAATTGAAGGATCTTTTCTCCTTGACACCTTGCTAACTTTTTTAAGAATTGAAAATGGCTTACTTTCAAATCATCATTTAAATCTAATTTTCATGAAGCAGAGGTTTTATTAAGGATTATAATATAGGTTTACAGACAGGGATAAATGAAAGAGAGGCAGTCAGAAGGAAGGAGAGCATGGGAGTAGCCGTCCCCAAAGTCTAGGTTTTGACTTAAATAAGTAAAATGAAAGAATCATGTGTGAACTCAGGAAGTCCTCTTGGATTAGAAAAGAGCCAAACACTTTTCAGAGGAGGAAAAAAAAAAAGGTAACATCTCAGATTCTGAAATTAAAGTAGAAACAACTTCTCTGCCTCTGATTCCAGCTCATTTAAAAATAAACTTGTCATTGTAGAATACCAGGTATGTTTGCTGGAAGCTGGAGGAAAAGGGGAGAAAAGTCTCAAGCAGAAATTATGCTTTGTGTTCGGGAGGTAAACCCCAGTTCAGCCACAGAGCTTCAGCCAAGTATCAATGGAAAAACAGGCCCAAGATTTAATGTTGGTAGTGGAGGTGGTGGAGGAGGTGGAGGAGGTGGAGGAGGAGGTGGAGGAGGTGGAGGAGGAGGTGGAGGAGGTGGAGGAGGTGGAGGAGGAGGTGGTGGAGGTGGAGGAGGTGGAAGTGGTGGAGGTGGAGGAGGAGGTGGAGGAGGAGGAAGAGGAGGTGGAGGAGGTGGAGGAGGTAGAGGAGGAGGTGGTGGTGGAGGAGGAGGAGGTGGAGGAGGAGGTGGAGGAGGTGGAGGAGGTAGAGGAGGAGGTGGTGGAGGTGGAGGAGGTGGAAGTGGTGGAGGTGGAGGAGGAGGTGGAGGAGGTGGTGGAGGAGGTGGAGGAGGTGGTGGAGGTGGAGGAGGTGGAAGTGGTGGAGGTGGAGGAGGAGGTGGAGGAGGTGGAGGAGGTAGAGGAGGAGGTGGTGGAGGTGGAGGAGGTGGAAGTGGTGGAGGTGGAGGAGGAGGTGGTGGAGGAGGAGGTGGAGGTGGTTGGGGGGGCAGTTGAGGAGGTGGTAGAGGTAGTAGAAGTGGTGGTGGTTGTGGTGGTAGTAATGATCAGGGAGGTGGTTGTGGTGGTGGTGGTGATGGTGTTGGTGCTGAACTGCAAGTATGCACCATCAAGTCTAGCTCAAACACCTTATTATAAGAAATCAATATTATTAGTGCTGGGGAGGTGGATTTTTATCTACACTTCAGCTCCAGAGTTTTAGCCCTTTGCCCTTATGTATGAATCTTCTTTTGCAAAAAATTACCATTCAGTTTCTCATAGGATCAATAGAATACTATCATATATTACCCTCCGTGGAATAGGGAAAATGAGACCAGGATTCTAGTCCCAAGAACTCACATAAGAATCTAGGAGTGGATGCAAGGCTGTACCCCCAACACTGTTGAGGAGGAGGCATCAGATCCCTGGGATTTTCTCAGCAGCCAATCTCAGAATTAGGGTAGTCCTTCACTAACAGACACTTTATCAAAAATAAGGTAGAGGGTGACTAAGGAGACATCTAGCATTGACTGTTTGCCTCCACATGCAAGGACACACTTGTACACACATACCTGCATACATTTATAAATATGAACACACAGAAAAAGACCCTGAACCCTTTAGAAAGCCAAAAGGGGGACTGAAATTTTGACTCACATAATTATGAGCTAAGGGTTTTTTTTTTTGTGTGTGTGTGTGTGTGTGTGTGTGTGTGTTGTTTTGGTTTTTGGGGGGGGTGTTTGTTTTTCTATGCGGGGATTGAACTCAGAGCTTCACATATGCTAGGCAAGCACTCTACCACTGAGCCGACATTCCCATTCCAAAACTAAATATTCTCATGCAACTGCAAAACAAAAGAACAGAAAAGAATGTTTTCAGGAAGATTGAATGTTTGACCTGTTAGAAGAAACCAATGTCTTGGCAGCATGGTCTGGGCATGTAGGGACTTATCAGCACAACAAGTAGTAACTCTACCCAAACCTGGAGGAAATTTAGATTTTGAAGTGGCTCATCCAGGCCTTATTGCATTTTACCTAGTCTTACATGAGGATCTTGGATACATGCTACATAGGAAATTACTAAAAGTAAAATACAGTTTGTGGGTATTAACAGCATGGACATCCTATGAAACACATCCCAAGGTGGCTCTGTCCCAAGTGTCACAGAGTGCAGGGACACAATGGCAGTTAGGATGTAGCCTTTTGGTTCAGGTAATTGTTAATTGTGAGATGTCTTGACTATTAGGGAGTTGCCCCTTTATGACCAACTTTAAAATGATGTTTAAAACGTATGCTAAATGCAAAATCTGGGCATCACAGTTCTTTAATCCCATCATTCAGGAGGCAGAATCAAGCAGATCTCTGAGAGTCTGAGGCCAGCCTCACACAGAGAGTTCCAGGATAGTCAGAGCTACATAGTGAGACTCTATCTCATTATTAAACAAGAATCCCTCTAAATTCCCACCCCCACACTGTAGACAACTGCCTAGCATTGGACATAACTCTCTGGGCATAATCCTAAATTCAAGGGCTTTTGGTGATGAGGGATTAAATGTCTTCAGTACACAGAGAAATTAATTAGCACCTACCAAACGGGTGAATTTCATTTCCTGCATGAGCTTTTAGTTTGCTTTTGCTATATCTCTGTTAAAATTAGTTCTACTCCACAGTTTTTCCTGGAGCTATAGAGACACCCCCTTGGGCTATTATTTGCAGTATTTACTTTTTTTTTTCTTTTTACTGAATTATCAAGTGAAAATCCAATTGTTCCTAATGGTGCTTACTGTTTCCCATTCTCGTATATGAAAGGGTTTATTATCCATTTGTAGTAATTAAGGCATGGGTGTTATATAGATCCATAAAAATCCTTCATTAAGCCAGTGAAGAGCTTTTCATCAAAATCATCAGGGCCAAATATTTATTTAAAAATAAAAGCCAGGTTAAATTGAAGCACTTCCCACCAACATGGACACCAAAACCAAAACCGCTTTGAGGTAATGTAGACAGTGGTGGTACGTGTCCTCAGAGGTTGCAAATACGCAACCATATTTTCTGACAGAACAGGAAGCAACCCTAAGTGGCAGTCCATCGTGGCTGGCTATAAAGACATGAAGTAATTAACCGTAGGAAATAATTCACCAAGATGCTAACAGTTTAATAACATTGAAGTATTTGCATTTCAGCATCATTGTTTCTAAATGGTTTCATAATTGTTTTAGATTTGCAAAAGGTGCTCATACAAGGATGAAATAAAGAGCAACATAAGATTTTGTGGTTGATACAATCAATTGGACATGTTGTGAGATACAGGGTAGGGGGGTGGGGGAGATTTAAATACAGCTCTTTGCAAAGCAGTGAAGAAATCTCAAGCCTCCGAAAGCTCTCACACTCTCCAGCCAGGGAAAGAAAAGAGAAACTCAACAAATGTTATTCACAAAGAGAAAGAAAGCCCACATTTCTATCCAAGGATATTTGCAGAACCATGGCTAAGAAAACAAAACAATGCTAGCTGAAATATGGGTAGAAAACAACCCATTCAATACCAAATGGGGATAAAGAATTTATTAGAATGACCTTGTGTGATGCTGCACACCTTTAACCCCAACACTCAGGAGGCAGAGGAAGGTGGATCCGTGAGTTTGGGACCAGCCTAGTCAACATATCTGAGTTCTAGTCTGGCTAGGAATACACGGAGATAGAGACATTCTTTATAATACATTTTTAAAAATAAAAAGATCTCTATTCATAAAACATTCTGCCCCACAGCAGTCTTTCTGTGCTTCACACATCAGCCCTGGGATGAAGGCAAGGATCATTTCTATTTTCTACCAAACACCAGTAATGTTCCTCATGCAGGGCTCCCAGGATAGACCTGGGGCTCAGGAGTTCACATAAACATTTCATTTTAATATTCTCTCGTAATTTATTGAAGTCTTTAGCAACATTTCCAGTGAGACTAAAAACTAAGAAATGCCATGGGGCCTTCCTTTGTGGCTGCATTTATGAACATATTGGCACCAATTAGCATAACTTCAATTGGCACAGGTTAATGAGAACCAATAATAACGGTCATCTTCAGATGATATTATAGGGAGCCAAATAAGAGCCAACACAGCCCAGCAGAGTACCCCAGGACAGGGTTTCCTAGTAGAATGTGTAGACAGACATTCAGAGAGAAATGAGTCACATCCCAGGTTATAGATTCCAGTTATAGCAAGCCAAGCAACAACCCACCCCACAACCATCAGCCCCACATCATGAGTATCCATTCAATTTCAGTAAAATAACTTCATTTTGACTTTTCAATTAACATTGCAAGTCTGAGTTTCAGCAGGTTTACTACTTTGTTTATATGTAGGTTACAAATTTGTGCTGATATCACAGTTGTATAGGGAACATGAGCACTACCATCTTAAGTAGAATTGTCTCAAGAACAGCACTATTAACATTTGGGGCTGGATAACTGTCTGCTGTGGGGAGACGCCTGGTGTATCATGGGATAGTCAGCAGTATCACTGACTTCTGCTCACTAGATGCCCACAGCACACACCCCAACCCACCCCTACTTGTAACAATCAACCATGTCTCCAGATTTTTCCAAATGCCTGCAGGGAGACAAAAACGAATCCCCATCTTAAACCACTAACCTGGACTACATGTCTGAATGCAGAAAGGAACTAGAGGAAACCCTCAGATTAGGAACTAAGGAATGTTCAATATGGAAATAATCTACAACTGTTGGGAGGGGGCTAGAAAGCAGGATTCAGAAAGAAGTGAGGAGGGAAAGTGAACGGATGTTAGAGAGTGGACGGCTACCCAGGAGTGGGTATGAGAGCATAGACCGCAGCAGAGGGGAATCCCATCAAAAGCAGGTCGGTCAGCAGGAGGCACTGTTCTGACTTCATCCTTATTTGGATAAAGAGCTCTCCCCATAGGCTAACAACCCAGAAGCCAGAAGCCAATAAGACCCAGCCATAGGCTTCAGATAGGCCAGTCTCCTAGGGCACGGGACAGAGTAAAGAAAAAGGCCAAATTATAAGATAGATTAGAGAGGCAAACAGCAAACATGCTCTCTGATCTGAGAACTCAAGAAACAATACAATTTAAAAATCAACTCTAAAAGTCCACAAGTCAAATTTCATTTAAGTGTAGTTTGCCTCTGTATATGTCATCCACGTTGGTAGAATTGGGTCCTAGAACCAGTACCATTCCTACCAGAACTAAGCACCATCTTCCCTGGCCACTTACTGTTCATAGACTCAACAGATGAATATTTAGTGCCTACTGGGCTCACAGCCCTGAAGTGTGTCTAAGCAGCTAAAGACTAGACCAACCATACAAAATACATGAGTCTCATGTCCCTATCAGGACATGACCAAGGCATACGGGTCAAAGAGAGTGTTCTAGCCAACACCAGCTGGAGGACAGTGACACTGGAATACCTTCAATATTGGTGATTCCTGGCCACTCATCCCACACAGGGCATCCCTGCTGCTGCTTTTATCTGGCTTGTTTTGCCAACTTGACACAAGATGGGGTTATCTGAAAAGAGGGAACCATGTTGGAGACATGTAGACTGATAAGTCATGAAAAGCAAGCCAGTAAGGAGTGTTTCTTCATGGCTTCTGCCCGGGCTCCTATCCTGAGCTCCTGTCCTGATTTCCCTGTGATGGACTGTGACCTGAGAGTGTTGAGCTGAAAATAAATCCTTTGCTAAAGCACATTGCTGTTGTTCAAGGTGTTTTGTCACAGCAATAGACACCCTGACTAAGACACATGGCTTTGCCATCATCCTGAGTGTAGCCACACAATGGTCCACTTTTCACTGTTACCTCTCTGTTATCTCTCCACAAAAAGTCTCCATTCCCCTAGAGGAGAGAGCAGTAAATAACTTCCTTACATCTACCATCCTCCTCCACTTACAAGGAGCATCAGTGAAAACAGACCAGCCAACATCTGATGGGCCACCAACACACTGAGCCAGGGCAATAGAAAACTTGCTAAGCACAATGGTTGCATGGGCCACTTCCTCTTTCTAATAACTGAGGATCAGCTTATGGCTGGCCCACCCAGGTTCTGTTTTCCATGTCCTAGTTTTTCTTCATGCAATTAAATATGAAGATCAAAGTCATATGAATCCCAAATACCACAGACAGAAAGGAAGAGAAATGCTCATGCTGTAAACTCACCTGACCCCACTGGCCCCTCAACTTTCTCTAGGTTGAGGTGGGAAAGTAGTGTTGGTGAAAGCCAGTAATTAGAGGTAGGTGGGAGTCCCAGGACACTCAGAACTATCTTGCTTTTTTGTCCTCAGGATCGCCAACAAGAAACTTTGATGTCATGTCCTGACCCTTGGTCCCCTATGGTTGGAACAATAAACAACTTTTAGAAAAGGCAGGATACCATGCTAAATGATTCCTCAGACCCAAAGTGCATGCTATCCCGCTCGTCTTGGACACTCAAGAGAGACTTCAGGTGAGAATGTACTGAACTAGAAAGCATGAAATTTTATTGCTAAAGACTCATGCATGATGGTTCTCCAGAAAAGTTGAATAATAAGAAAGAGAGGAAGGTGGTAAGGGAGAGAGACAGAGAGGGGAAGAGACTGAGATTTGATCTTAAGAAATTGGCTCGTGTACATGAGGAAGCTGACAAATCTAAAAGCCACAGGATAGTTCAGCAAGCTTGAGGCTCAGGGATACTGCATTTGGAATCCAAAAGCAACTGGCTAGTAGAGTCCCCCTCTTTTACCAGGAAGCAAGAACCCATCAGATAATTAGATAAGACCCATGTGTGATTAAAAGAACTACCTACTGTACTCAAAGTGTGGTTAAAATGTTAATCTCCTGATTTATAAAAAAATATCTGAGTACTATGACCTGGCCACACTAATACATTAAGTCAATTGTCACAGCAATGTTGAGGCAACAGGAAGTGTGGGCTTTTGTCAACTACAAAGCCAAGCACCAAGATCCTTGTAGCTTTAGCAGGATTCTCCTAGAATGCTCCCAGGGCACCAGCTACCCTGAGATGGCCATGCTGTAAGGAAGCCCAAGGCAGCCAAATGTAAAGAGGCCAAATGAAAAAAGATATGTCTAACCCATCCCCAGCTGTGCCAGCCAAGCAAGCTTAGGTGCCAGACATGGGAGAAGGAATCCATCTCAAGTGCCAGGACCTAAGGAGGCATCTGAAGCTTCCAGCCCTGGCTGCAACAACACACAATACTCCCAGTGAGAACTGCCGAACTTGGCCAGTTGCCCCACAGAACCGTGACCAATCTTCATAGACTGCATTCCAAGCCACTAAACTTGAGAATGGTGTTATACAGCAATAAGCAAACAGACAGGAACACATGAAATGTTAACTAACAGCTCCTAAGGTATGCGTTAAATTTAACTTCACACATATGCACACTGTCTACACCAAAATATTTTAAGAACATGACAGCCAAGATAACCCTCCTGTCACATTCTCTCCTTCCATATTTAGCCCAGTTCGCTCCTTGTATCCGCTTGTAACAGGTTCAGGATGCGGAAGGAGGGGAGGGACATTAAGACCTGTATCCGCCATGGAAACCCACACATCTCTTCCAGGCAAGCAATTCAGTGTTTGCTACGTTCTGCCAGTCAAAGGCAGGTGTAGTCACGGTGTGATGGACAGGACACAGGTGTGATGCCTTGAGCACCAATGGCAGAATGAATCCCTGATTCCTATGTGTTCAGCACTAATAGGACAGTGTCCAAGAGTTCCTTCCTCAGGACAGAGGTGATCCTGAGAAGAACCCCTGAGTCAGCGTGCACAGAGAAATCAGACATCGTGATTTTTCTCTCTCCTGGATTGAGCTCTCTCTACCTGGCTCTTCATTTCATCAGGATGACTGTCCCCCAGGGCACCCACTCCACGCTCACATTCAGCAGACCTTTCTGAATTCCTCTTAGACTCAATCTGGAAAGCTGGCTCCCGGTAAATGAAATGGTGGTGCCTACTGACAATCTAACAGATTAATCAGTGAAACGGAGTGACCCTGGAGTCACAATTTAAATTTGTTTTGGAGCAAATTTAAAAGCAGCTGATAGCTGTTTCTCTGAAAAGCAAGGGTTACCAGCTCACTGGCTCTTGGCAGGGGTGATATTCAAAATATTTAACAACTGCATGCATGGCCTGAGCAGCCACAGGCAGACAAGTGAGAGGAGAGGAGAGCAGGGATCGTGATACCCCCACCCCCACCCCTCACAGACCCCGAGTTAGGAAAGGCAATGGTAGTCCTGGGAACAGAAGCCTTACGGCTACCAGGAATGCAGGACTTTCACCCAAAGAGGCTCTAGTGCATTTTGTTGTTGCTTTTGACTGGTTATTTTTTTATGAATCCCTCAGTATAAATGTTAGCAATTAGTGTGAATTTTTGCCCCCAAAATAAATTTTTGTATGTACTGTGATATAACATTTGAGATTTCCATGTTGAAATTCTCAGTCTCTTGCCAGTAGAACAGGCCTGACTCTCAGATACTCAGGAGGTTGAGGCAAGATGACACATAAATAAGGCTGCTTGCTCTCAAGACTGACCACTTCAGTTCAGTCCCTGAGGTCCACAAGGTAAAAGAAGAAAACCAAATATCATAAGTTGTACTCAGACCTCCACATGGGCTGCAACATATGCAGACACACACAGACACACACACACACACACACACACACACACACAGGATGAAAGGTTCAAAAGAGGCAAAAGGAAAAAAATATGGTAAAAATACAACTCAAGGTAGAACACTGAGTGCTAATATTCAGGGATCCTGGGGCTCCCAGTACTACAAAACAAAGAGGGGAAAAGACAGAAGACAGCCAGGAGGGAAGGAAGGGCAGAGATATTGAGGGAAGGAAGGGAAAGAAAGGAGAAAAGAAGAAAGGGAGGGAGGGAGGGAGGGAGGGAGAGAAAGAGAGAGAGAGAGAGAAAGAAAGAAGGAAGGAAGGAAAGAAGGAGTGAGTCTCTTCTCCCCTCCCTGAGGATATGGTGGTAGGATGTGTGTCTTTGGGAAGGTGACTGTGTGTCACTCTCCTGAGTAGACTCAGGCCCACATAAAACAGGCCCTTGGCATTCACCTTCCCTCACAGTACATAGCAAGAAAACAATAGCCCACAGCTAGCTCTGCTGAGGCCTCCCTAGATGCAGGCTGTTGCTTCTTGCTGTGTACTCACAAGGGGAAGTTACCCTGATTTCAAATTTCTAGCCTCTCACACAGTAAGAAACATACTTATTTCTATTGTCTTTGGGGCTCCCAGCCCATGTTACTGGGTTATAATACCCACAGCTAAGGACTACGGCACAGGCCACAGTAGCTAGAGACTAAATGCCTATGATGCTATCAAGCTTCTGTTCTTCACCGAGGCTCTTAAGGCAAAGCCAGAAATGCCTTGGAGAAAATGGTGAAATCCCATGAGGCCTTTTAGAGAAACTCTTCATCATGACCCAGAGGTAATGGCACTTTGAGAGAATGAGGCTGGCTGTCCCTCCCTCTTGCTACAGAACATTCAGGATGGTAAACTGAATGAACTGCAGACTCTAGAAACTTCCTGAGTGAAAACAGTGAGGTCCCAAACTCTGCTCCCCAAAAGTCAAAGTTAGAGAAAGCCATCAATGAAGACTGCGATGGGCCAGGTGGATTCTACGAACAAAATTCTTCAAAAGAAGGTTTAAATGGTGGGCAGTGCGTGGGCTGTGTAACACTCTCTAACTGCAATCCCTCAGTTTTAGTGTTTGGGGGAGGGAGGCAGAGGCAGGAGGATCTCTGCAAGTTTGAGGCCAGCCTGCTCTACATAGTGAGTTTCAGGCCCCTTGGCTATAGAGTGAGAGCCTGCCTCAAAAGAAGGAGGAGGAGGAAGTTGGTGATTCAGGCCATCCTTCGTGGTGGTATGCTGGACAAATTGGCCACAAGTGCTGCATAGTATTCACTAATTCACAGAGCCACTGTGCTCAGAGGAAACAGAATTCAAACCCTACAATGTTGTGATCTTGGCATAACATTTTCATGAACTGATTAATACTTATCCTTATTTTACATGGATTTCTGGTAAGGACAGCTTATCTTTAAGGACAGCTCTGGCTGACAGTGGACCAGGCAGCCGAGCCATAGCTCAGGCCTGAATGTGAGCATCCCCACAAGGCACATCATAGCCTGAACACTAGAGAAGACTTCAGCATGGGGATGGCTTCAGAATTGATTTAAAGGGAATACTCCAGTAAACAAACTACCCAAAAAAGCCACAAAAAAATGGGGAAAAACATGCCTCTCCACAGACTACAGAAGTGACATTTGTTATGGTCTGAGTAAACACCCGTGTCCCTGTGTTCCCCTTCATCTGGGAACATTCCCACTGGGTGACCACAAACGGCCAGGAGAACCTCTTAAATACTTATTTGAGGGCTACAATAAAATTTAGCAAATAGAGTGAATTCACAAATACCCAGTCTTAGTATAATGGATGTTGTAACCTACCTTTTTTTTAAAACTATTTTAGTTTTCATTTTATTCTATGTGTTTGGTCTACATGTATGCCTAGTGCCCTGGGATGTCAAAAGAGGGTGTTGGATACACTGAAACTCAAGCTACAGGTGGTTGTGAGCCAGCATATGAGTGCTTGGAAACAAATCTGGTCACGTGGAAAAGCAGCTAGTAAGTACTCTTAACCTCCAAGCTGCCTCCCAGCCCTACACCCTGCCCTTCTTGTGGGGAATTTTTTGGGAGCAAACATAATACTCACAAACATGTTAGAGCTCCAAACTGGCAAATAGGCCAAAATAATCACAATGATAATGATGTGCTGACCCTTGCTCACACAGCAGTCACAATATTGCTAGTAGTATATGTTACACAAAATAACTCATGGGAATCACTGTAGCCAGAAGGTTTACAGGTCCACAATTCTCTTTCAAGTGTTTCCACGTGGGTGGTATAACAAGAAGCAAGTGGTAGCTTGTCCAACATTAGCTCTATAGCCAATTTTTACTCTCACTTAAAATAAATAAGTAAATCATACTCAGGCCTGGGGAGATGGTTCAATTGGTAAAGTGTTTGCCATGCAAGCATAAGGACCTGAGTTCAATCCCAGAATCCACATAAAACCAGCCCTGTGGCATGTATTTTTAATCCCAGTGCTAGAGAGGGAGGCTCAAGCAGATGCCTGGGACTCACTAGCCAGGCAGTCTAACCTACCCAGTTCCAAGCCAATGGAGGACCCTGTCTCAGAAACCAAGGTGAACAGCACCTGAGGAACGGCATCCAAGATTGGTCTCTGGCCTCCACATGCGTGCATACCCACATATAGGCATGCACATATATAAAAAGAGACAGAGAGACAGACATGCACGTATACACAAAAAGTGACTCATGCCTAGAAGTGGTTAGCTACCATCCTGTCAGAAATGTTTCTCCAGAGCACAAGAGTTTCCTTATCTATATTTCCATCAACACTTAAGGTTGGACTCGTTAGTATAATGAATGTTAAAAACAGACTGACTGGTAAAATTAATGACTTACTAAATGGCATAATGAACGCTGAAGAAGAACTTGGCAGGTAACATCAAAGGACGATGACTAAGTTAGAGGGGTGTCCTCCCCCCTTCAACAAGATATGAGAATCTATGGGAATCTGTTGGATCTGTTCTCCTAGCTGCAGTGCCTGAACTGGTGCACAGGTCCACTTGCTGTTAAAGAAGAGTTTGCAGTTGCCTAGTGATAACCAAAGCAGCATCCAGAATCAAACTTGCATGTAAGGTGCTAGCCAGAGCAGCCAAAGGGGGAAGGGTGCTGAGAGCTTCCCACCAGCAGAATGAAGGGGAAGTACTGTCCTCTACCTGTGACTGCTGGATAAACAAATGTCCCAAGGTGTGGTGTGGTTTCATCTGACTGTGTGTTGTTCTGCATTCCCTGAAAGAAACAGTACAGGGCAGCAGCTAACCCCATTCGCCTGCATTCTCATTGGCAGGTCCCCTCATCCACAGCTGAAGATGCTAGACCTCTGAAGTTAGGAAGAAGCAGACTGGGTTTAGCTCCAAGGCCATTCTCCTAACCACATGAAGCCACTTTCCCACCAGAAGTAAAACAACCTGAATCCGCTGCAGCTAATATTAATTTGGTGTAAAAATACGAGTCCCACACATCACATTATATATATTATCAGGGAAGGGGGAAATGAGCTTTATGTCAGAGAGACAAAGACAATGAACAAGCCTAAATTATGAAAAACTTTTAAAATATAAACCCCAGGCTCTACACATCCTAATGTAATTGTTCAAGGTGGTGCATTGATTTTCTAATTAATTGCCACAGCAACAAAACACACACATCAGCTAGCAAGCATGACTGTAACATTATTAAAATATGAAGAAATGGCCTCCTTGGAATTAGGGAATTACAGATTTCTGTTCCTGTCCCTTCAATCACAATAGCAAATCCTCAGTCTCCAAGTAAATGTAAGCCTTGGAGAGGCCTACCTCTCCTTCAAAACCTTGACCTTCCAACACGCACATTTTTAAAACTAATGTGATAGCTTAACTGTAAAATGCAGAATAAACAAAAGAATAGTGGTTGGAAATAAAATCATATATATTTTGACATTAAACATTGAGGATTTGACAGCACTCAGATGCACTGATATAGGCTCACATGAACATACAGGAACTGCCACAATAGAAGTTCTTGTTAAGGACAGACTGGGCATATGGTATTGACACTCCAGATACAAACGGATTCCATTTTCCTACAATGCTAAATTCTTGGCAATGTTGCTGAAGATTATAGCATATGTTCAAACTGTTAAAATGGGGTTCTTTTTGTCAGGGTTAGAGAGATTGCTTAATAGATAAAGTATTACCTACACAGGCATGAAGACATGATTCAGGCCTCCAAATCCACATTTAAAAAACTTAATATATGTTCTGTACATATATACAACCACAATACCGTGAGGTAGAAATAGGCAGATCCCCAGGGCTCACCATTCAGCCAACCGGGATGAATTGATGGGTTCCGTGCCAGTGAGAAATCCTGCCTCCAAATACAAGGTGGACGGTCACTCAGAAGACACCCAAGGTTGACTTCTGACTACCACATGCTTGTGCATACACATTCATGCGCACGCACACATGCACACACACACAAAGTTTTTCACACAGAAAGAGAGTGTGACTACACAAGGGTTTTGCCCATATATATGCCCAGCTTGTCATTTTGAACTTATGTAGAATTTAGAGCAATGCACTACTGTGTAGAACTATACCATACAAATAGTAGGTCATCTTATAGGCCTGTTTCTACCCACTACATGGCATCAGATTCTGCCCATCATTGTAAGGGTTCCCCATCAGTTCCCCCAAATGCCTCTCAGGCATTACCCTCCTTGTGATTGATTTTTTTCCCCTGGTCCCTTGTCTGTCCCTGGGTCTAAGAGGTCCCCGTAGGCTAGTGATACCAAGAATGAAACAAGGATCCCTTTGACCTCAAAAGTGAGGAAATTCCTTCAACTCTGGCAGAGCCTGAGCTCCAACATGGGAGGTCAAGATCAAATTGGTCTGGAAGAAGACTGGGAATCAATGTGTTATTAAGCTCTGAACTCTGTTCCCCTAGGGGTTGCTGCAATGAAACATTTATAGAGTGTTGTGTTTATAACAGAACTCTGCTCCCTGACCCACTACTAGTGAAAGTATCAGCCAGAGTCAATACTAGTCAATCTCAGAGATACACCTGAGTTCTCCAGCATAAGCTAGTAGCCAAAGGTTTCAAGACTAACCACTCAGACAATAAAGAATAGGGTGCTTAGATCTACTAAGAAGTGGTGTTCTTTTTGTGCCCAAAGTGTCTTAAAGAATACAGGCTCCCTCAACCACACTGCAAAAGCAAGGCTTGCATGGTAGAAGCCCCACAGAACAACAGAGTTCCTCCTGTAAGGCAGCCAGTCATGAGTAAAGGGGCTGTGGCCAAACCCATGCTGTGCTGGAAAAGAAGGACTTTTATGGGGTTGAAGAGATGGCTCAGAGGTTAAGTGCTCTTGCAGGCAGAGAACCCAAGTTCTGTTCCCAGCATTCACATCAGAAAGCTCACAGTTGCCTGTAACTCCAGTGCCCTAGGGGATTGAATACCCTTTTCTGGCCTCTGCAGGAAGCCATATGCACATACCCACACACAAGCACTAATAGATACATAATTTTTTAAATAAATATTGAAAAAGAAAAAAGAAGAAAAAGAAGAAGAAAGAGAAATAGATGAGGAGTAGGAGATTGTAACAATTCATATGCAGGTCAAGGATTTGTTGCTCTGGTAGACATTGGAGATCACGACAGTGATGGAGAGTCAGGGGAAAGCCACCAGCTGTAAAGGAAAGGAGAGCCTCATTCCCCATCAGCATCCAGAAATATGCTCAGCATCACAAATGAGACCAGAAAGAAATTGGGAGACACGTGTCGGTGGGTAAGGGCTCTCATCGAAGGGAACAGACTGAACACAGGTGGCAGACAGAACAGCTCAGTGGCAGAGCACTTGCCTAACATGCACCACGTCTTAGTCTCATCCCTGGATACCAAAAACAGGAAAAGGGGCCTAAAAGGGAAAGGAAGAGAGGTAAGTTGGCAGCTCCTGGCACCACTAAGTTGGAAAAAATAGAAACTTCCAGAAGGAGAAACAGTTTTCAGTGTCCCAAAGAAGCTAGAAAATTCTCACATTTCACAAGGCCAGGTCAATAGCTCTCAGCATCTGTGAAGCAGCTGCCAGGCAGCCTAGGAGAGCTGGGAAAGATGAAGAGAAACACACACCACCTAGGGAGGCTTAGCTGCAAATGACGAGGAGGAAAAAAAATGAATTTGCAGCAAGAAAACTGTGGGTGAAGTGTTTCTTGCAAAGCAAAGACACATCAGTATGCACAGCAGCTATGGAAAGAGCAGAGAAGCGCTCAGGGTGGAGCTGGACAGTCTGTGAGCTCCTCCAAAGATGGGCAGCAATTGGGTTTGGTTAGCATCTTCCTCAAAATTGCTTGCAGGGTAGATAGGTGATGTGAGGCCCCAGTGCCACTTTAACTATCACCATCCTTATCCAATGCAGCATCTTCACCTCCATCTGTGTGTGATCCCCAATCTCCACATTGCCCCATGTCTATCTTGGTACAGGGAGAGAAATCAACAGGAACCCAAGAGGTCTGTGTTGTGGGTTTGGCATACGTTTTTGTTGGAGAATGGGGGTGGAGGGCTTCTGTGTCCCCCAATGAAACCATAGGCACACAACGCTTTGGGAATTGAAGAAGCCTGGGTTACAAGCACCTGGAGAGGACTATTTTTAGCACGGAGGGCTACTTAGAGACAAAGCAGCTGACAGAATCCCTCCCCAGCATCTTAAGCTAGCTTAAAGCTGACAGCCCAGCCTGACAACAACCAGTCAAGGCCTCGTCCAAATCCATGGGAGAAAAAACCCAACTGTCTCCCCAGTAACAGGTGCCAACAGTATAATCCTAAATGTCACTTCAAGTTCAAGAAGTAAAGGAACCCTCTAATGATAAGGGAAAGATGGTTTTGTCAACCTGTGGAAAGGATGAAATCTAAAATTACACTCTATTTCCTATGACAATTTTTGTGGTCTAATTTACAAGGTTGGTTCGAGTTGGCTTTTGCTATTTTAAGCTCCTTCGGTGCACACACGCTCACACACACAAATCTGGTTCTGGTTATGCATAATTCATTCCGTGGGACGCAAATGGGCCAAGGAAACTGAGAGATGGAGTTTGAAATAAAGGTTAATTGCAAAGAGGGGGAAAATCTTGGACTTATTGGAAGAAAGAAGTAAAAAGAGAGAGGCAGCTCTCAACAAGCTAAGGGAAGCTGGCTGTCCCCTCAGGAAGCATGGACCCAGGTCTTCTGCAAGAGCAGCCAAATGCTCTGACCCATGAGCCATCTCTCCAGCCCAGGACCAGTGTTTTACATGGACACATAGAACAACATATGTGTGTAAGTGGAAGTAAGACTGTGTAGGGAACTAACAGGAGGAGGGAAGGAAGATGGGGATTCTGGAGAAGAACGTGGCCAAAACATATTATATATGTGTGTGGAAATGCCCTTGACCATGACCACATGCTAGGCAATGCATCAAGCCAATCAAAAAAAAAAAAAATGCCTTTCTAATTTCAAGAAAATCTCTAGTGGAACAAAAGATTTCAGGTAACTTTGAGTCCCCTTTTATTTTCTAAAAAGTAGAACAGCACCCAGGTTTGTACCTGACTAATATTTTCACCAGCACAATTCATCAGATCTGAGGGCTGCTGAATGTGGCTGTTTCCCAATTTATCCACCACCTTATCTTTTCTCCACTAGTTTCCTTCCTGCCCCTGAGAATTGTCTAAGATCAGCTTTGAAGGTATGGTCAGTGTTCAACCTTAGTTGTCAATCTGTCTACACTTAGAATTACCTAAGAGTCACACCTCTCTGGATGGTTGTAGGATTCCAGAGAGGTTTAATCAAAGTGGGAAAACTCACCCTGCAGGCAAAATGAACCAAACAGAGAAAACAAGCTGGGCATCCACATTCACCTCTGTTGGCTTCTTCACTACGGACACAAAGTGACCAGCTGCCTCATTCTCCTACCATCATGTCTTCCCTGTCCCAAATTTGTAAGTCGACAACTGAGGAGGTAGCTCAACTGATTGCTTCTTAGCACTTGTGAAGCCCTTGGTTCCATTCCCAGAGCCAAGTAAATTAGGAACACACCTTTAATCCCAGTATTCAAGATATAGAAGCCAAAGAACCAAAAGTTCAAGATCATCGCAGTGAGTTCAAGGCCAGCCTGGGCTACATGAGCTTCTCCTTCCTTAAATTTCTGCAGTCAGGTATTTTCTCACAGCAAAGAAAGATAACTGATACTGGTTGGGGTGGGGTGTGGGGGGTAGAGAGTAAAGGGATGGGTGGGTGGGGTTACTGTAGTTTTTCTTGCTTTATATACTGTTTCTTTTAGATGCCTGCCACCTCAAAATCAAAGCCTGCGACCTCAAAATCTTACACTTTTAATAGCCTGAGGCAAGTTTTTTACAAAGATTTTCAGGTTATAAGTAGCCAGTAAAAAGATGCCTCTCTTGACTTAAATATGCATCCACCATTCATTCCTCCAAATGCCCAGAAGCCTCTCCCTTGAGCCTCCCAGGGACTCTCACCAAGTTATTCTTAGACAGGGAGCAACACAAGGCTTAAAGGAGTTAGAAATCTCCCTAGTCGGTATTATGAAATATTATTTTAAGATTTGTTATATTTGCTTATGCTGTGGAAGATTTGTTTAATGATGCAAAGATATGTTACATTCTTTCATGTTACATTTGTTTAACTCTGTGAAGCGGTGTTACTTTGCCTGTCTAAACACCTGATGGTCCAATAAAGAGCTGAATGGCCAATAGCAAGACAGGAGAAAGCATAGGTGGGGCTGAATGAAGGCAGAGAGAATCCGAGAAATCTGGGAAGCCAGACTAAGAAAAAGAGAACAAAGAAAGAAGGGCACTGGGGGCCAGCCACACAGCCACTTAGTCAGCCACCGAGTAAGAGTGAAAGAAATATATAAAGTAGGAAAAGGAAAAGGTCCAGAGGCAAAGGTAGATGGGATAATTTAAGCACAGCTGGCGAGAAATAAGCCGAGCTAAGGCCAGGCACTCATAAGTAATAAGCTTCCGTATAATTTATTTGGGAATTGGGTTGCAGGGACCCCAGTAAAGAGCAAAGAGCCAAAGAATAAAAGAGTTTAAAAAAAATAAATTGGTGTAGCAGGTAAGTCAAAAACTCCAGATTTGTATCCAATTTCTTTACAAACCCTGCACTTTACTCGTGTAGTCCTTGCTCTGACTTTTACAGCTACAGACAGCTCTGTCGATATTCAGGTGACCTTGGGACGGTGTCTCGACCCATCAGCAGTCCTAACCGTCCTCTGGCCATGCCTGATAACAGGTATGCCATGAATGTAAAGTCACAAGGAGTCCACTTAGGTCAGTGGTGAAAGATGCCACATGGGTCTCTTCAAATGCCTCTTGGCCATTCTGTAGCTGAAGGTGTAGGTGTCATGCAGCCACCAAAGGCTTCTATAGTTTTTCTTCATGTGCCTCATGTTTGTGCTTCAAGGATAGGCAAATCAAGTGATTCTGTTCCTTATGTTGTTAATCAAACCACCTGGCTAAAAGGCAGATAGAAGAGCTTGGAGTTTTTCATTATTAAAATGGGGGAGTCCAGTGAACAGAAAACCTCTTGAAGTTTGCTATGAACACAAGTAGATGCTGGTTCCCTTGGTGGCCCATCATCTTAGCAATGCATTCTCTTTCCCTGTAGTAGACATTGTATTAAAGGAGCCCACAGAGCTCTTGTGTGCTTTTGGGTCCTATAGTTAAGGTGGAAATATGGAAAGAAAAATATACCTCATATGGTACTAGGGATCGAACCTAGGAACTTTAGTCTGGTAGACAAGTCTGAGCTGCACTCTTAGCAAAACATACCTTATGAATTAAGCATTTTGTTAGAGATATAACTCATTAATTTAACTTACACTGTCATACTTTATTGTTTGGTAAAAGTTCATTCTTTTGTTTTGTTTTGGTGGCGTTATTTATTTTTGTTATGTTTTTGATAACATGGTCTCACTAGTTAGCCCTAGCTGGCCTTGAACTTACAGAGTTCAGCCTGCCTCTGCCTCCAAGTGCTGAGGTTAAAGGCCTGTGCCGCTACATCCTGCTTTGAAAATCCACTCTTAAATATTTTAATTTTGCAAAAATAATTTAGGCATATAATTTTTTAAAAAATCCCAGCACAGCAGGACAGACAATAAAAATAATACTTATACACCACATCTCCCCTCACTCTCAGGGAATTATTTTAAACCATGTTCTTTCTGCTTTTTCTGTGATTACTATCAAATAATTTACTAATTTTCTTTCATCTTTCCCATACAATCATAGGATATGAAAGGAAATCACATATGCCACTCAAGACATCTTTTTAAATTATATTACATTTTTAAGTTTTACTTGCTGGGAGACAGACATGTGCCACAACATGTGTGTAAAGGTCAAGGGACAACTTGCAGGAATCAGTTCATTCCTTCTGCCACCTGAGATCATAGAATTGAACTCAGGCCCTTGAGTAATATTTTAAAATCTGTGTGAAACTTTCCAGGTCATTTTTAATAGTGTAGTGATGGAGCATGGGGCCTTAATCCCACAGAGCTGAGCTTTCTCAAAGGACAAAGAAGAGTCAGGGGACAGAAAAGACACTGAGGGTAAAGATTATTGTCTGTGCAAGCCAAGGAGAAAGCACTTCTCAGAGACCTAGTCCACTTCCTCCCAGACCTCCGGCCTCCAGACTGTGAGAAACTACATCTGTTGCTTCACCCTCTTAGTCCCTCGTGTTTTATTGTGATTTCTCTGGGAGGTTGCTACATCTGTCAATCAAAAACCAGCTACACCAATTACATCATACTCACACAACTTGATTAATATGGAGCCTCCAGCAGAAATGAGGGTTAGACTCGTGAGCAGTGCCACAGAATGATGTCTACCTGTTCTATGTAATAGAAGCAAACTGTGAGCATTAGCCCCCATGGAACACTGAAAGGCATGGACCATGCTGGGTCACACAGAATCAAGTGTGCAAAGAGTGCTTACAAGGGGGGAAGGGTTATGGTGGGAAGAGAGAGATGTAGGGAGGGGTCCCACTGTGTAAGTTAACACAACAGTAATTTCCATTTTAAGACAAGGCAGGAGTTTATTATATTTAGCTAATTTCTAAATATGTGCATTGAAAGGGAAAACAAATAAATGTAGTTTTTAAGGTTCTTTTATTCTTCTTTATGTATATGCACGTATGCTGGCTTATCTGCATGTGCACATGAATGCAGATGTCCGTGAAAGGTCAATAAAGGACACTGAATCTTCTGGATTTGTAGCCATAGATAGTTGTGTGCGACCTGATACAGGTGATGCAAAATAGCAAGTGTTCTTAATCACTAAGTCGCCTCTGCACTCTCCCCCAAAATGTATGTTAATTGAAACTTTTCATATTTTCTTGTGTGTGTGGTATATTTTCATGTACACATTTGTGTGCACATTGTGCATATGGGTGCTAGACCTTGAGATCAGGCATCTCCTTCACTCACTCCTTCTGGGAGTCACAGTCTCTCATACAATCTGCAGCTCGCTGGTTAGACTAGACTGGTTAGCCAGGATGTTCACTTGTCTCTGCTCCCACCCCCACCCCAGCTCTGGGATTACAAATGCTTGCTGCCTTACCTAGATTTTTCCAAGAGCACAAGGGATCCAAACTTCATGATTGCATAGCAAGCACTTTGCTGACTGAGCCAGCTCTCCAGTCCCTATTTTTCTGCTGTTGAGTTTTTAATTCCCCATAGTTTTGAGGTCATTAACACCTTCTGAGTTAGTGGGTAAATCAAGACTTCCTGGATCAAGACTTTCAAGTATTCCTTGAGACTGGGTTTTATTTAAGTGGGAATCCAGTATGATGCCCCTCTACTTATTATCTATTTATAAATTATTCCATACATACATAAAGGTTGAATTTCACAGTGGACACCTATATATGCTCTCTATATAGACTCCACAATTAATATTTAGCCCTCCCTGCTTTATCCCATTTACTCCTACTCATCAATTTACCAATCCATCTAATTTCTTTAATACACTTCAAAGGAACTTACAGATGTAAGTACACTTTCCACCTAAGTAAATTTCCCATATGCATACCACACAACCTTCTTCTCAATGATTAAAAATAGAGAAAGCTTGGGCAGCCAGTAGACCACCCACTTAATGTGAGACAGTCAAAGGGAGGGTTTTGGGACTTCAAAAGGACTAATTAGTTTAACATGATGGTCCAGCCTCCACCGAGAGGGAGCAGAGCATTGTTACACCTCCTGAGCCAAACACCAGGGTGTTTGTCTTTAGTCCAAACTGTAGTGAAAAGAAAAAAAATCCAAGAGAGAGCCTTGTTACTGTGTTTTTCTAAAGGAGTTGGTGTCTACAAGGGGGAGGCTCAGCCCAGGCTGGCTCAGTGCCTGTAGCTTCCAGGAAGATAACAGCAGCCAAACACCCTTTCAAGTCCCTGAGACAGGGTCTGCTGCTGTTTTCCTGCAAATATTTGCTTGTTGAGATCCCCAAACATTCTCATGTTCTTCCAGGGTTATTTTAACTACAGAAACCCCCATTACCAAACAGCCCAAAAAGATACTCCTGAGTGGAATTCTGATATTTCTCCACCTGACCTAAGAGGTTTATTACATTGCCACCAAGGCGACCTTAAACTGTTTCATTTCTAAGTGGCAGAGAACACCACAGAATTAAAGAGCTTTGTAGGCCCTGTGACAGCAGGGCCTCTGGTAGCTTTTTCTGTGAGAGAGCCGAGCAAAGCAGATTTTGTACCCACCCACCCCAATGAGCTCCTGCCTCGATGGAAATACCCAGGAGGTTACCAAAGAACGTAGCCTTGGCTACCTGCTATGCTGGCTTTATTGCACAGGTCACACCAATGGGAAATACCGTTGGCCACCATGATCATAATTCAGGAGTAGGACACTTATGTAAGACCGAGAACAGATTCTGCTCCATGGAAACAGGTGACAATACAGAACAGCTGAAGTTCCAAATTTCAAGACTGAATTTTGGGGCTGAAGAAATGACTCAATGATTAAGAGTATGCTGAGGTCAGAGTTCAATTCCCTGCACCCAGAATAGTCAGCTCACAATAGCCTGTAACTCCAGCTCAAAGGATATGGCGCTCTCTTCTGGCCTCTACGGTCACATGTACGCATAAAATAAGATAGACACACAAACACACATAGATAGATGACAGACAGACAGGCAGACAGACAGATGGATCTTTAAAAGTATCTAATTATATTTAATTTCTTAAGCAAACCCTACCCTGCAAGAATGCCAAGCAAGAAGGCATTCTTTATATTTAGTACATTAGGAGAGTTTGAGACAGGGTCTTACTAGACAGCCCATGCAAACCTGAAATTCAAGATCCTCCTGCCTCAGCCTCTGAAGTGCTGGGGTTACAGGAGCACACCATACTCAGACTGGTTTCCAAATGCCTAGATTGCAGGCTTGACTGAGATGAAAATTAAGGGAAAGCAACACACATGCACACACACACACACACACACACACACACACACACACACACACACACATCATATATATCTTAGTTAAGTGTATATGTGGCTATATGCCACATGTGGTTATGGAAGATGCTGAATATGCTGGGACTGGAGCTACAGGCAGGTGTCAGCTGCTCCATGTAAACCAAGCTAAGGTCCTCTGGAAGAGCAGAACACATTCTGAACCGCTGAGGCATCTCTCCAGCCTTTACATATCATTTTAAAATACATGTGTTCTGACTTCTATCTCATTCTTTTCTATTTGAAATTTGAGAATGAATAAAAAGCTAAGACTTCATGGGAAAAAAGAAATGGCATTACCTTTATCTGTTGAGAACATCACCAGAAAACTAATTTAAGAAAGAAAAGACTAATTAATTGGAACAGAAAGGACTAGTGAGCTTCCTTTGATCTTAGAATTTATTAAATAGTAAAATAACCACTCTATTTTATTAGGCACCATAAAACAGGGGAGTCAGAGGAAGTGGAAGCAGATAGGGGTGACCTTAGAAGACAAGACAAGTTCGCTGCCAGAGCACCTCTGCCTGGCTGGCTTTATGATAGAGCTGGAGGCAGCCTCTACATGGCATACTGGCTATAGCCCACCCCAGTTCCAAGTTCCCACCTCTACAGAGGAAAAGCAGAAAGAGGTGCTGCCCACCCTCCATCACTGGAGAGGATTTTCCACAAAACACTGGCTGGAGCAGAATAGAAGAGGTGGTTTTCAAACTACCATAATCGTGAGAACATGGACAAATCTTAGCAGAGGCCTTACTCCTCACCCTCTGGTTCTTGCTGCAAAGATAAAGCAAACCTAAGACCTCAGCAGTACTCAGAAAATAAAAATTCAGACCAGTGAGGAGCAATGTAGGAAAGAATTCTACAATAAACCTCTGCACTCTTAGAGTCTGAGAAATTAGAGATCCAGGCCAAGCTCCATCAGGTCCCCACAGAGTAGGTAGTTCACAACTAGACCATGTTCCGGTGCCATAGAGTACTAGAATCGGTTTATCTACATTGACACAACCAGGTCTGAATGATGCAGTAACTGTTCCTGAACCTCCAGGGAACAAACAAGCAGCCCACTGTGCAGCTGGGTTAGACACTAAGGCCTGTGTGCAGCACTGGACAACTCTGGAGGGATGTGGTTCTCTAACAATTTTTTAACCATTGCTTCCTGGTCTCGGTAAGATCCTTGGTACCTGGGAGATGCCAAATTAAGATGATCAAATAAATTGCCATGAGCGTTAGAGAAGGATCCAGGTCTGATGCCACTAGTCTGAAATCCCAGCCCTCAAGAGGCTGAGGCAAGCAGACCACTACAAGCTTGAGGCCAGTGTGGTTAACATAGCAAGCTCCAGACCAGAAACTGCTACATAGGGAAACCCTATCTCAAAAATGAGTAAGTAAAATAAAAACAGAAAGGAATTCTAAATAGCTGAACTTTAAAAAAAAAAAAAAAATTCAGGAAATAGATCATGCCAGTACTGTGGATCTGGTCAAAGGCAGGTGACTGGAAGTTCATAGACACTAGGTGCCAACTACTCTTGATTAGCTAAATGAACGTGCTTTCTAATCTTTGTGTTTATACCCACCGACTGGTTTATACCCACGGACTGTTGCTGTCTTCAGCCTTGATCAAGAAAGCTTCTCGCTGCAGCAAGGAGTAACTGATGCAGTCTCATGACTGGTCAAGGTGCTGAGAGCAAGTGATGTTGCTTGTTCTTAAATATGACACCCATATCACCCTCTCCAAGGTTCAAGTAACATCCACGAGAGAGAAGGCAATGAATATCAAAGCCAGGTGAGAGAGGAAGACTGTGAAGAGATGTCTTCTGGGTGTGACGTGGCCGTGCACTCATGAACTCAGCAGCTGAATTCCCTACATGCATCTGCAGAAGAACGAGTCCCTAAGTGTTCAAGTATAGCTGGGTGAGTCTCATGGGGCTCTGCTCTAGCCAGGAGAGCTAATGGTACTGGGGGGCTGCTAGAAGACAATCGTTTCCTTCAATGTGATGTAGCCACTGGTAAGTTATGTTCCAGCTGATAGTGTCAAACCCACGTCCACTCAAATGATCCGATCACATCCACAGGGACACACAAAAAAAATCATGAAAATGGGATGGGGAACGAGAGGCATAGAGAAGGCGAATGATGGAGATAGAGGTATGATGGGACCTGAGACCAAAATAGATTATATACATGTATGGAATTATCAACAAATAAATTAACTATAAAATCCATAAAAGATAGAATTATGTATATACATATATATAATAAATCTTATGATTTATGAAAATTTTGGTTTCTAAGAAGGAAAAAGGCTGAAGAGATGGCACAATAGTTACAAATGCATCCTCTTCCAGAGGACCTGAATTCAGCTCCTGGCACCCATGTAGAGCAGTTCACAAGCATCCATAACTCCAAGTTCTAAGGCAGATATGAGGAAGCTCACAGCACCTCCACTGTGCAGGCTGAGGACCCCAGACTCCCCAGGGATGCTTGAGAGCAGATAACAATGCACAGAAGAGTGAGACAATGGTCCCAGTGGTCCTCATTGCACTGACCACTGGGAGAAATGGAAACATTTTCATAAAACTACCAATATGGAGGACCCACGTAAGAACCCACAGTCTCATGTAAGTGGATTGAAATCACCTTGCACAGTGACATAAACTTAAAATGCAGGTGGCAAGCACCAATTCAGCTTGGCCTTGTCCTAGTACTAAATAAACCAAAGCTAATGGGACTCTGCCCTCCTGGGCTTTCCCTGCTTCCGGTGGCTATTTTTGGTATCACTATCCCCCTGAGGATGGCTCATCGGCATCTGTAAGAGCCTGTCTCCTGGACTCTAGAGAGTTACCATGGTTTGGAGACTCACATTGGAGATGAGTCCACAACAGAGAAAGTGTTGGTATTTGTCTCAGTATTCAGACTACATTTTAAGTAGCTGTTGAGCAGGCCAAGCTGTATCTGTGCTGGGTACCCTTCCTTGGAAGATGAGTGGTCCCACAGAAGCCTGTGAGACAATGAGGCCCACCCCAGACCTTCCTTCATTATCTAAGCATGCTGCACCTGCCTGGGACCTCCTGAGAGCCCTGACATCCTGTCAGGAGACAGAACAAAAAACTGTCACATGTGTCTCTTCCTCTTCTTATAAAGCCACTCAATGCCATGATGGGAGCTCTATCCTGATGGCCTCCTCTGATCAAAATTACACTCAAGGACCACATCTCCAAATACCAACAAGTAAATTGGAACACTAGTTTCTCAGCGCATGAACTTCTGAGGAGCACATTCAAGTCGTAGCACCAAGGGGATGAGAATAGGTACCTTGACAGAGCTTCCTGAAGGACTTACAGTCTAGAAGGGCAAGTAAGCTGAAAAAAAAATGTGAAAGGGAACATTTCATACCTGGGAGCAGCTGGTGACATAGCTTGAAAGGAACCCTTGCTTAAAGCTATCCCAAAGGAGTCTCCAGCCACTTTTAGTCACTGGCTCCACAGAGTAAAGCCAGAGCCCACAAGTGCACAGGCAGTCAGGATTGAACACTGCTGTACTGAGCAAGGCAGGATGTTCTACTCATTCTACAGGTTGTGGCCCTGCTGCCAGTCATGGACTCCATTCCAGCATTGAGATCCAAACACCTCACACTGTGAGGCTGGCTCCCTCCCCAGGTGCTTCTGATACACGCCATAACAAACACCCAACAGGGTAATGATTAAATAAGGAATCAAAGGGACTATGTTTATTTACAATTCTGGTCCCAATACACGGGTTGGGGAGGTGGTAAGCAGGACCCTTGGATGATGCTGAGATGAAAGGAAAGCTTGTCTGTACCTAAACTCATCACAGGCAGACATGTACCTTGGGGCTACACAGTGGACATGGGAAGGATGGAACCCAGATTGGGTGTTTACAGGAGGTTCTCACAAGAAAACCCACTCCTAATGAGTAGAGTTGCCGACATACAGCTGGTGCAGTTAATTGGTAGAAAACTGGAGCTTTGGGGTCCTTGAGTTTGGGGAGGGGAAGTCTCCATTTAGTCTGAGACAAATAACACTTTCTCTGTTGTGGATTCAACCTCAAGGTGAATTTTCAAACCATGTTAACTCCTCACAGTCCAGGAGACAAGCTCTTACAAACGCTGATGAGCTATCCTCACTGGGAGTGAGGTAACCTTGAAAACAGCTCTCCAAGCTCATTCTGGAAAGCGATGCTGGCTTCTATCTCAAAACTTACAAAATCAGTGTATTTAGTATGTGACCATTTGTGTTAATAAAAAGGAGAAAACACACATAGACTTATTTAGACAAACTCATGTACCTTTCTACAGATAAATACACATTTATGCATATATCGTCTACACATACACAAAAATGCATGTTTGGTTTGCATGAATTTTCTCCTAATTTATCCAATAAACCAGAAGCTTTGAAGGGAAGAGGAGGGTTTTGATCTTTGAGACAATATTTCACTATGGCTCTGACTGGCCTGGATCTCACTGTGAAGAGACTTGGTTAGCCTGGCACTCATAGAGTTCCACGGGTCATATGCCCTGCAACAGGCATGGAAGCCAGAGAATAGCCTTGTGGGGTTGGATCTTCCCTTTATGTGAGTTCTAGGGACCAAATGTGGAGCCCAAAACAGCTTGACTATACAACTGCCATGACAGGATTAATAAAAACCAGGCACATAGTAGGCCAGAGTCTCTTACTGGCAGCACCTAATAGTTCCAGGGAAATCCCATAATCAGACACCACCCAAGGAGGGGCCAGCATCTAAGAGGAAGTACCTGATATTCCAAACATTCCCCTCCTGGGAAGGAGACATTAACTATTGGACAGAGTTTCCAGGTACACATCTGCTGATCTGCTGATATAAATAAATCTTAGTGACAGCTGCTAAATGTTGAAACATCCCTAAAATTTGGAGCAACCAATGAATTCATAACAGGTACCCCTAGTCCAAGCACCCGCACCTCTGAAGTCCCTACAGTCCCCTTGCAATAAAATCCCTTACCTCAAGCTGCTCAAGGTCTCTCCTACTCTACCAGCTGCGTCAGACAGAGGATCAAGTGACCAGAGCTAATTCATCAATAAAGAGACTCTGCTCTTCCATCAGACCTGGTCTCTTGGTGGTCTTTTGGGGGGTTGGGGTCTGGCCTCTGGGCACAACACAGACTCCTTCAGTTTTGTGTGGGAAGCACCTTTCCCTGATAAGCTATCTCATAGGCCTGAGAGAGAGCTTTACTGTACAAAGTATAATTTCAAGGTATAAACAGGGGAATTTGAGGCTAGGGAAAGGAGATGAGGAGGGAGGGAGGGAGCAGAGGAGGGAGAAGATAGGCAAGGAAAGGAGAGGAGGAATAGACAGGAAGGACAGGATTTAAAAAAAGACAAAAGGAGGAAAGATTAGCTTGGCACCCTAAGATGGTACTGCATAGGTCACTAAGTTCAGCTTTTTGATTAAAGAAAGGAATATATGAACAAATTCCTAGAAGCTGATGGATAACAAAAACTGGCCTTGGACCTGCCTGTTGTCTGCCCTGTGCACTCCTCTGACTATCAGACTGGCCCAGTCTTTCTAGTCTTCTCTGGTGTCTAACAAGCAGGTTTCACATGGTTTGGTCCCCCCTGGAAAAGACTAATCGCTCCATCCCAAACACACCTGAACCCCTACTCACCCATCACCATCTTAACTTGCCCAGAAGTGATGACTGTTCTTGGTTGTGAACTTGATCACATCTGGAATTAATTAAAACCCAAGTGGCCAGGTACACCTGTGAGGGATTTTGCTTAATCATTTGAAGTAGGAAGACTTGGCCTGAATCTGGATCTTTCAAAGTAGGAAGATCCACCTTTAATCTGGGCCACACCTCCTGGTGGCAGCCTCTATAAAGGACATAGAAGGAGAAGCTCTTGCTATTTGCCTGCTCTGGCAAACCCATCCCGTCACTAACATTAGTGCCTACTTTCAAGATTCCAGCTGAGACCCAGACAGAACATGGTAGTGTATACTTGTAATCCCAGTGCTGGGTAGGAAGAGATAGGTGAATCCATTGCGCTCGCTGGCCAGTTTAGCCTATTTAGCAGATTCCAGAACAAGGAGAGATCCTATCTCAAAAAGCAAGGTAGCGTGTGGGCTCTGGCCTCCACATACATGCAACAAGAAATGAGATTCTGAGCTCTGAGCAGGGTTTCTGGCTAGGAGGGATGCCAAATTGCCTTGTGTGCTGGTGGGTCCCCGGCAGAGGACTTGGAACTCCTTCATGAAAGGCATGCTAAGCCTCAGCCAGCCATTCTCAACAGAACATGTACAGGCAAAGCCTTAGAACCAAGTATCCCACATTCTCCTTGAGAGTTCCACCAGAAGCAGCTTGTGCAGGCAGCAGTAGACAGTCTCTGAGACAACTCATGGTGAACTGAGAAGAAACCGATCCACGGACTCTGAAGGAGGAAGAAGGCAATGTGGTATTATACTGACAGAGTCAGCCTCAGATTTAACCAGGAAGGTCAGGTGGTGGTGCACCCATACCTTTAATCCCAGCACGCAGAGATCAGGATGTCTGTGAGTTCAAGGCCACACAGAGACAGGCATTTAGTGGCACACACCTTTAATCCCAGCATTTGGGATCCCAAGCTTCTGCTCCCAGCACTTGGGAAACACACACACCTTTAATCCCAGCAGGAGGAAAACTGAAACAGGAAGTGATATGGCTGGGGGGTGGGATGTAGGGAGGGAGGAGGCAGGAGATTAGCACGTCCCGTTGGGCTGAGGACTCAGAGCCATTCAGCCTGAGGATCCAAATTCCTGAGGGTTGGCTAGGACAGAAGTATCTGTGGCTTGTTCCTGTCTCTCTGATCTTTGAGTTTTACCCCATTATCTGGTTCCAGTTTTTTATTATAACACCAAGTAGAATTTGTGTAATAAGGCAATACACTTGAACTTCTCTTCAAGTGACAAATTTCCATATAGGTGTCTCATCTCGAGTCGTCAGCCCTGGGCACATATACACATAAACAAAGCTAAATAGACTCCGTAGGTCAAATATAAGTGTATTCTACCGATGGATACATATGCATGTATTTACACATGTAATAATAAGGAAGAGATTGTAAACTTTTAGAAAGACTTTGCAGGAGATGGAGGAGCAAGAGTGATACAGCCACAGTGCTCATATATGAAATCCTCAAAACAAAAACCACTATTATTTAAGAAGTCAGTGTGTGAGGGCCACACTCAGTGTTGCACGTGGGATCTTGTTTTATTGCTTATTTGGGCTATTTATTTGGGCTAGGGAAGCAAGCACTCTGCCACGAGCTCTGCCCACAGCCCCTGAAATTGCTTTCTTTCTTCATCTAATTTCACTTTTTGTTCGGTTTTTTGTTAGTATATTTTAAATACGCAATGATGAGTTCCGTTCAGACATTTTCATACACATATGTAAAACATCTTGATCCTCTTGTCTCCCTGCCACCCCTGGTCCTCTTCCTCTTCCTGTGGCTGTTTAGATGAGGATGTGCCTCAGTGGCTCGTGACTTGAACACTCTGTGCCCAGTTTAAAGATTGGGGCTATTTTCGGTTGCCCAGTCTGTTTCAGCTTGCTGCTCCAGACACCGGCAGCTTGCTGCCAAGCTTCCCCACCATTATGAACTCTCACCCTCTAGAGTCAGAAGCCAAGATCAACCAACCCTTCCTTCTATGAATTACGTTGACTGTGGTGTTTTATCACAGCAACCAAAAAGTAGCTGATGCAGCACCCTTCTACTTTTGAAATACTATATTCAAAGAGCAGTGTATGTATCCTTCCAACCTTTGCTTCAAAACTCATGCCTGACTTGTATTTAAGAATCCAAAAAATGTCAGATTTGTTTATGGGTCGTTCACTTAATTACCAAATACAACAGTCTGCCTTCTCGGAATATGATTGATTAGTGGCAGAAACCTAATATGACAAATGTCCAATCTGTCACAGTGCCAGACAGTCCAAGAGCTGGGTCTCTAAACACTTTACATCATTTCTACGGTTTTGAGGGTCTCTTGATTGAAAAAAATTCCTCACCTGACACACAGGGTTTTTCTCCCCAAGTATTCTTATTAGGAGTCAAGATCTGTCCATATAAAAATTCTTTTTATGTTGCTATTTTAATTGAACACTAAAAAAATAACAGTTTCTGGAATACAAGATTTAGTGTAGCACATAAAAAATAAAATGACAATAATAAAAAAAATACCTATTTCACTCACATAAATTAAGGCAAAGCCCTAAAACTTCAGCCCTATGAATATCATATATTCTGCATTTGATTTTCCATTTTGCCCCAGAAATGCAATAAATTACAAAATATTAGCATGCCATGGCACAACCTGGGAACTGATCAGACACATAACTCTCTCCTAAAATGCCGAGGCCATTTCTTATCATATTTGTCTTTCCAAATCTTTATTAACTCCACCAGAAGAGCTTATTGAAGGCCCCCCTCCATCCCGACCTCAGGGGCTTTCAGCCAGTAAAAACAAAACAAATTAGAACCCTGATATTCCCATACATAAGGGGGGAAATCAATAGTTTTAATTTTCACGTTGAGGCCCACAATTTTCAACTGACGGCCTCAGCAGGTTTTAATGGACACAAACAATTTACTTTTACTGTTTTAATTGTTTTTAGTCAATCACTTTTTATTGCCTCTCTACATCTGACTAAACAAATTAATCGAGCTATATTCATAAATGATGACTTGGTAAAATGGCCAGTTATGTATATTTTACTATTTGAGTCTCAAATCTGGGCACCTTTAGAGAATATCTTGTCCAAAAGGTGCCCACAGCTATGAAAGCAGGAAAGCAAGGAAGGGGCCAGGGCCAGGACAGTGGCCCTGAGTGGGTGGGGGCACCAAGAGCCATCCCACAGGGTCCTTGGGTTAACCAAATAAAAAGAACCTCCTCTTCTTCCCTGGGGGAGAGGTCACAGGGTTTCCAAAGCAGCCTAAAAGCTGGTGCCACTGATGATTTCATTGTTATAACCCAGGCTAGCTGTAGTCAAGCAGGCCATGTGTGCAAACATCACTTTCTGTGGAACTAAAGAAACCTTCCAAGCTTTCCAACACCAGGTCACATCCTGAGTTGCTAGCCTTTGCTTCTCCAGTGGTCCTTTATGCATGCCTTGCAGGCAAGCACTAGAAATGTCTCTTAGGCTGAGAAAGCTTGAGCATAGCACAACTTGACGTCCTTTAAGACCAATGTTCCTGCAGCACAGTTTAGTGAGGGCAGGCACTTGCTACCAAGCCTGATGACATGAATTGATACCCAGAAGCCACATAGTGGAAGGAGAAAACCTAACTCCAAGAAATTGTCCTCTAACCCCCATGTATGTGTTGTGGCATACCTGGGATGGACACAGACACACACACACGAAGATGGATGGATGCATGCATGCATGGATGCATGGATAGATGGATGTTTAAAAATAAATTAACACTCCAAAGAGTTGAACTGCAATAGCACTTTTGACCCCAAACACTGTTGAAACTTTTAGGTTTCCTCACCAGAGGACCCCTGTCCCAGCTGGATCTGCATCTTTAATGGAGGTTAACCAATCCCAGCTGTCCACACAGTTTCTGGAACTGAGTTTTCCAGAAGTGACCAAACTTTGAAAAGTCAAGGTTTCTTCACACCTCACTAGAAAGTGTCTGTGTCATAGTGGACCTGACTTCTGTAAAGCCATTTATGTATGTCCTCAAAAAAAATTTAAAAAGTGTCAACAGGAAGGAAGCTGGGGGTGTGGGTCAGTGATAGAAAACTTGCCTAGCGTGTGAGGCTATAGGTTCAATTCCCAGCACTTTCAGAAGCAGAGAAAGACAGACAGACAGACAGAAACAATGAAATCATTCCATTAGGGCCAGTGATTTTGCCCTGCAAGCATGTGACCACAGCACACCTCTCTCCCTCTCCCTTTCCCTCTCTCTTCTCTCTTTCTCTTGTATGTATATGCAAGTATGCATATGTGTAATGCAATGTTTATGATGTATGCATGTGTGTGCAGAGACCACACATAAATATTAGCTGTTTTCCTCTGTCACTCTCCACCTAATCCTTTGAGAAAGGGTCTCTCACGTAATCTGAAGCTCAAGAATTGTCTAGACTAGCTGGCCAGCCAACCCTGGGACTCTCCTACCTCCACCTCCTAGTCTAGCATTATGGATATCCACAATCATGCTGGATTTCTCACACCAGTCCTAGGGATCTGAACTGAAGTCCTCATGTTTGTGTGGCAAGTACTTTATGCACTGGAGCCTTCTCCCCAGCCCTGACTAACACACATGTTGAAATGAGAATGAGCTGGAGACATACAATTTAGCTGTTCCCAGGGTCATAAACTTTCTCATAAACTCTGAACTGATTCTAAGCCACATCTGGAATTCTCTGGATAAACAACAGTGAGTTATAACTCAAAAGAAGTTGGTTGTGGTGTAGATTTGATCTGTAAGCATGGTACCCTCCCGAGGGACTCTCACATGAAAACAAGTCCTCACCATGCTTCTAGCCACCATCTTTAAACTGAGTCCACTTGACACCTGTGGATGTCCCTATAGACAAGTCCTGCCAGGCACAAAGGCACTTCCCCAGCATAATTTATTAACACATTCCAGCAGTCAACACCTTGAAATCTCTGTCTTGACCCAAAGGGCAAATAGTGACTCCTTTTAATTGTGATAAATCACTCTGAAATGACCAAATATTTGATTCCCAATTAATTTCCCAGCAGTGACAGGGTGGTTGCTCCATGGTTCCTTTGGCTTCCCCAGTAGGATTGAGGGCAGATCTGATAGACAGGACAGGTGGCTGACAGTGACTTACAGGGAACAAGATGAGGCAGAAGCAACACACTCAGAGAAAAATCAATGGGCAACTATGAACTGGAGATCCGATACAAGAGCTAAAAACTTTGGATAAAGCAGAAATTGTTCTCTGGCGAAAATCATTTGAAATGACATAATTCTGACTGTGGGCCCAGTGTATGACTCCAGGGCCAAAAACATCAATCAAGCCTGGACTAGCAGTCTACACCTACAATGCTGGCTACTCAAGAAGTTGGAAAAGATCAAAGCCTGCCTGATGGAGTATTTTTTAATATATTAATTTAAGATTAATATTTATTAGAATGTAAACTAACACTTATGATATAGGTAACAGCTGATATAGGCACTTGAGTGATCGGATGATCTACGTGATGGACGCCGATCTAGCCTCTCAAGGAGTCAGGAACAAACAGGCTCTCTAAGATCTCGGCAGCCCCTCTTGAATGGAGCTGGCCACTCCCCCTTCAGGAGCCCAGAATAAGTGTCTTTTGACCTTATTAGCTGACACCTGAATCCCACCACACCTGCCTAGGCAAAAACGAGTTCAAAGCCCACCTGAGCAACTCAGTGAGACCCTATCTCAAAATAAAAATTAAGAGGTCTGGGAATATAGCTCAGTGGTGGAGTACTTGCCTAGCATATACAAAGCCCTGGGTTACATCTCTAGTATCACACACACCCGTACACATAATCTAAAAATAAGTGTTTTTGAAAAGAAAAATCAACTGATATACTTTTGGAAAGTCTGAGAAAAACAGAGAGGTGAGAGATATCAAACACTAATATAAGGCATGGAAAGAGATGGCACTACCGAGCCTGAAGCCATGTAAGGAGGAAGTCATGGTTTTAATAGCTCCTCCCAAATGTATGCTGTGAGATAACTAACATTGTAACAGGATTAAGTGGTGGGACCTTTGACTATAAGAAGGCTTTTCCCTTCACAGATGGATGGATGCTGCTAACATGGCTGAATGTAAGAGAAGTGGTTTTGCTATGAATGAATCCCCCAAACATACATTTGTGTCCACCCCATCATGACCTCTTATGCCGGTCCTCTTCAAATGTGAGTCCTTGCTATGTGAAGTCCTCAGTCATGGGGAAATTATGATCACAGAACTTATCAAAACCACATGCTGAAGGAGAAGAATCATATCTAATAATACAGTAAATCACGGAACAAAATCCAAGAGGAATTCATGAGGGGAAAAAAAAGTCCATGCTAAAAATACAGAATAACTTCCTTATCTTAATAAAAAGCATCTACAGGCCCCCAGCTAATAGAGCAGTTGGGGTACACTCCCTATACCGTGAAAGAGGCAAATGCCCTCCCTCAGCACTGACTTAACATAGCGCTGAAAGTCCTGACCCTGTAATAATGTGAGGAGGAAAGCACACAGATTGGGAGGGGGAAAATGACTGTTCCTGATGCAACTGTGTATCAAAAACAACCCAGGGCATCCAAGGAAGTCCTTCAGTAAACAACAAAATCACTAACAGAGTGACTTTGAGTTCATTCCACAGGATTAAGGTAGCAAGATCAATCCACAAAATGCAATGCTCAATCCCATTTCTATGCAGTCTCATGTCACTATAAAGGACTGTATTTAAAAAGCATCCTTAGGCTACTGTGGTATGGTATGGAAAGGACACAATGTCCTCATAAAAACCAAACTGTATAGCCTACTGTAGATTTAGGTTGTATGATATAGTCTATTATGCAAACCTGTACAATCTACTACTGTACTGAATACCCTGAGTAAATGTTACACAGTGGTAAGCATTTTATATTTACTTAAACATAGAAAAGATAAGTTAAAAATACTAGGTTCTAGGAATTTTTGGTTCCATTATAATCTTATGAACTACTTCTTTGCAAAACTGTCTATGCCACCCATCACTGGCCACATGTTACCATGCAACACATGACTAAATATTAAAAATAAACATGTGGCCAGTGAGATGGCTCAGCAGGTAAAGGCCCTTCCTGCCAAGCCTGATGATGACCTGAGTTCCCACAAGCTGTCCTCTGACCTGACCTACCTGCATACTATGGCATGTGCTCACTCCCACCGTAGACACACACAAATAAATAAATATGAAAAACAAACCTGTGGTAATTAAACTTTAAAACAATATAATACTTTATTTCTCGCAAAAATTAAAAGCCCAGCAATGTCAAAAGAAGAAGAGGAGAAAGGATGAAGGAGGGAAGGAGGAAGGAGGGAGGGAGGAGGAGAAAGGAAGGGAAGAAAGAGGGAAGGAAGGAGGGAGGAAGAGAAGGAGGAAGGGAAGGAGGGAGGGAGGAAGGAGGGAGGGAGGAAGGAGGAAGGGAGGAAGGAGGGAGGGAGGAAGGAGGAAGGGAAGGAGAGAGGGAGGAAGGAGGGAGGGAGGAAGGAGGGAAGGAGGAAGGAGAGAGGGAGGAAGGAGGGAGGGAGGAAGGAGGGAGGGAGGAAGGAGGAAGGGAGGAAGGAAGGAGGGAGGAAGGAGGGAGGGAGGAAGGAGAGAGGGAGGAAGGAGGAAGGGAAGGAGGAAGGAGGGAGGGAGGAAGGAGGAAGGGAGGAAGGAAGGAGGGAGGAAGGAGGGAGGGAGGAAGGAGAGAGGGAGGAAGGAGGAAGGGAAGGAGGAAGGAGGGAGGGAGGAAGGAGGAAGGGAAGGAGGGAAGGAGGAAGGAGAGAGGGAGGAAGGAGGGAGGGAGGAAGGAGGAAGGGAAGGAGGGAAGGAGGAAGGAGAGAGGGAGGAAGGAGGGAGGGAGGAGGGAGGGAGGAAGGAGGGAGGGAGGAAGGAGGAAGGGAAGGAGGAAGGAGGGAGGGAGGAAGGAGGAAGGGAAGGAGGGAAGGAGGAAGGAGGGAGGGAGGAAGGAGGGAGGGAGGAAGGAGGGAGGGAGGAAGGAGGAAGGGAAGGAGGGAAGGAGGAAGGAGAGAGGGAGGAAGGAGGAAGGAGGAAGGGAGGAAGGAGGGAGTAAGGGAAGGAGGGGGAAGGGAAGTATTAGGGAAGGAAGAAATCAATACTATGTTATAATATCAGAGAATATGAAGTTCTCAAATGTATGGGGAACGGAATACATAGATGATCTACGTGCAAAAAATTACAAGTTTCTGATTAAAGAACAGAAAACAAGTAAGAGCTAAATATAGGAACTGGAGAAATGTTCAGTGGTTAAGGGTGCTTCCTGCTTTTTGTGGGGACTCAAGTTCAGTTCCCAGCACTCATGTATGATGGCTCCCATCTGCCTATAACTTCATCTCCAGGAGATCCACCATTCTCTTCTGGCCCACATGGACACCTGTATTCATATGCACATACTCAAATACAAACATACACATATTTGCATAATTAAAAATAAAATGTTTAAAAAGAACTACATACATGGAAATACATACCATGTTCATTGATCAACAGACCTATTAAAGACATAACTTCTTCCCAAACAGTTTCTGAGTATAACTCTACTTCTTACATACCAGTAACAAATTTTTGGTAGACTGAGATAAACTTATTGAAATGAAATAGAATAGACAATGAAATTATGGATTTTTAAAAGAGATAAAGAGGGAGTTGGAGAGATAGCTCAGCAGTTAAGATCACTGGCTGCTCCTCTGGAGGGTCTGAGTTCAATTCCCAGCACCTACATGGCAGCTATCAACCATCTGTAATGTCAAGCCCAAAGAATCTGACACCCTCTTCTGGCCTCTGTGGGAAATTTATGCACATGGTGCATAGACATACATACAGATAAAACATCCATATATGTAAAATAAAAATAAATTTCAAAGAATTTTTAAAGGATGTAGTGGCAAGACCCCCTCTACTTGTCATTCAGAAACAGTATGTGTACAGTCACCAAAATAATATGGTGTTGGTGAACAGAGAGACCCATAGTCAACATGACAGAGTAAATAGCACAGAAGGAAATGTGAAAATATGGCATGCTGATTCCCTGCAGTGCTTCAAAGTCACCTCCTGGTGGAAGGATGAGTGACCTGTCTAGTGAGTGGTGCTGGGCCAAGCAGTATCCTCATGGGAAAAAAAAAAAAGGTAGAGCTCACTCTTACACAGGACTCAAAAGTCAGCTCAGAATGAATCATGAGCTGATAGTAAAGCTCATGGCCATTCAGAAGCTATAAAGAAGAAAGTCTCCAAGACTCAGGGCTAGGCCGTGACCTGTGTAATTTGCCATCAAAAGCATGCTCCACAAAAAGACAAACTGGAAAACGGGTCATTATTCACATAAGGGGACAGGAAGATAAGCCACAATATAGGAGACAATCTAGCTGACAAAAGCTATATCAACTTTATTTATATAGGCTTTATAAATATCTCCTAAGCCAGAAGACTAAGAACAAATGTTGGATTAAAAATGAGCATGCGCTGGGTGCACTTTAGTCCCAGCACTCGGGAGGCAGAGGCAGGTAGAGCTCTGTGAGTTCAAGGCCAACCTGGTCTACTACACAAAGAGTTCCAGGTCAGACAGAGCTATGTAACGAGACCCTATCTCAAAAAGAAAAAGTGGGCACAGACTTAGAGTATAGACCAGTGAACAAGCACTTGTATAATGTACTCTAAGTGCTGAATTTGATCCCCAGTACTACAAAAACTATTAACGTAAGAAGATGGCCATATCATGAAGGACATATCTTATACAGGCTGCACAGGAACATTTGAAGACTGTGCATGTCCTCAGTCATCAGGACAACTGAAACTATAAAAATAAAACTAGTAACAGCTGAATGCTGGCAAAGTTAAAACTAGACCGTCCATCCACTGTAAGCAAGGATTCAAGCAGCTCCCATATAACCTAGCATCATACTTGTGGGCATTTATTCCAATAAAATGGCCATTTGTAGCTACACAAAATCATGTATGCCACAAAAAGCAACTATTAGTTGTAACACTTCCAAGAAAAAGCAACTATTAGTTGTAACACTTCCAAGCTTAAAGTAATTCATAATATATTTTTTAAGTCCAAGAGTGTTAAACACTCTGTAGAAAACCATACTGAGGAGTGCTACTCAGCATTGAAAGGGAAAAAAATGGTGATGAGACTTGTAATCTGGATGAATAGCCAGAGACTTGGCCAACCTACAAAATAACATGTGTGGTTCCCTGTCTATAACATTATTGAAGTGACAAAATTACAGACTAAACACATGACAGGCATAAATACAAGGCAAATAATCTGAATGAGACCAGTTTTAGAGTTAAATCCTGAAATCTGTGTACTGGTTCGTCAACTAGACAGAGGCTCAAGTCATCTGAGGAAAGGTAACATCAACTGAGGAATTGTCCCCACTGGATTGGAGGCAAGTCTGTGGGACATTTTCTTGGCTGATGATTGACGTGGGAAGATTCATATTCCTGGGGTCGTGCCACCCCTGGGCAGGTAGTTCTGGAGTGTATGAGAAAGCAGGCTGAGAAAGCCATGGAGAGCAAGCCAGTAAGCAGCACTTCTCAACAAGGTCTTCTTTCCTCAGGGACGGACTGTAAGTTTTCAGGTGAAATAAACCCTTTCCTCCCCAAGTTGCTTTTGATCATGGTGTTTAGAACAGCAGCAGAGAACTAACTAGAATGGTCACCCACAGACTTATGTTTGGAACACTTGTTCTCCAGGTGGTGATGCTGCTTTGGGAGGCTGTGAGTAGTAGAGGCAGTTGGGCCTTGCTAGCAGAAGTTAATTGGTTAGGACTTTGAATGATATAGCCAGCCCCTAGTCAATTGCTGGATTCTCAGCTTTCTGGTCCACAACCACGGAACCACCCTCTGGCCAAGCTCCAAGATCAAAGCCTGTCTTAATTTCCCTGATATGATGAACTGCAACCTTCCAAAACCATGAGCCAAATAGACCTTTTCTTAAGCTGTTTCTGCTTGATATTTCACAGCAACACAGGAATAACCAAGACAATCCCTGAAGTCTATCAATATCAGTATCTTGGGTGTAACATTGCACTATAGTGTTATGAGCTATCCTCAAGGTATCCTAGGTAAATAATTGTCTCTTGCTTTATTACTTAGAATGTAACATCTCAAAATAATTTTAAAGAGAAACAACTATAATTTCATCTTTATTGAAATTTGCTTATACATTGGGCTTTCTCTATTTTGTTTCTGAGGTTGTCGTGAAGGACATACCTGAGTTATCATCCTGCAGAATGGACCACAGCCATTTTACAGCTCTCAACAGTTGGCCACCTGAGCAAGCACAAGCAGCACCAGCAGAGTCGAGTACCACCGGACCCCAGGCGTGCAGGCACCTTTTCTTATGGTTAGATGCCACTAGAGGTTAGGGTCTGTCTGTTTTGCACCACTATCGTGACAATAGGTAACTGATACAATGCTGATTCTCAGAAAAGATACAGCCAAGATATCTGCAGAGATGCGGACATCATGGCACACAGGAGACTAGGATGTCTATCATTTTGTGTATGGGTGATTTGGACTCAAGTAGAAAACCTTTGGCATTCTGAGGGGATCTTATGGCAGACTTATCTTGGATCCAATGTTTGGTCCTTCCCAAGAGATGGCAAGAGACCATGGCTGCATGGGATAGGGAAGTGCAACACTCCAAGGAAAATCAGGTACCACATGAAGAAGAAACAGTTGCCACTGGCCAGGTGAGAATGGCAGGTCTTCTACCAAGAGAGTACTTCCTCCTGGACACAATCAGCTTCTGAAGCAGATTCTAGACTCCACACTTCTCTCTCTCTCTCTCTCTCTCTCTCTCTCTCTCTCTCTCTCTCTCTCTCTCTCTCTCTCTCCCTCCTTCCCTCCCTCCCTCCCTCCCCCTTCTCTCTCTCCCTCCCTCCCTCCCCTCCCTCCCTCCCTCCCTCCCTTCCCCCTTCTCTCTCCCTCCCTCCCTCAGTCCATCCCTCCTCCTCATGTTTGTGTGTATATAGACTTGCCTATCTGTACACCAATGCCTTTGGAGGCCAGAAGAAGGTGTAAGATGCCCTGATGTCCCGGAGCTAGAGTTAACCAATGTGGATGCTTAGAACCAAACCCAGATCCTTTGTAAGAGCATCTCTCTAGCCCGCAGATGTTCAGTACATCAGGCCGCATTAAAAGCTCTAAAGTCCTTCAGTAGAGAGCTGCACTGTGTGCAGTGATCTCAGTTTACCAACGAAGTTTAAACAGCAGTAGTTGAAGACAGGCCTGGTTTGGGTTCTGGCTCTCCCACTCATTGCCTGTGTGACCCGGGAGAAGCCACTTAACCTTTCGTGGCTCTGTGTCCTCCTCTATGAAACGGGGAAAATGACAGTGTGGAGCATTGAGGATGGTGCCTGAGGATGCTCAGGCAGCCATTAGGTGCTACCCTCTAACTCTTTTCTGCTTTCCTAGAATAAAGGGGTAGCTTGCTTTGTCTTGCCTCCCAGTGAAAGAAGATGGAATTTACATTTGACCTAGGTGTTGTAACAACTGGCCATGCGTCAAACTTTGTCCCTCAGGAGCTGGAGAGAAGCATCTATAGAGCCATCACAAATCCCTAAATCTTGATCTTTTAATGGCCACAGTGACTGATCCTTTGAGAGCCAACATCCCACCCCACCACCATAAATGTCTCATTCTTTTCAGGGTTGCAAAGGGACATTTTACAGCCATCTCTTCATTGATCACATGGCCTATTGACATGCCACAGCTGAGCCAACTGGGCCTTTGCAGCAGCTCAGAGCAACATCCCCTCCATTTGCAAGTGTGGTGATTAATAGTGAACTCTGTGTGGCCATGAGGCCACCTCACATCAACCGCACAGGAATTAGATTAAAGAGAAGGCTCCTGTGTATTGGGCAGTTTTTCATCTCTGGAGACCTAGATTCAATCCTCACAGAAACCACAAAGGGAGATGGCTTCTGGTCCCAGTCCAATCCATAATTAGCCCAATGGGAACAAAATTTACCTCAAAGAACATTAATCGAAGGAAGAGGACTGTCATGCAGGCATAGATGTGATGCAGAGAAGCTAGGAGGCTACAGTGGACTGTCAATGGGTGAGAAATGGTTCCTGTGGTGTAATACCTTTCTCCGCACAGGCTCAGAGAGGGCCAAAGTGAAGAATATGAGGGCAACCGTCTGCAAGCCTGCTCTCCCAGCCCTGGCAGACACTTGATCTTCTCATTTCCGGGATTTGGCTGCTCTAGGCACTTCACATAGGATTGATGGTCCTTAAATACCTAGTGTGTGTGTGCTCATCACTCACAGATCCTACAGAGGCTGCCCCTGTGCTCCTACTAGTGACAGCCCACATTCAGATGGGTGCAGATCTCTTAGCAGCCTACAGGGTAAGTAGGTTTCCATGGAGATTCTTCGCTCCGTGCAGCATAATGTTTAAGTACATCTCTGCTGTGCTATAGAGTAGTGCTGTGTTCTTTTTTATGGCTGAATAATATTCTGAAATGTAGATACATCACATTTTTTGTTTGTTGTTGGGTGGTTGCTTCTACTTTTTAGTGCTTATTAAAATTGCACCTATGAAAACTCACATACACGTCCCTGATTCTGAATAGATAGCCAGGAGTGGGAGAGCTAGGTCATATGTCACTTTGTGTTTAGCTCTATGAAGAACTGAGAGTTTCCAATGCATCTGCACCAATGTCCATTCCAATGTAAGCTCTACCTTATCTACCTACCACCATCTCAAGCTATTGCCTTTTACACAACAGCCATCCTGCGAGATGTAAAGTGATCAACTGTCCTGACTTAAAACATCTTCCTGTGTGTTTTGAAGTGGACATTTGGGCATTTGGCTTGGAAGAATATCTGTTCAAATTTTTTTTTTAATTTTCCTTTTTGTTTACTGCACATGTGTGAGCACGTGCACGGCCCCTCCTGCCATGGTTCATGCAGAGCTCAGAGAATTCCCTTCCAACCCAAGGGGCCCTGGGATCAAGCTCAGACCAACAGGTTTGGCTACAGACACATTTACTCACTGTGCATCTCACTCACCATCTTAAAATATATTGTGCATTTTTAAATTGGGCTATTAGGGGTTTTTTGCCTGTTTGTCTAAACTGGGACTTACTATGTAGCTCAGGCTGGCCCAGAATTCATGATCATTCTTGCCTCTACTACCTATCTAGTAATTAGATTTTTAAATTTTTATTATATTGGTATTTATGTAGATGTGTGAATGCCAAGCACATGCAATGGCTCATGGGGCCAGAAGTGGGCACTGGATCTCCTAGTGTAGTTACAGGCAGGTGTAAGCCACCTGATATGGGTCCCGGAACTGAACTTTGGTCATCTGGATAAGCGGGAAGTGCTCTTAACTGCGACACCTTCTCTCCAGCCCCATAATTTGACTTTATTGTTGCGTTAAGAACGCTCCTTATATATTCTGAATACTATTCCTGCCTCAGGCACACGATTTGCAAACACCTTCTGCAGTTCTCTGAGTCACCTCTTCACTCTGAACCCCAGATTTTAACTTTTCTTCTCATGTTGCTTGTGTTTTGCCTTGAGTAACAAAAACATTCTGAATCACTATCAAGACTGGCAGTTTGACCCAGCAAGAGGCTCAGAAGGTAACAATGCTTACCCACACATGCTGGACGGGTGCGCACACACGCACACACACACATACGGGAAGGGGAGGCACGGAGCGGGACAATTAAAGGCTATGATCTGCTTTTTTACTTAAGGTCAAAAACTCTCCAATTCATGATCTGTTGTCTGCAGTCTCTTAATCAGACTACAAAGTGGTATGTCAGATCTACGGTTTCAAATCTGCACTTTCGACACCTGTAAAAATACTTGAAGAGCCACCCCCACCCCTACCCCATCACTTCTTGGTGAAATGGGGGGCAGCAGCACGGCTTAGGGGTGGGCCCTGGATAACTTGCTTATCAGTAGATTGCCCAGAGCACCTGGTCGGATTCTCTCCCTGCAAACTCAGACTGTTTCTTTGTTGAAAATCAGACTGGTTCCACATACCTACCTCCTCCCAGGAGGAAGCATGGGATCATGGGATGTTGTCTCTTAAGTAGACACTACAGGAGACTAGAACACGAAGGGGGGGGGGTGTCTTTATGCGGGACCTTCTCAATGGAGGTATCCACCTCCCTGTCTCCTTCCCTGGGCTGGTGCAGGTGTTATCTTTCTTCCCAAATAGAAAAGAATCAGGTGGGGGCGGGCACTGTAGAGTCAGGATCAACCCTTGGCCCAGTCATGCCTCAATTTCATAAAACCAGGAGTCTTTGAACTACACACACTGGCTTGTGGGACACTCTAGGAGCAGCATTTTCTTGCTTACGGATGACAATTTGACCCAAAGCAGTTCAAATCAAACAAGATGGGGGGGGGGGGGGGGCGGTTCTGGCTCAATCCCAGATACTGGAACTAGCAAAGGTGAATGAGACCAGCACTGGCTAAAAACAACAAAATGGAAAGCTTTGACATCCGAGGGTCTCTCCTACCTCTTCGGTCCTCCTTGACACCAAAGACCACAGATACTTGATACAGAATGGTTCTCACATCCCACATTCCTGGGCTTGGTATTTCTTCTTGGGCTCTATTTTGAGAAAGTCCAAAAGAGGAGACTGATTGGACAATTCTGAGTCACATGTCCATTCATGGACCAATCACAGCAGCCAGGGAATGGGCTACTGTCATTGACTCACTTCCACTAGAGAACCAGACATCAGACAACTGTGGTTAGGTGTGCTCTTCTACTGATGGAACGGCCAAAAGCCAGTAGGAAGAGTCCCCCGTGAGCTGGATGTGTATTGTCTCTAGACACCACTGTGTTACTAGTTAATCTAATACCGAAGGAAACTGACAGAAAGGAAGAAGAGACAGGGGTAAAATGGAAAAGTAAGGGATATCTAGCATTTACATTGTTTCCAGTAATGAACCATTCACTACCAAATATTTCTTACAGTACTATGGAGGTATTCTTTACAAACGAGTAAACTGAAAGCCAAGATAATAAATCATTTCACTTATTCAGATTCCCAAATTAACAAGTGACTTCACTGCCACTCTGGCCATGCGAAAATTTTTATCCCATCAACTCCTGTGTTTTAACTGTAGGACATCCACACAAGAGCTGGAAAGCCCACCAAGGACATTCTGAGCCCCACCACTGAGACACTTACCTTTCCATTACTGTAACAAACACCCAAGGAGGGAAAATCAACTTAAAATGAAGAAAGGTTGACCTGGGCGGAACACTTATCGTCTCAGTGCATAATTGAGTAGACCTGTCGCTGTGGGCAAAGGGTTGTAGTAGAGGAAGATACTCACTTCACAGCAGCCCAGAAGTAAAAATAGAGAGTGGTTAGTATCCCATGGTCCCCTTCTAGAGAAATGACCTAAGATCTCCCATAAGGCTCCACCTCTTAAATGTTCCAGATCCCCAACAGCATGAAGCTGGGAATAAATTTAACACGTTAGAGGGGAGGGAACCACAGCGCCCCCATACACCCCACATATAGAGCCCCCACATACAGCAGGACTCTCACACTCAAGGGAAACACAAGCCCTATTGAGGGTCAGTTACAATTCACAGTGGTCAAAGACAAAAAGAGGGGATTGTGAGGTGTTCTCTCCGCTCAAATAGGAGAGCTGTGATTAGAGTTTCAGTCATCCTCAAAGGACAAGGAACACAGGGGTCTGCACTTCCTAGTTTCCCAAAATCACTGCACAAGAGATTGGCCTTTTTGTACTTTCTGCCTCTGGTCAGATTTTCTCATAGCATATTTCAGAATGAGGAATCTTTCTTTTCTAGCATCTGCCCTGCGTAGTCTGTGTTCCTGGGACAGTGCCTTCCCTCCTCTGTTGCTGCACTGGAGGCCTTCATATCAGGGTCCTATCACCAATGCACTTCTCTCACCCACAAAGGATGTTATGCTCTGTGTGCCTAGGTCCAGCAGAAAGCTTGGCTGTGAGGGCTGCAGACTCTTGCTTATTTATCAAGGCTTTCCATATGGATCAGGGCCTTTGCCCTTTCTACCTGCATCAATTTCTCACAGCCCATGCAATATACATAGCCATACATAAGTAATTCATAGAGACAACAGATTCTGTTGTCTCTGAATATGCACACAGCCAAGATTCTACATGTAGGTGTGTGTGAGAAAACACAAACACCACACATTGATCCCTCTCTTTCTTAACCCTACAGAGAAGCGCAGTTAGCTACCTTTGCAACATACATGTGAGTGTGAATGTGAGAAAGGGAAGCTTGAAGATAAGCACACATCAGTGAGGAATGGGGCAGGGTGTAGGGGGAATACATCCCCGGTCTATAAATAGAGTGATAGGGACCTACAGATCCCAGACTAGAAAAGCCATCTCTGCAGGCCCAGGAAACAAGCAAAGTAGAGCATGATGAGCAACAGGACGTGCTCTGTAGCCCCCTCCTATGAATGAAAGTGTTCCCTCCTGAAGGGAAGTGAGAGCTCCTATGATTGCAAAAATCTGAGGAAACTCACAAAATCCAGCCAAGTCAGGAAGTCACAAGCAACCAGAGCTCCCTCCCTGAGGCTATTATATAAGCATCCAACAATCGCTCTGAGGAAGAAGGGAGTCTCCGGTGGAGCTGCCTGCAGGCTGAGGGGCACAAAGCCCAGGGATGCAGCTTTTGTGAATCATCATCATGCCTGGAAGGGTGGAAGGGGGATTCTCAGAGACACAGCTTCCTTTGAATCGGCCATGCTCTTGTAAGTAAACCCAGTAAACTCATTGGTTCACAAAGCCAGACTCAGGTAGAATCTTTTCATTGGTCGATCATAGGTACAACATGTGAGATGAATAGATCTTTGTTCATCCCTCCCCAGGAAAGGTCACGTGACCGAGGGCAAAAGAAGGTGCTGGACAGTTGTTCCTAGGAAGGCAATACTACAGGTTATTATTGTGCCTTAAAAGAAAAATGTACAGTAATCTATAAAAAGCCATTACCCACGGGGAATGGGATGATGGACATTTAACTTTTGAGATTTCATATTTTAAAATACTTTGAAGTGTTTGAATAGGAATGTGCCAATTTTTTTTCTAATGTACTCTATCAAGCTTTAGATGCCATTGAGATGTAAAACTCCAGTGAGGCCTCAATCAGAAAAGAAGGAGGGTGCAGACAGAGGAAGAGCCACAAAAGGAGAAAAGAGCAGAGGGATATGACGCAAGTGCCGCCTTTAATACAGATTCTTAATTTGCCCAGGCCTCACATGGTAGAAAGAGAAAACTGCCTCCCACAAGTTGTCCCGTGACCTCCAGATGTACACTGTGGTACATGCATAACCATGCACACACATATATCACATATGCATTACATACACTCACACACACATACCACACACACACACACACACACACACACACACACACACACCACAGTAATTGTGGAGTCAGGTATGGTGGCACATCTTTAACTCCAGCTCTTGGGAGGAAAAGGTAAACAGGTCTCTGTGAGTTCAAGGCCAGCCTGGTCTATAAAGTGAGTTCCACAGCAGTGAGGGCCACACAGAGAGACTCTTGGGGGCTAGAATGATGACCACGTGTTTAAAAGCAGTTGCTGCTCTTCCAGGGGACCTGAGGTCATTTCCCAGCGTTCATCCCAGGCAGCTCTCAGCTACCTGTAACTCCAGTTCCAGGGAATCTAGTGCCCTCTTCTAGCTTCCTTAGGTACCTACACACACTTGTGCATACACAGAGACACGCACACAAATAAAAATATAAGGAATCTTTTAAAATATATAAATAAAATAAAAAGGAAGTGAGGGGGCCAATGGAGATGACTTTGTGGGTCAGGCGCTTGTTCCCATGGTGGACAACCTGAGTTCGATCTCAGAATCCATGTGTCAGAAGGAGAGAAGAGATTCCTACAGGTTGTCCTCTGACCTACACACACATAGACACACACAGGCATGCATACACAGAAATGCATTTGGGTCCTGGAGATCCAACTCACCTTGTCAGGTTTGGCTACAGGTCTCTTAACCTGCGAGGCGCCTTACCAGCCTTGATGTGTGCATCATCTTTAACTTGAAAAAGTTAGTCTTTGCTTGTTCCAGTTTAATTACTTAGTTAATCTCTCTCCATAGTGCAGGCTGACCTCAAACATTCTTCTTGCCTAAGTCTCCAAGTGTTTGACTAATAACTTTCGTTTATGCAGGTTTGAACTTATCCTTCTGGAGTTCAAAGTGCTTAGGGTTCTGTGCTGTACAAAGGTTTAGCTCAGAGGTAGAGGACTTGCCTAGAGTGTGCTATAAGAAAATTAATAAATATAAGAAGCAGACAGCCTTCACTCCAGTCTCAGCTTTGCCCTCCCTATGTTCCATGAAAGCCACATCCCTGCTACAGACTCACCTTCCTACAGCACAGAGGTCGTGAGCATCACCTATGCACATCACAATCCACTGCTCTGAACCACCTCTGTCTCAACACAGCTCATCTCTCTTTGGGACTCGAAGCCCCCTGGAACAACAGTGAAACCTCTTGCTCCTGTGGTCCAGGCACTTCTTCCTAAATGAGTTCCACAGGCCACTGGGCTCCAGCATTACCACTCACATGGAAACATGCTTTGAGGCACCTTCTGTTTTGGGTTTGGGGTTTTGTTTTATTTTGCTGCAAATTAATTTTCCTTTAATGGTCCTCATACCATCGAAACCCATCCATCCTCAAATGACAGCCTGGCTTCACCTTGAGCTGCTGCTCTCTCCAGCTGCAATCTCCTTGTGGCCATTTGTTTGTCCCATTTTCAGACAGGGCAGGAAGTTATAATTTTATGTGGACTCATCATTTGCCTCTGCAAATTAGCTTCCGATGCCTCTCATCCAGGTTCCTGCTGTGTTATTGCTCTGACATGTGCATCCCTCCAGTTGAAGGTGGCATTTCATGGTTTTCTTCAAAACCTTGGTTTGCTACAATTTACACCTTGATTAAAAATGTGCTGTCGGGTGAAACAACCCATCCAGGGGAGAGATATTTGTTAATTAGTAAAACAAATCAGGTCAAATGTTTCTCATAAAAGATTTTGCACATTTGCAATCCTGAAATGGCTTAAATTTGGCTTCCTAAGTGATTTTGTTCAACAGAGAATAAAGGCAACAGAAAATTTACATTGTTGAATTTACATTGTTGTAAGAAAGTTCTAGAAGTAGCAAGAAAGACTTTTTTTCCCTGACACTTAAGGTATTGGGGGGTTTTTTTGGTTTTTTTCATAAAACCATGTGTCATAATATAAAGTCTAAATAATGACAATTCTGATTATTAATGACATACAGGCTTTGGTTAAATTTAAAGTAATTTATTGCCAGAGAGTAGACATGTGACCAATGCCATCCCTTCAGTAGCTTTTCTCTGAGACAGGCCATCCAATACACAATCAAATGTTGATTATTCTTTAAAGTATGTCCCTCAGACCCAGGGTCAACTCTGTGGACATGATGCCTCTCTGCCTGTTCCCAGTATTACTGGTCAAGTTCTTCATCTCTCTCATTCACTCTGAGTGAGAACCAGTGTTGTGAGGTTCTTTCTTCTGAATGAAACCTTCCTAGAGGGAGGCAGGACAAGACTCAGAGAAAGGAAACATACAAGGTACAGAAAGCTGGAAGATTCTAAGGCCATGCCCTGAGGTTAGAGAGATGACTCAGCAATTACTCAGCTCTGTGATACCTGAGTTGGGGAGGGCCTTTTCAGCAATGCAACTGCCTTCAAGTGTTCCATTCTCCAGTCAGTTACTAGAATAAACACAGTCCTTCCCCAAGTTAGAGGTGGGTAAAATGATTTCTTTGCTCTGTGATCCAGACTAGAGTAAATAGACATTTGTTTAAATCTCCCCAAGAAAAGGTACCAAACAGTGGTGTCCGTTTCTGGTCCCTGACAGCCTTCCAATAATCTCCCAGAGCATGGGCTGTGTTAATGAACTATGTTATTCCAGGTGTATTCACTCTTTGCTCCTGCTGGCCCTTTAAGCCAATGATGGTTCCTACTAACCCTGAGGAACCACGGGGTTATGACATTCATCTTTTGACTCCTAGAAACAGAGAGCAGCCCTTAATACTTTCTTTTAAAAATTTCCCAACGTCCATCTGTGTGGCAAGCATATGGAACACACAAAGAATGAAAGAAAGCAGGCTTACATCCTGCCATCGCCCTGCATTTATTAATAGTAACTGATAAAAATAAGCATAACTCCAGGGTTTCACGTGGTCCATTCCCACACTGCTTTTTCACTCTCTCAACAGCTCCCTGGCAGCACTGGGGATTGAACCTGGGTCCCCATGTATGCCAGGAAAGCACTCTATTGCTGAGTTTCAGCCATCACCCAGTACAACAGCCATTTGGGATTGGGTTTTTATTTTGTACAAACAAGGAACCTGAGGCTCTGAGGAGTCCTGGGATTTGGGGATTTATGCCTTGCTCATAGCAGAAAAAGAGCCAGAGCAAGAATGGTTGTCCAGGGAGCACAGGATCTTGAGCAAGACCAGACAGTGTCGGTTTTGTTCTAGGAACTGTGAGAGGGCCAAGGATTAGGTCAGGGACAAAGCTCTAACTTGGAAGTCAGGCATGGCAACTGTTCAACAAGTCTTCTGGTTCTTTGTGACAGAAACAGAAAGCCAGCTTGAAGTAGCTCTGAAAATAAAGACACTCCAGGGGCTCCTCCCAGGGAAAGATCCTGGGACGCAACATGGCTAGACCCAGCTGCTCCCACAGTGTCAGCAAGCCTGGTCCCCAAGTCTTGGGTCTGCTGTCCTCCGGGTGCCTTGCCAGGTGGGCATCTGCTCTGACCATGCCACAGATGTCCCCAACTCCAGGAACACACGGAACAGCCTGGCACCTTCTGCCAAAACCCAGGGCATCACAGCCAGGAACTCCAGCCAAGTCTTGAGCCCACCCCCCACCCTTGTGCCAAGCCCTGTGTGTGTGCCTGGATGGTCCACTGCGCCTGTCCCAGCTGCTGAGAACAGAGCTGTGGAGAAGCCATGCTGATTCCAAGAGTGGAGCAGGCATGACCTCAGAGGACGGCTGTGCCAACCATGACCTTTGTTCATCATCTCTCTCTGCACAATAAAATAACAACATAAAAACAAAATCAAATATGAATTTCAATTAATGAAAGTAATCAAATTACAAATTAAATGGTAAAAATTAAATTGCATTCATTTAAAGTAAGTAAACTTTACAAATGTAAAATTTTAAATAAATAAAAGAATTTGGTAAAAGACAGGAACATCTTTGGGGTTGTGTAGCTCTGAGCTGTACAGGAAAAGGGGAGAAGACTGCTATGAAATTCTTCTTTGTCCGTGAAAACAAAGGGAGAAGCATGGGTGGATGCTAGCTGTGCTCTGGAAGCTTCCATATCTTCTCAAACAGCTGGTAGTTAGTGAGTTAAGCCCAAGCCTGCCCAAATGAGACCCTAAAACAATCAACAATGGCATGCATAGGGTTTTATTGTATACTTTATTTATTCTTTGAGAATTTCATGCATGCATACAATATATTTTGATGATGCTTTCCCCCTGAGACTCTCTCCACACTGTGTTACCCTCCCAGCTTCTTGTCCTCTATGGTTTGTTTTTATATAACTCATTAGTGGAATTTGTGCTGCCCAAATGCACATGGGTTTGGAGCCCTCCACTGGAGTCTGGGCAACCTACCATGGGCCACATCCCTGAAGAAACCGACTCTTCCTTACCCAGCAGCCATCAACTGCCAATGGTTCCTCAGCTAAGGGTAGAGCTTTGTGGCACTTCCTCCTCATCCTGTAATTCTGGCTGCTTGATCTTGTGTTGGTCATGACTATAGTGTCCTTCTTAATCTCCAGCTCTCAAAATCTGTCCACTCTTTCTTCCTCCATGTTCCCTGAGCCTTGGGAAGGGAGAATGCAGCATAAATGTCACACTTAGAGCTGAGTACTGCACAGTCTTAGTCCTCTCTCTGAGCTTTGGCCAGGTAAGTGTCTTACTAGCCACTCAGGAGTGGTGTTTTTAAGTTAACTATTTTCAAAAGATTTGGGACTTACAGAACAATCCCACAATAAAACAATTCCTCAACAGGACAGAACTGAGTCTTGCTCAGCTCCCTTACCCTACACATCTTGCATTGTGTGTTTCTCAAAGCCAAGCTGGTATTGGCAAATCTTCCTCACTAAATTCCATATTCTATTTGAACCTAGTCTTCTCCTGGTGGTATTGGGAGGCAGGTAGGTACTCCACCACTGATTCTTTAGGTTTGGGGGCAGGGTCTCTCGATGTATCCCAGGTCAGCCCTGAACTTAAGTTCTTCCTACTTCCACCTTCCAAAGGGATTACAGGCCTAAACCACATTCCTGGCTAAATTTGCCACTTTTTTCATTGATATCCTTCTTGTATGCTTGTTGTTCCTTCCCAGCATGTCCGTTCAGCCCTGTGCCCACCTCCCAGAGCCTCCTGTGTGTTCTCAGTTTCTCTCCTCATGTTCTTCACAGTCCTGACAGTACCCAGAAGCACTAGCCAGGTACCCTATAAACTTACCCACATAGTAGGTCTGACTAATAATGTTTGTCTTGTACTATACTGCGTCATACACAGACCCTTGAATTTTCACTTACAGTATACAGAGGTGACTAGCCAACATCTTGATGAGTGGGTTGATAGTGTCCAGCACCTTTAAGGCTAGGCCCCTTAGTTGTCAGTAAGCAATGCTCTTGATAGGTCCCCTAGTTGATGGTAACCAGTGTCTCTGAAGATGGATCCCCCAGTTGATGTTCCTCATCACTTTTCTTGTATAAACCCATAAGGTACCACCTGGGAACTGTGAGGTCAAGTTCTCAGAAGAGGCAATATATATATAAAATTTATATATATATATATTAGATATTAATATATATGTTATATATATTAGATATTAGGAATGTTCTGGGTTTCAACCATCAGTAGTTTAAACCATGTAAACATTTAATTATTTTGGAAACCCAATAGCCAGGTAATTCTGTACCCCTGTGATGTCTCTAACATCACAAAGGACTCAAGCAGCCTCTTTTACTTCAGCAGAGCCTCATGGTTACAAAATGGTTGCTGAATCTCCAGTTACCGCATCTACATTCCAGACAGGGAGAAGGAGGCATGTCTGTTACTTACAAAACAACTTTCCTCATAACTGTGCCCTGTGTCCACAGGGCTTTGATCTGTCCTTGAAAAAACTGGGTCACAGGTACAGCTTTCTCTGAAGAAAGCTGATGATATAGCCGAGGTTGCATTTCCAGAGCCCAGAGCAAAGGCAGATGAGGAAGAGATTGGATACAGGTAATGAGGAATACAGACAACACTACCCACCAAAGGAGACAGAACCGGAAAGCATTTCACTGCCATGTGAGTGCAACTCTAAATGTCCTGAGATGTTCATCTTCATTGTCTGAAAAATGACCACTTTTGTATTTGTATCTAATTAGATACATTCAGTGACTTTCATTGCTCAGTTTAATTTGTTTGCAATTATCTCAACTGACATGGGTAGGTTTGAGCACAGGCCAGGATCTTCTCAGCAGCTTCTACACTCATCCTGAAACAGCCCAGGGAGCAGGGATCGCAGTGTATGCCGGGTGGGTCTCTGAGGTCCCAGTAATCAGCACTTTGCTGAGCGTTACACCACACAGAATCTGGACATCACACTGGGTCAACCAGGAGAGCATTTGTCAAAAATAACTAGGCTCTGTCATACGTTAGAATGAAACTGAGACATCAAGCCTACTGTGCTGCCTGCTTTCCTGATAAGAGGTTGAGGTGTGACATCTGGCAGGGTTCTCGAAGGTGGAGAACTTGGAGTGGAATGGAGATGCTGGGCACTTATGCACACAGCAGATGGATGATACAGCCTGGGTACCCATATTCTCTGAGCTGCCTACTGCCCAGCACTCAGGCCTCACACAAACCACAACTGCTGTGCCAGAGGGCTCTCTCTCTCTCTCTCTCTCTCTCTCTCTCTCTCTCTCTCTCTCTCTCTCTCTCGCTGAGAGCATCAAGAGTCTCCCACGCCCCTAGATGGGCCCTTCCATGATGACTGCAGGAGTCTGGGACTAGAGGCTCAGCCCTTGGCTGCCTAGTGAGATATTCAGGTCCCCAGCAGGTCCCCAGGAGTGAGGGCTTGATAACCCAATCAGCTAGGCTCTGTCCCTTTCTGAATCTTATTACTTCCCAAATTAACTACCTAGAGGCAAATCCTTACCAAAGGGTCTAATTCTGAGAAACACTAAATTAAGACAAAATATCATCAATAATGCCTGTGAATGCTATTGACACTTTCAATGTGGACCTGGAATGGTGCCAGACAGATAACACACAATCTTACTCCTCTTACTCCACTAGGGGAGAGTTACTGCTCAAAGAGCCTGGGAAACCTGCCCAATGACACACAGGGAAAAATGTCAAACACGGACAAGTGAATGGACAGATTATGCTACATATGCATATATAAATGTGTGGCATTGTGGACTAAATCCAGGGCCTTTCATCTGCTAGAATCTCCTTAGAGTCCCCTTCTAAAGCTCCAAAGACCACCAGTTCCTGAAGCAGGCTGCTATGGTCTGTTGAACCCTTTAGAGAGTCATAATGTGTAATAACACATTAAAAGTCTGAGAAGTCCTGTGGCAGGAAGCCTGTGTAAGGCTAGCAGAGGATCACAGCTCTGGAGCTAGTATCTGATTTCAAATCCTGACTCAGCACAAGCTGTGTGACCTCAGAGAACTTAGTCACACTCTCTGGTGCTTCTTTTGTTTCTTTCCTGATAGACTCAAATAAGAACTGATCAGGTTTATGGAACTCTGAGAGGAATCCAGTGGGTCAATCAACTAAATATATATAATTTAATATATAATACAATGTACATACATAGATGCATTGTATATATGTACATTCATACACACACATGCCCTCAGTAACTGAAAAATAAATGTTAGAAGCATGTTATGGTTTATAAAGGTATTCATTGGTTTAAAACAATGCATTACAGAACTTTAATTCTGGTCACAATCTTGTATGCGTTTAAAACATATGTATGTGTTCCTGTGTATATGCAAAACTATGTATGTACTTATTGAGCCTCTAGGTCAACATCAAATGCCTTCCTCAGTTTCTTGTCACCTTACTTTTTAAAGCCTGAGTCTCAAGTTCCTGCAAGTTTCTTCCTGCTGTGAGCATCCAGGCTCTGGCCTCTGGCTTCTGGCTCCTCTTGTGCCTTGGCCTCAGAAAAGCAATCTGCATTGCTGTCTCAGTCCAAGAAACCCAAATTGGTTCCTGCCTCAAAACTGAAAGAAGTCGGCCTCTCCCGGCCTGCCGAAGAGAGAAAAAGGACAGAGCAACTGAGCACATCGATGAAGTACAAATGAAATAGACAGACGTAATGAACAAGCCAGTGAGGAAATTTTGAAAGTAGAACAAAAATATAACAAACTCCACCAACCATTTTTTTCAGAAGAGGTCAGAATTGATCGGCAGAAATCCCCAATTTTTGGTAGCATTTTTCAACCATCCACAAGTGTCTGCGATGCTTGGGGAGGAAGATGAAGAGGCCAGAGTTGACCGGAGTTGCAGTGACAGAATGTGAAGACATTAAAGCAGGTTACAGAATAGATTTTTATTGTGGTGTAAATCCTTACTTTGAAAATAAAGTTCTCTCCAAAGAATTTCATCTGAATGAGAGTGGCAACCCATCTTGAAAGTCCATTGAAGTCAAATGGAAATCTAGAAAGGTTTTGTCAAAACACTCAAGTCAAGCACAGAATAAGGCCAGCAGGTAGAGGCAGCAGGTAGAGGCAGAGAGCTTCCCTTCCTGGTTTACTGACCATTCTGATGCAGGTGCAGATGAGTTAGGAGAGGTCATCAAAGGCGATAGTTGACCAAACCCCTTGCAGTGCATGTTGCAATAAGGCTCAGGCACGTTGCTAGCTAACTCTTACATCTTAACTCAACCCATTTCCATTAATCTGTCTGCCACATGGCCCATGGCTCACCTGTGTTCCTTCCATGTTGCTCCTTTGGGCGTCCAGCTCGGTCTGTCTCTCACTCCGCCCTTCCTTTCCTACCTATTCTGATTCCCCACCTACTTTTTCTATGGTGCCTGTCATGGGCCAAAACATCTCTTTTATTTAAAGATTGATATTCACAGCATACAGAAAGACATTATCACATCAAGTACATCCCGATATGGGTGATGAAGAAGGAGAGGTAGAAGATGATGATGATGATGATGATGATGATGATGATGATGATGATGGGGAGAAAGGAGAGGAGGAGGAAGGTGAGCATGACTAGCACAGAAGACTGATGGATTTTCTTTTCCTTTGTCAATTTCCCCCAATCCCTGGGAGCAAGTTGCTGTCAATTCCCTCCCCTCCACAACCCATCTTGTACTCTGTTGCCCTGTTCTTGGGATCTCTCTCCCCAACATCATGACTCTCAACTTATTTGGAGGAAAAATATCTTGAGCAAATACAATGAGAAAAGAATCTCCACTATTCTGTTCAAAATTCATTTTTATCCTTTCTTGTCTCAAACTGTGGATTCAACACCACCACCGTGCTCTGTGGGAAAAAAGAAAAGCCCTCTGGTCCCCTTGGCTCTGCTGGAGGCTGGGAGGTGCTAGGCCCCTGTGTAGTCGTGCACAGAATTCCTGCTTTTTTCCTTTCTCTGTATATTAGGCTCAGAGATTACACTGTGTCTCTATGTGAATATAGACAGTCAGCATCTACCAACATGTGTCTGTCTACTCTCTCTTGTTTGATAAAAAGAAGAAAAAAAGGAGGGTATAGAAGGTCAGCAAGGGTGTCTTGGGGGGGGTAAGTGGGCATTGTGACAACATGGCTTCTCCTTTAGCATGTTTAATTGTGATGTTTAACAGACATCCTTGCAGTTAAGATGACACTTTTTATAAAATAAAACTCTAATGATGACTTGAGCCCCGCCACTCGATGGGAGAATCAGCAGAAGAACCTGTAAGGTTTTATTTGGAGTTGGCATTCTCTGTTGTAACTTTGTTTTTATTGATTTTTATTTTTAATGTTTTGCTTTTTTGGTTTTCACTGGAAGGAAAATGATGCTCATTTTAAATGTTGAAGTATACAAGTTGCTTTGTTACAACAAAACCAATGTGTACACACACACACAAACCTGGGTCTCATGGAGCTTCCCAATTCAGTTAGCCGGCCTGGCCACAGTCCTGTCTGCCAGTGTTAGGATTAGAGGCACACGCTGGGAACCAAACTCAGATCCTCACGCTTGCACACAGAACAGTTTTCCAGCTGAGCCAGGTCTGTAGCCTCTGAGCAGAAAGTACTAAACTAATACGCCTTCCCTTTGTCTTAATGCTTAGAGGGGAAAATGAGCTTTTGTTGCACAAATCCTAATTGATCTTATAATGAAAACCTGGTAAAGCTTAAAGATCAGAGAGACAGGAACAAACCACTAGAGAAGCTTCTCACCGCTATGGAACCCTACCTGATCTGTCTCCACAGTCCTCAGACTGAATGCCTCTGAGTCCTCAGCCGAAAAGGAAGGTGCCAGCTGAACTCCTGTGTCCTCCAGCCTTTACTCTTCTCTCTGCCCAATCATATCACTTTCCCACCTCAACCTTCTTAGTGCTGAGATTAAAGGTGTGTGTGCTTCCCAAGTACTGGGATCAAGGCATGAGATCCCAAGAGCTGGGATTAAAGGCATGGTATGCCACTACCTGGCTCTGTTTCTCTTCTGGGCTGAATTAATCTTGTGTAGTCCAGGTTTTCCTTGAACTCAGAGAGATTAGATAGATCTTGCCTCCCCAGTGCTAAGATTAAAGGCTTGTGCTACCACTGCCTGACCTCTCTGGCTAACTCTGTGGCTGGCTCTGTCCTCTAATACTTAGGCAAGCTTTATTTCTTAGATTACTAACAATACATCACCACAAGCTTTTCCTCATAAACAAAGAAACATTACAGCCACCTGTCCCTTTAAAGACAACCTGGAGAGTGAGTAGTGTGACTACACCCCTAACTTCAGCTGAAATCCTTCACCTACAGATCCATTCTTCTGACTTCTGAGCTGGTTTCTCAGTAGACAGATTCCCTTGGAGGCAGTCCCCAAATCATCATTGTATAGTGGAGACTTTGATTCTAACTCCTTAGGCCAAATATGGCCTTATTTTAATGACTGCTGGATATTCCATGATACTAAGAAAACAGAATTCAGCTGGCTAGTTCCTGTTGGTGAAAAGCTGAGTAGGTCCACCCTGTCACAAACGACCACCACAATGTCAGGCCACGTACATGGTGCACCAGGCAGCAGCCTCCATCTCCATCTCACCCACTTCTCTCTTCCTCTGTGGTGTGACCATCCCAAAGGCCTGGCTTGCCCTTGAACTGAGGTCGGTCAGAGCTCAGCAGGTTAAACAAGATGTAGGGCTTGATGGGCCAGGGCTGACAGTGCCAGCTTCTACTAGGGTCCAAAGCAGATGGAGGAAGCCAGAGGGAGATTATAATAAAGAGGGAGTTGACAGCTGGGCCTTCCTTTGGGAACCAGGGAGGCCAGCAAGGATGAATTAAATGCTTTTTTTTTTTTTTAAGAAAAAAAAAAAAAAAAAGGTGACATGAGCTGGAATCTAGCCACAGGCCTGTCTTGTGTCTGACAGCAACACATATGCCTGGCAAAGATGGACTCACTCATGGGTAGGCAGTTTGGGAGTCCATGCTATGACATGGGGGACACGGGTCCACAAAGCCCAGTCGCGCATGCCTGCTTTTTGTTTGTTATTTTTTACCCACTTCACCCAGCCAAGAACATTTCAGGGCCTTTGCACAGGCTGGATTCTGTTTCTGGGAAGCTCTTCCTGAGGATGGAAGTGGATGAAACGTCACCTTAGGATCATTTAGCCATCCCCCCTCCGCCACGCAGTCACAGACACCTCTGGAAGGCAGTCTCTCTTCCCTGCACCCACTCTGCTGCCCATCAAAGCTTCTTAGTCACTTTTTTTCCATAACCATCGAAAGTATCTTAGGCTGGGTATAGCTTAGCTGTGCAGCATGTGCCGGATGTGACAGTTAATATTGGCAACTTGGCAGGATCTAGAATCACTAAGGACACGTGTGCCTGTGAAGGATTCTCTATACTAGGTTAACTAAGAGGGAGAGACTCACTCTAAATGTGGGTAGGAACATCTTTTGGGCTGGGGCCCTGCCTGGATTCAGTAAAAAGAAGGAAATGAGCTAAGTGCCATCCTTGATGGCTCTCTGCTTCCTGACACTTCCCTCCTTTAAGTTACTTTCAATTTATTTATTTGTTTATTTATTGATACAGGGTCTTTCTTTGTAGATCAGACTGTTCTGAATCACAGTATGTATCAGAGGGGCCTGGAACTTACCGAGATCTGCCTGCCTCTGCCCCCTCAAACTCACGAGATCTGCCTTCTCCTGCCTCCCAAATGCTGGGATTTAAGGTGTGTGCCACCACTACCCTGCTGGAAGCCTTGCTCTAGATAGATTCAATGACCTGGGATGGATGTGTGAAGTTGAAGCCATGAGGAAATTGTGACCACCCATTGTTCAGACAAGTGGCCCTGAATAGGCTGTTTTTATTTATATAAAAGTTTTACAATCAAATTTGTTTTCTTGAGTTTCTGAAACTCCCCTCCCCCGCCAACTTTCCCACCAGTCACCATTACCTACTTGATCCATAGCTCTACTGTTAGAAGTATAAGCAATGTTGCAAACCATAGAGGAAATTTTCTGACTAGGCACATCTAGAGCAGTGTGCCCAGCTGGCACATTTGCGGTTACAGCATCATACAAGATGAGCGACAGTTTTGACTCTAGTGGTTAATATTTACGTCTGGTTGGGTCTGTGTTCTCACAGTCAACTCACCAGCTGAAACTGGAGCAGTCCACATCCGGGACTAGTTTAGGTCTTATGAGGAATATACCAGGCTTTCCTTTTACCCTATAAGCAACATAACTTGGAAACTCACCCTTAATGGTTGGTACTGTTTATCCCTTGTTCTCATGCCCTTTTCCCTGGAGTTCTTGGGGGCACTGGCACATCTGTTACCACTGTAGGTTTCTATGGCTCTACTTCATTCCCTGTCTCTAGACTGTTCCCATTAGCTCCTGAAATCATCTCTATATTAGTGTTTCTCCAAGACTCTTGTGGTTAAAATCATTCTTCCCAGAAGACTTATGCAAATATGTAGTATCAAATTATATGACCTACTGTGAGTCATTCAAGCCAGCGGTGTGGCTAGCATGATGAAAGCAAGGAGGGAGGGCTTGTAACATGAATGCTCTCGGGGCCGTGCCCAGAATCATACAGCAAACTACCCAAAGGCTTTGCCAAGGGAGTCGGGGTCTCCAGGGTCCAAAGGACGGCCATTTGTCCTCAGTTCCCAAAAAAGTCACATGCTCCCGCCACTTCCTGGCCTTCAAGTTCCTGTCATTAGTCAATTTTACACCAACGGCAGAGTAACTAATACACTAAGCAGGAACAAGACCGCTCCATGAATACCGAGATTTTTCCTTCTTTGCCTCTGCCTGCCCCAGCCCCACATTACATACTGCCTTGCACAGGACAGAGATGTAACCACACTGCACAGGGATCAAACCAGAGCTCTGCCACTAAAAAACCTGACCAAATACATAGTTGGCTATTCTAAAACAGAGAATGACGACTAGAGATATGGGTTCACAGCTAAGGATCCTGGATGACCTTGCAGAAGACCAGCTTCAGTTCCCAGCAACTGCAGGAAGGCTTTTGGATAGAACACCAGGTCCAAGGGATCTGATGCGCTCTTCTGGCATCCGTGGGTACTGCACCCCGCTGCGCCCATATAGAGTAGTTCCCATACACGCAGAAAAAAAAAACTTATACACATAAAATAAAGGTCTTAATTAAAAATAAGTAGACAGTAAATGGTAAAAGCTTTCTCTTTACCAGAATGTCACAAGCATTACGCAGCACCCTTGAACACTCTTTGCAGTGTCTAACTAAGAAGTACCAACTGTGGCAGGCACCACTGCCCCCTTCAGTCCTTCCCTGGATTTCCAAACCCATAATTCTACCCTGAAAGGTCTGGCCTAGATCCCTTTACTGCTGCTGCGGACTGCTAAAGATAATTATCACACGAGTTCTAGAGACCAAAATGTTATTAATTCGCACTTCTTTACAGCCCAGCTCAAAGGTCAGTTCTTAACAATTAACGGTGCCTGGGGGGCGGATTCTGACTTACTCATTAAGGTAGAAAACCAGCCTCTAGCCACTGTCCACTTAAAGCTTTAAATGCCAATGATTACAGCCTGCGCGATCCACACCCACCTGCTGACCAGCGGTATTAATTATTTACAGAACAACACTAGTGACTGTGTCTCTCCTTGAATTCTCAAATTCCCTTGCAACAGTATCTGGTTGTATCGCTCATTAGCGGCTCCGCATGTAGCAACAACCTGCAAGGTGGGGGTGGGGGGGAGCTTGCCACAAAACAGGTTCCAGGAAATTGAGGGAAACCCAGGCGATTTTCAAAGCATCGTGCTCCCTCTCGTGGTCATAATATGAACTGCAACACCGAGATCCAGCGTGCCCCAACTTGCCTTGGGGAAGTGCAGATGAACTTTAACCCGAAGAGGGAATACACATGATTTTTATTAAGTTCTGTGTGGGAGGGGGGGAGTAATGTGCATAAACTCTTAAAATAACAGGAATTAGGGCTTGTGCCAAAATAAGGCTACACCTGAACCTTTTCCCTTGGATTTCAAAGCCAATTTGTGCCTCCAGGGGAAGGGGAGGTGGGGGAGTATTGGGGTTTGTTTAGGCTGGGGAAGAAAGAGTTTCCTGCTGTAAGAAGGCCAGATCTAAGCTCCGAGCCTCCTCTGGCTGCCAACATTTTCTTAAGAAACCTCCTTTGATGAAGCTGTGGCCAATTAATGGAAACACCCGGAACACACGGGGGTGATTTCCACAGAAATCCACCAGGCTTGAGAACGAAGGGAATCTTGGAGCTTGGAGCAGAAAACAGAGGTTGCCAAGTCAAAGAGAGACAGCCTCAGTTCGATGTATGCACAGGTGGGCCAGTAAGGGCCCCGGGGTCATGAGGAAGGAGGAAGCTCCCTAGGGAGACTCACTAAGTCTGAGTCCCTAGACAACTTTTTAAATGAACATATTTCCAACAGAATGCCGATCCCCCTCTCTTTCTAAATAACGTTTCCACGATCGAAAATTCCCCAGCTTCCTTTGGGAGCAGCAACTGGGTTCCTGGGCTCTACTCTCTGCCATCCCTTACACTCCAAAGAACACACCTTGCTTACCCAAAGCTGCCAAAAACCTAGGCAGCGAACTTAAGTTCATCTGTGAGCTCATCAGTCCAAAGATTTCACACCCTGGAGTAGGAAAAAGAGCCACAGCCACAGCCTGAAGGGATGGTCACAGGTACAGCTGAGTAAAAACCGGGGGTAGGGGAGCTGAAATTATGGGCAGGACTCTCCCAACCCACTCTCCATAGTGGGTATTTGGTTTCTAAAATAAATACAAACAGGTATGCTCCCTCGGACAATTAACAATTGCTTCAAGTGGCTGGTGGGGGAGATTGGCATTCCCCCTCTCGTGTGAATCGTAAGTCTGGTTAGCTCAGTGGCGGGGCACTTGCCTGGCATTCTTGAAGCCCTAGGTTTGATTCCCAGATACACCAAATGAATTAAGTAGCTAATAACTGTAAGAAGATGCAGTCCTTGTGTATGGGGCACCTTCTGGAAGCCACTTAGCCCCCCTAAAGCTTGGTCATTAGTATTAGTGGAACTCAGGTCTTATTCGATCCTAGATTTTGATCCCATGTAAGGAAGAGAAGACATATCTTTGGCTTCTAGACTCTCTTAGAAGCTCAGAAATGGGGAGATTCACTTCCTCAAAGACTGAAGGACAAATTCTTCCCAGCTGGAAAATGAGAAATGGGGAGCACATTGAGTTCAAACTCCAGGTGAATGGAAGGAATCCTTGTACAGAATAAAACTGCTGTGCACCGGTCGCTTCCTACACCTCGGCCAACAACAGAAGGACTTGTTAACAACAGGACTTGTTAAGCACAGGGTACAGGGCATCCCAGGACGGCTCATTCCATACATCTGCATTGGTTCTCATGTCCTTTAGGCTCCTGGATAAAGCTGAAGGTACCATTCCAAATCTGACCCAGGGACCAGGTGGTCTGCACTGGCTTAGGCAAAGTGTTGGGAGCCGCTGGCCCCAGCTCCTCAAGGTGGCGCCGATATCCGGTGCTGGCCAACCCGCCTGAGTCAGTAAACAAAGCAAGAGCGCATGCGTTTGGTACTCTCCCCGAGACTGGTCTCTCCGCCTCTCCCGTGGCGTCATGTGGGATAATGAGCTGCAGCCTATAGAAAGGTGACACGTCCAAGGCAAAGGTCTTTGGTCTATATAAAAGTTGGGTTTTCCTACTTCGTGGTCTCTCCATTTTCCGTAAGCTAATGCTCTCCCTCAAGACGCATTAAAGCTTTACTGCAGAAGGATCCTACGTGTGCCGTGCCTTTTCTTGCAGGCGAGAAGTGGGCGCGGGACAGCAAAGGAAGAAACTGCAAACGGGGAAGAGAGATCGAGAGATCCGCCTAATAGCTGCCACACCCTGCTTGTTAGAATACAGGTTCCCCATTGTGGTGTGAGTAGTGTTCACCTTTAATTCCAGCATTCAGGAGGCGGAGGCTAGCAGATCATTGTGAGTTCAAGGCCAGCCTGGGCTGCGCAGGAAGACCCTATCTTAAAAAATGTGCACGTGGTGGGAGGGTAGGCAGTAGAAAGCAAGCTGGCCGCTTAGCTTAAAGAGCTGCTCAAGGTGCTGGAGACACAGCTCAGAAACTAAGAGCACTGGGTGGCTGAAGGGACAGGAGCCCAGTAGAGCACGTGGCTCTGGCAGCGCTGCCCTTCTTCCCCCTTCCCTCTGTCTTGCTAAAAACCATTCGATTGCATTCCTAAAGCTAGCTACCAAGGTCTATTCCCTTCTTTGGCCACTTCCTCCTACCGAAGCTGAATACCAAGGTCCAACAATCAGAAGCCCGATTTGGCTCACCTAATTAACATGCCCAATTAAAACTAAACACCTCATTCCAACACGGGGGTTTTCCCTTTTTACCTTTATAAACCATTCACTTATGTGCCATATCTCTCTACTCTCTCTCTAGAGACAGTCCGTCCTTTATCCCTCTGAGACAAATGCCACTGCCTCCTTTTCCTTTGTCTGTTCCTCTTCACCCTCCATCTCCTCTACCACCACACCCTAGCCCACTCTAACACAGACCTCCCCCTTGTCTGTTCTTAAGAGTGACACCTGCAAAGTCCTTTGCTGCTCTTTTTGGGCCTGAGTCAGAAAGGAGACACTTTAACTTTTCTTCGTCACTTAATAAGGGATCCCTCTGTGAAAACAGGTGTTTGGATATGGTTTGTGCTGACTTGGGGTCTGGAAGGGAGACACGCGCGCGCGCACACACACACACACACACACACACACACACACACACACACACACAGCTGTGCCAGAGTCCCCTTCATTGGCTGCTTTTCCTAATACCTGGCTTCAGTTCCCAGCACCCTCAAAATAATTAGCTAACAAGAGTCTATTAGTTCACTGAGGATATAGCACCCTCTTCTGGCATCCTTGGGCACTGCACACATGTGATGTACATACATATATGTAGGCAAAACATTTATTGTTTTGCTTTGTTTTCCAAGGCAGGATTTCTCTGTGTATCCCTGGCTTTCTAGAACTCACTCTGTAGACCAGGCTGTCCTCAAACTCACAAAGATCTGCCTCCTGAGTGCTGAGATTAAAGACATGAGTCACTCCCACCTGGCAACACTCTTACACATAGAGACAAATAAATAAATATTTAAAGAGCTACTCAAATGTTAAGAAAAACCTGAATTTCCCCCAGTGTGAGATAGAAAAAGATTTTCAAACACAATCACTCAGTCCTGGTTATTCACGAGCACCTGGGATTCTCACGGGTGAATTTTCTAATCCAGTAATTCCTAGAGGGCCTCTCCCTCACCTATAGCTGGCCCTTGCATAGTTTCTGGATCTGCATGCCCACAGTGCGAATACACCTCGCCACTCCCCATTATTCCCCACCCCCACCCCCTCCACCTCCCGGACCAGCTTCTTCAATACTTTCCATGCTGAATCAAGATGATGCTACCAACCTACTTGGTATGGCACTTCTCCACCATGAGAAAACATCTTCACTAGGGAAACTGAGGCTTGGAACAGCTTACAAGGTAACAGCAAGTGGCAGAACCACAGGGAAATTATGACTGTGAGGCAAACGTACTCCCCCACCTCAATGACACTGGGTCTCATAGCCCAGGACGGCCTGGAGCTCACTGTGTAATCCAGGATAGCCCCAAACTCTCCACCCCCTGCTCCAGGAGACCACTGCGTAAGACCCTGCTTCTACTCTGTATGGGAAGCAGCATCTATGGAGTAGGGCTTCAGACCCAGCCTGGGCCTTCCCTCTCTGAGAGCAAGGATTCCTCTGCCATGTCCAGTCATTGCTAGAGCAAGTGCAAATATGGGTTGTTGATGGACCCACACACTCCCCATATGCTTCAAACTCATGTGACTCTCAGGGACACCATCACCCCCATTTGACAATGTACAAGCAATTCAGGAGTTATTAGCCTTACCTGGGTCATGCCAAGTGAAGATTTTTTTCCTCTATTTGAAGTCACCAGGCCTTCTGGAATAAAAGCTTGGATTGCACCTCTGTTGTAGCCGGATCTGTAGTCACCCTGTTCCATGTGCAAAGGGTAAAATCCCTAAAGGTCTCACTTTGTTGACAAAGCCTATTCTGCCAGTGTGGGAACAGTCATTAGCGGGTGTATATGAAGCCCATGGCCAAAGGAACCTGGCCAGGAACTGTGATTTTCCTCTCTGGGTTGCCACTCAGACTCCTGGGAAGCTGCTCTCTGTACTCAGGTATGTCAGCTGAGGCTGTGAGAAAGTATGAAGCAGAATGATGCAGCAAGCCAGGAAAACTCATCCCCAGGCCTTCAGGAAAACCCAGGTAGGGCAGCACATATTCACTTCCTCATACCTGTACACATACTGAGGGAAGTTCAAACTTCATATAGATAAGGAATTTGGATTGTTTTGTTTTTTATTTGTTTGCTGTTGGTTTTCAAGACAGGATTTCTCTGTGTAGTCTGGCCTTCCTGGAACTAGCTGAGTAGGTCAGGCTGGTCTGGAACTCATAGAGATCCACCTGCTTCTGCCTCCTAGGTGCTGGGATTAAAGGTGTGCCCAGAATTCAACATCCAGGAATGTTGCATGAATAAAGGAAACTCAGGGTGTCATCTTTATCATTCTTCATTTTTCTAAGGTTACTGGGTATATTAATGTTGCCTGTTTTTGTCTAATTTTAGATGACCTTGCCGAAATTGGTTCTTCATATTCCTCTGTTTGAATTTGAGCATCTTTGTGTTCTCTCTCCACAGGCTTTTTAAAGACCTTTCTCTTTGGATTTATATGGATCGACTTTTTAAGTGATAAAATAGAAATCAAGCAAAAAATATTCATAATAAACAGTATGATATTCATTATGATATTTCCATCTACCTTATTCATATTTTCCTTCACTGGTTTTAATATCAAATAGTCTAGCAAAAGATCACAGAAGGACCAAGCAACCTTCATTGCTTTAAACAAATTCCCTCTTTAAAAAAAATTGATTTACTCACTGATTTGTTGTCTGTTGATGATTCAATTGATTGTGAATTGTGGAAGCTACCTGGTGTGATAGCAGCCCTAGGAGGGGTCCAAAAAGGAAAAAAGAAACAACCCACCAGGAAAAAGAGGCCACTGTCTGGAAAACTTACCCAGATGAGAGTGAAACGGAAACACGTGTGGCCAGTCTGCCTAAGATTGGAGGCTAACTCAGAACAGAAAGCCTAGCCTGACAATAATTACTCCGCCCACATGCTGCTCTGGCTGGCAAGTGCTGTTTTTGGGGTTGGGAGGGGAAGAATTCGTGCCCCAAAGTTGGATGCCAAGTGTTGCACGAATAAAGGAAACTCAGGGCCAGATCTCTGGGAAAGGCAGAGATATCAGAGAGTAAACACCACAGTCAGATCTCACCCAGCTGTCTTCCAGCTTCCTCAGCCTCACTCCTCCTGGCTTCTGCCTGCTCTGTCTTTCTATGCCCACCTTAAATACTTTCTTTGCCCAGTTAAGGCGTGGCACCACCACTGCCTGCCTGGGAACCTGGAACTCCTTCTGTAAACTAAAATGACCTCAAACTCAGATTGGATTAAGGGCATGGATGCTCCCTTTGCCGGGATTAAAGGTGTGAGTTACCACTGTCTGATCCTCCTAGACTGACTGTGGGTAGATCCCTCTGATATCTCCAAATATTTTATTATATTTGAAAATATCCCCACACAGGAAGACCACAAGAACCAGGATCTTCACATCCCATCATTCTGGGGCCATAGATGCAGTTGCCACCCAACATGGTCCCAAGTGGCTCAGAGCATGAGGTCCCAGCACGTTCCTGTTGTCTTCTGGTCGGCAGGGCCCCCCCAGTCTCACCAGGATGGCCCTCTCTTTCTTCAAAAAGCATCCAGGAGCATGACACACACCTTCCTTTTAGAATGGTCCAGCCTAGTAGCAAGAAAATAAAAGCTACAGTCATTCCCCACTTTGCCTTGGACTAGTCCTGCTGCTGTAGAATATAAAAGATGTGCCACACTTGTTCGTGCTGTGGAATATTTGATGATGCAAAGATGTGCTTGCTGCATTCTTTTATACCACGTTTGTTTAACTCTGTGAAGCTGTGTTACTTTGCCTGCCTAAGACACCCGACTGGTCTAATGAAGAGATAAATGGTCAATAGGAAGGCAGGAGAAAAGATAGGTGGGGCCATCAGGCGGTGAACACAAATAGGAGGAGAAACCTGAGGGGGAGAAGATTAAGGAGCAGGAAAAGGAGGAGAGGAGGATCTAGGGGCCAACCACTTAGCCACACGGCCACACAGCCACACAGCCACACAACCACACGGCCACACGGCCACACAGCCACACAACCACACAGCCACACGGCCACACAGCCACACAACCACACGGCCACACGGCCACACAGCCACACAACCACACAGCCACACAGCCACACAGCCACACGGCCACACAGCCACACAGCCACACAACCACACAGCCACACAGCCACACAGCCACACAGCCACACAGCCACACAGCCACACAGCCAGCCATGGGGTAAGGGTCAAAGTAAGATACACTGAAATAAGGAAAGCAAAAAGTCCAGAGACAAAAGGCAGAAGGGATCATTTAAGTTAAGAAAAGCTGGTGTCAGAGGGTGGTGGTACACATCTTTGATCCCAGCACTCGGGAGACAGAGGTAGATAGATCCCTGTTAGTTCAAGCCTAGCCTGGTCTACAGAGTGATTTCCAGGACAGCCAGGGCTATTACACAGAAAAATCCTGTTTTAACTCCCCCAAAACAAAATTAGGAAGAAATAAAAGCTGTCTAGAAACAAGCCAAGCTAAGGCAGGGCATTTATAATTAAGAATAAACCTCCGTGTGTGATATATTTGGGATCTGGGTGATGATGGGCCCCCAAAACAGCAAAGAGTAAAAAGAAAAAGAAAAACCAACGACACCCTGCTCTCACCCTCCACGATGATGTGAAGGGCACCCTGAAGGTGTCGACAGGTAAGGCATCAGGAACTCACTTGCTTATCAGCTCACCAAGCTATCAACCATGTGTCCACAGGCCCTGTAGGCTTCCCTTTCTACACCTAATTTGGCAAGGTGGGCTCACATAAAGTCCATCACATCCCAATACTCTGTTGTTCAAGTCAAAAACCTGAGGGTCAGGGCTTGAGAGGTAGCTCAGTGACTAAGAGCACTTTCTATTCTGAGGACCTGGGTTTGGTTCCCAGTACCCACAAGGCTGCTTACAACTGCCTGTAACTCCAGTTCCAAGGCATCAAATACCCTTTTCTGGCTTCCTCAGGCATCAGGCATGTACCTGGTATATATACAAATATACAGGCAAACACTGTACACATTTTCTTCTTAGTTTAATATAAGTTTTAGTTACAGACATGGCTGGGGTTGTGACTCTGTACTCTGCTGTTATATACCTGTAACCTCAGCATTTGTGAGAGAGGTTTAGGAATTTGGACTCATCTAGACTACACAGGGAGTTCAAAGCCAACTTAGGCTTCCATGAGAACCCAAATAACAACAAAATCAAGGGGTCACTTTGATTTTTGTTTCTTCATTGTCCGCCGGCATGGGGGCTTGGACAGAATCACAGCTTCTATGGAGAACTCTCTTCTCCTGCTCTACCCATCAGTAACTCCATCCATCATCACCTCCTCAGTGCATCCTCTCCACAGCACGTTCCCTTCTGAACATGTCGTTACTCTCTGTGTTTTGGCTACTTATGCCCCTCCTCCTTTGAAATCAAGTCACTATGACAACAGAGGTCCTGTGCACACGTGCACAGACGAGCCAAGGAAGGAATTTTGAGTTTTGTAAAGCTCACAGGGAGCTCGGCTTCCAGCTCCAGGCTCCTGTACCATCATCTCTGCCTCTCCTCTGGCTTTCTGGGTCCAGGCTCTAGTTCTCACACATGCGCACATGACTTATCCAGCTTCCCTTTTCTGGCTCATTGATGCCATTCAAAATGTTTTGGCATCTCTCACAGTCAGACCAGTGAGAACACTTAGAAATGTGTCCACATTTTATGCAGCTGTTTCTTCAAAGTTTGATGAATTATATTGTTTTGACAAGAATATCACAACTTAAAATGCGCTGACTGAAAATATCCGCAAGTCCTCGTTTACTTTTCCTTCCTACATCCTTCCTTCCTTCCTTTCTTCCTCCTTCCTCTCTCCCTTCCCTCTCTCTCTGTCTCTGTCCCTCCCTTCTCCCTCCCTCTCCCTCCCTCCCCCCTTTCTCTCTGAAAACCCCCCACCACCCTCCTGCAGATAAGCCAATGACCACAAGGGGGCACCATGAGGCCGTGCATCTGCTCCGTCTGTGAGATGGCAAAGTCTGGGACACTGGCAAACAGGTGATTTTTCTTCAAGTCATTTCAGTCTAAGATACAAATCTCGAAGTGGAAACGCCTATTTGGGGAGGAAGGCCGGAAGTTACCTATCGGAACAGTGATATACAATAATAATAACAAGAAGTATGATTTCTTCCTCGTGGCTGAGGCTTTACGAAGACTGAGATTCATTCAAACATTCTTTGTCCTAAGTTTTTTTAAGCCATAGTTGGATGAAATATACAGAGCAACAGCAGTGCATATCAGCTGGAGAAAAGGAACATCTTAAGAGTCTTTCTTCATAGTGAGGCCTTCAGAAGAGTCTGAAGACAGGCTGTGGATTCGTGTGGTCACTGGGAGAGCACAGGACCTGAGGTAAGATCCCCAGCACCTTCGCACATGGGCACGGTACCTGCAGTCTTGCTGCTGGGACTGGGTGGGGACGTTTGCTGTCAAGGCAATGAAGCAAGCACCCGATACAGATAAAGACTCTGTCTGAAAAGCAAAATGAGGAGCAATAGAGAAATACACTGTCATTGATCTCTAGCTTCATATGCATGCACAGTTATATATACCTGCATGGACATTGATCTCTGGCCTTCATATACGTGCACAGGTATGCATACCTGCATGCATACACTACAGAGAGAGAGGTCTAAACTCCACCCATTTTCACATACTACTTCCTAGGGGATATTTTTTAATACCGCCACTAAGCTGGTTGAATGAATTTAGAAGAAGGGGAAAGGGACCAAGAAAGGGTTTTTAATGTCACAAATATCCCTTGAATAGGCGAGGGAAATTAGGGAAAAGTGAGCCTTTTACAACATAAAACCCTATTTGATGTCCACACAGCTCCGTGTCTTTAGAGGAAAGAACCAACCTCTCTGAGATACTGTCTTATCTCTGCTGTAGAGACAATAGCAGTATGTACTTCCTGAGGTTGTGTTGGGTGAGGAGTAGAGAATGGTTGCCTCACTCTACTCACAGAAACAGCTACTGAATGATCTTTATTTCAGACTACCTGATTTGGTGAATGACACTTTTTGCTGTGAATTTTAAAAGTGAAATGTCTCCATGTGTGACTTGTAAAGTGGCTTTTTTTTTTTTTCATATTTCTCAAAAGATGCCAGAAAAGCTTGCAGATGTCTTGTCCTGTTTGTGGTGGGGTCTCCTATGCTGCTTCATCTATCAGCCCTCCTACCTCAGCCTCACAAGTTTCGGGTTTTCACACCCAGCTTTAATAGAATGCTTCTCAAGTGAGCCAAGGAAACATTTATCATTCCCGATTACTGCAATGATTACTGCAAGCCTTGAAGCAACTCTCTTGTATGGTGATGGTGGCAGCAGGGAGGCATCAAGAAGCACACAGCTTTAATCCCAGGGCTTGGGAGGCGGAGGCAGAGGGACCAACCTCGTCTACAGAGTGAGTTCCAGGGCTAATGCTTTGTAGAGAGGCCCTGTCTTTAAAGGGGATGGGGAGGGATGGAGAAAATTTTAAAAAAAGGTCTTCACCTGGAAGAAAGCAGATTTCACCTCTTGGTCGATGAAATGGCCGGTCACTCCCCACCAGAGAGAGCCCAGGTGTCCCCTGGCAGTGGGGCCTCTCAGATTCGCTGGTCCTTTCCTCTCATCTTTATCAGGGTCTGTATTTTAGAGAGTCAAGGTAGACATGAGTGACTCCACATTTCAAAGGCAGATGTGTTCAAGCCTTGGGACAACCACTACTTAATGAATATGGCTGTTAGAAAATTAAAAATTAAAAAACACTTAATGGGGCTGGTGTGATGACTGACTCCATGCTTCAGAACACTGGCTGCTTTTCCAGAGAACTCAGGTTCAGTTCCCACCACCTACATGATAGTTCACAACCGTCTGTGACTCCAGTTTCAGGGGATCCACAGGCACATGGTATATAGATATACACGCAGGCAAAACATTGATGTACATAAAGTAAAAATAAATATCAAAAATGTTTTTAAACCCACTTTAATATACAGGTAGATTTGGTGCATCAAATAGTTTCCCACCCATTACAAAGTCCTGATATTTTTAAAAAATTCCTTTTCCAACCTCCAAAATTTAAAAACTGCCCTTTCCCTCCTAAATTTGATGAAACCATTGTCCTGACCACTCTAGAAGATCCTTCTGCCCTTCTCTGGTCCTAGTGTAAGTTTGTGAATGAGCAATCCTAGAAGAAAGCTGTGTCTGCAGAGACAAAATGACTGGTTAAAACTGTGGTTCCATGGAGAAGTTGGGATGTTGCAGGTCCAGATGCTGATTAGCTTATTTGGGGCTAGTTCTGGCTTTCTGGAACACCCATTCCACACCCAGCTCTGCATCAGAGCTAACATCTTATGACTAATGGATTAAAAATGTTTCTGGGGTATACACCTTTGATCCCAGCACTTGAGAGGCAGAGGTAGAGTTCAAGGCCAGGATAGACAGGATAAAGAAACCCTGTCTTGAGAAAGCAAAGACAACAAACAATCCAAAACAAAAACCTTTGGAATCTATTAACTGAGCAGACCACTAGCTTCCACCAACACAAAGGCTAAGAACGTCCTAACACCTAACACTAAAAGCCCCCTCATCTCTGGGCTACACCTGCTTCTATGATGTACCTGTCCATGTAGTTATACTTGCCTTGATTTATGACTTTCTGTGATCCATACAACTATAAAACCTCATGAAATTGCTTCCACACTGAAACATGGAATTTGGGGTAACCTAAAATCTGTATTTATAGGTCACAGTCACTCAGAATGGCTCCAGAAACTATCTCTTGTTCCCTGTGATTTTTGAATCAACACCTTTGACCACGCTTTAGTCAGCAAGACTATATATCAATTGCACTGTAGCCCTAGACATGCCTCTGTCTCCAGCTCACTGCCCGTTGCAGCTGCCTCTCAGCCCCTGGCATAAGGTCTCTCAGAAACAGAATGCCATAGTGTGTTTATAAATAAATTTATGTTTCTCTGGGGTTTTGTTTTAATTTATTTTTTTTTTTTGGAAGCCGAGCCCCTGAGTGGTGGACGACCACACGTTGCACTCAGTATACCAAATCAGAATCACTCTACAAAAAGACACCCTCCCTACCTGCTCTGGCCCTGCTGATGACACTGGAGCATTTGGAGCCATTTCACATATGTTAGATCTTCAGCTTCCAGTAACTGCTGTATCCCCAGCTGGGGCATATCCTAAATCCTTCAATACGTAGTTAAGAACAAGTGAGTGTGTCTCATTCTGACTGACGGTTCTTCCAGAGAAGTCTGAGTCCCACATCTCAACTTGGAAATTCAAACACATCTCTTGATCTTGTGGTTGGCACCACCCAGGGAAAGTACATTGTTCACACTGGTGTCTCTCTAGCCAAGGTGTAGTCACTCTAGCTGGTGGAGCATGTGTACTGAAGAGAACCACCACTGGCCATGACTTTAAGATTTCTCCAGAGAAATAAGACTTAGCTCAATTCCAAGAGTCGCCAATGGCAGCAAGGAGTGACTGTGTGACAAAGCATGTCATCTATTGCAAATAAAGTCCTGATTTGTAAAAAGCAGCAGGCATTGAGCTTTGCAGAACCTAAAAAAGAAAACTGCCCCCAGAAGCCAAACTACCACAGGCGATGAAGAAAGGGTGGGACCAGCAGGATGAGCTGGGAGGCGGTGACAACCTGGAGGTGTTTGCAAGAATATCATTAAGGCAAGTGGCCATATATTCTTACAGTGACCTTGTCAACTTGGCGTACCTGGGAAGAGGAACCCGTAACTAAAGAACTACCTCCATTGCACTGGCCTGTGAACGTATCCATGGAACACTTTTAAAAATTGCTAACTGATGTAAGAGGGCCCAGTCCATGGTGGGCAATGCTATCTGTAGGCAGTTGAGCCCATGCTGTATAAGAACGGTGGTTGAATGGGGGAATGGATGGGGGGAGGCTGAGGGAGAACTGGAAAGAGGGAGGGGGCAGTGGTGGGTATGGAAACTTTTTAAACAAAAAAAAGGAAGAGGGAGAGAGGAAGAGAAGCAGGGAGGGAGGAAGGGAGGAGAGAGAGAAGGAATGAAGGAGAGAGAGGAGGGAAGAGAAGACAGGAAAAGGAGAGGTAGGTGGCTGAGCAGGCTTGGGGAGCCAGTTGGCATCTTGCCTTCCTGGTCTCTGCTTCAGTTCCTGCCTTGGCTCCCCTTAATGATGGACTGTAACCTGTGAACAGAATAAGCCCTTCCCTCCCACAAGCTACCTTTCACCATTGTTTTAGGACAGCAGCAGAGAAGCAAACTAGATGTATTACTTCACCCTTAAACACAGGTGTACATAAGATGATTTGAAATGGAACATGGGCTTTACCATCTGGTCCTTCTCCCTCCAGATTCAGGGGCAAGTATCACGCCTGTCTAACCATTCCTTAATAAAGCTTAATGCTTGTTCAGTTTTCCAGGGAATGGGGGAGGGAACTGGTTTGAAGTGTTAAGTTGCTCAAACTGGCAAGTTGAAATACCACAAAACCACTTACAGAAAACTAAATTAAGTCATGGTTCATGTGTATGTATATGAAGTAGCTAAAAGGCAGCTAAAACGATGGGGGAGGCAGCTTTTAGGGTTCCAATTCAGAAGATTCGCAAGTCTGCTCAGATATATATATATATATAAGGGGCCTCAACGAGTGAGCCATATTCACTATAGTAAGTCCAGGCAGTGCTGCACGGTGCTGGGGCCCGACCTCAAGTGCACACACCAATATACACAGCCGGAGCCTGGGATTCCTAACAGACTGTGCTCCAAACAAGTGGCAGTTAGGATTCAAACCCAAGGAATCGGAAATTTTGCCCAGCTTTCCATGGGAAGGGCTCTAGCTGAGAAGGGTCTGAGGGCAGTGGGACAGAAAGTGACCTCATTTTATTTGTGCTGTTGCTGGGGTAAATGATCTCTCCCTCTGGGGTGTTTGCTATTCAGAAACTGGGGGGTGAGAGGGCTCTAGAGGTCCACACATATGACAACCTTGACAGAGCACATTTTCCTGACCTTATCACCAAAAATCCAATCGTTTAATGGCCTTTTTTTAAATGTGTATATTTTGTGTACATGTCAACTACATGCTTGCAGGACCCCAGGAGGCCAGAAGTGGAATGCAGCTACAACCACGTGAGTGGCTGAGAACTGATTCCAGGACTAAAATTACTAATAAACACTCAAAAACAAAAAACAAAAACCCCAAAGACCTTAAAATTTAAAACTAAAGCCTGTTTCACTGTCTTCACCTTAGACAGGAAAATAACCAGAGAACACCCAGTTCCTGATAGTTTGTAGTCAACTCTAAACTTACATTAGCTGCCAATTCTGTACTGGCTGTATCCTGTAGAGCAAAGTCCTGATGGAGACTAGTCACAAACGTCATTCAGGAATAAGAAATCCATACTCAGTCATCCTACCTGCAATTTTATAGTGCCACAAAGGAACAGTAAAGCCCCTTTGCAGGCAATTACACTTACCATGCAGGTGCATCAAGGTGGAGTTTCTCAAATGATATCAACAAAAATCAACGCATGCAAACTAATGCCAAGTCATGCCAACAGGGAATCTGCAAACACCTGAGAAGACCCCACTGTTCGCAAAACTGCATTCCCACTGGCACCCTCAAGCTCTTGAGTACTTAGGTCTTGCATTAAACTTTCTCCCCGTGAATCAACTGAGTGGAAAATGGGAAGGAGGCAGGTATGCTAGAATAGTAAATAAAGTAATTCCACACATGAAGGGTCTATTTTACATTTTATTGCATTATGAAAATAATACATTTATTTGGCAAAGTGATCTAGGCTCCAAGTTGAAATAAAGGAGAATTCTGGTGTCTGAATTATTTTTTAAATGTGAATTATGTATTCTAGCCAATACATACTAGCATCCTTGTTAGGCCAATAACCCAGTCAAGCTAATTTTCATAGTTCCATATGAAATTACAAGGTTTATTTTTCATCCATTCATCTTATCATTAGCACAAAACTCAAAAATTGACCTTCGTTTTGTCAAAAACCAATAGATCTAAGAAACTCCTTCTCCGAAGACAATTTGAAACACTATTCAAAATACTTTGCTTTGGCTCTGCAGGCACATTTCCGTCCTGTCAGTAGTTCCCACAAACACTGCAGCTTTAGGCTCTGCCCAAGTAAACTAGTACAGTACATAATTTGAAAATCTGATTTTACAAATGCACAAATACATGCCTATCTACACTGCCAAGACAAAACACTGGGACCTCAGTGCTCTAACGGGCCAGCCAGACTTTACCAAGACTTCTGGGATAGTTTTCCAAAGTCAAAAGTTATAGTTCCCTAATTCCATTGCTCTGGTCACACATGGGAGAAAGGCTGTAGTTGTGACAAACAGTAAATGGTTTAAATTTAGTCAACACTCAAAATATATCTTCACTACTCATTTTTGTCTGCCATATTTTCCTAAGTGAAGACATCTTTCAAAAGTGTTCACCTTCTAAAAGAGGGGAAACCAACTCAAGCGTATACTGTTTCCTCATCAGCATCTCCCAGGTGCCCGTCAGGTAGGGATGGAGAAGTGGGTAAGAATCTGTTCAGTATCTGAGGGCCAGGTACTTCAGTGATTAACCTTGGTTCTCCTGGATCTTCTCATAGGACCATGCTGGGTATGTTAAGGAAATGTGCCTAAAACTCATCTTTTGAACATACAAATGACTCAGTTCATGTTAGAACTGACACTTTCTTGCACAATGTCTGTGTTCAGTGCATCTAACAACACTCGTGGAAATGGGCTTCTAAGTGGCCAACGCATCTACAGCCTGCTGAACACGGTTTCACAAGTGATGAGGAATGCAGTGCCCTGGAGACCCTCCACCAGTATTCTACATGTATCTGTATAAACAGCAACAACTTTCATCTATGATCAACATAGGGATAGCTAATAAATATTAAAACTATTAAACTATAGGATAAAATGCAGGCCTCTCATAGAATTGAGTGATGTCATTTTGGTACATTCACCATTATTGTACTTTATTTAATAAAGAAATACATTTTCCCTTGCAAAGATAGCAACTGCAAGTTTACAAATAAAACCACAGACCTCTATGATGCTAAATCTTCAATTTTAACCAGCAACAAACTGATTTGCTTACAAATGGTCCATGGCACCATAAATAAAGACTATCAAAGGTCATAGGAGCTTAGAGAACAGGTTTATTGACAACAATCTCATAAATACCCTAAGGAAAATCCCAAAGTTTCTAAACCTAACATGTTAAAATCTGCTCTCACTGGCAATCCCTCAACAAAAGAGTAACATGTCACTACACATGAATGCCACATTCAAAATTTGCTTCACTTTAACATTTTGCCAAAAAAATTTTAAAAATGTAACTTTCACCCTTCTTGAGTGCAGTAAATCAACAGTCTTAATGTATCTTATGTAGCTGCTGTGAACCTAAAGGTTGTCATTCAGTAGTATATTAATTAGTCTATGAACAAACGGAGCCAAATAGTGATGTCTAAGTAGTCACAATGCAAACTTTGTGGTTTCCCTCCAAATCCCCCAAAGCTTATGAGACAGTTGAGAAACTGTTTGCATCAGCTACTAAGTCCACCTGTGTACCTCGGGTGTCTGAAACTAAAAGGGGGATTCTTTTGTATTTTGATAAAAATGTACTCAAAATATTTCATAACATTAATATTTATTGCTTTATATGAATACTGTATTGAAAGCCCAAGCATTCAGTTTACACACAAATTATACAATTATATCGCTTCACAAAGGCAGTGAACACATTACAGTCTACAAAATCTACTTTACAGAAATTTAAAAATTCTAAATATCAAAAGGTACAGCTGAAGAAACAGATATAAATTTGGCAGCCAGTAATTTTGACAGGGAAATTGCAGCTTGCATGACTTTAAATACGTGAATTTGAAAATATTGAGTTTAGAGTAGTAACCATTGTGCTTTGTGTTGATCTGAAAAATATAACACTGGCTGTCGAAGAAGCATGTTCAAAAATATTAATTCACTTCAAAATGTTATATAAATCATGGTGGTTTCTGTGTACCCCTAGAGTTTAATCATTTTAGCTCAGGTACATTACTGAAGTTATCTCCTAATTCTTCCGGTACTGCTGTTTCACACTCCTGCTGTGTGCCTATAGGATAATATAGAAAGGTGTAATGTTCACAAATGTTCAGAAAAGCAAGTGAAATGGGACCTGTGGACTCTTCTGAGATGTTTTCCTGTCAGGCTCCTAAGCACTCATTCTACCAAACAGCAAGCTAATGCTCCTACTCAACTCCCAAGATAAAACACATTTTCTCATAAATAATGAAGTCTTTTTTTCAGGCACCTTAAAAGTATACAAAAGAATTTTAGTTTGCACAGATCTCTTGGAATGTGTTTAACCTGGTATTTCAACAGACTTAAAGATTCCCAGGGTTTTACAGGGGCCGGATTTTATCTCAATTACTTAGAAGAAAAAGAAAATGTCTTCTGAAAGACATGAACTCAGTCATTACCAATAAAAAAGTATCCACTGTATTCATCTCTTATAGAAACAGAAAAATAGAACATTCCCCCTTAGAATAATCTATATATGTATATATGACTTAAAGTTCCATTGTACAGGTGAACAATAAAATCTGAAACCACATGAAACCCTATTAATTCACATGTTAACATGTTCAAACTATGACCGAAATATGGAAACCACTAGAGACAAGACACAAAAATCTTGTGTTTGTATAAACCAAATGTGATCATCTTTTAAAAGTTTTCAAAATTATAATTATCTTCCAGTTTAAAAACTTTAATTCTAAATTAAAAAAAAAAATCTATACACAAACCACTGATTTGAATACACCAGAAAAAAAAAAAAACAAACAAACAAAAAACCAAACAAAACAAGAAAATCAGCAATAAGCGGGACCCAGAGCCGCTGGTAGTCACAGCTCTTCCACGCACAACTCTTTCAGCGTTTATTCTTAAGGTTCTTTATTTTACAACCTGTTTCTCTTGTAAAACTAAAGGTCCACTTTATTACTTAAGTTTATAGAGTGTAAAACCAGAACTGTATGTAAAATACTGCCTCTAAGTGTTCCTAAGTAGCTAAGTCTTGTTCCATCGGTTCGTCCGTGACTTCTGTGGTTTCATCACTTTCCATGGATAACACCGAGGCGTCTCCTGGTTTCCTGGAAATAGACTCTCCTGACTCTTCTGTCTCAAGGCAGTCAGAACCACTACTCCCAGCCCCAGCACTGTCACTCCTTTCTGAGTGAGGGTCTCTCTGAGCTGGAGACCCGTCAGAGTCCTCCATGTGCATACCCTCCTCTGAAGGCTCTTCATTCACAGCTAAGGCCTCATCAGACTCTTTTTCTTCATTTTTTCTTTCCGGAACCATTTCACTTGATGCCATAAAAGACTCTAGAAATAAGCAAATGTAGTTAAGTTGTATTTTCAAAATAAACCCAGTAATGTTCCATGAATTGTTATCCACGGTTTCTAATCTCCTCAAACTTAACAAGCACACACAGGTTGGGCCAAGAGCCCCAAACCAACATGGTGAGGAGCACCCCTGTATGTGCACTCTTCTCTCACCTTCCTCCTCCTCCTCTTCCTCCTCCTCTTCCGTACAGTGCTGCCTGCTGTGACTTTCTCTGTCCTTCTCTGGAGGGGAAGACGCTTCTGCTTCCTCTGCTCTAGCAGAGCCTTCATTAGATACCGTCTGGCCGGCCATCTCTCGGACCTCACCTTCCTTGTCAAACCGCAGTCTTTTCACCTCATGCTCCTCGGCTTCCACAGCATCGTCATCTGGATGTTTATTTTTCACAGGGCTCAGGGAAGGGACTTCTGATTCAGGTAGTGGAGAATCACTGCCGATGGTTTAAAGTGTTATTAATAAAATTATTTTCCTCATAATCTACATTCTTATCTGTGAGTTGAAATACTTAACAAACTGCACTGCCAATTTAAATGGAAGTACCGGTGCTGAGAAAAACACAGAACAATCCCAAAGTAATCTGAACCAATTCTTGGATGTTCCCACTGGGACCTATTTGGCACTTTAATCTTTTTGAAAATATCTAGAAAATTTGTTTACATTGCTCTTCAACTGTCCTAACATAGAGGCCATAGCACCCACAGCCACATTAAGGCCAGCCAGTTCTGTCCCTCAGAACAGGAAGCGGGTCACCCCACAGGACTCATGGAAGTTCCAGGGCACCAAAGTCTGAAGATCTCAAAGTCCATATATAAAAGTATTTGCACAGAGCCTCCCTTCTATTTTAGAATCACTGCTAGGTGACATAGGGCCTAATGCAAGTAAACACTGTGGGTACAGGGGACAGAGTCTATACTTAAGCCAGTACAAAAACAACTTTCCCCTCAATTCCTTTTGATCACTTACTGGCTGAATCTACCAAACCCAGAGATGGAGCCCTTAAATAGAGAAGGTCCATGTGCCTTGTGAATATCAAACGGTGCTTAAAAAAAAAAACAAAAACAAAAACAACAAAAAAAACCCATTAACTTTTGTTAAGTTTCTACGTATTTCTGCCTCTCTTTAAATATAAATAAAACACACAAACCTGTGGGCTTTCTCTTCACGTGGCTGCAGGTCTGCCTCTTTGCTATCTGTGCTCTCAGGCAAACCATTTGTTGTCAAGGGGGCTGACAAAGAAAGCTTTGTACGACTGAGTGGCCTGGGAGTTCCAGGCCCATTTATGTTAGACCTATAATGAGATAAATGAACATCATTTTCCACTCACGGAAAGAATTACATATACTGCCCCATTACAAAGTATATATCAAAAGTATGCGTACTAATTCTGGTTTGCAGATCCATGCTCTAATTATAATTAGCAAGCATAGCCCGGTATAACCTACAACACAGACCTTCTATTTTCCCCATAGAATGTCAAAAAACAAAACAAAACAAACCACTAACATAAAACAAAAATCTATACTGAACCTGCTAACTCAAACACTCTGGATAGTTAAAAAAAAAAAAAACAACAACAAAAACCCACATTTTCTCACCTGTCAGTATAGTTTGGTGAGTTTCCAGGAAACATAACACCATTCATTCGGTTTAAACTATTAGAACTGTTCTTCCTGTAATAAAAGAAAACACTTCAGCTGGGCACAGTGGCACATGACTTTCATCCTAATACTGGAAGGCAGAAGCAAGTAGAGCTCTGCGAGTTCAAGGCCAACATGGAATTCATGGCTAATATAGTAAGCTCCAGGTCAACCAGGACCACAGAGTAAGCTCCTGTCTCAAAATAAAAGAAACACAGCAAAAAAAGAAAAAAACAGAGAGAGGAAAGGGTTATGAGTCGGTCACTTCTTTAATCCTGGTAGCAGCCTAGATGTAGAGCTGGAGAGCTGGCTCAACAGTTAAGAGCACAGTGCTCTTCCAGAGGACCCAGAACTCACACAGCGTCTCACAATCATCCACAATGTCAATTCCAGAAGAGCTGAACTCACTCCATGCACAAGTATACATGCATGCCGGCAAAAACACTGACACATAGGAAGCAAAATAAGCACATTTAAAAAAAAAAAAATGTGGGTCTTTAAAAACAGGCACTTTATAACAGGGCTGTCAAATTCAAACACAGAAATTAGCATGCATACACAACTTAAGTATGCGTAAAAATTACTATTAGTCAATGACATTTGGAATGCTCTTCAGATAACTTCATATTCATAAAAAAGCAAAACACTTAATTCAAAAGGAAATCAATTTTGCATTATATTTTTTAAGTTTTTCTATCAAGAAGCAAAGGAATTATCTCAGTATCTGACTTAATAAGATAAAGTCAAGAACTCTAAAAACAAAATTGCCTAATAATAAATGGCACTTAAGATTAAGCCAGTGGGTCTATGGAAGTAGAAGCCTCTTCCCCATACCCCAGGGCACAGAAAGGAGAGAAGGAGGGAGGGGAGACAGACAGACAGACAGACAGAGAGAGAGAGAGAGAGAGAGAGAGAGAGAGAGAGAGAGAGAGATTTCCTGAATATCTACCCCACAACAAAGAATTATACATGTGGCCTAAATGCTAATGGTGCCATGGCTGAACAGATGCCTGAACCAAGTCATTAATTTGGTACAGAAATCCTGACAACTCGCAATACCTGTCCATCATGGAGAATATCATGAAGCACCTTACTCCAAACCTAACTGCCACCCTTAAAAAAGCATCTAGGTGGCCAGAAGTATAGTAATTATCCAGTCTCTTTAGTCCAAACTTCTATACTAGAAACAATTAAGCGGTATTTTGGCAACATTCCCATCTCAGGTATCAGGTGGTAGATTTCAAAATGTATAGAAATACATTTAGTTACACATAAAATAAATGCACACTACTTTAACAACATTAAAATAATTAGAATATAGTAATGAATATCAAAAGCAGAAAGAAAATCTCCGTACTTACTCTGAAGAAGGACAGACACAGCTAACAACCATCACATTCTGAAATAACAAAAGTTATTATCAATGAGTGAAAGAAAAGCACAATAACCAAATAGTTTGAAACTCTCAGATTAAGCCTCCATTTATCTGAGTGAAAGTACTGGTTAAAAACAATAACAAAACCCCAAAACTAAGAGCAGTAAGAAGTAAGCCATCAAGAGGGTCTGACTGCATGCTCACTGGCCTACTTTATCATTTATCTTGAGTGCCTGTGTCTTTGAGTTCAGTTCAAGTCAGGAGAACCACCCACCAGACTCAGGATCCGGCCTGGGAGGTGGGTGCTTTGATGTGCTGAACCACCACCTAGGGTCTGGTCCCTATTTTTACCCCACTCTTTTAAAGCCTTGGCTGGCTTGGAATTCACTATGTAAACCAGGTTGTCCAAGAACTCAAAAGGCAGAGACTTGCCTCTTGAGTCCCAGATGCTGGAATCAAAAGTTTGTACTACCACACGAGGCTGAAGTGGTTTTCTTACAATTCCAATAATTTAAAGCAGATAAATGGCATTATGACTCCTGGAAACTCACCAAGCTACATAGGTGATAGTGTTGGTTCATTTCTAAATTCCCTTTTTCTAGCTTTTTTTTTTTTAAGCATACTTTGGAACTCCAACAATGAGTAATGTATATAAATGCAGTCTATTTAAATTTCCATTTTTCTGTGCATGCACTTACACTTGGAAGACCTCACTGAACAAGACACACTCTCTCAATTAAACCAAAGCTTGATAGCCAGCTTACTCTGTGGGTCCTCCCTCTATCTATACTACTCAAAACCGGAATTTACTATAACCAGAACATATGTTGGTCCTAGGGATCCAAATTCTGGTCCTCACAAAGGTGTGGCATCCATCCACCACCCCACCCTACACCCCAATGTGATATCTTGTGTGAGCCAAATCCCTAGTCCCTCTTCTAAAATTATTATGAAATGTAAATACTTAGTCCAAGTGTGATAAAAAAAAATTTTTTATAAAGCAATGTTCAACCCAAAGAAAAGACCAACCCCCCTCCTTTGGAAATCATACCCAAAAGAGCACTTTTAAGGTCTCCTCAAAGCCCTAGCACCCAACTTTCAGACAAAACAGATTGTTTAAATCACTAGCTCAAACATTGTAAAACATCAAAGCACTGAGTTGGCAAATGCAGGCAGAGATATCCTATCTGTTCATCAAAAGCTTCCAAAACACATTGCTAAGGGTCCTTGAGTTGAAGTACCACGAACCCTGTAGTGTCCTGCCTTGCAGTATTTCATTAAATAGACAACAAAAAAGATCAACAAAATGTATGAGTCTGATAAGACCCAAGAACTATCAAAAATTCCAAAGTTTAATGATCTTAGATTCCTGTTCCTAGAGTAAAAGAATTAATTTCGAAACAAACAAAAATTGTATTGTCAACTATGTTTCAGGATCAGCTACCATATAAGAATTAGTTATCTGTCCAAATTTAGATGATCCAATTACTCATTCCAGCAGTGACTTAATGTTTTGATCAAACATCAACACCTTTGTGATTAAGTTACTTCCCTTCTCCAGAAGGATCTTTCTTTAGTGGCAGTATGCTACCATCATAATGTGAATTAGAATTTTCTACTCAATATATCACTAAAATGCTTTTAGCCATGTTTCCACAACTGTGTGGCTCTGAATTCCAGTGACACAACGTACTGCTAACACTCACTTTTTTCTAGTAGGCTTTGTTTCTGTTTGCTTAGCTAAGAAAATGTTTGTAAAATAAAATAAAAATTTAAAAAAAAAGAAAAGAAAGAAAAAAGAAACCCTGACAGCGGTGATGTGATGTGATGCACACTTTTAATTCCAACACTCAGGAGGCAAAGGCAGATCTCTAGGTTTGAAAAAAAGCCTGGTCTACAGAGTGAGGTCCAGGCCAGCCAGCCAGAGAAACCCTGTCTCAGAAAAGAAAACCAAAATAATAACAATAAAATTAATTAATTAATTAATTAATTAAAGAAGAAAAAGAAAGAATAAGCATCTTTCCTTAGATTTAATTGTTGCCTGGAACCTCTTGGGCTTCTTTTCTGCCCCTGCTTATAACTTTTTATCTGAAACATACAATAATTTAGAAAACAAAATAATTTAGTAAATAGTCTATGATACAATTCTTGCCATTATCTTTTCTGGGACCTATTGGGTTTCACTTTAATTCTTGTCACAGAATACATACCTTTTCTACTCCTCTGAGAAATTTGTCAGTTCCTGTATAATTTCTTCTTGGATCTGTTAGCAACTCACATAGTCGCTGAATGGTAAAAGGGATACTGCAAAAGAGTAATTTTATAGTTTGTAAGAAACTAGAAGCAGTGCTTCAAAGTGAAGCTTTATGGAGTCATTTGTATTAAGTGTATTAAGCCACAAATAATGAATGTAGGTGTCACGTAAAGCAATACAAAGGAACACTGAAAACCTGAAAAAAAAATTAGTGCAATATTCTAAATCGTGATCACTCAATTTGAACTTTACAAGAAGCAACTGAAATAAAAACTGTTAGTCTATTTACAAACAGAATGATTTCTTTCTTATGCATTCTTTTGCACCCAAACATCATCATAAACAACTGTTACTGGATAGAAAGACAAATTAGTCTAACAGAAAAAGTATTTTATATATGACTCTACTCCATCACTACAACTTTATATATAAAACCTATAAATTTAGTCAAACATTATTTTATAAGGGGTTAACTACACTTAATCTTTTTACCAGAATGTAGTTTTCTCCCACAATCACAGCAAATACAAGACTGAAAGTCTTGGAACAATAATCATTTCACAGAGTTTTGAGGAAACCCGAAAGATGGTTCAGCAGTTAAAAGTACTGGCTGCTCTTCCAGAGAACTCAGGTTTGATTCCCAGAACCCACATAACATAGGAGCCCACAATTTCTATAACTCTAATCACAAGAGATCAAACATCATCTGGTTTCCATGGAAATCAGGCACACAGTGGGTACATAAAACACATGCAAAACAACCACACTCATAAATTTTTAAAACACTTTGCCTCACAAAATTATTATCATCAGAACTACAGCTAAGTGTAATATTATAAGTACTAGATGTGACAAATGCTGAGAGAAAAAGTACAGAATACATATTTGGATTTCAATGTTTTCCATTAAAATATACTTGTGCAGCTTATGAAGAGAACTGCAAAGTCTCAGATTCACATACAATACTCAGAGGGTCTTTGTGAGTCGATGCTTTCATACAAGTCTACTCTACAGCAATGCAGCTAATGTATGACAATGACATTTTCACTGTACCACACACATTTGACAGAGAGACAGAGACAGACAAAAAGGTCTCACTTTTCTAGACCAGGCTGATCTCAAACTCAGTATTTGCCTACTTCTGCCTGTCAACATTCAGTAAATCTCATATTCTTAGCACAAAGATCATTCTTGCATTCTTATGTCAGTGTAAGATTTAGAAAATGTTTAAAGGAGCGTTTGTTTATAATAAAACAGATGTTTTCTGACTTAAATCCAAGGCTTTATCTAAAATTAAAGAGTATTCTGGCAAAAAAAATGTAAAATAAAAACAACAACTGCCTGACATATTCACAAACAAAACCCACAGAACAATGCAATGCACAGCATAAACATATAACCTAAATAAAACTAAGCAGGTAACCTATTAAAAAAAAAAAACACTAAAATAACAGTAACAGACACGTAGATCAATGGAACCAAAGGTGTGCACATAATTACAGTCATCCCATAATTAACAAAGATGCCTAAAAATACGCAATAATGAGAAAGACAAGACAGCATCTTCAACAAATGATACTGGGAAAACTAGATGCCCACATGTTAAAAGAATAAAATTAGACCCATTATCTATTACCTTGATCAAAAATCAGTTCAAAATGGAGCAATGACCTCAACGTAAAGCTTGAAGTGCTGAAACCATTAGAAGAAAACATAGGCAGTGTCTACAAGATATAGGTGTAGCTAAGGACTTTCACTCAGAAATTCAGGCCAATAATTGATAAATGGGACAAAACTAAAAGGACTCTATATAGCAAAAGGAAGAGGAAGATCACAGATAAGAGAATTTTTGTCAGCTATACATCTGATAGAGAATTAATATCCAGAATATGTGAGGAAAAAACTTAAAAAAAAGAAAACCAACACAATAAAAAACCCAAAGAATCAACCCAATTTAAAAATGGGCCACTATCTGAGCAGAGTTTTCAAAAGAAAAAATAAAAATGCTTCAGAAATTATTTTTAGGTATGTTCAATATCCTTAGCGACAGGGAAATGCAAATTAAAACAATTTTGAGTTTTCATCTCACCCCAATCAAAATGGCTATAGTCCAGAAAACTACTAACAGATGCTGGTATGGAACCCTTACACAATGTTGGTGGAATTGCTAACTGGAGCATCCTCTATGGAAATCAATGTGGAGAAATTTCAAAAAGCTAAAAGTAGATCTTCATATGATCCTGTTTTCCCACTCCCCTAGGCTATATCCAGGGGACTCAACACCCTATTCTCCAGATACTACATGTTCACTGAAGCGCTGCTAACAGTTAAGTGAAGAAATGGAAGCCACCAACTGATAGATGTAACAAAGATGTGGCTAATATACACAATAATCTTGGGCTGTAGAGAAAAAAAGGAATCATGCTCTTTGCAGATAAATGGAATTAGAAAATAGAATGTTGCGTGAGTTAATACAGACTAAGAAAAGCAAACTTCTTCCTTATTTATAGATCCTAGTTCTGAATCATTACACATGAATATATATATAAACTGGAATAGCCACAGAAACCAGGAGAGTAAAAAGGACCAAGGAGTGTGATGAAAAGGAGCTCTAGAAGGGAAGAGGACACAGGTGCTATGAAGAAGGAAATGGGAAGGTGGAGGTGGGTGGGATAACAACTTTAATACAGAAGAAGAGAGAATAAAGAGGGATAAGTACACTAGGAATGCATTCATATGTGTATATACACAGTTTAAATGCAGCAATGGAGTGATAATAGTCGCCATAAACTAACAAAAACTCCAGTGCCAAGCATGGAAAGCCCTCGTTGGAGTTGTGAGGGTATCTCTCCAGTCAACATAAGCCATAGCCTTTGGTGGCCTAGGAGAATGTGAAAGACTGACTACATTGTTGAAGATGTCAGCCACACTGCAGACACAGGGCTTGGAAGAAAGAATAGGGTAGATCTGACCTGGAAGTGCCTTCCTGAAGACCAGATACAGCAGTGCTATGCAAACTGCCATGGGAGAGCAGCAGTCAGTCCGACCCCGCTGTAAACACTACAAAGCACAATGACTAGCCCAGCAAGTTATTGCCAATGGTTGAATAATGGCACTCTTATCTTGGAGCTAACCAACAGTTGTGTAACTGGACTGAAGGCTGACTAAATAGGAGAGAATTCATGCTTCTTACTATAAACCTAATCAACTACCTACCCACTCTGATCCAAGGTTACAAACCATTGGAGAACCTTCTATATTGGCATGTTCCTAAAACCAGTACACTGTCCATCCGCACTCCTAAGTATTTATCTTTATACTCACAAGTGTAGCTCTCACCCATCATCAAAGAAGCTTCGCTTTTTTTATAGCAGATAGAACTCTAACAAGAGGTTTCTGGCTCCACTGGGCTATAGGTCTAGCTTGCTGTCGCTGCTCAGGACCCTTAAAAATGACTCAGACACTTTCATTAATTTTATGTGTTTGGCCTTGGCTCAGGCATATTGTTAGCTAGTTCTTTTATCTCAATTTAACTTATTTTTATTATTCTGTTTTGTCATGTGGTCCATGGCTTATCTATTTTGTAAGATTTTGTAACATGGGAGACTGAATTTTGTCTCTCATTTTAAATTTTTGATTTTTTGTCTATGGTATTTAATAGAGGCCAAAACATTTTATTTTACAGGATATAGAAAGACATTTTAATATTATTTTTTGGTCTAATTAAAAAGGAAGGTTTTAATTTAATATAGTAAAATTATGTTTAAAACAGCTATTAAGCAAGAATTATATCTAATCTTCGTACTTAACAAAATTAAAAAGTATTTTATCATTTATTTTATTTTCTAAAGTTTTATGTTTAATATATTTTTTAAAGTAACTAAGAAAAACTATACCTATAACATTTTTAACTACATCAAAGACTACAGAAGGCTATAAACAGGATGTGCAAACAATTTTTTTTTTTTTTTTGGTAACATGTTGGAGCATCTATCTTTAGCCTATAGGCCTAGAGTCTCCGACCTATCTTTTAGTAAATTAGGAAATTGGAAGGACTGCTCTGCCTATTTTGGCATAGTTTGTCAGTTGCTTCTCGAGTATTAAAGGATGTTTGGCAGTTTTCTTGCTTGTTTTGTCAAAGTTGAGAGGTCACTTTTTTTATGAGTCTTGCATGTCTAGTTTATATAGCATATTGTCAAGCAGTCAATACAAGAACAGTTTTTTGTCCAGTGGCTAACCGTTGCCAAAAAGAAAGTAAACTCCACAAGAAACCATTACAGAAAATCACAAATGATCAAATCCACAAGTGATATATCTACAATGCAATCCCTGTCCTAAGGCCCAAGAACATTGCAAAAAGGAATCTAGGGTACAAAGGGGTGGAAAGACTGCATGAGCCAGAGAACCAAGATGCCTTCTGCTGAACAATATCTTCTCTAAACACAACAGGAAAGCTGCACCGTTCAAACAAGACCTGCATGACAACATCAGATCGGTGAGCAAAAATCACACAAGATCCTTCCCACAGATGAAGAGCCATGGGCAAAGCAGGGCATAGAGAGAAGGCTCCATGATTAAGAGCACTTACTACTCTTGCAAAGATCCTGGAATTTGGCCTTGGGGTGCTCTTCTGTGCATATGGTACACAAACCTACACTTGAGCACATATAAAGTTACAGCAATAAATGGATGCAGAAAAAGAAAAATCCGTCTTTCCCAGTTAGCTCTAAACACATATACATAGAGCACCACTAAATCAACTCAGTATGCTGTGTATACACACATACAGATAGGAGCCATTCACTTTCATGTGTAGCATGTAGTTTTAATAGGCCTTTTTTTCCCCCGCCGGTCTAACAAACTGTTTAATACACCTAACTTAAATATCTATCATCAAAAACAGAAGAAAAGCTGGATGTGGTGGGCTGTTACATCCTTGCAAGGTCCCAAAACCTTGACTAAAGGTGGTAAGAGAATGAAGAAAGGACCAACATACAGACACATAAACACAGAAAGCTAGGATTGATGGTCTAGGACAGAGAACCCATAACAGCTAGGAAACTCAGTATGTTTACTATTTATAACTGAACAAGGAGGTAGTTTTAGCTAACCTCAGTAAGAACAGTCTCTAAAAGAGAGTCTCTCTTCAGGCCATAAACATCCAAAGAAGAATGCTACAGTGGACAGTTTCTGCACACTGTCAACATTCACCAAAGAAAGGCTTTTGCCACTCCCATGAGTCCTTATTATGTCAAACACACAATTTTACCTGCTCCCTACATGACGCTGTCTCAAATAAAAGCTGAACAGGTTCCTATTTTATTATCTCACACAATTCAGAAACATAAGCCTAGTAACTTTATCTTTACTTGAAGCACTAGGTTCTTTCCATACTGGCAAAGAGCCAAGGGTGCAAGTACATTAATGTCTGTATCAGTCCACATCCCAACATCAATCTAGAGTATGTCAAAGCCTTTAACAAAGTTAACCCCTATCATCAGAAGGCAAGGTGAGGGAATAATTATGTAAGGAGGAATAAGTACCAAATTATACCAATTCTCAACTAATTATAACCTGGAAAGGAGAAAGAAGGAAATAAACACATTTTAATGAGTAGACTCAATGAGCTAGAGATGGCTCAGCAGTTAACAGCACTTGCTGTCCTTTTGGAGTACGGGGGGTTTGGTTCACAACCATCTGTAACTACAATTCCAGGGGATCAGACCCTCTTCATATATCCACTGGTGCTAGGTGAATATATATAAATATATGCAGACTCAACACTTTACACATAATGTAATCTTTAAAATATTAATAGATATATTCAGTTAACAAATGCTTACCCAAATAATTAACAAAAATACAGACATTTTCTCAACCAGTAAAGTAGCAGAAAACCCAGAAGCAATAAAGTACCACAGTGAGTAAAGAACAAAGTAACAGAAGGAAGAATCCATCCTGTTAGTTACATGAAAACAACTAGAGTCAATGATAAAGCAAACAGCAAACCTGTTTTAATCTGTATAAAATCCACAATGGATAAAAACCAAATAAATGCTCTTTTGCAAAAATACAAACTGGTGCCTCAAATGTAAAGAGAAAAGATGCAGATGTGCAGCGCACACATAAAACCCCACCCAAGTTCTCAGTGCACATGTGAAAACCCATCAGTCTAGATGTCTACCTCAGTCTTCTACAGCCTTGTGTAAAGTCAGTTATCCCTAGAAGCTGGCCATTTAGGTAATCAACAAGCAAAACAAACAAAAGCAAGTAAAGATACTTTAATTCTTTAAAAAAGAGGGAAAGTGAATGAACAACTTGCAATTTAGTGAAAAAAATTACATACTCAAAATTTACTGACCAAATGGGAAGGAAATATGGGAAGAGACCAAACTAAAGGCCACTTGAGAGGTTGTATGAAAACCCATAAGTAGAAGATTCTTAAAATAAATACACATATATAACTCTAAATGGAATCACCAAATGAGGGAGATACAGCCCCACTTAGACATCTTGAAACCAAATGAAGCCTACAGTTCTATGAATGTGTTAACTACTGGCCACAGGGGCCCCGTGGACACCCCCAAAGAACCTAACCTATTGATTGCTCTCCACAAAATCATTTTTAAGAGCCTATTGCTCAGATAACACATACTAAACTTACTGAACACAGACACTACCCAGAGCCTTGACCCCTATAGACCTAACACCAGAAAGTACCCTGTACCCTACAGGGGAAAGGTAAATACCAACCCAGCCACAAACCCTTCAATGTACAATGCTAACTGCCCCCAAGATACACTGGTGCAATAGTGGCACAAAGCTTGGTTAGGGGAGTAAACAATATCTGAGTGGATTTAAAGGCCTACTCCATGAGATAAAACTCATACCTGCTTGGAACCCTGACACTGTTGGGTAGCCACGAATCTGAGACTAGATACCTAGTCTGAGGTAACCTAGGGGAAAACCAAATATTACTGTTGTGCTAAAGTATCATAACAATAAAAAGACACCCAGTGATATTCTACTGTACTCATCATAATCAGACAGTGCCTTGCTCAGCCATCACCTGAGATGCTTCCTCCTACAAGCAGATGGGAACAAATACAGACACCCACAGTCAGACAACAGGAGAGAAGAGAATGAGAGACCTTGAACACTCAAGCCCTAAATGGGATGTCTCTATCAAATCTCTCCCCTCAGGGCTCAGGGAACTGTTAAAGAGAAATACAGAGTGTAAACACAGACCAAGTGACATACAAATAAACTCATAGAGACTGTAGCAGCACGCACAGAGCCTGCACAGGTCTGTATTAGATGGGATCCCAGAGCTGAGAAGTGGACACACACCCTGATCACTAACCAAAAGCTAGTTTTTCGAGGAGTCTCACTGGGGAAACAAACCAAGGATAAGACCCCATGCATAGTAGAAGGCCAACACAAACTAAACCTGAAATCTTTGGAAGTTTTTTCATAATATTGTATTGAGGCTTCTTTTTTTTTTTTTCCTTTTTCAAATCTTATAAGTCCTTCACAAATATATTATGGATTCCAGTTTTGTGTTTTCATGAAATTCCTGTTTGAATGTGTCTCTGCATCTTTTTCTTCTGTTTTATCCTACTCTGATGTTTTTTATGCATGTGTGTGCTGCAGACACACATGCAGACAAAATATCCATACAAAAAAGAAAAAGTTGGCAAATACATCAGAAAAACACAAAGCAATTAATAAAAGGGCTGTATGAAAAGCATGGCATTTTATTACACAAAAGTACAAACTACAATCTCAAATGTAGACAGAAGAGCAGAAGAAATGTACACAAAACCATAAAATACATATATAGTAATATACATGAACACTGTGATAGGGCTAGGATACAGGTAAGTGGTAATTTACAACGGATTTAATTTCAATCTCCAGAATCTCCAGAAAAACACACACACACAGAGGGAAAGGGGGAGAGAGAACCTGCTTAAGTGTGATATGCTCTTGCCTAGAGCAGTAAATTAACAAAAGATAGTTTGTACAATGTGTGCTACAAACAAGCATGGCTCCCAGCACTGCTCCCTAGCTTCATTTACAAAAGCCTCCTCACAACCATAGAGAGAGGTATATTGTGAGCTGTTTACATATTAGAAAACAGAACCACAAAAGACAATGTATGCACACTTGGGGTAACATGTTGGTGGAAGCCAAGTGACTGTTAAAGAACTTAACATGGGTGCTGAGGGACCAACTGTGACCCTCTGCCATGTCTTGAGACCCTCTTCTTTGGGTTTTTGAGACCCAGATGTCACAATGTAGCACTGGTTGGTCTGCATGCAGTCATAAATCATTGTGCCTCAGATTCCAGAGTATAAGGATAGGTGTGAAGAGTCACCACAGACTATCAAAGCGTTTACCATTACTGAAAGCAAAGCTTTTATAAAATAAAAATACTCTAGCATATAACATCATTCTAATACATCAATGATATCTGAAGATCTTTCAAAAAAGAATAAAGATGTACCAAAGACAACCCGAGAAGTATACTATCTAAGAAGAAGACCCTCAACTGATGAAGAGCTGGGGAGTTAGCTCATTGGATAAAGTGTTTGCTGTGCCCTTTAACAAGAACCTGAATCTGAATACCCAGCACCCTATAAAAGCTTGAGTGCTGGCACACATCTATATCCCAGATGCTGGGAGGCAGACAAGAGGATCCCCGGGACTTCATCACTGTCAGGCCAGTCTAGCCAATCAATGAGCTCCAGGGCCAGGAGCAATGGAATAGTACAGTAGGACAGAACCTGTTGTGGCCATAGGCACTGCGCAGGTAAGTACACATAAAGGCATACTCCACACACAAATTATTTTAAAAAAATGAATTATTAACAAAATCTATCAAACCTTTATTTAGAACTTGAAAACAATGGTTGTCACATTTCAACATCAATATAGACCAAAAAGGCAGACATAAAATGAAAACTCATAACTTAAATTCTCCCTAATTAAGAGTAAATAATCCAAACAGCCATTCTGAAAACTTGAATTAAGATACTCAGATTAAAAAAAAAAAACAAAAAACTCCAACAACCCTAAAGAGCAATTATGTTTAAGTGTGCTTAGGCATTTAATGACAATTCAAGTCATCTAAAGTAGATGAATACAGGTTTTAACAGGTTAAAAAATAATAAATATTTTAAGTTTAGCTAACTTATTTACCTATTATCTAGTCTAATAGAATTAATTACAAAGAGTTGCTCTTATTAATTTATAATTAGTGCACAATATTCAAAATGTAGTGGCATGATTCATTTTAACTTCCATACATTTAGAATGTCTACTGTGTGTGTGTGTGTACTAAATACAAATATTCTACAAAGGAAGTTTGTTTATGCTGCATACATCCAGCTCAAGAATAAATTTTATGCAACACAAAACATGCGTAACATATGGCTTCTTTCCCATATGTACTTTTAAAGAGCCCCAACTAAACTCATAATGAACAGGCATATGGTTAAATAATTAATGGGGCATTGGGGTATCTCCTGGAAATACTGATACTGCAGACAAATTTCCAAACTTGAAATGAAAATAAAAAGCTGAGAATGGTGGTACATATTTAATGCCAACAAGGACAAAGGGGCAGTGGATCTCTATGAATTCAAGGCCACCTGGTCTCAAACTCCAGCCTCCAAAAGAATAAGGCTATTTATTGTATAAAAACATCTAATTAAAACCTCTTCACATAACACCTATCAATAAACAGGAATCTTATTAACAGAAACCCAATTCACTGTACTCATACTGCTGTCACATGCTTCAATACTTCAACACATGCCAATGCAATATTCTACAATATTCATAAATACATCACGCCTTTAGCAAATATAAAGTGCTAGGTTAGAACTTAATGACTATTAAAAGCACAGAAACATTTTTAAAGTATCATATTCAATTAGTGTTCCCAGTTTTCAATGTTTTACAAAAGATTAAAAATGTTTAGTTATTGGGAGAAAGGGGGGCTCAAACTCTAAATAAACCTAAGTATAAATACGTCTTCACCAAATATCAAGATAATACCAAATAAAAAAAATTAAAATATTTCTTGATAAGTGACCGTCACTGCTACCTTGATAAACACATGTACAAAGTATGAATACCCCTAAAATTCATAAAATCAGTTCAAGTATTCAAATTTTTTTTCAGTGAAGACTGTAAACATTTAAAATATTTATGAGCCAAAATTTGGCAAGCATAGATGGGTGGTAGTGGTGATGCGTGCCTTCAATCCCAGCACTCAGGAGGCAGATAGGTGGATCTCAGAGTTCAAAGTCAGCGCTTGGTCTACAAATCTAGTTCCGAGAGAGCCAGAGCTGTTACACAGAGAAACCATGTCTCAGAAAGGAAGAAAAAAGGCAAGCACTAGAGATATGAGCCCAACAAACTTAAGAAATAACATGTTTCTAAAATTAAATCTTTAAAATATTATTATGTGCATACCCATTAAATCCAGTGACAATTTTCAGTATTCTTTCCTTCATTTCATCAAAGGGAATATATTCAACATTAGGATTGGGAGGACCTCTTGGTTCAGGAGCTGAAGTTCTGAAATCATCCATCACTTTCTCCAGTTTGAAAATAAAATAACCTTTAAATTGGGACCACTGTATCCTATAAAGAAAAAAGTTAGAAAGCATTAACAATTAACCTTGCAATTACTTAGCACTAAACACAGACATAAAGATGCTCATAATTTCCACACTATAATACTTATGTGTACTTAGGAAGTTTCTTACCACTACTAAAAGTACAGAATAAGTCACGTTTGGTAGCATGTATGTACCTTTAATTCCAGCATTTAGGAGATGGTCTTAGGATTTCTACTGCTGTAAAGAGATCATGACCACAGCAATTCTTATAAAGGAAAACATATAATTGTAGCAGCTCACTTACGGTTCAGAGGTTTATTCTATTATCGTTATGGAAGGAAATGAGGTAGCATGCAGACATGGTACTGAAGAAGGAGCTGAGAGTTCTTACATCTTGACCCCCAGGCAACAAGAAATAATTTGAAATACTGTGCATAACTTGCCTCAAAGCCTGCTCCACAGTGGTCATACCTCCAACAAGGCCACACCTCCTAATGATGTCACTCCGACCTTATGGGGGAAATTACACTCAAACTATCAAACTGAGGCAGAAGGATTTCTTGAGTTTTTAAGGCCAGTCCTGTCTACAAAGTTCTAGGTGAATCAAGGACCACACAGTGAGATCTTGTCCAGAAAAAAAACAACAAGAAAATCAAAATAACAAAGTTCTCTTCCTCCTCCCTTTTCAGTCGGTGTCACTTGAGGTATTGAGGGTACTGGTCTCAGCCTCTCTGACATAATGAATAAAGGAAATAAGCACCTGAGCTAGGAAGATGGCTCAGTGTTCAGGCACCCACAACTCAGGCTTGAGGACAAGACTTTGGATCCCCAGAATCAAGTACCAAGTGGGTGTGGTGGCCTGCCTAGCACTCAGAAGGCAAAGGCAGAAATCCATAAAGCTGACTGACCAGCCAAACAAAACAAGCTGTACCAGCAAACTCTGGGTTCAACAAAAGACTTAACTCCACTCAACAAATAAGGTGGGGAAAGAAATCATTAATTCCAACATCATCTCTTGACTACAAAGATAAATTATACAAACACACAGGCATACAAACATGAACACACGCATGAGAAACAATATACAAGTAAGCCATTTATTTATTATTCATTGTTGGGTAGTGATTTCCTCCAAGATAAAACACTAACATTATTCAGCTCACTGCAATCCATCTTCCCCAAACTCATGTAAGCAGTAAGAACGTCTGCCTTTTTAAAAAGTGTATGGATGTTTTGTCTAAATGCTTGCTTGTGTACCCTCTGGACACCTGGTGCCCAAGGAGGCCACAAGAGTTTGTCATATTTCCTGAAAATAGACTTGCCATACGAGTGCTGGGAATCAATAACCAAGACCTCTGGAAAAGGAAATGCTCTTAACCACTGAGCCATCTCTCCCCTCCCTCCCACCCCAGACACTCTTTAGTCAAGCTGAGTAAGCTATATTGTCTGGAAGATGAATTCTCTGACCTGCTCAACTGCCTATAAGCAGGACAGTGTGCTCCATTATTGCCAGCTTCAGTAACCTGGCAGGCATGTTCGGGTTGGCTTTTGATACTAAAACTGCCTTAGAGTCACTTCTGCTCATCCATACTTCAGTATCAGCAGTGTCAAGGTTTGAATAGAATGACCCCATAGGCTCATATTTGAATGCTTGGTTATTAGGGAGTGACAGGGATTAGGAAGTGTGGTCTTGGAGGAAGTATGTCACTGGGGGTGTGGGGAAGGGGCTTTGAGCTTTCAAACACTCAAGCCAGGTCCAGTGTCTCTTTCTTCCTGCTGCCTGTAGATCACGACACAGTAGAACTCTCAGTTCCTTCTCCAGTACCCTATCTGCTTGCATTCTGCTATGCATCTGGTAACAGACTAAACCTCTAAACCAGCAGTTCTCAAATGTGGGTTGCAATCCCTTGGGGTGTCAAAATATACTTTCACAGGATAGCCTAAAACCATTGGAGAACATAGACATTTACATTTTAATTCATAACAGTAGCAATATAAGTTACAAAATAGCAACAAATGTTATGGTTGGGTCACCACAAAATGAGCAGAGCCATTAGAAGATTGTGAACGCTTGCCTAAAATGTAAGCAAGCCCCCAAATGCTTTTCTTTATAAGAGTTGCTGTGAGCATGGTGTCTCTTCACAGCAATAGAACACTGAGTAAAACAACCAGTAAAAATAAACTTGAGCCAGTGCTCATCAAGTTGGACTACAGTGATATTCTTACTTTAGTCTGACAATGGTTTTTGTTGACAATGGTTTTTGATGAAGGTGAGTAGAGGTTTGTTCATATCTCCCTGAGAATAGTACCAACCTTTTAAGCCTTCCCTCATATTTTACCATTAATATAAGAAAAAAGGTGAGGATGATACCTGAACAAACAGTCTAAATTCTAGGAAATATAAAAGTTAGGGATGTCACCTGTTTTCTTGTGCAGACAGTATTTCATTTAAGTTCACTAAACATAATTACAGAAAACAGTATTAATTTGCTACACATAACTGTCTAGCAGTCCTATAAACTAGAGAGTAGTTTCCATTTATGATTCAGGCTTGAATCAGCAGTTAGACTTCTTCACTATGTTGACAGCTATGCTAGCAACACTGAACACAACGCTGGTGGGAAATTGATAACCCAGCAGCAATCCAGAAGCAGCACCAAATCACATTAACAGTACTATTATCAGAAATTTAGTTTTGTTTTACTCTGTTTTAGATCTGGAGTTGGAAATGTGACACAGTTGGTAGAATGCTCACCTAGCATAGATGGCATGCCCTGGGCTTGATCCCTAGCACTGCAAATATTGAGCAGGATGATGAAAGACTAACTAAGCAATGAAAGATGCAGAAATTCAAGGTCAGAATGGGCTAACATGAGTTAAGCCCTTCCATCCTTATCATTTTAACAACCCTCACTCAATAGCAAGTTCATGAGCAGTTAAAAGATCCTGAGGCAGAGCAAGTAGGGTCACAGACTGTGGTCCCAGCTACTCAAGAAGCTAAGGCTGGATGATCACATGAACCCAGTTCCAGTTCAGCCTGAATCAGTATAACATTTCCTGAAGAAACAGGAAGACCCATGATCAACAAATTGATTTCAAAAGACTTTGCATCTTAAGTTGGAAATTCATGACAGATTTTTATGCTAATACACAGAACCTATATTTTTCTTTATAAGAGTTGCTGACAAAGTTGGAGGATAGGTTTAAATTTAAAGTTGGAATAAGGTGAACCTTAAAAGGATAAAGCAAGCTGTACAAGGAAAAAAAAATGTAAGAACCATTATAACCCTTACCTCCTTCTGACTAGTTAAAAAAAAAAAAAAAGAAAGAAAAAAAAAAAAAGAAAAGAAAGAAACTAGGAAACCCAGCACCTCAAACTGAAATCTCACAATGAGAAATAAGGTTTACTTAAAAATACTCTAGCACTGTGAACTTTGGAAGGGTAAACACCCAGGTTAGTCGTCTTCCTGCCAGTCCTAAACTTGGCAACATTATAGGCTGTGTCACTATGAAATAGTAAACCAAAGTAAATCCCTTCTTTCAACTGCTTTTGTTCAGATATTTTATCACAGTAATAACAAGGTCATCAACACAAGCAGCACACAGAACGAGTCTGTAGGCTGAACACAATATTAAGGAACTTGAGCATGATTTGGTATCAGTAGGGCTCATATATCCATACCCTGAAGAACCCAAGGGATGGCTATTAGTTTGCAAATTCAAAGAACTCACAGGAGTAATTGAAATTGACCACCCTAAGAATTAACAAGACAGACCTGTATCAAGGCACGATATAGAGAAAGTGCACAATCTTAGAACCAAAGAGAAAACCCTACAGTTCATTGATGAAACACAGAGGACTTCAGACTTAGAAAAGTTGGTGTCATAAGAGCAATAGGAAGACACCTTCAAAATCTGGAGATGAGGATTTTTCTACTATATGCCCAAACTATCAAGTAGGACAGTGATAGTAACACATCTTCAAACAATAAAAGCAGAATTTCTGTCCAGCCTTCTCACTCCATGAAAGGATGGCATAGTGTCTAGAAAATGAAGATCACAAATAAATCAGAATTATGAGGGAGATGTTTCATTAGAATTGTGATCTTTGTAAACTGTGAAGATTTCTATCTTTATCACGTGGTTAAAATTAAAAATCTACAGGTAATCACTGAAATAAACATGGACAAAGAATGGCTCTTTCTGAGCCAGCAAGATGGCTCAACAGGGGAAGGAGCTTGCTGCCAAACCTGATAACCTGAGTTCAATCTCTAGAACCTACACCGTAGGAGAAACAAACTCTTGAAAGCTGTCCTGACCTCCATGGGCACTGTTACACATACGTCCATCACCCCAAACAATTTAATTTTAAAAATGCCCCTTCATCACTGGGCATAGAGACCCATGCCTGTAATCCTAACAGAAACTCTACAATGGGGCTGCTTGGACTAGCCTTTCCAGGGGTCACAAAAGCCAAGAGAAGATGCAGAAGTAGCCTGTGCACCTGACACTGACTAAAAAAGTGATCTAACCATGGCTCATACTTGCATTCGGTTTATTTCTATCAGACAGAGGCATGTTTCACCTCAAGATTTAGGTATTAAAGAATGAGATGTACTTGGTCTGTCTGGGAGTAATGAATATACTCTAAGGCTGTGGTTCTCATCATATAGCTCAACAATCCCTTTGAGTGTCTGATGGCCCTTTCAGGTTACCTTTATGAGCATAGGGACAGAGATTATAATTCATAACAGTAGCAACATTAATTATAAAGTAGCAATAAAAGTAATTTTATGGCCGGGGTCACATGAGGAATTGTATCAAAGAGTTACAGCATTAGGAAGGTTGAGAAGCACTGATCTAAAGAGACATACACCCTCTCCACTACTGACATATGCTGTTCTTGCACAGGGCCAAGATTAGGTTTAGAGCACTTCCACTTCCACTAACAACCATCAGTAAATCCAGCTCTAGGAGATCTGATGCTCTTTTCTGAGCTCCAAGGGCCTCTTCTGACTCTAGAATTACCAGGTATGCACGCAGTGTACATATATACATATAGGCAAAACGCTCGTACACATAAAATAAATCTTTAAAAATTCCCTACTACTAGAGAAGAAAATTCCCTATTACTTCCCAATTCATTTCTACTTCTTTATTTAAAGATGAAGAAAATGTCAACTAACTAGTATAGAAAAAGGAAAAAAAAATTCTCACTTAGCTTTGTCAAACTCTAGTGAGATTTATTATTACAGTACTTGATGAGGGAAAGATGTTTATTTCACATGTTTGACTCCACCAGAAATTTCAGTGCACTCACCCTTATCTTCATTGTCTTCAATATTTCCAACAACTCTTACTGTCACATTCAATGACCTCACTTCCTATTTTTTTTTCCCTAAAACTGAAGCATAGGGCAGGAATGTCCAGCTACTTTCTTTCATATATACCTCTACATGACAATCTATGTGTTCATGCTCACCTACATACAATAATGAGCAATTTCCCCTCTTATCACCTACATACACATCTTCCTGGTAGATTACCCGCACCCACATATTTTCCCATCTTCATTATTTTTCTTTACTTCTCCCCTTTCCTAGTTCCTACCTCATTTCTTCACTGTCTATGCAATAAAATTCCTAATGATATTTCCCAGTCCAGTCAGGCTTTCAGCTCTATCACTAAATCTAAATTTCCCTATCAAGATCATCAGTGACCTCCACGTTGCTATATCCAGTCGTTTACTCTCACACCTCAACTTCCTTGCTCTGCCAGGAGGATCATTCTGCAAGGTTACTCAATAACCTAGTACCTACATCATTTTCAAATGCTCAATCAAGAACTCAAGAGCTCAACCTACCTCTTCTCTATGTACAGCTAGTGGTTTACCCAGTGTCATTTTTACACTTCTGTTTGTCAATCAGATCTAATTTCTTAGACTTATCCATTCAACCACGCATTTTAGGTTTACACCTTGCTAATAATATCCAATACTGAACTGATTTCCCCCCATCCAATAGTCCGTCAGAATCATCATCTCCATATGATGAAATTCCTAACTACTAACTCCTTTCTCCCACATCTTCCTGTCCAGGAAAAAAAAAAAACAAAAAACAAAAAACTTCTTACACCTTTTAAATATATAAATAATAATAGCTGGAGGAGGCCAAGTGTGATAGTGCACACCTTTAATCCCAGCTCCTGGCTTATAGTAAGATCCTATTTCAAAAACAAAATAACAAAAACTTGGGCATGGTAGTATGTATGCACCTTTAAGTCCAGCACTCCCAGACAGGCAGGGCCTCAAGAGTTTGAGGCAATCTTGGTCTGTATAGTAAGTTCTAGGGCATACAATGAAATCCTGTCTCAAAATAGATTTACTACCCCTTAACCTGAATTGAAGCTATGCCTGCATAGGGCTGCAAGTATAGTTTAATGGTGAAGCTGTGCCTGAGTTCAACCACCAGTTCCAATGAAGAAAAAAATAAGAAAAGAACCAACAGCACCTATCTCTCCCTTATAATATCTAAAAGGTTTCAGCACAACCAAACAATAATTCCACTGGCAGTCTAACATTACCTCCCTGCTTCGAACCTGGGTTTCACTAAGAGTAAAGACAAAAGAGGTACAAAATGACCCACAGGGGGTAGATAGATGCATATGGTTCTGTTATCTCTTCCAGCCCTTTGTCATACCACTCTAGCCCCTCCCTAGCCTGTGAAAATGCTGGACACCCCACTACTGTACAGGACTAGCATGTGAAAATGCTGGACACCCCACCACTGTACAGGAGTATATCAAAACAAAAAAGTATGCACATTACTGTGTGATTGCAGAACAGGCCAAAGGGTCCAGCTTATTCTTTCTCTACAGAGTTCACACTCTAATCTGATGAAATTGTCAACAAAGCAAATTACACAGATGACTAAGGAAGTCATCCAGTAGCATAAGCACATCCAACATGGGAATGGAGGTTTTTCCAGAGGGGCCTTAGAATGTCTTTAAAGATGGGAGCCCAGAATGGAGAAACACAAAGTCACCATGACAAGGAAGCGCTATGTACCAGAGAACTAAGGAATGAAGTAAGCAGGAAAACAGAGGGCTACAACTTAATCAGACATGCTCATACACTCTCAAACTTCACATGGCCTTAAATTCTAAATTCATCAGTGGAGTCACATGAAAATTTTCAATATAATGTCTAAAGAGAGCAAATAAAACTGTACTTTAGGAAGTCATTAAAAAAATAAAAAATAAAAAAAAAGCCTGTGCTGAAATCCAAAGACAATGAGAATAGTGTATAATGTTCCCAGATGGCAAAACCAAAATTGTCTGAGAATTCTATTTCCCCTATTGCAAGTCTCATTTCCTCAAACTCACACACCACAGTGGTTTCCTTAAGAATTTTCCTAGTGTGCTAGATTTCTCAAGGACAAAGCTATGGTTTATCCCTCAAATCCTTAACTTCTCATCGTTCTACATTAAAAACTACACATCTTAAGAAACTATAGTTTCTGACCCCACAGTAACTAGTAGTCTTGCATTTCATGACTTTCTTTGATCACTGTAGTCCCCCTACTTCCTTTACCTTCTTGTACAAGGAGTAAAAACTGATGATCCCTAACTAGACACTTAACCTAATTTACTAAAACATACTTTGTAACTCTAAAGTATCAGAATACCTTGATGCTAAAACACATACACGAGAAATGACCTTTAATCACCTTTATTCTCAGTGCTTGGAAGGCAAGAGAGAGGCAAGCCGATCTCTTTTGAGTTCCAGTCCAGCTTGGTCTACATAGTGAATTTGAGAACAGCCAAAGCTACATAGTGAAACCTTGCCTACAAAGGGTCGGTCGGAATGAGAGTACCTTTCATTTTAGGGGGCAACATCCTTGTCATGAAAACATTAAGTTTATACAACTCCAACTCAAAGACTTCTGCACACTGAGGTACCCAATGTATCTGGATCCCAGCAAGGCAGGAGATGCTCTTCCAGAGTTCAAACTGCAAACTACTGAACAGAGCACACTGCTTGTTGGCGAGTGTATGTAGTACAATCGAGCTGGCTCCCCAACTAGTTTGTACTCACTACTTTTCTAGAAAGACTTGGGCTTCCCCAGCTGTTTCTATATTTTGGTGGAATGGTGCCCACCAGGACCCCTCAAAAAAAGTGGATTAATTCAAGAATCAGTCTCCCTCAGAAATGCAGAACAGAGAGGAAAGCACTGAAGCATATCTTGCCAGCCTTTTGGCAATAGCCCAGGGAACATCCCCACCAACTACAACGGCTTTGTCTTCCATGGGTGCCTTATCCTTCTGCCCAAAGCCTGACAGGGTTGCTAATTCAACATCCATCCCAAAAATTTATTGTTTTCTTTTGGATTTATGTGAATCAATATCAGTTATGCAAAACACCTTAAATTTATTATAGTTTCTAAAATCCAAATACCCTTTAGAATGAAATCTGGAATGCATGTTTCAAATAGGAATGGGGGGGTTGTCTTCTTCTGAATTTCGCATTGCAGTTAAAATTTTTATTTTTTATACTTTAAATATTATAAAACTAGTACATTAACTCAAGTCTTTGAGAACATTCCCAAAAGAGCCATTTAAACATCCACCCTAGCAGATTACCCAGTTCTTAAAGGTTCACACTTCAGCACTCTGAGAATCAATCTTGAACTAGTCAAAGATACTTTTCCCATTAAACCCTAACCCAAAATAGCATACACATTCTGAACATCCCTGAACAAATGAACAAAACAAAAAATGCTCTAAAATCATTAAAATTTAAGAAATCCTGTCAGGGTTCAAAGCTTCAGATTTTGGACCACTTGGAGTTTTAGATTTTCAAACTAAGGAAGCTGAAAACTTCCATTTAGGACAAAGAATGTTGAACTGTTATCAAGCATCCATTAAAAAGTAAAGCTCTTTCACATTTAAAATAAGCCATAGTTTTAAGGCCAGGGAAATGGTTTAGCAGCAAAGGCACTCACCCTACAAGCCTGACAATCTGAGTTCAAGCCCCAAGACCTACACTGTGGAACCAACGCCTGCATGCTGCCTTCTGGGAGGCAGTTCACATGTGTGTGAGGTGAAGTCCTGGAGGAGTATGTATTGTTGACATAGGCATGGCCAATGCAAGCAGAAATGTCTAGCCTTTGGCTAGAAGCAGTGTATCCAGACTTCCTACTGAGATTAGCTAGACTCCCCAGCCCACTAGGGCTGAGGTAGCATCCCAATCAGAGCACTCCTCCCACCTGATTCCAGCTACTTTTTAGGTATGCTTGCCTGTGTTGACTGTCCTTCCTTCATTTCCCTAGTCACCTCAGTCAAGTTCCCTGGACCCAGCCCATGAAACACACAACATCCTTTAAGAGAAAATGTTCTTACATGCTTCTCCTAAACTTCAAAGATAAGACTAATCTAGGTATGAAATATAAAACTCCATTATATTAAGAAAAAAAAATGCTAGGCTGTAGTACAGCTTTGTAGGAGAGTACTATGTCTAGCTTTAAGATTCTATCCCCAAGAGGGGAGACAAGGGACAAGGGAGAGACTGAAATTCCAAAGGCTTTGCTATTAAAATGAAGTGAAGCAGCTGAAAAGATGGCTCAGCTGTTAAGAGCACTTGCTGTGGCAGAGGAGTATTCTGCTCCTCTGGCCTAGTGCTGGCAACACTCATGCACATCCTGAATCCCCAATACACAATAAATGATGAAAATAAACCTTTAAAATGAGGGAGAGGGGACTAGAAAGATGGCTCAGACATTAAGAGCACTCACTGGCTGCCCTTCAAGAGGTCCTAGGTTCCATTCCTAGCAACCACATGGTGGCTCACAACCACCTATAATGAGATCTGGTGCCCGCTTCTGGCTTGCAGGCATGTATGCCAGCAGAACACGGAATACGTAATAAATCTTTTTTAAAAATGTGGGGAGAAAGCACATGTTGCCAAAAAAAAAATTATAAATTTAGTTTAAGATGTCTAGTTAGCAAAGAGATTCCAGAATTAAGCCATTAGTCAGGTTAAGCTTATAATTACATCAAAACCTTTAAAGGAATTTACATAAGTATTCATAAGTCTATAAAGGTAAATAAAGCTGATTTCAATTTTACGTTTTTGTTATGTGTCACACGTTAGAAAAGCTAGACTACTACAAACAACAGTGCACTGAAACTTCCTTTACTCACTGGGCATCTCCCCAGTCTCCTCAGATACTTGGGTACTTCAACACAAACCTGAGGACTAACCTACCTGGGATTCAGTGAAGAAAGAAAAAAACCCTGCTTCAAGGTGAAGGAGAAAAAAACATACACCATAAGGATGTACGTGCCTGTATGCACATGAATATATGCACATACTCCCCCACACACCCTTCCCTCCAGACATGAAAAGAACTACATCGTCCTTTTAAATAGAAATGTAGTCATTTGTCAACTTCATTCTGGACCAACTAGTCTGACTCATTTAAAGGACTACATAAAACATTTCTCTTAAAAAAAAAAAAAAAAAAAAAAAAAAAGCTACATTTTTAGACTGGCCCGTGACACACATACACTATACTATTTCAGTTGCTTGAGAGGCTGATGCAGGAGAATAAAGGGGTGCAAAGCATCTAAAACAGAAAAACCAATTTATAAAAGTTTTCTCTAGGTCTAACTTTCAAAATATAGTAAGATTGTGAGCAAGAGTAAGTGAAATTTCATACTTCACTATGAAAATACTACAAATGTTGTGTATAGGCTATCCAAACACCCAACCAACCACAGGGAATATATTAAATAAATCCAAGGCCCCTTTTTTTATCTTTAAACACAGCTGAAGGAACAGCAACAATGTTTCCACAACTCAGCATACACTTGCACAATGCACAATGTGGTAGTTTGAATGTAATTGGCCCCCATAAGCTTATAAGGAGTGGCACTAGTAGGAAAGCATGGCTTTGCTGGAATAAGTATGACCTTGTCAGAGGAAGTGTGTCACTGTGGGGGTAGGCTTTGAGGTGTCATTTGCTTGGCTCAATGACAGACCATTTCCTGCTGCCTGTAAGTTGTAGCATGCCACCATGAACACAATGAACTGAACCTCTGAACTGTAATTAACACCAATTAAATGTTTTCCTTTGTAAGAGTTGTTGTGGTCACAGCAATAGAAACCCTAAGACATATTTTTAATGAGTTAACTTGAGATTCACTTACTGCACTAATCTGTATGTAGCAAGTATCAACTCAGTTTGATCTTACAACTCAAATTTGAAGCCCTAAAACTTCAATGCGATGACTTGTGGAGATGGTACCTTTCACAGGTAATTATGACTCCATGAGGTAGTCTGCATGGAATCTTCATGATTAAGTCAGTGCTTAGAGAAGCTGACATTCTAAAGTGTGATGAAATACTGAAAAGGCAGACAACAAAGTTTCACTACCACAGGGCCCTAATGATACCTGTTACAGGAATTTAGTACTCACTCTGTCTGGAGTAAGCATCAGAGTGAATAGTTGTTTTCTCTAAGTACTCTGACCCTCAAGAATCACTGTGGAAAACACTGACTGTTTTCTGTGATTTGTGCTACTGTTTTTCTGAGGGGCATTACAGCCTTTCATGACTTGTCAGAAGATGATGCTGGCACCCCCAAGGCTCTTGGATTACTGTGTACTGCAAACAATACACAATAAAGAACTAAAGTCGTGTGGATATGTAATACTTTCCCTTTAGAGACATATAGTTAGATTAGGGACTTTAGTGTGAGGGAATACTTTACCCAAAAACAAAACAAAACAAAACTTTGTGTAACAATAAGTATGCCTTTGTACAGTGGTTCAAGGTTCAGTTTGGTTCGCCAGAGGCTGGACCTTCCTGCTGCCCCATAGACCTTAAAATTTCATCTCAAATCCTAAAATTTCATTTCTTTCTTTGACCAACCCACGCAACACAGAACACTCCAACGAAACACTCATCTTAGACTTTCCACTATAAAAAACTAGGAGAAAAGACCTGCTCACCAAACCAATCTTCTATATTGTAAGAGCAGCTCAAGCTGTTAAATCTACTATTTTGAAAAGACCAATGATACAAAATGCATGATCTCAGGTAGGGGTGATAGTGCATGCCTATAACCCCAGTAACAAAGGTATCACAAGCCCTGGGCAGCCTGGCAGAAACATTAACAGGTACCAGGATTGACTGGGACTACAAAATGAGACCTAGTCCCAAATATATATGTTCATCAATCCAGAAGTGACTGCACAGGCCTATAATCCCAGTTATTTGGAAGCTGAAGACAGACTACAGGTGCAAATAAGGACAAAATGTTCAAGCTCTTCCTGGCCTAATAAGAGATCCATGTCAAGTAAAAATTTAAATAAATTCTAAGAGCAAGGCAATGCATGCCTTTAACCCCAGCAGCACGTTAAGCAGGTAAGAAGATCTCTGAGTTCCAGGTCAACCAGAACTCAAGACTCCCAACTCCAAAATATTAATGAGCTAAGTACACACATACACACACACACACACACACACACACACACACACAAAGACAGAGAGAGAGGTAGAGACAGATGATATGATTAGACAACTGAAGGAGCCTGGCTTGAGACCTATTTTTAACAAAATATTCACAATGCAGAATAGAAAACAGTAAAACAGTATTTTAAAAAGACATAATTGTTTATTATGTATACAGTGTTTTGTCTGCATATATGTTTAAAGGCCAGAAGAGGGCACAGATCTCATTAACAATGGTTGTGAGCCAGGTGGTTGCTAGAAATTGAACTCAGGAACTCTGGAAGAATAGCTAATGCTCGTAACTGCTGAGCCATCTCTCCAGCCCTTAAAACAACACTGTAAAAGGCAGGATCACTATTTGACAATCTAAGATCTAGGTGATAACTAGACTGACAAAGAATGGACAGATTCTGGACATACAGAGAGTGTTAAGTAAACAAGACGAATTTATCTCCAAATATTTACACATACATAGTCATAGTTCATTTATTTTCTAGAGTATTCTTAAGGGTCTGGAGAAAAATCGAAGCATGGTGATGTATACCTGTAATCCCAGTATTGGGAAGAAGACAGGATTCTTAGGGCTTGTGGTCAGCAACCTAAATTAATTGGTGAATTCAGAGTACCAGTGATTAACTTGTCTGAAAAGTCAAGGTGGTCAAGTGTGGTGGCACACTTTAAATACCAGATTCAGAAGACAGTCCAGGCTGGAAAAAAAATCCCATCACTATATATCTAATCTAATCTAATCTATGTACCTATCTATTCATCCATTCATCCATCCATCCATCCATGAATAGCTACAGCAAGAGTAACACCTGCCCTAACCCCTCCATTTACCTGACTGCTCTATAAAATGCATACGAGGTTTTGTTGTAAATAAAGGAAAAGCTTTTCCTTTTTATATTTTAACCTATTTCTCTGTGCCACATGGGAGAGCAAATCAAGTTCTGCCCCCTCAGCTACAAAACTGTGAGTAAAAACAAATTATCAATGCATATATGAAACAAGAAGGAACTATGGAGAAAGACATGCAATCACAAAAAATTTTGCATATGAAATATTTATTCATACACTACAAAACTGTATTTTGGTCATCAAACACTAAAGAGAATACAATGGAAAATGAAAAACTTCTAATGCCTAGTATAATGGCACAGCCACATCAAAATAATGTGCTGCAATAAACACACATACTACAGACCTTGTAAGTTTCCCAACAACCCAATGAACTGTGTATCTTAGAAGAGTGCGGCATATATGGTTACTATGGTGCATAATACTTGGTAAGAGCATATGACTACATTTTATTGATAGAGAACATATAGCTAAAGCAAGGTGACTGTAACAATAAACTACATGATGCCAGCTGCAAATGCAGATACCAAGAGAACCAACCCACTGACTGCAATCTCCGATGTTTACAAATATCAACTCCCAATAAGGTTCTCAGAAAGTATTCTCATCAAGTGATATGGGACTGTTTATCGAGAATCCTTTGAACACTCTTAAATGAAAAACTAAAGTTACCCTCTGAAGAAAAAAGGGAAAATACTGTCAACATACATTTAAATTATTTTATCGGTATAGGTGGGTTTTGTTTGATTGGTTTTGTTTTGATTTTTTTCAGATAGGTTTCTCTGTGTGTAGACCTGGCTGTCCTTTATAGAACTTGCTCTATAGACCAGGCGGGCCTCTAAATTAGAGATCCACCTACCTCTGCCCCCTAAATTCTAGGGTTAAAGGTACACACCACCATTGCCTGGCAGTCTGAGTGTTTTGTCTGCATATATGTATGTGCTTCGTGTGAATACAGTGCCCATGAAGGTCAGGAGAGGGTCAACTCCTCTGCCAACTAGACAGTTTGAGCCATCATGTGGGTGCTGGGAAGTAAACACAAGGCCTTTGCAAGAATAAATGCTTTTAACCATTGAACCATCTCTCTAGCCCCATCTAAAATGTTTTTGAAGTTGCCACACTTGAGCTGTGCCAGTGATTTCCTACAGTGAACAGGACCATAGAACACAGAAAAATAGAAGAAAAGCCAAGCAACAAGGTAGTCACGGAATACTAAATGAATAGGAGCAAAGACTAAAATATATCAAAATCTCTGAATGAAGACAGGAAAGATAACAGTCCTGTGAACTAGAAGTCTTGGTGTCATCATCAGTATCTATTCACTGACTCAGTAAACACCTCCAAATGTAGGGCTGGATGTGGTGGCACAAACCTCTAATCCTAACACTACAAGAGTTGGAGGCAGATCAATCAAAGCAATCCTCAGCTGCATATAGAGTTCAAGGCCAGTCTAAGCTATTAGATACTATCTCTAAAAAGAAAAATATTTGCTGTATAGATTTTTGGCCTGGCCTAGTCTAATGTAGTCTGGACTCGCCTGCCACTGTTTAGCCCCTAAAAATGACTTAGATGCTTATATTAATTATATGTTGCTTAGCCTACGGCTCAGGCTACCTTGCTCATCTTAATCCATTTTTATTCATCTGTCTTGTCACATGGCCCGTGGCTTATTTTTTTTTAACAACTTGTTTTTTTGGATGGCTGGACTACATCTCTTTTGACTCTGCCCTCTTTTTCTTTTATGTATGTTCAGATTTCTCACCTGTTTTTAAGATGCCCTGTCATAGGCCAAAACAGTCTCTCATTGACTAATGATATTCACAGCATTCTACCCACTCAATATTGCTCCATGAATACTATATATAAAACCCATAAACAATGAGACCAGTCTCCAAGCCAAGAACCAGTAAGAGATACAGAATGCAGTAATCTTAGAAGAAGGAAAAAAACTCTACAAATCCCTATGGAAAGATCCCTAAAATACAACCAGAATAAGCATGCAAAACTAGAGATAACTTGATTGATAAGCCATCTTTATCTTCCCTTTTCATACACACTAGAATAGTTCAAAACCCAATTGTCAGTAAAACCTCTCATATCCCTCAAATTTCAAATGTTTCTACAATAAAGAATAAAGAAAAGACCAGGTTTATGTACTACAAACTAATATTGAAGGGGCTCTAGCAGGCCCTAGCATGGCAAACATGGCTCTGGCAGGTCTTGTCCTTTCCCCATTCCCTCTTCTTAAAACCATTATATTACATCCTTAAAGCTAGCTACAAAGATCCATACCCTTTGGAATAAATTTCATTTGGCCACTTCCTCCTTCTGAAACTAACTAGCAAGATCCAGATATAAAAAAGTCCAGTAATCAAAAGCCCCCTTTATGTTATATCAAATGTATCCCCTCTATGCCCCCCCCCCAAATATACCACTGCATCCTAGTCCATTCTAACAGACCTCCCTTTTTTCCTCTTAAAAATTACACCTGCAAGGTCATTTGCTGTAGTTTTTCTGCCTGGGTCAGAAATCAGCCACTTTACTTGTCTTCCCTGCTTAATAAAAGATATCTTTATAAAAACAAGTGTTTGGATATGGCTTGTACCTAATCCAGAGTCTGGGAGGGAACATTCTGAAGTGGTATCCCTTCAAAAAATAACATGGATCAGTCTAATCAAATTTATGTCCTGAAAAAAATGCCATTTACTCAAAGTAAAAGCCTTTGAGCTCACCAAAAATGTCAAAATGAGATGTTAAGAGGACATAGATCACCTATCTTTCTGCCTTTTACGAAGAGCCTCCAAGCAGTGTTCATGCATTACCACTCACAACCTTCCTAACCATCTCTCCCATCCACAAGGCTGAGTGAGATAATCAGTACATAGGTTGTACCACAAAGAATGAAGAGCTGTGCAGGTACATAAGATCAGCATAGGGAAGCAATTTTACACGACCATCTAAGTAATGATGATAATGGAATCCCACACCCCCAAACTAAGCTTTGAACTGTTAACAAATGAAATTGCTGCAATGGAGAAGAAATGTCACACTAGCAGTGCATAAAGTGACCATGCCCAAATATAACTGCATTAATTACCATCTGGAACATTCTATAAACTATGCCCCATTTTAAACACAATATGTACTTCACAGAGAACAGTCTCAAAGATTATTTGCAGGGTAGGCATAGGAAATATCTGATGTCTTACATAAATATGTTCATAAAATCTGTCTCTCCTGGGGTCTGGTAGCAGACAGTCAATAACCAAAAGCAAAAGTTCCCATGTGAGCCAGTCATATGCACACCTGCAATTTCAGTACTAAGGAGACACAAGTCTAAGGACAGCCTGAGCTACAGAGCAAGATTTCACATAAAATAAAGTAACTGCCAGGCAGAGGTGGTGGCCCAAGCCTTTAATTAATCCCAACACTTGGGAGGCAGGCAGATTTCTGAGTTCAAAGCCAGCCTGATCTATTAAATAGTTAGTTCCAGGCCAGCAGATCTATACATACTGAGACCCTGCACATAGCCAGGCATGGTGGTGCGCACCTTTAATCACAGCACTTCAATCTGAGTTCCAGGCCTGCCTAGTCTATTTATCTCAAGTTCTACAACAAAAAGACTACAGAGAAACTTTACCTAAAAACAAACACACACACAAAACCTTCATAGTGAAACCTAAGTAATTATGCTAATAAGAAAATGGGAGGGGGCATGCACTAGGGAAATAGTTCTCAAGGTTAGAGTGCAGCTTAAGGGATCATTAAAGTTTGAATTCTTTGCATGCCTGTAACCCCCAGCACTACAAGGTGGAAACAGGTGGATCCTGAAATTCCAATCAACCCAGCTTAAACCCATCTTAGCCAGTAAGATGAGCTTCCAATTCTGGCATCCACTCGTTTGTGCTCAGGCATGCTCCCAAAGCTCACACACACAAACAATAACACAAAAGCAGTAAGTTAGAGTTTATCGGTATAGTGAAGTTAACTTACAAACCTACAGCTCATGCACCAGCCCAAGTTTCAGGTGCTACACCCTTAAAATTAAAGGGGAAATCAACAATTAGACAGGAGGAAGGGGAAGAAAACAAAGCCTTTTAATCTGTAGTTTCCTCTATCGGAAACAAACAAGACAAAAACTGGGGCTGGTAAGATGGCAGCCTGACCTGAGCCTGATTTGGAGACCACATGGTGGAAGGAGATAATCGGTTCTTGCAAAGTGTCCTCTGACTTCCACACTTGTATCCACACACACACACAAAAATAATGTGTGATTTTAAAAAATTAAGACTGAAAAGTAAGTATGTCCCAACATTAACTATCAATAGATTTTTTAAAGGGTGATGATGAAATTCACAAAAGCAGAATGCGGCTAACATTTTAGACACAAGCACTACAGACAAAACATTCCCCACCTTAAGAAAATTAAGGAAGGACTGGACAGCCTGACACTGTTTGTAGTAATGAAATAATAATAGGGACTACCTTTAAGTTACCTAACTTTACTTCCTTCCTGAAATGTCAAATATATAAACACAAAGAGGGTCAGACAGGACTGCCTGCTGGAGACAGCCTAAACTACAAAGCAAGTTCCAGAGTAATCTGGACAACAGCTAGGCCACCTCAAACTCTCACCTCCACCCCAAACCCAACAGCTATTATTTATTTAGCACAAAGCAGTGTGTTAAGATTTACATATTATTTTTAAAGTTTGAGGTACTACTAGCTCCCTTTTTTTTTTTAACTGGTTGTTTAACAGTTTGCTTCATAATCAAAACACTCCATCCTTTAGGCTAGCTCCTTAAGGGAGGTAAACAACTGAAGAACTCCCAGAAGCTGACCAGATTCACTAGGCCCCTTCCTATCTAGGTAAACAAAAACTAAGAATCCTTTTCAAAGAAAGAAAAACTTCTAAGACCAGATCACTGCCTGGAAGAAGCAGAAACCAGAGCTGCCTAAAAAGGTTTAGACCAACTGAAACACAAGGAGGAAAGGCACTCTCCAACCTGTTGCCCCATCTGCAGTCTGTGCAGTACTCCAGCTTTACTGGATTTGGTGAGTTGTCATCTATGCTGGGCTGGGCTTTGGTGTAGTCTTTGAGTCATTCCTGCTTCTATAAATAATTCCTCACCCATATCCCTGTAAGTAACTCCAATGAAAGTCATTAGTTCACCAAGTTACACGTACACTTTGGTCTGTCATGGGTTCCCTATCTGGGGTGAGTAGATGAGTTTGTTCCTCAGGGAAAGTTTTGTCACACAGTGCTGGTCTAGCTGTTTTTCTTTTAAAATGGAAATCACAAAGAATGGTATCGTTGGCTTTAGTTTATTTCTCAAAGCACAGAATAGGCAACAAAATAAAAAAACCCAACAAACCCTCCTATAAGGTGAGGAAAAGCTGGCAGCCTGTTTATCACTGGGACCTACCTATTCAAGAGGAAATAATAGGACAAAGGTCAAAGCCCTAAACTAAGGATCATCACCAAAAAAAAAAACCACCTGAAACTATGGCAGCCCAACCTGAGAGCAGCAGCTAAAAATGAAATAAATGCTCTGTAACTTTACACTGTCTTCTGATCCTGGAAGGCATGGCATTCATACAATGCACAGACATATATGCAGGCAAAACAACCATACATATTAAAATTTAACATTCTTGTTTCATGGAAGTAACATTAGCATTATTTCCACCTTTTCCAGTGTGTAATGGCAGACTCAAGTAATCATTTTGGGATATACTAATCCAGTCATTTTATCTCCAAAACCAGGGACTTTTGTTGTGGAAAAAGTTCATTGAAAAGCTCCACGGTCCTGGGCTAGGGATGTAGCTCAGTGAAGCACCTGCCTGCCACGCAGAAGGGTCTGGATGTGATTTCCAGCACCAAGAAAACAAAGTAATCACTATCTGGTTCTGCAGTTATGACTTGATAGCTGAGCATAAAGCGAACATATACAAGACCTAGGTTAGGACCAGTGAAAAGCAAGCCAACAAAGGCTACACCTATATGGGAAAAAAAAATATTCCGCAAACTTCACCAAATGTAATAAATATAAAAGCACCAATTACTTTAATGCAGAACATCTAAATATATAATATCCAAATGGTGCAGTAAGTAGAGAATTCACCTGATTCTCAGGCTACCTGGTGATCTAGTAGGTTAAAATAAGACAGAACATTAAAATTACCTTATAAACTATCAACTAGAGAAACCTGCTTATCAAAGCGTTAAGGCAGCTTGTATAGACCAGACTGATAAGCATCACAGTCTAAGATATCACCCCCTTACTTCCCCCCTCCCTAACTTTATTGAAGAAAGGGTTTCTCTGAACAGGCTGCCTATACCTCCCAAATTCAGAGACTAAAGGTATACACTACTATTGCCCAGCTAAAATAATCTTGTATGTCAAAACACTTGAGGAAATAAAATATATTTTTTAATGATACAGAAATAGCTTAGTCAAGTCAAAACTCCAGGGAGGGAGACAACGTAAGCAATAAAATTTTAGGGACCCATTTATTTTTGAAAAATGGAACCTAGTCATTTTTAGATATAAGTAAAACTAGTGGCTTACATTCATTTGGGGTGTTCTGCCTACAATCAGGCACTGTGCCCTTGGAGGCCAGAAGACATCAGATCTGGAACTGGAGTTACAAAGAGTTGTGAGCCTACAAGTGGGTACAAGAAATCAGAACTGGATCCTCTGAAGAGCAGCCAATGAACTACTGAGCCATCTCTCGAACCCAGTGAACATTTCACACTAGAGGGACCCCCAGTTTGGGGGAAAAGGGACTCACTGTGTAGCCTTGGCTGTCCTGGAACTCATGTTGACCAGGCTATTCTCCAATTCATAGAGATCTGCCTGTCTCTGCCTTTAACCCTCTGCTGGGATTAACGGCTTACTCGTCCATACCCTGCAAAGATTCCATTCTTAAAACTGACATGCACAGAAATATTAGTCACACATTAAGTTGATAGACATATTTTCATCTTTTTGCTTTAGTTTTGTTATTTTCTGGTTTTTTTTCAATACAGGGTTTCTCTGTGTAACTGCCCTAGTATCCTGGAACTTGCTCTTATAGATCAGGTTGGTCTTGAACTCATTCATAGAGATACTCCTGCCCTTACCTCCCTAATCCTGGAATTTCAGGTATGTGCTAGGTTTAAAGGCACCACCTCACCCAGCTGTTTAGTTTTTAAGACAGGATTTCTCTATGTAGGCCTGACTGTCCAGGAACTCATTCTAGACCAGGCTGGCCTTGAACGTGAAGAACCACCTGCATCTGCTTCCTAGATCCAGGGATATGACGGATATATTTTAATAAACCACTTAAGAGGTTCTGCCTAAGTTTTAAAATATTCACTACACCAGATTTTTTTTCTTCCTAAAATCGCTACTTATTAGAAATCTAAACTACAACCATAAACAAATCTTATAAAAAAGTAAACACCTGTTAATAAAGACAAGACCTGAGCATGTTGGGACTTGAATGTAATCCCAGCACTACCTTTGAACCTAAATTCAAAGCCAGTGTACCTTAAAGAGACAGTAACTCAAGTTTGTAAGGGAGCTGAGAATGTAGCATATGGGGCACTAGGTTCCAGCTCCAGGGCCAATAAGAAGAATGTGATGATAACACCAATGAAGGAACCTGAGGGGAACAGCTCCCATCTGTAATCCCTGTACCTGGTAGCTGAGACAGGACCGCCTAGAGTTTGAGGTCAGTCTGGGCTACCTAGTAAGTCAGAGCCTTCTGAGCTAGAGTTCAATCCTCTATCAAAAAAATAAAAACTGCCTAGCTTTGCTGTCCAATAACTACAGCACCTGGAAGGCAGGGACAGTAAGGATCCAGCCAGGGATACAGAATGAGACCTTGATGACAGAGAAGATATATAATCATTTGCTGAATGTTATACCCCAACTAAACAGAGTTTGCTCACTAACACTGAACCCAAATAAGCTTTCTTCTTCCCTGCTCCGCACCCTCCACTATGTACAGGCATTCTTAAGCAAAGTAACTGAGCCACAGTGTGAAAGCAACTGCTACCTCATGAACTACTAAAATAAACCACGTTTCCTTTTGAAAAATACAGTCTAAGTTCAGACTGAAAACATTTAGAAATGAGCCTAGAGATGTTGGACGTATGTAATACATTAGCTAACCTAAAAAGTCAGGACAATGACAACTTCACATCTGGAATCCTGTCAAATAATTACCCTAGGTCCTCAAGACAAAAAATACAAGTTAGACTCAAACACCGGATTAGTAGAACAAAAGGCTGGACACAGAGCAGTACAAAAAAATGTCAACAACAAACTCCCAACAGTACCAAAGACACAAAATTGTGGGAATAAGCCTGTTTGCAATTATCAAGAAACACCATAATGAAACGTTCTTTTCTATGGTTCTTTCAAACTAGTAGGTTCTCCTTGTGCCAAAACAGATATCCAGGAAACTTTGATAAATCCTTAACAAACTGTTATGAAATACACAGGACAGAGTCTTCCTTTACTGTGATCTTAACTAGGACACCTCCCATTTATTTAAATTTTATATTTATTTGTATGAGTCTGAGGACAACTCTTGGGAGGCAGTTCTCTTCTTCCATTATGTAGGACTCCTTAAGTAGAATGAATTTCAAGATGACACTCACAGCCTCAGCCCTGGCAGCAAGCACCTTAACCTGTTAGACTGTCTTACCCATCCCCCGGGGTCTCCAATTTTGATAAGACTTAATAAGAGTTCTGAAAACCTCTGTACCCATTTTCCCAAACAACTCCAAAGATTACAGTAGGCCAGTGACCATGAACCTATGCATTCTACTTACATTGTTTCACCAGTCTTGGCTACATGACAGAGAAACTGATCCAAGACAGGGCAAACTTCCTTTTTCCCCCTCTTCTCAAAATCTAGATAAGGGAAAGAAAAGAAAGGTTATCACTATGTGTGCTCCAAAAAAAAACTTTAGTCCAAGTCTTTCTCTACATGAGGAAACAATTAAAATCAGCCTCTGTTGGGCCCGTCGAAGTGCACACCTTTAATCCCAGCATTTGGGAGGCAGAGGCAGGCAAATTCTTGAGTTCAAGGCCAGCCTGGTCTATAGAGCGACCCAGGGAACCCAGGGGTACACAGAAAAACCTTGTCTCAAAAAACAAACGAGACGAGAGGAAAGAGAAAAGGAGATGAAGGGAGAGGGAGGGAGAGATTATCAGCTTCACCCAAATACCCACAGCCACCACCTCCGTGTCACCGTTTCCCACCAACAGTACGAATTCTCCTAAAGGGGGCACTCCACCTCACAAACCATCCTACAGTGTTTCCCAAGAGTGGCGCAGGGGAGCCCCAGCATCCGATCCGATCCAAGCCCCGATCCCCGCAGCGTCTATCTGAACAAATTCACCCCCAAGTCACCCCACTAAGCCAAGCCCCAAACGCTCCCGGATGTCAGGAGGGGTTCTCAGAACGCCGGGACCCCGCGGTTTCAAGTTCGATAAGCAGTGTTCTCGTGCCTGTTGCTCGCCAAGCCTCGGTCCCGGCGTGGTGAGGGCGAGCGGGGCTCCCGGGCCCAGAGGCCGCCGCCGCCGCACGCCGGGGCCGCGCCGGGGCCAGGCGCTCCCCTCCCCCCACGCCCGCGGCCCACACAAAGCCCGGCGCGGGGACCGCGGGGAGGCTCCGGCGGCCTCCGCCCGAGCGCGCGGCCGGCAGCGCGGCGACCCCCACCTTTCAGCGCCTCCTGCAGCCTCTCGACGTCCATGGCGCCGCGGAGTCCCTCGCCGCCGGCGCCTCCCTCGGCCGCCGTCCCGGGGGCTGCGGCGCCCGCCCCCCCGACGCCCGCCCCCGCCCTCGCACACACTCCGCCACACGCCGGCGACCGGAGCGGGGGGTCCCGAAGGGAGCCGGGGGGGAAGCGAGAGACGGAGCGAGACCGACAGAGCGAGAACCTCCCCGAGCCGCTACCACCAGCCCTCCAACATGGCGCCCGGCACGTCAGCGCGCGCACGCTCCCGCCCCCCCCCTTCGGCTGTCGTCCTCGCCCCCGTCGCGCACGCGCGCACTCAAATACGTCCGAGAGTGCGCCGGCCCAGTGCGCGTGCGCTGCGGGGGCACGAGGGCCGGAGGCGCGAGTTCGTAGCCCGCGGCTGCCTGTGTACTCTGAAGATGCCGCTGAGCCGACAGAGTGTCTGTGCTGTGTCACTTCGCCTCCCTGAGCCACGGTTTCCCCATTGTTCTCTGATGCCGACCACTGAGTAATGTTGCAGTGATCGCTGGGGCTCAGAGAATACCTTTCCTTTGTTTTGTTTGGTTTTGTTTTGTTTTGGGTGAGTGGAGGTGTTGGTTTATCAAGGTATCTCTCAGGCTGGCCTGGAACTCAGAGATTCTTCTACCTCTGCCTCCCAAGTAAGTGCTGGGATTAAAGGCATGGGCCACCACCCCAGGCTTCAATTTTGTTTTTACTTCCGGAAGATCTACTTTTCCCAAACCGGAAGATGCTATTTATCCTCTGACTTCACCTCCCAAGTGCTGAGAAGATTGAGGTGTGCCACCGTTCTTGTTTTTATGGGTACCAGGATATAATAAACCAAGGGTTTGGCAAGCATTTTACCAACTGAGCCACATTCCAACCCAGAGTGCCTTTTCTTTTGTAAATGTAGTCTATTTATTTATGTATTGAAGAGGGAGTGTGTGGAGATCAGAGGACAACTTTGAGATTTGGTTCTCTCCTCACCCCTTGTGGATTCCGTGGATGAAACACAGACCCCCTCAGGCTTCCTGGTAAACACCGGGGGAGGCATCTCCTCTATTCATTTTCAAAACAAAACAGACTTCCTATTACCTGCCTGGGCCCAACTTTGAAGTTTGGTGAGAAGTGATTGCTACAACTAAATGAGCAGAAGCCTGAAAATCTAGATGCTGAGCTTTTATCTCACCTCCTCTGGCTGTGTAACCTAAACTCAAGAAATTCCCAAAGCCTCAGTGTGTATGTGAATACCCCAGAGCTCTGCACATGCTGATTAAGTCAGTCCTCAGCTCTCATTTTTCCTATTGTAAGGTCAGGAAGATGGTTCAGCAGATAAAGGTGCTTGCTGCCAAACTAGGGCCTGCGTTCACTCCCTGGAGCTCCCACAAGTTGTCCCTGGTACTTATACATGCCTATTCCCACAAACACACAATATAAACAAATAAATAATAAAGGATGACATGGTGGATATGAAGCAATCAACACATTGGCCACGATTCTGAAGGGTCCTGTCAGCAGCTGATTCATTATCATGGCCATCAGTTCTTATGAGGAAGGAAAGGGAAGAACTCTGGAAGGGACCCTTCGGCCCTGACAAATAGAGACAAAGTATGTGGAGACAGTTCCCCGTACTCAGAACCTATCATATCTGGCTCTTACCAGCATGAGCTGTTTTTACTGTCTGCCATTTTAAAAGGTAGGGCCAGCAAGATGACTTACTGTGATGCCTGTATCACCTGAGCAAGCTTCATGAGCAAAGGCCTGGAGATTGAGAGTCAGACACATGGGTCACTCTTGAAAGAATGCCGTTTATTGGAACTCAAGGAAAGCCTTATATAACGGGGGTGGGGGAGTTGTTTGCCCTTTGACCTTGAGTGACCCCTGCAGCTCACAAGCAAAACTTGACCTTACCCAGCTTTGATGTTCTCTTGCTAACTACCTGATTCCCTAATTACAGCACCTGCTTGGGCAATGTTCTGATAATGGAAATGGATTAATTGGTTCTGATAAACACCACAGGGCACTGCTAAGCCCTTGGGGCTGTAGGCTGACCTCTACAGTTTATCAGGTAAGGTGCTTGGAGCCAGAGTTCGATCCATTATAACCATGTTGCAATAAGAAAAAGCTGACTCCTCTGGTTATCCTCTGACTTTTATTATGCATGTGCTCACACTAAGAGTACTTTTAAAAAATAAAAGCTATTGCTTATTCCACCTTCTTTTTCCAAGGCTCACCTACTACATTGTCAACAAAAAAGGGAGAAGCCTGTTGCTTGACTTGTCTGAGACACTGAATTGGACACAACCATTATAAAATTGATCTTAAATGAGCATGGCTCTGACTCTAACCCTAGGCGATAGATGCAAGCAAAATACTCCAATACCAAAAATACCTCTGTCAATTTTGCTGACAAATTGTCTTGGTGCCACAGGCCTATAATCCCAGCATTTGGAAAGGAGAGGTTGATGAATCTCTGAGTTCAAATCCAGCCTAGTTTACATAGTGAGTTCCTAGACAGCCAGATCTAAATAAAGAGGCCCTGTCCTTACTTGTATATCACAAAGGGTATGAAGATAAAATTTAGGTAAACAAAACAGTCTTATTACAATGTTCTAAACAGTATGAAGGCTACTTCACATACCCAGAGTTTCCAGTCATTCCCCCAGACTCTCTAAAACAAACAGGATTTTAGTGAAGAGACAGGTAACTTAGAGTTTGTCCTTGAAGACCCCAGAGTGTGTTCTGTGGTGTCGTGGCCACATGATCATTGCTGGTGGTGACATGCAGTTTGTGAGCACATAGAGAAACAATGTATGGGCTGGATAAAGGTCTGTCTTCCTTTAGCCTGACTGCCAGCCATTGCGATAGTGGATTTCTAGAAGTTTGGGGGTGAACAACGGAAGGTTGCTGGGAGACTGCAATGTTTATAGGACCAGAGCTCCCGCTCTGCCTACCAGCCATTCCCTGGCCCAGCCCTGTCCCTCTTGTACTTCTTTATGCCTCTTTATTTTTCTCTCTGAATCGCCCCCCACCCACACACACTGCTAAGGATACATATCTTCATTCTAACGGGCTTGCTAAGGCCATCTGAACAGTGTGGTTCAGTTACAGTGAAAGAATAGGAAGGACTGACGCACTCTGGCCAAGGGTCTATACCGAGGGTCAAGGCTGTTGCTGGCCATTAAGGCAGAGAGGGCAGGTGATGGAAGTTCTCAGAGAAGGGAGGATGGTAGAATTTGGTTGAACTTTGAGCACATCTGCATGGGACATCTGAGAATACCTGCCCTTTCTTAATGTGGCTGGGTCTCTTCTAATCAAGCGACGGCCTCAATACAACAAAGCCTTCCTCTTCCCCCAAATGATAGTAAACATTTTCTGTCTGTCTGTGTTGGGGACCTGGCTTGTCAAGTCACCCTGTAGATCTTAGGACTGGCAATATCCATAATCATAGGAGCCAATGCACTGAAATCCTTATAACAATTCTCAGCCTTTCTCCTCCCTCTCCTCATCTCCTCTCCCTTTCACATCCACTTTCCCCTCTGTTGTGTGTGTACACTGCTAGGCACACATGTGTGAGTATGTAATCCTATTGTTAGGGAGATGAAAGGAAGATCTTCGGGGCTCTCTGGAATCACTGGGTTCAGGTTCAGTGAGAGATTGTGTTTCAAAAAAAAAAAGTGTCTTTGTCCCATATACACAGACACACAGACACTGTTTTTGTTTCTTTGAAAAGCCTCGGACATATACAAGTAAATAAACAGATACACACACACTATCAGTAATTGAATATGATAAAGTTGAACGCTATAGTTTAGATAAAGGTCTGAAATCTGACACCTGGGTTTAACTCCCAGATTCTCACTTCCTGATTGTGTGAACTCAGGTAAATCATTAATGTCTCAAATGCTTGTTTCTTCAGCTGTGACCTGAGGCCAGCAGAGGTGGCTTAACCAGTAAGCCAGTGACTTGCCTCAGTGACTATGACCAGGTGGTTCTATTTCGGCTAACTGACAAAAATATCTGTGATTTTGCTACCTTTGTCATTTAAATAATTTCGAATGTAAAGAGTTACAGCAGTAATATAAGAACATTTTCTCTGAACTACTTAAGACCAAGGTGCCTGAGGTACCAGAGACTCCGGAAACCATAGTGGACATCCCTACCACAGGGACAAACATGCTACTATTCGTCTGATCAAGTGTGTTCCACCATCAGTGTTACTTTGTGTTATCAAGAGAATGTGCACTTCTATAGGCGCTTCTTCCCTCACGCCTTGTGTTTGTATTTGTTTTCTGTAAGCTGCAGTGATACTGCTAACTCAGTTGCTTTAACATGGAAATGTAGCCTTCTGCAGCCTGGGGAGCTAGCTGGGAGGGCCTGAAGTCAGGATGTGATGGACTGGAGTCCTTGGAAAGTACTCAGGCCAATTTTAGTTTTTCTACCTCCTCTTCTTCCAAACATTGTCTTTCTCTACCTTTCTCTCTTCCTGCCTCTGCCCCCTCCCCCATCTCATTTCGTGTAGCCCAGGCTGACCTCAGACTCATTTATAAGAGGAGGACATGGAGCATCTGATTATTCTGACTTCACCTCCAAAGTCTTGAGATGGCAGTTGTGGGAGCACACTGCACTCCCTGTTTTACGAAGTGCTGGGGATTGAACCCAAGATTTCAAGAAAGCAAGTGTTTCACCAGCTACCCCTCTTTTAATTCTTTTGACAGTCTTGTGTAGCCCAAGCTGGCCTCAAACTTTATATGTAGCCCAGGATAACCCCAAACCCCTGACCCTCCTAACACTGCCTTTTTCAAAGGCATTTCCTGCTTGGTTTGGTAACCTTTACCCTTAATCTTTAAAAGAAAAAAATTTAAATTATTATTAGTGTGTGTGTGTATGTGTGTGTGTGTGTATGTGTGTGTGTGAAAGAGTGGCAAACACCTTAGGGATCAAAGCACAACTTGCAGGCATCGGTTCTCTCCTACCATTTTATCCCCAGGGATCAATCTCAGGTCATCAGGTTTGACTGCAAATGCCTTTACCAGTTGAGTAATCTCACCAGCCCCACCCTCAGCCTTAAGAGAACTCTAGGGGGGCTAGGACTCTGGTAGGTAACTAAAACTGAACTGTTGTGGTCACAGAAGTGGAAAGGAGGCCAGTGAGTGATGTGTGAGAGAAAAAAAAAAAAAAAAAAGGTGCAGTCAGGCCTGTAAAGCCATGCTGAAGAATTTAGTTTCCAACTCTCACGGGACATAAAATGAAATGTGTATTTAGGGGTGTGCATGTGTGTGAGTGTATGTGTGTCTGTATGTGTGTTGTGAACGAGTGCCTGCACCCATGCATACATGTGCAGAGGTCCGAACAGAGCAAAGAGTGTCTTCTGTTATCTACCTAGTGACTTGAGACAGGACTTTTCATTGAGCCAGTGTGCTCAGGAGATAGATGGGCCTGTCCTTACCTCATGCTGGGGTTATAACCATATGTAACAAGTCTGGCTTCTGGCATGGGGAGTGTTAGGAGTTTGATCCTAGATCCTGATGGTTGCAGAGCCAGGGCCCATACCCACTGAGCTGTCCCCAGACCCCACAGTGAAAAGGGTTTTTGTTCTGATGGTGGGGTTGTTTGTTTGTTTGTTTGTTTGTTTGTTTGTTTGTTTGTTTGAGATGAGATTTTACTTAGTAACCTGGCTGGCCTGGAATTCACTCAGTAAATCAGACTGGCCTTGAACTCATTGAGATCCGCTTGCCTTTGCTTCCAGAGTAATGAGATTAAAAGGCATGTGCTACCATGTCCAGTGACAGTGGGATGTTTTACACATCCAAATAACAGACATTAATTTATGTTTATCAAAATTACCAGTGTTCTTGTCGAATTTCCTTTTTCTGGTCTCCTTAGAGATGTCCAGGTCCTGATGCTTCCTCAAACATTCTAAAATCTACCATTGGTAACACACCTACTAGACTGATCAGTCTCAAATTGTAGAGAGAATTAGAATTGCTTGAGGAAACTTGAGGAAAAGGAGCATTCTGGATCCTAAACCCCCCCCCCCCCCCCAGATTCTCAGTCAATCAGCCTTGAATAGGAGGGAAGATTGTGTGGTGATAAATTTTATATTTAATAAAACCAGTCTGGGATATCAGAGAACAGATACATCCACCGTCAAGCCATTAGGGTCAGAGAGTGGTAACTCACACCTTTAATCCCAGCACTGGGAAAGACTGGGATTAGTGATCTGTGCCTTTAATCCCATAACCCCAGAAGAGAGAGCTTTTTGCATTTCTGTGAGTTCAAGGCTAACTACTAAATAGTAGTAGCTCACACCTTTAATCCCAACTCTAGAATAGATGCAGAATTGAACCTGGAAGTGAAACAACTGTGCAAAGAAGGTTTTTAAGACAGGCGTAGGAAGACAGAGATTTATTCTGTAGAAAAGATGAGCCAGGCTGAGGAAGCTGGAAGACAGCTTTTACCCTGAGAAATTGGCTGGGTGAGAACTGACTGTGGTCTGTTTCCTCTCTCTGATATTCCAGACTGGTTTTATTAAATATAAAATATATTACCACAGGATTATCCATTTCAGCAACCATCTAAATCAGTGATTCTCCAGTTACCTGAAGAATTTGTTCAAACACAGAATGTGGGCATGGGTTGTAGTTCAGAGGCAAAGTGATTCAGCATGCCTGAGGCTGTAGTAGTCTGGATCCTGAGTACCATTAAAGCAGAAACCAGCAGTGCTCAAAGCTGGCTATGGAGGTCCACTCACAGGTTCCAGATTCAGTTAAGTCTGTGGCAAGATCCAAGGATAATCATTGCTACCAAGTTATTTATTGGTGATGCTGATACTGCTGGTTCAAAAAACACACAGTAGGAACCATGGTCCAAGGTGGAATACTAATAAATGTGGCCCCCAAGACCACACTTTTGGAGAAAGATAAACTCTTAGAGTAAACTGTTTGTCAGATACAGTAATACACACCTTTAATCCCAGCACTCAGGAGGCAGAAGCAGGTGGATCTCTGTGAGTTCAAGGTCAGCCTGACCTGCACAGTGAGTTCCAGGCCAGCCAGGGGTACACAGTGAAATGCTAAAATAATAATTTTTTAAAAATCAAAGGTCTTATCCATGGCAGATGATAAGACGAAAATTTGAGTGTTTTCCCAGGGTTCCAAGACTGTAGAAGGGTTACGGGTAAGACAAGAAAGCAAGGAGCCCAATAAAGTATACAATATCAAGGGTGTACCTACCATTGGCTCTTTGAAGTTCTTCTACTTGGGGATTCTGAGATCAAATTGTGGAGCAGACCATTACATTACCCATCTGATGAGAGTTAGCCAAGATATAAACACACCCGATCCAGTCAGTCTATTAAAAGACTATTCCAGGAAATGTTCATTTTCCAGCCCCTTCAGCATGCCACTAAGCAAGTAGAGCAGGTATGGTGATGGAGACTAGCCTTCAGGCAGTCAGGGTCGGGAAGTAAATGAGAACTGTGAGAACTGCTTTGCATGGAAATTGTGTGTGTGTGTGTGTGTGTGTGTGTGTGTGTGTGTGTGCATATGTGTGTCTGTATGTGTGTATATGTGTGTGTCTGTGTGTCTGTGTATATGTGCTTGTATGTGTGTGTGTGTGTGTGTGTGTATGTGTATGTATGCCTGTGTGTCTGTGTGTATATGTATGCCTGTGTGTGTGTGTAGAATAAGACAGAAAGCCCAATGGTAGATGAACGTGCAGAAACTGTGAGAGAGGAAAACTTTAGAGAGTTTCAATCCTAATGTACAACAAACTACTTTAATTCTCCTATTTGCCTGCTTGCTAGATTGGTTTTTCAAGACAGGGTTTGTCTGTGCAGACCTTACTATCCTGGAACTCACTCTGTAGACCAGGCCTTGAACTCAGATCCACCTGCCTCTGCTTCCTGAGTTTTGGGGCTAAAGGCTTGCACCACCACTATCACCAGGCCAATTCTTTGTTTTTAGCCTTTATTTTTGTTTTATGTGTATGGCTAATATGCCTGGATGTGTGTCAATGTCTTCAGAAGAAGGTGTTAGCCCTCAAAGATCAGCCTGGAGTTACAAATGGTTGTGAGCTGCCATGTGGGTGCTGGGACTCAAATGGTCCTCTGGAAGAAGAGCAGGCATTCTTAACCATGGAGCCTTCTCTCCAGTCCTCTTATTTAAAAACTGACTTTAAACTGGGTCGTGGTGGTGGTGATACATGCCTTTAATCCCAACACTCAAGAGGCAGATGTAGGCACATCTCTATGAGTTCAAGGCCAGCCTGATCTACAGAGCAATTTTCAGGACAGCCAAAGTCATACAGAGAAACCCTGTCTCAGGGAAAAAAAAAATGACTTTAAATTTTTCCCATTTGAACACATCTTAGTTTTGTTAACGATTGCCTATAGTACCACACATGTGCCAGCAGTAGCAAACGATCAGAAGTCCTGTTCTAGTCACTGATGAGGTTTCAAACACTTGCTGTATCTAAAATGGCATGATTTCTTAATTTTTTTTAAACTCTGTATTCTTGATATAATTCCTAAAAACGATTTAAATAAAAAATCCCGTTTCTAAGCCAATGAGAAGGATTCGAGTGTAAGAACACTTGCTGCCAAGCCCAATTACATAATTTGATCCCTGGGACCCACATAATAGAAGGAAAAGCCTGAATCCTACATGTTGACCTCTGAACTCCACATGTGTACTGTAATGTATGCATGTATGTGTGTGTGTTACACAGACATAAAAATAAATTACTTTGAAAAAGAATCCATTTTTTTAACATGACATATAACTTGCTTTGACATTTAACCTAACATGACAATCCCAGAGAAAGAGAATATTATTATTTTGATAAGTCCTTATGTGTTCACTAAGAACAGGTGTTCTCAGTCCTTTACAGTCATTGTAAGGATTCCTAGCATGTAGCAGCTACATTGTAAACATGGCACCAGTAGAGCATGCATACAGAGGGCACGCCCCTAGGCGTAACTAGGTAAATCTGTGCTCATCACTCTCCTATAAGGAGAAGCCACTGGAAGGTCATTCCTTTTTTCCTCTTCTGCTTCTCTTCCCTTTTGCCCATTTGGCAACTTTCTTGAATAGAGTCTAGGTGTGGCTGCTGGTAGTGTGTCTGTTCTCACATGTGAAACCAACAGTTACCTTACATGTCATAAATGACATACACACTACAGAAGTGAGGAAGGTAGATTTATACTCATGACTTTGCCTACAATTGTAGGGGACTGCTAACCTACTCTTGTTTAACAGATAAGGTTTATGACAATCTATTTGGCTACTGAATTATTTCTGGAGAGGGCTTTAGACATTCAGTAGTTGTTCACCATTCAGGGAAAGTAAAATTTTTAATTATTTAAAAACAAACAATAGGAGAATTATTTTCTTGATGCTTCGGTCCAGCTTAGCAATGTCATTTTTTTTTTTCATCTGGACACAGAGGCAATGTGTTTCTGCAAATGGAAAGATGCTACTGAAATAACATGAAAATTTTATGGCTGGAATCCTAGAAGGATGTTCAATGGTTTTCAATGAAATATTCATAACAAAAGCACTGGGCAAGAGCTACAATTTCCTTGGCATCATTTGGGACATTGAGTACACACAGATTTTGGGGGGCGGGAGGTACCTTTTCACTTACATGAGCCAATCCATGTTCATATTTTGTTTCTTTGTCTCTCTGACTCTGTTTGCCTCTGTCTCTCTCTCTCTCTCCCTCTGTCTCTCTCCCTCCTTCCCTCTCCCTCTCTCACACACTTCCACACTAGAAAAGCTGGTTTTTGCTGTCATTTACTGTTTAAATAGTTAATGATAAAATAAGTTGGTACCAGGAATATGGTGGTTTCCAGACAAATGCCCTCCACACAGCCACAGAACAGACTGTGAGCATTTAAGCAGAATATAACTTAAAATGGCCTCTGCCTCAGCCTTATCTGCTTATGAGAAAATACATCTCTAAGAAATGAAATAACAAACGTTCAGTGAATAGGACTTCCTACCTCTGCATCAAACTTTCCAGGTAAAGTAGTTTTTAAGGGTAACCAAAATCAGTGTTCTGAAGCTTTGCTGACAGGACTGGGTCCCAGGTGAGCACGTAGCCAAATCACTTTCTTCATTAACTGTGCTGAGAAATGTGTTCATATCAAAGTCCAGGGCAGAGGACGGGATAGCGGGGACTGTCCCTTAAGGAACAGCGTGTTTACTGGGGAGGCAGTCAATAAACTAAGTACAACACAAGTAGTTACGACTTCTTTTTCTATTGCTTTTCTTTCCTCCCCTTTCCTTTTCGAGACCCTTCTATGCAGACTAAAGTATCCTGGAACTCATAGACATCCACCTGCCTCTGCCTCCTGAGTGCTGAGATTAAAGCGTGTGCCACTCTGCCTGGCTTACTGTTACTGTCTTACTATTTCAATAGACAGACATGACAATGTGCAGGGTGACACATACAAATGAGCAGACAAGGCCTCGTCATCCTTGGGGGATCACAGAACCTTTCAAAGAGAAAGGACACTTTCATTAAGATCTGAAGAGTGGTAGACATTTATCAGATGAAAGAAGAGGAAGGCAAAGGGAATGCTAGAGAGGCTCAAAGTCCCTGTGAGCGAGGCGGGGGTGGGACACTCGGGGACTTCCTGGGCATCTGAAGAGCAGCTTGAGTATTATCCTAAAAGCAGAAAGGAGGGGTAGGGGAGTTTTACACGGGTGAAGACCTGAGTCAGAGGACTCAGAGGCAGTGAGTAATGTTCTGAACAGAGGCAGCAGTGAAGATAAACAGAGGAAGCTGACTCAGGTGTTATTGAGAATCTTGATACAACTCTGTTACACACACACATGCACTTCTGACAGGGTCTCACTGGCCTCAAACTCAAGATCATTTTACCTCAGCCTCTTGAGAGCTGGGATTACAGGCGTTCTCTGTGGTGCTTGGCCTAGAATGTCTCTTTTAGCCATTATTATATATCTATTCCTATCATAGCAGCATGCTTTCTTTCCCTCCTCCCTTTGTCTCTTCCTCTCCTTATGTGGAAATGAGAGGCTGAGGGTTGAAACCAGGGCCTTGTGCATGCTTGGCAAGTGTCATACCCTGAGTTACACTCCAACCTTCAAGTAACACAATCCTCAAAATGAGACTTTAGAAGGACATGTCAGACTTTGTTCCATGATCTGGACTTCTACCTCCTTCCTAACAGTATAGAGCCATAAAGGAAAAATGATGTGGGAATGTCTTTCTATATGCTGTGAATGAAACTGTTTTGGCCCATGACAGGCACCATAGAAGTAAGTGGAGGAATCAGAGCATAGGTAGGAGAAGGAGGGCAGAGTCAGACAGAGATCCACCCAACTGCCCAAGGAAGCAACATGTAAGGAACACAGGTGAGCCACGGGCCATGTGGCAGGACAGCTTAATAGATACGGGTTAAATTAAGGTGAAATAACTAGCAGTATGCCTGAGCCATAGGCCAAATAACATGAACTTAGTATAAGCATCTGTGTGTTTCTTTGAGACTTTGGGATTGTTGATCCAGACAAGCAGTGTTGGGCAGGTCTGGACCATGGGGCTAGTTGGGCCAGAAACTTCTTGTTACATAAACACATATGCTTAAAAACATTCATTCATTCAATATACGTTAAGAAAAATGTAGCTATTATCGTGGTCCTATTTGTCTAGAACCATACACCTTTGTATTCACTCTCTTAATAGTATCTTAATATTCATCAACTAAAATGAGTTTAGAGACTCTTTCATGAAATATCAGGTGGAAAAAAGTGAGATGTACCCAAGCAACATCTCATTCCATGCTATGTAGGTCAAAGGCCACAGCAGACCAGTCTTTATCTGGTTTGAGTTGATACAATACAACTGGGGTTATCATCACAAGCTCCTACTTCAGTAGACAGGTACCCAATGATAGCATTAGCTAGTGTTTATATGCAAATCAAGTGTTTCTTATGTGTCAAGTATTTAATATGCATTCAGTTATTCCTTAGAACATGATATCCGGATGTTTCCTGTCCTAACTGCCGGATCCCAGATAATTGACTCAGAGGCTGAATATGAATTGCAAATGCTTGGCTGATAGCTCAGGCTACTTACAGTTTAGTTCTTACACATAAATTAACCCATATTTTTATTTATGCTTTGCCACATGGCTCATGGCTTGTTACCTCTTTTTCTACACATCCTGCTTGCTAGGCAACTGGCTTGCTTCTCCCCTGACTCTCCTGATCTTGCCCTTCTTCCTCCCATCATTTTTTCTGGATGAGGGTGTCCGATGCATAAAAAATCAACTTTTTTATTTATAATGAGCATAATCCGCAGCATTTCCCCCTTTTGTCTAATTAAAATGGTTTTAACCTTAATATAGTAAAGCCATAAACAACAAAACAGTTATTAAGTAAAAATTATAGTAATAATACCTATCCATTTGCATTTGGCAAAATTAGAGAAAATAATTATCTATCTTATCTTGGTGAGTCTAAAGTTTTGTATCTAATTCCTTACTTGTTCTTTATATAATTAAACTCAACTCCCTGTAGGAAATAACCCAAAGGGTACTTAAAGAAATGAGATCTGGCAAGTAGATGTGCTTCATTTTGTAGAGTTTTGAAAATTGCAGTATGTACACTATTCCAAAGATACATATTCAGGATTTCAATGTGCAACTAACTGCTTTGAGTTCTGAAAAAGCTAATTCTGTGATTACACATTTGTTAGAAGTTATGGCCCTCATGGGGAGACCTGTACAAATTAATTCTGACAATGCTCCAGCACATGTCTCTAGTAAAATAAAACCATTTTTTGCATATGATAACATAACACAATTACAGGCATACCACACAATCCTACAGGGCAAACAGTTACAGAAAGATCTAATTGAACTCCAAAAGATAAACAGAAAGAAATAATAAAAACTTTCAGACATAGAATGAACAATGCCTTATTAACTTTAAATTTTCTAAATGCTAATGAGAAAGGAGTGACACCTGAAGAGAAACATTGGCTAATAGAAAAAACAGATGAATTAAATCAGCCTGTATACTTTAATGATGTGTTGACCTCAGCATGGAAATCAGGATATGTGTTACACTGGGGAAGAGGTTTTGCTTTTGTTACCACAGGAGAAGAAAAGCTAGAGATACCATCAAAATTGATACAGATTAGATTTGACCAAAAGAGACTTCTTTATTAGAAGAGGTGATCAAACAGTGTGACCATTTGGACTAACTTATAAGACTAACAAATGCTTTTCATTTGATCAGCTTTAACTTGTCAAAAGGGAAACTCCCTAAAGTTAGAGCTGGGGCAGGGTTTTCTTTTTGTCTTTTCAGGAGAATGAAGGCATCCAGCTAAGGAATCTGAAGACCACTGAACAAATGAGGCATCTGAAGAAAAAGGTTATATCATTCAAAGAAAATGTCCCAAGAAAAAGAGGAAATTAGCCTATTGGTATATCATAATTCCAACAGAATCAAATTTTATTTATAAAATGCTTGTTTCTGATGTTCTCTACAGATATATAATGGAAATGGTCTTTAGTCCTAGTTCAATTAAAAATTAAAGCTGGCTTTGGAGTTGTAGCATAGTTCTCTCCTCTAAACCCAAGCATGCTTGTTAAAGGAAAATCTAAAATCTCCGTTTCATATCAGAAGAGCTATGGGACAGGAAACAAAACAAAACAAAGTTAAGGAATGATCTTATTGCCACTGATCTCATAATCCTTTGATTTTATTTTAACTCTTTAAAACTTTCCTTAAGGTATAAATATTATCTCAAATTTTATAAGATTAATATATATTTTGTCATGATATTAATGGCCATACAGAGTACTAATTCTAAAAAAAAGGCTTCATATAGTTTTCTGTACATGATTTCAGGTTTAAGACTCTACCAGGTAACTAGAAATGAAGGATTTTGTACTCTGGATGTAAATAACAAATTATAGTTCTTTGATCTCTTTGAGATCTGTTGCACATGACATTTAAAATGTTTAAGTTTTCTGCAGTGAATTATGACCATGTTTAACAGCAATCTTTGAAGTCTTCATAAGGAGAAGGGGGCTCCACAATGATGATTCCATCTGGATTGTGATAACACCACTAAGCTGACAAACAACAACCAAAGATCAGCTTTGGACCACAAACTGTTCTGGACAATTTTGAAGGTGGTTAGCTGAGATGTTTCAGCCTCACAGACTATTCTAGCCAGAACTTGAGACAAGCCTTGTACTTTACTATTACACAGAGACTGAACAACAAATGATACAGCTAGTTCTCCAAATCACTTGACAATTACCCCAATTTCTCAAGAGTCCCCTAAAGATGTCATCACCCCCAGACAGCAGGAAGTAATTTTAAGAACATGACATCCACATTCCCAAGAAGTGGGGTGGGCTTTTGGTCACTCAGTGGGTTATGGTATATGTCATTGTATAAGTTACAAGTTGTTATTGGCAATGGTCAGGAAAAAAAACTGAACAAAGGAGACTAAATTCAGGGATCTTGTTCTGAAATAAAGTGAGAATATAGAAATCATAGGATAAAAGGGTAGATTATTGAATCTACTTTTAAACCAAAAAGGCAACTACTAATCTTAATTTCTTACATTGATATGAATTTTTGTATATTGATGCAAATTTGAGGTTATTTTTGTTATAACCTACTATACCCATGTTCCTACTCATTTAAGGTATTGCACCTACAAGCTTATTTAACAACGTAATGTAAATTTTTAGTTCTTGAAATTTATTATTACAAACTATTCAGGTTAGTATGTAGGTCAGTAGTCACCTATTACAATCAAACTTGTAGTCATGTCAGGTATGTTTTCAAAGTCAAATAGATACATTTTAGATAGACAGGTAGTCTTCAAACACTTCAGAGATTTATAGAATATGCTATTTAAGGTGTTTTAGTAACATAAGGCTTTAAAAAAATAACAATGAGACATATCTGCTTCTGGCAGCACCAATTTATTTCAGAGAAGATGATGGACATTGAAGAAACCCCATATGGAGTTTATTTTCTTTGTGGCAAAAACTGCCTTAGCCTTGACTACTGACAGTATTCTTTTCAAATTGGACAAGCAAAATACAAAAGAAAGTGACTGCAGAACTTTGCCAAGACAAGGTGTGATAGTCCTTCAAAAATCCTGGTTCATAGAAAAGTCTGTTAGATATTCTTGGCCTATTGGCCAAAGATGGATGACTCAACATTACAGAGGAACCTTGGCTGACTGTCCAGGTAGCCAGCTGTTTCTGTCATTTTTTACTTTTGGAAGGTTTTGTTCTGCGCTTACTGTTTACTCAAGTAATATTATATCCTTCTCAGGTCTCTGACCGAATTGAAGTCTAGATAATTATAGTTTTCCTTGTTACAAAATTCAGAAAAGAAATTCACAAAAGAGGTGTAAAGTGTATAAGGCTGAGAGACATAAAAAGATAGTTTGGTAAAAAAGATGGGTTGGTAATATAAGTTAGGATAGAAAGTGAATTAGGTTCAACACCTTGGACTCACCAAGATAGGATAGATAATGGAGTATCTTCTCTGAATTGGTCAAACGCAAATAGACTAAACATTGGTAATTTAATTCTTTCCTGAATATATTTGTATGTAGTTAATTGTACTTACTATACAGTTTTATATGTTAAAACCTATGCTTTTTATTTAGACAAAAGGGGAAAATATATGATATTTTGATTGTGTTCTGACAAAGCTTGCTTGAAGTCCAAGGGCTGAGTCAGCCACTATCTGGCCATAGAGGTTTGGAGGAGTGTATAGAGAAGACAGGAAGTGGTAAGGCAGGGCTGAGAGAGGATCTTGGCCTTCTTGGACTGAGGAACTGAGGAGGTAGGAAACAACTGGTGGCTGCTCTTTGTTCTCTGATCTTCCAGGTTCTTACCCCAATATTTGACTCCCATTTTTTTATTGATATAATTATGATAATACTTCAGAAAGATACCTCTTAGTCACTCAACACAAAGAGGCTAGTAAGGTGAAGTGAGTTATGTTCTATCAGTCAATGGTGGCTCTAGGTCTTTAATTTTGAGAGATTGGAAAAATGGCTCCCTGTTCAGAACAGGTACTGTTTTTGCAGAGGACTAAGTTTGGGTCCCAACAACCACATTGGGTTGCCTCCACTTTGGGGAACCTTACACCATCTTCTGGCCTCCTCAGACACTGTACTCATATCCACATACTCACAAAGGCAAACACACATACATATAATTAAACATTTTTGGTTTTGTTTGTTTTGAGACAGGGCTTCTCTGTTTAGTCCTGGCTACCCCGGAACTCACTCTGTAGAGCAGATCTGCCTGTATCTGCTGGAATAAAAAGCGTATGCCACCATGAAGGCAGTGCCTGGTCTACAGAGCTACTTACAGAATAGCTAGGGCTATACAGAGAAACCCTGTCCGGGATGGGGTGGGAACACTTAAAATTTAGTCAAATATGAAGGAAAAATTCAATAGATGAACTGAACACCTTGTGATGATTTTAAAAAGAGATGATAGGGCTGAGTGGTGGCACATACCTTTAATCCTAGCACTCAGGAGGCAGAGGCGGGTGAATCTCTGAGAGTTCAAGGCCAGTATGTTCCAGGACTGTTTCACAGAGAAACCCTGTCTCAAAAAACAAAAACAAACAAACAAAAAAACCAAAACAACAACAAAACCACAATAAAACCACCAAACAAACAAAAAACAAAAATAAAAAAAATAGATAATAGGAAAAATATTTCTATCAGCTCAAAACCCGTGAAGTATTTCAGCTATTTTTTATGCACTGTAGTCAAACAAGACAAGGACAATTTTGCTAAACACAACAAGGGGCTGTGGAGAGCTCATTTTCACATTTGTCAGACTCTGCTCATTCTTCTTGGACAAGGGGACTATAAAAAACAAATAACTTATGACGACACTATTATAAGCAAAGTAAAATTTTTAATGATTTTTTTAAAAAAACAAACTATGCTACTTATTAAATACTCTACTAGTTATACATACTTCAAATACACTTTTAGGCTTAAAATCTTATAAAGAAAAATATATCAAAGTAATATCAAATAACACATATTTAAAGCTTTTAGTTTAAAAAAAAAGGTAAAATGAGAGATGTCATTTAATAAGATGAGACAATCACTTCACCTTGGTACTTGTCTCCCATTTTACTCATTGTAATAATTCTTTGTCTTTGGATTATTCTTTTTTAATGCATTTCTTTGCAAACAAAAAGTACAACAAAAACATTCATGTTTTCTGATTTTTAAAATTGCATTCAGGAACTCCTTAGGAGCTCTGAACAATGGACACACTTTTTCAATGACCACACAAACATGTCACCTCACTGAAGCAAAAACTGCCTCTGATTCTCACATGCTCACACATGCGGTGACACACATGAGTTTTATGTGAAGACTCAAGAGAATATTTCCAGTTTTAACCTGTGAAAACTAAAAACTAGAACAAAACTCTCTTTTGCCTGAGAAATCTTGTCAGACTGACTTGGCAGCCAGGCTATTGTGAAATGAGTCAAGGGTTAACTGTACATGATTCTTCAACTCATAGCTACAGCAGAAGTTGGTGTCTCTTCTAAAAGGCATGTGATGTATGTGCGTGAGTATGTGCAGTTGTTAACTTTTAAAAGTGTCTGAGAGGGCCCCGCCAGAGAAGATTGGATCTAAGGTCTAGATGGAACTCTCTTCTGCCTACACAGAGGTCACCAAGTTCTGTCTCTGCCCACAAAGCCCATGTTCCTGTACTACCCAGAAACTTACAGCATAGGCAGAGAGAAGGCAAATATGAAAAACAGCAAAAAGCAAAAGCATAAGAGTTGCTCCACTCTTAAATGACACTATTAACTCTAACAGTGAATTTCTGAATTTCATCATGAAATGATGTCCGTTTTGGTTTATCAAACATATGGTATGTGTCTTTTGTGAGCAAATGCCAAATAATACTTACTATGATTCTACATTTGTCTCTTAGGTGTCCTGATGGCAGGGGAGGCTATAATGATTTTTTAACTTACTGAGTCACTACTATTTTATGATTAATCACAGTAACTTTTTGTTTGAGACAGAGCATCCCCCCCAGCCTTGTGTGTGTGTGTGTGTGTGTGTGTGTGTGTGTGTGTGTGTGTGTAAATGGCATTTTTGGTTTTGAGAAAGGGTCTCACTATGTAGCCCTAGCTGGTTTGAAAATCACTCTGTAGATTAGACTGGCCTTGAACTCAGAGACCCACCTGCCTGATTCCCAAGTGCTTGGATTAAAGGCATGTGTCATGCTTTAGTGTTTTAAATTTTTAAAATTGTATGTATGGGTATTTGTCTGCATGTATGCCTGTGAATCACATGCATGCCTAGTATCCTAAGAAACCACAAGAGGGAATTAAATTTCCATAGGTCTCAAATTATAAATGGTTGCAGACCACCATGTAGGTGCTAGAAACTAGGTCTTCTGGAGAGATCTGTTAGTGCTCTTAACCACTGAGCCATCTCTCCCGCCAGTCCCCTGTCGTCCCCTGCCCACTCTTCCTTCCTTCCTTTTTTTTTTTTTTCTGAGAGAGGCCTGGATGACCTGGTACTCACTATGTAGTCCTGGCTAGCTGCTAACTCACAGCCATCTTCCTAAATTCTGGGATTACAGATGTGAACCACCATGCCCAGAGCTACCTCTGTGAATTGTGATTTGATCATGCATGGTTAGGTTTGCTTGTTTCTGTTTGCTTATGGACACTACAAATGCAATTGTAGAAATACTGGCCACCCTCTGGGAGTGTGTAAATGCCCATTACGGAAACAGACTGTGAAAGTGCAGACGGTTCACAGCAGGATGCTGAATATGAGATCCAAATGTCAGGAGAGGCTGAAACTTAAGAGTGTTGTGCCCTAAATGCTAAAATGCAACTGTCAAAGTCGAGGAGACACTCAACTTGATTTTATAGACAGGACATGTTCAAGCATTAGAATTTTTCATGTAAGTCACAATTTCTCAGATTTACACTGGAAGTAAACAGCAAGAAGTACTGTCAGCCTTTTATGAACCCTGCCATCGAAACCTCATTTGTGACATGTACGGAAAGTACTGTCACTGCCTGCTATTAGAAAGTGCTCTGACATTCTCCACAGAACTTCATAGTTACATCTGTGATACAGATTTTTTTTTTAAAGAAAGAAGGTAGGCGAGGGGAGATGTGGTGATTTGAATGAGAATGGTCCCCATAGGGCGCAGATATTTGCATGCTTAGCCCCCAGTTAATGGAAGGTGTGTCCTTGTTGGAGGAGTGGGTTTTGAGGTTTTGAAAGCTCACACCAGGGCCAGTCTCTTTCTGCCTGCTGCCAGAGGATCCAGATGTAAAGCTCTCAGCTACTGCTCCAGCCCCATTCTATCTGCTTCCTGCCATGATGATAACGGATTAACCCTCTCAAGATAAGCAAACCCCCAATTAAATGCTTTCTTTTATGAGGTTGCCTTGGTCAAGGTGTCTCTTCGAAGCAGTACAACTGTAACTAAAAACAAAGGAAGGGGAGGGAGAGAAGGAAGGCAGACCTGAAGGACAGAAGCAGCCTTAGCTGCTCTATGGATTCAGTGTGGCCTAAGGAGCTGAAAGGCAGCCTGTAACTTCCTACCACAGATCACATGTTTTATAAGTTCATCGAATAAATGTGAGGCTCTTGGATTTCAAAGGTGTTTGCCAGGAAATACCAAAGGCAGAGAAAACCCTGCCTTGTAGTAATATTTTAGTATAGAAAATAATTGCCATTTTTAGGTACAAAGAGTTGGAAGAGAATTTTTTTCTTAAATTCTCCACTAATCACCTAAAAAAAAAAAAAATTGAGCACAGCATGGGAATTCCATGGTGAGGGAAAAATCACATAGGTTTTAAAATGTCTTACCATCATAATTGGTTCTTCTAGAATGTTTTAAAATTCTACCATTGACCTTCACAGGCAACAGTGTTACAGATTCAGTAGGCATCAAGCAGATGGGTGTTGTAAGTAGATCTGGCTCTCATAAAACAAAAGGCATTGTATTTTGTATTCAAAGGCTTCTCTGAAGACCGGATGCAAAGTCTTTAGGTCTGGTAACTAATGAAAAATCTAAATAGTGCTCATGGGCTCATTGGATGTTCTGAACAGACAAAAAGTAGACTGGACTGGAAGTGCGTATGTGGACACTCTGGCTCTATCACTGAAACCTAGTTTGTGGGTTTTTACCGCACACCCCACATGCTCACAGCCAGAAAGGCCCAAAATAAGATGTCATGTCCGCTGGTGAGAACGCAGGACATTGGTAAAATGAGAGTAACATATCACAGAGTGTTTTCCTAACAGCAGCAGGCTGTGGGTAAGAGAATGGTCAATCCATACTTTACATCCCTGACTACCGTAACTGTGGCACACCCCAACTGCCTTTGAAGTGCTGACTTTTTTTGCTATCTTCCCAGGGTGAGGCATTTTTACTGATACAGGGGCTGGGATGACCTACTGGATTTGGATACATGGGCTACCACATGAAATTAATAAAAATAATGTTTATTGTTTTCCACTTTCAAATTGCTTTCTATGTAGGATGATGAGGACTCAGGATGTTTATTTTCAGTTTTTTTTTTTTCCTGCCCTGGAGATTAGGATTCATTTTACACAAATCTGTGCTTTATAGAAATGTACTTATACCAAGTATATTCCTTTTTCTGTGTTAGATGTTCCTTGGTTATTTCATGGAGATTATACAAACCCCTCCTAATTCCCTGGGCTGCAAGAGACATCAAAAGGTTATTTATGCAAGTCATTTGAGATAAATAAAGCATTATGCAAAATTTCCCTATGCTTATACCAACCTTAAGAGCAAGTAGGGATTAACTCAGATCCCTCTTGGGGATAGAATAAGAACTTCCTTTACTGTAGCTAGGCAATAGGATTGCAAGGCTTCTATGCTAAATGGTGGCTAACCACAGTGAAAAGGAAAAGAGAGAGAGAGAGAGAGAGAGAGAGAGAGAGAGAGAGAGAGAGAGAGAGAGAGAGAGACCCGAGGCTGGTAGGAATTTGAATTTTCTTGCCAATGAAATTATCTGAAATATTTTCTTTGAGCAAATTAAATCTGAAACTGGAGCTGGGTGTGGTGGCACACACCTGTAAATCCAGTACTTACTTGGAAGTGGAAACAAGCAGGTTGTGAAATCCTGTCTTAAAAATACAAAACAAAACAAGGGCTGGAGAGATAGCTCAGTCATTAAGAGCACTTGCTGCTCTTGCAGAGGACCCAAGCTCAGTGCCCAGTGCCTGTGTTAAGAAGCTCACCACTTATAATTCCAGCTCCAGGGGTTTCAATGCCCTCCTCTTGTGGTGCCCACAGGCACCTGCACTCACATGCCTGTACATATACACAGAGACACAGACACATCGTTAAAGACACAATTAAAACAACAATGAAAACCAAAGAAACATCTGAAGTTGTCCTTTTGATTTCTGCACACTTGCCAGAAATCCAGTCAAGTGCTCTTGTCCGTGGAGAAACACAAAATCATACCTCTTTGCTAAAGAGATCCCTTGGGCTTTCTCTCAGAAGCTTTTGTTGCGTAGGAATTTCTCATGATTGCGCCCTCCTGGGAGTTCGGCAATCTTTCTGAGATACACTCTCAGATGCATGCTTCATCTTGAAATGCTGCCCAATTAGCTGGTCTGAAAGACTCTTCCAGACACAGCAGCGCTGTAATTAAATCGTCTGGCTTTTTTGTCTCCCACATGAAATCTTAGCATAGAGGCTGGTCTTTACCGAGGTCAGACATTTTAAATGGAATTCAATAGAAACTCAGAAGTCAGGGAAGTTTTGACAAGTCTGTAAGGATATATACATTAAAATGATGACAACCTTTTCAAGTGGTTAGTAAGATTATGTCTAATCTAATCTTGATTTTGGTTCATTGATCTTTGTTCCCTCCAACTTTGTCTCATAACATATACTATTCTTTTTTAATTTTTAAAAGTTATCATTTTATATGTAACAGTGTTCTTCCTGTGGTATAACTGTGCACACTATTTATGTGCTTAGCACCTGTGGATGTTACAAGGCATTGGATCCCTGTAAGTTACAGATGGTTGTGAACCAGTATGCAGGTGCTGGAAATGAAATCCAGGTTCTCTGGAAGAGCAGTCAGTACTCAACTGTTGGACCAGCTCTCCAGTTCCTATTGTTACTTTTTGAAAATGATTTTTATGTGCATTAGTTTTGCCTACAAGTATGCCTGAGTGAGGGTGTCCGATCCCCTGGAACTAGAGTTACAGACAGTTGAGAGCTGCCATGTGGATGCTGGGAATTGAACCTGGGTCCTCAAGGAAAGCAGCCATGCTCTTAACTGCTAAGCCTCTCCAGCCTGCTATTATTACTTGTATTATCTCATTTCTTTATTTGTGGTTGTGAGTGTGGGCACACATGAAGGTCAGAGGATAACATGGTAGTGATTCTCTTTCATCTAGGGAATCAAACACAGGCAATCAATCAGGCACAGTGACAGATGCTTTTACCACTGAACCATCCTGCCAGCCCCAACACCTATTACTTTTTAACAGAGAGAGAAATCTGCATAGGAAGAGTCTCAAGAATCAAGAATACCAGACAATTATGATCCCACATACACTGACAAGGTCTTATATTTGAGGGTTAGAAAAGTTCCCTTTCTCTCTCAACCTACTGGAACAATGTTAAATTCATGACAATAACTTTAAAAAACAAGATAAATAAAGAAAAGCATATTCCCTTTTAGGGATAACTAACTCAACAAAATGTAACCAGGCATTTGAAACTCAACACTCACAGAGCACCATTAAATATTCAGACACAAATATCCGGGCAGCATAATAACCTCTGTCCTTAGTCACTGACACTAGGCTGACTCAAAGCAAAGTGGATACTCAGCTCATGGAGTCGGGGCCTATGTGGATGATGACATGCTTCTCGTAAGCCCTTCTCATGGTTTTCTCAATCTGCTTCAGAAAAACCTGAGGGATCCGTCCACACAGCGTGTGCACTGTCTCCAAAAACTTCAGCTGGAGAGGGTAGTACATGGACTGAAAGAGATTGTCTTGAAAGGGAAACTGAAAGACGATAAAAAAGAAAGAAAAGTCTGTTATTCACACGACAGAGTGTAAAGTTACTAAGTTTTGACCCAGTTGTACAGCCCCAAGGAATCATGTGACTCGGAGGCACCTCGGCTCTGTTTTCTTTCTCTTTCTTTGAGGTAGAGCCTCCTACAGCTGAGAATGACCTTGAACTTGGAATCCTTCTGTCTCTGGTGTGTTGGGATTATACATATACCACATATAATGCTTGTACTTAAAAAAAAAAAAAAAAAAAAAAAAGCCAAAAGAGATGATCTGTTGTTTCCAAAGGCTCTCTAAGTCTAAAACCTTTTCTAAGGGGAGCATATATATGTATGTGTATATATCACCGCGAGTAGAACACAATCCTAAGGCAGAAATCTACAACAAAACACTAAATTTATGTATTATTTTCAAAAGATTTATTTTTATTTCATGTGTATTTTTATATGTATATGTACTACATATATGACTAGTACCCACAGAGGTCTTCTGGAACTCCAATTATTCCACTATGTGGGTTCTGGGATTTGAACCTGGGTCCTCTGCAAGAACAGCAAGCTTAATCACTGAGCCATCTCTCCAACCCTTACTTTTTTTTTTTTTTTTCTAAATCTTCTTGCCATTCAAGAAACTTAATGGCATGTCTATGGTAGCTACAGAAGACCAGGAGTTCAGTGATTGCAAGTTAAATGTATTGGCAGTGACCTTTCTTTTGATATTCTAGGCACCAGGCTGAGAATGTGGCTCACTGGTAGAGCACCTGCTTAGCACTCCAAAGTCCTGAGTTTGATTCACAGCATAGAAGGTAAGGGGAAAGGAATTAAGAGACCAAACGCTGGTGATAATTTTGAGATTTTTTTTTAAGTTCACTCAGTATTGGACATTTAAAGATTCGTCTTGTTTAATGTCTCTTATTTTCCCATGGGATATATAAATGAGCAGTATTTTCCAATACTTAGAAAGTAGCCTGTGCCAAGCTTTATCACCATCCTGTTGAAAGACAAAGGTAAATCAAGTCAGAGTTTACTCTTAGCCAATGAAAAGCCTAAGGTGCTGTGGGTAGTCTTATCTGTACACTGTGATATGTGTTGCTACCATTGGTTAATAAAAAAAAGATACTTTGGCTATGGCAAGACAGGATATAGCCAGTCAGGAAACCCAAGCAGAGATACAGGAAGAAGAAAGGCAGAGTCTGGGGAGATGCCTCAAGCCACAGAAGATCAAGATGTAATAACACAGGTTGAGCTATGAGACATGTAGTGATATATAGATTAGTTAATATTAACCCTCTGAGTAATTGTTTTATAAACAGCTGCAGGACTAGGTGAGACATAGAAAAACCTCTGTCTATACTAAGGAGAAAAAGGAAGAAACAGAAAGGTTAAAGGACAGGACACACTAGCCCCAGAGCAGAGTGGATGGACATCTGCTTCCCTAGAACGCATGCCCCAGTCTTTCAAGGTCACTGGAAACATCACCTCAGTATGTGGATCAGCAAGGTGATGAAGTAACTCTAGAATGAGCCACACTAGTTCAGATTTGGGACACCACTGCTTTCTCTCACAGCCCTCAGCCAGTCTACCAGAAGTCCCGTGGATTCTGCCACTCCCACTAACTCAGCTCTCACTGTATGGCTGCTCTCAATCACACAAAGAGCCCTGGTACCTCCCTCTTGCAAGTCTGCAATTAGTTGATATAGGCTACCATAAGTCATAGCCACTTTCCTGCCCAGACTTCCCACTGTTATCCATCTTGCTTCAAAAGCTCCAGGTGATCTGGAGCCCTGCTGCATGCTGCATCTTCTTCCCTGCATCCTCTCTCCATGATGGTGGAGGTGACTATCTTCATGTGCTCTGGGTACATCAACATCATCCCCATCTTGGAGTTTCCACATTATGTCTTCTGGTGGGCAGGATCTTCTCCATGAATGCCTCCATCTGACTGAGTTTCAGGCTGGCATGGGCCTCCCCTGGAAACCTGACTGTTGAAACATCTTCTGTAATCAGTTCTCTACAGCTACCACCCTGTTCCTCTTAGAACTTAAATACCTTTAACTTCTGACAGGCTCTTTCTTTCTTCGTTATGGGAAACTTTTATATATTCTGGCTTTCTCTACTGGAACGTTGACCACGGGGCTTGGTCAATTCCAAATTCCAAGCGACTGGAATTATTCCTACATAATCTAAGCTTTGTAGATGACTGTTGAAAGAATTACTAAAGGGTATCTGCCTGATGACTTTTTGGAGGGTCATGATGGGAGCTGTTATACTGTCCATCACACAAACACATAAACACAGGGCTAGGCTGTGTGCATATGAGAGAGAAAGAAAAAGAAAGAAAGAGAGAGAGAGAGAGAGAGAGAGAGAGAGAGAGAGAGAGAGAGAGAGAGAGAGAAAGAAAGAAAGAAAGAAAGAAAGAAAGAAATGTGAGATGTTTGCCATCAAAATGTCTACACAATGAATACCGCTGCCAGGTGTGTGATTAAAGTTTAAAGGCCATCACTTTGTTAATCCTCATAACTCATTAGGATGCTCTATTTATTTAAAAGTATTTATTAACACTTTAAAAAATCTGTGTGTGTGTGTGTGTGTGTGTGTGTGTGTGTGTGTGTGCCACAGAGGCCAGGAGAGGTTGTTGGACCCACTGGAGCTGGAGTTATAGGTGGTTTTGAGCCACCTGACATGGATGATGGGCACAGAACTTGGGTCTTGAGGAAGAGCAAACAATCTTAACAGCTGAGCTGCTTCTCCTGTCCCCAGAAGGTAACATTATTATCTTCATTTTATGATGAGGGACTCAACTGAGGCTCAGTATGGTAACAGCAGTTCATGACTAAACTGAATGATAGAAATGGGCTTTGAGCCCAGGTCTGCCCAGGTGGAAAACCAGCTCTAATTTTTTACCTTCTGATAAGCACACTGTAGCCTAGGGGAAAAGATAGGCATAGGGGAATGCAGCTTTACAGTGTAGTATCTTTACCCCCATGCTGATTTGGAGTTAGTGACTGTCCTAATGTAAATGCCTGAATGAAAACTGTCTTTTGAGGCCAAACTGCAGAACTCCATGGAGCGATTATGTAGAGCTGTTTAAGAAGTAGTCATTTGGCTGCCTTTCTGATCCCCTGTGAGAACAAACTAGATGAGTCATAACTCAGCTACAATTGCTCAATTCCAAAGCAGGGCCAGAACACAAAAGAAAGTGAATCAGGCTCCAGAGAGCCCACAGGGCTGCACGCTTTCTTGACTTCCACCCGTGCTGGGGATGGGTTTCCCCTTGAGGCAGTGTTTGAGTAACCAAGTGTGAGAATGTCACTGAGTGCATAACAGATTGTGTAATTTAATCACTTGCCCTTTGAAAACTAAACAGCAGGAAACAGGAGAAGAGGTGCTGGCTCAGATGCATGTTAAGTGATCCCCTATGGGGAGGACTGTGCTGGGATTTCCAGAACAGGAATGCTTTAGCAAAATGCTCATCTTCATACACACAGGGATTAATTACAGCTGGGGGATGGCTCAGTGGGTCCCAAAGATGCATTACAAGTAGAAAGATGGCTCTGTGGGTAAAGTGCTTGCCACAATGTATGTCATCCTATGTCTGGATCCCCAGAACCTGAAAAACCTGGCATGGTAGCATGATCTGCAATACCTGTGCTCTTATGGTAGGATGGGAGACAGAGATGGTGGAATCCCCAGAATCTCAAGGACCAGCTAGCCTGGCACATGAAGCAGTGAACCACAAAGAGACCATGCCTCCACAGGCAGGTGAAGTTATGTTATTCTCTGACAGTCACACACAGCTGTAGGTAGCATCTGCCTATCTGCATTCGGCACTAGGTTCCCAGATTTTCAAGAAGAAACAAAAATATTGAAGGAAGCCTATATCAGGGGATTGGCAAACAGTTCTTGTCAGGGGAGGGGTACAGTCATAACGTAATAATCTCTGCTGTTGGAGGGCCAACGCTGCCACTGGCAGTACATAATGAAAAAGTCACTGTGTTCTCACATGACTTTATTTATGAATGCTGAAACACACATCTCCTATGGATTCTTCATGTTGGGAATTTTTGCTACTCCCTGCTCTGTGTCTTGGAGGCACAGTTTAAGGAGGGCACCCCTTGCAAGTATACCTGCTGTTAGTTTCCAGCTAGCAATCTCAAAGTCAAAGGTACTGGGCAACACAGAACCTTCCCAAGTTCACATAGTCCTGAACCACTTCTTAACACAAGTCTACCCCCTCTTTAAGGAAGAAAGAGTGGGCTCAAACTGTATGAAGTTCCACCCACTCCATACCAACATTGTATATAATAACATCATCCCTTATCCATGGGGAATACACTCCTACATACTTGGTGGATGCCTGAAACCATGAGTAATGAACCCTACAGACTGGATACCCTGTGGCTACTGTATTACTAGTAGGTGGGTAATATATACTGTGTGGATAGAGGAGATGATTCACATTCCTGCATGACAGAACAGGATGGCATCAAATTTCATCATGTTATTGGCAACAGCACACAATTTACAACTTATAAAGCCTGTAATTCTGGAATTTTCCATGTAATATTTTTGGATTATGGTCAGAGGTGGCAACTGAAACCATGCAAAGTAAAACCATAGGGTAAAGGCTCTATCTACCATATGAGATCTTTGAGACTAACCACAGACAGCTATATCGCTTGTCTGGCAGGCTGTCTTTCAGGGTCAGCTTTCCAGAGGGACTTATTATGACTATGCAGGCCTTATGCCCTGGGTAGCCACACTCACATGCAGATTTGAATGTTTGGCCTGGATGCTCACTTCTGAAGCCTCACTGTTGGAGTATCTTGGCTGGGGCACTTTCCTCTACTTGGATTCAGAAACTTCTGTTGCTAACCTTCTCTAGTTCCCCATTCCTGGCTCCCAGTCTATAAGGTGCAGGAGTGTTTTTCTCAGGGCCTCCTACCTCCTACCAGATTCCTACCATCTAGGTTGTATTTACACATCCTCCACACATTTCCTTTGGTGGTAAAAATGGCACCTCTTTTTGCTTATACTTTCAAGTCAATAAAGACTTGGTGGACTGGGATATAGCTCAGTTGGCAAAGTGCTGGCTATACATGTTTAAAGATGTGTGTTTGGTCCCCAGCACTCATGTAAAAACTGTTTGTGTTAGTGTACACCTGTAATCTCAGGACTGGGGAGATGCAGACAGATCTCTGGGTTTCCTAGGAAAACCAGTGAGCTCTAGGCTATACCTCAAAATATAAAATAGAAGGGTTGGAGAAATGGCTCAGTAGTTAAGGATACTGGGAACATGGGCTCAACTCCCAGCACCCATATGGGGGTCTCAATCTTCCGTACCTACAGTTCCAGGGGATCCAAAACTGTCTTCTAACCTCTGAGGGTACCAGCCACACATGTGGTGCATATATGCAGTCAAAACACCATACACATAAAATAAAAAAAATTTTAAAAAAGGTGGAAAGTGATTGAGGAAAACATTCAGTGTCAACCTCTGGTCTCCATTTGCACACTCACCCATACAAACACACGCAGCAGACACAAACATGTACTCACACATACACAAAGGGAAAAAAAAGAACCCAGTGTGGCAACTTCGAATTGACCAGCGACCAGCATGAGACATGATTGCTTAACAGCTTGGAGCTGGTAACCAGGCAACATGCTTAGCTTGAACTAAACAAACAATCTCATTTTGTTGCATTCTCTTTATCCTGCCTGAACTCTTACTCCGTAGTAGGGTAAAAGGCACAGGAGTTCTTTCTGAGAGTATTTAGCCTTCCAAGTCCCCATGGACCATACCACTTGAAGTGCTGCATGCTGGCAAGCATGTGTCTGTTTTGAAGAGCACACTTACATCCCGGATGGCTTCATAAAGGGCTCGGAAAGTAGGCTGTTTATCATCATGGTAGACGCCACGGTTGCCATGCAGAATAGACACACCTTCCCGCTCAGCCTCTTTGCAGTTGCTCCCATACATGCAGTGATCAGGGCGGTAGTTCCACTGGCAGGGGAACACATAGAGACACTCTAGTGGCAAGAAATAAAGCTACAGTCAGTGCCAGCTGTCACCTGTATGTCTTGCGCTTAAAACTTAACATTTATAAGCCACACACTCTGCCCAATTTCAATGTTTAGGAGTGTGATTATAAGTTCCAGGCCAAATATACCACTTACTTAAATTCTGAGATCAATGATAGAAGGGGCACCCATTAGTGATGATATAGGAAGATAGAACAATAACTGAAATATAGAGTTAAGCTAGAGCTTTAATAACCTAGTGTCCCAGTTTGCTTCTCTGTTGCTGTGATAAACACCATGACCAAAACCAACTTGGAGAGGAAAGGGTTTATTTCATATCAACTTCCAAGTAACAGTGTGCACTGAGGGAGGTCAGAGCAGGAGCTCGAGGCAGGAGCTGATGCAGAGGCCATGGAGAAGTGCTACTTACTGGCTTGCTCACCATGGCTTGCCTAGTTTGCTTTCCTATATAATGCTGGACCACTTGTGTTATATAGGTGGCATCCCCCACAGTGGAAAGGGATTTCCCACATCAATCATCATTCTAGAAAATGTCCCACAGATGTGTCCACAGGCCAACATGATGGAATTAATTCCTCAACTATGGTTTTTCCATAGGTAACTCTATAGTGTCCAACTGACAATAACAAACCAGGACACTTACAACTGAACCCCAACTTCTCACTCATGAACAGGGATATCTGGAATTAGGCACTTCATTTCCCTATACCTCAGCCTCATCATTTGTAAAATGGTACAAGGTTTGCCTGATTTTGATTATTAAAAATATATTTAATATACACCGGGCTAAGGACGAGATGTGGCATAACATTCATGAAGCCTTGGTTCAACTCCTAGAAAAAAAAATCAAGGAGGAAAAAAATCGAGTACATAGCAAATGTAACGCCGAGCGCCAAGCACACAGGGCTTCCCAAGAGTATCAGCAATGAATCATTTCTTTGGAAAAGTTTTGTGAAGTGGACAGACTCACAAACCAGGAGTTGAGATTAAAGAGTTCTCTTCAGATTAAAAACAGCCCAAATACAAAACTTTCAATGAGGCTCTACCTCCTAAGTGCACCGCATCCTTCCAAACATGCCAGGATTAACTGTCCAAACACATGAACCTAGAGGGAGCATTTTATGTTTGAATCATAACACCAATGAACACCAGCACATAGTTCACCTGTGACCAGTGCTTATCACAACCGTCCCTAGACATGCAGGATCATTCTTTACCTTTTTGCGGGTCATGGATCTCTTTGAGAATCTAACGGAAGCTTTAGACCCTGAAAACTACAACTGGGGTGAGGGGCACGGACCTAAAGAAACATTTGTTTATAAATTCAGGATCTTGTAAGTCTCCAAAACACCAGCTAGGTACCTCGGCTGCCAAACCGCAAATACGAAATGGAACTCAGAAAGAAATTCAAATCACAGCTTAACAGAATTTCTTGGGGTGAAAAATGTAAAATATTGTATATGTAATCAAAGGAAGGATTTGCCCCCACATCACTGTGGGACAGTGGGGTCCTGTTTTGACAATTTCATTTAAATGCAGGCTTTAGTCAGGATGTAATTCTGACAGAAACAGAAGCTTGGAAGAATGCCCCAGGAAGAAAATGGTTTGAGCATATTAAATTGTTAGAAGTCAGAGTGTGTTTTAGAGAAGGTAAGTCATCTTGGTTTTGTTGGAGAGATCTCTCCAATGGGGAAGGGTGGCAGAGGACAAGCTGTCATAAATATATTCATCTGCAGTAATCAAGACATAGAAATTTGTGCTGGGCTGTAGACAACTAAGTCCCTCAGAATCTGAGATGAGGTTGAAATGGGGCCGAAGTTGGGCAACTCCCAGGTTCTGAGGTGGGACTAATTGATGTCAGCTTTTTAGTCCTGCTGCCTGGGTGAACCTGTCATGGCTTCTGCTCCTGGGTTTGCAGGATTTAGAAACCAGGGACTGGATGGTCTGACTGGTTTAGCCAGGAATCACTGGAGGGCAGGGCTCTTAGACACATGAGATAGGGAAAGAGCTATTCTGTCCAGCAACAGAGGCACTGTTACCCAAGAAAAGGCGATCAATAGTAGGAAGATTAAAAATAATAGATTTGGTCTGGGGGATAGCTTGGCTGGCAAAATTCTTGCTATAGAAGCCTGATTTGATCCCCAGAATTCATGCAAAAATAGCCAGGTATGGTTGCATCTTTGCTTTTTGAAGAGAAAACAGATTTTTGCATTTCACTGGCCTAGCTTATGTGGTAAGTTCCAGGCCAGTGAGATCCTGTTCCCAAAACCAAGATCTATAGTGCCTGAGAAACAATATCCACGATTGTCCTCTGACCCCTACACAGATCACACATGTGTACCCTCACACACGTGCACCTCCTTATGTACACTCCCACACACCCTCCAGATACTTAGATGTAAATTTGAACTGTCCACCTTATGAACAGGAGGAAGAACAGCAGGGCTAGGTGAGTATCCCTGAGCACTGAAGAAAGGCTACACAATGGACCCAGTTCAAAAACGAAACATGAAAATTCAAGATACCCTTTCTTGAAGCCCTTGGTCTTTGCAATCTTTCTCTCTCAAAGTTATATTTAAAAGGCCACTAACTGGTTCTCTATGGGTGATATCCCTAATGACAGATACCCTCACAAGTCCACACCGTGCCAGGGCTCCCTTGAAGCTCTGATGGTTCATATCCAGTTGGTGCTGAAGATTACAGAACGATTTGTGCCTGATCATTTTAACTTCACAGAGAGATGAACTTGCCACCCAATTACTACCATCTATCAACAGAACAGAAGCTTTTGTACCAGGACAATTGTGTTTGGTTGTTGTGGTGGTGCATGCCTGTAATCCCAGAACTCAGGAGGTGGAGAGAGGTCTGTGAACTGACAGCCAGTCTGTGTAGGGAGATGTTTATTTTCTGTATGTGTGTGTGAGTGAGTGTGTGTGTGCATGAACATGCTGAATAAATGGATGAGTGAATGAATGGATGAGTGAATAAGTGAATGAATGGATGAGTGAAGAAGTATATGAGTGAGTGAATAGATGAGTGGATGAGTGAATGAGTGGATGAGTGAATGAATGAATGAGTGGGTGAATGAATAAGTGAATGAATAGATGAGTGGATGAGTGAATGAATGGATGAGTGGATGAGTGAATGAGTGGATGAGTGAATGAATGAATGAGTGGATGAATGAATGAATAAGTGAATGAATAGATGAGTGAACGAGTGGATGAGTAAATGAATGAGTGGATAAGTGAATGAGTGGATGGATGGATGAGTGAATGAGTACACTTTGTCTTCCTGTCTATAAGTATCTCTGTCGTGTCTCTTGCTGTATGCTTCTTACTGTCCCTACTTCCTGTTTCCCTCAGTTCTGTTGCTGTGATCTTGTTTCTCTTCCCTCATGCCACTCTGTTTTCTTTATTCTACCCATTCAACCAACACTCAGACTTCCGAGGCCTTGTATTGAAACAACAGAAACAAAAACATAAATCATGCCCTTCTCACATGGACCCTACAATATTTATTCTTGTCTCTTGTGCTTTTACATAACTCAGGACTCTTGAGTTTCCCAGTTCACCAGTGTCCAGAACAGGCCCTAATGTAAAGCAAGTGAGCTAATTATCCTCACAGCACAGCACTCAGTACTTTGTGAAGCTGGGTGCTTCATTGTGGCATTCATCAGCATAGCCAAGACCAGGGCTCTGGAGGTCCTGGGAAGGAAGGACCTAAAATAAAGCCATCAAAGTATGTGTATGACTACAGGCCCTGCTACCTGTGTCCTCAGAGATCCTCCTGATTCCTAGTATTGAACACTCAATTCCTGCTGTGGCTATGTACATTCCATGAGCCTGGCCCTCTCTCTCCCTAGAGAATTATATACTTCTGCTCTGCTGGGATACTCTCCCTTGCTATTTTCTCTCTCAACATTATATTAAGGCCATTAATTGGTTCTCTACGGGTGATATTCCTTAATGACAGATACCTTCAAGGGTCCACACCCAAATCACTTCCCTTTCTTTGCAGTATTTTTGGAAAATTGTACAAAGTGGCAGCAGACCTATGCATCGAGTGTGGAAAACTTAGCTTCTCTGGTCCCTTGCCACCAGATCGTTTGGTCTCCACAACTGGGTTCTTTTTCTCCTGCTTGAATTAGGAACTATTAGAAAACCATCCTTAGCAGGGTAGTGGTGGTGCAAGTCTTTAATTCCAGAACTTGGGAGGCAGAGGCAGGTGGATCTCTGTGAGTTTGAGGCCAGTCTGGTCCACAGAGCAAGTTCCAGGATAGCAAGGGCTACACAGGAAACCTTGTCCTAAAAACAAAACAAACAAAGAACAAAAAGAAAAGAAAAGCATTCTTTTGGGCTGTGGCCTCTTATGGTTGAATCAACTGACAATCAGGCTTAGCTGTGCAAACAGAGAATTCTGTCAGAGATGCTGGAATCTCATAAGAAGAAGAGCTGTCAGAGCACAGGAGGACCCTGAAGTCTGAAGAAATCATTGCAGTCCTTAGCATCCCAAAGACATCCCCCAGAAAGCCTGGTGTCACCTGATCCACATGGCCACCTCTGCCCTTTGTAGCTGGTCTCAGTAGAGTTTTGATACCTAAGTGTTCCCTTGGGTTTTGGTCAGGTTTGTTCTTTCTATTAAACTCTGCCCATGATTCAAACTCACCTAACAAGAGATTGCTCACTGAAGAGATGGCTCATCTGGCAAAGCACTTGTCTTGCAAGCATGAAGACCTGAATTCGATTCCCAGCACCCATATAAAAGCCAGGTGCAGCAGCATACACCTGTAATTCTAATGCTGGAGAAATGGAGCAGGGGGAGGTCCTCTAGTTTGACAGCCAACCAGTTTAGCCAAAATGGTAAGCTACAGGTTCAATGACAGACCCTATCTCAAAAAAATAGATGGAATGTGACTAAGGAAGACACCCAAAGTTAACCTCTGGCTTCCACATGCATGTACCTACATACATGCACACATATGTGAACACACACACACACACACACATGAACACACACACACACACGATGTGAGTTCAGCCTTTCATCCTAGAAGAAGCCACCTTTTTTTCCCATATCAAGAAATACCCTGTGGGACCAACTCCCTGCACAGTCCCCTGACGATTCAGTCACCTCCACTTGAATCAGTCCATAACCTAGCCACACAATTCCACACCCACACACATTTATGATCTAATTATGGCAGGAAGTTTACAACAGTTTTTAGCTAATGATTTTTAAACACATCTCAGTAACCAGATTACTGGCTACAGGAGGCTTTCCTCATCCACCATAACACTGAGTGCTGCAGGTTTTATGTATGTGGCTTCATCCATAGCAACCCAATAAGCCACAACAATAAACATATTTATCTCCTAGGTTGCTGCCATTATTACCACCCTCTTCTTCACAACACTAAAGGTAACAAATCTTTTTAAAAATATAGTTGACTCAAGGTTGTAGAAAGTTCACATGAAAAATAAATAAATGAAAAATGTATAAACAGCAACTATCCTTAGAGGATCATTATTGAGAGCTAATGTTCAATACAGTGCCAGGGTAAAGCATAAAATGGGATCAAACAGCCAGCCAAAGAACAGTGAGTCTTCACCCTTGACCTGAAACCTGAGTGCTTGGTTGCTTACTAGGCTCTGCTTAGAACCAGGATGCAGGACTTCATAATTATGTCACAAGTATCTATGGCACAGTGGGTCTCAGAAAGAGGCACCCAGGCCATCAAACCCACCTGGGCTCAGCCCCAATCAAAGGCAAGGCACTAGGGGTAAAGTACAAGGCTGTCAGTATTTTTTACTTACTGATCCTGTCTTAGTGAGGTAGAGGTGGGGGATCTCTGAGTTCAAGGCCAGCCTCACAGAGCAAGTTTCAGGACAGGCAGGGCTACACAGAAAAATCCTGTCTCAAAAAAAAAAAAAAAAAAAGGTAACCTCAGGAGGAAAGGCTTTATTTCATATTACAATTCCCACATCAATCATTAATCAAAAAAATGTTCCATGGAATTGCCTACAGGCCAATCTGTGGGAGTCATTTCCTCAACTGAAGTTCCTTTTCTCAGAGGATTCAAACTTATGTTGACAACAAACGAACAAACAAGAACACCCCCCAAAAATAAAAACAACCCCCCCAAACCCCCCAAGACATCCTCCCTGCTCACTTCCCCCCACCAAGCTGCCAAGCTAACAACCTACCAACTTTTTTTTTTTTGCTCTAGATAACAAAAGCCTGGGGATTTGAGATATTAGTCTAGGCCTTCTGCACTCTGCACAGGTGACTTGGTTGTCACTATTCAATCAGTACTTGCTCCACTGTGAGGGTCTCGTACTCATATGAGAATATTGCTATCTGATTCTGTGTCTTGTATCATTTTGCATTGCGCTTCTTGGAAGAATGGTGTGGCAAAACTGAACAGACACTCTCTAAACCCAGAATGCAGTGTTAGCAGCGTCAACATTTGGCCTTTCGTGATAGTGGCTGAGGACTTGCCTCCGCAGATACCCAGGAGGCAGACAGAAGGGTGGACCAGAGGAACACAAGCCTCTCTGTACACCATGTGGGCCGTGTCAATAGCAGCCTGGGCTTGGAATGTTCCCTATGAAATGACGTAGGCGGGACTCCTACACAGTGGCATTCTCAAGAGTGCTTACCTGGGTTGAAATAAAAAATAATATTTAATAAATCCTGGTCCCCCCATGTGATGGCATTCTTATACTTCTGGTACAGTGGCAGCAGCATGTCCTCCCAAGTCAGGCCTGTTGGAATCAGGCTGTTCTGGAAGAGAGAAAATCATGAGAGCAGCTTCGGCAAAGCAAGTGTGTCTTGTCCAGTAAAATGGAACCACTTTCCTTTCCTCCTAGACATAGAGCAAGTGCAGGTGTGGTCCTGATACCCTGGGGCACTGAACCAAGCAGAGTGAGGGCTGTGGGTAGAGGTTTGAAGGGTACACCTATTATGAGAGAGAGAGAGAGAGAGAGAGAGAGAGAGAGAGAGAGAGAGAGAGAGAGAGAGAGAGAGAGAGAGAGAGAGAGCATTATGTGTGTGCAAACATGTGCCATGGGGTACATGCAGAGGTCAGGGACAGCTTCATGTAGTTGCTTTTCTCTTTCTATGTTTAGGTTCTGGAGATGAAACTCAAGCTATTGGGCTTCTACTGCCAGGTCCAATCCCCTTTACCTGCTGAGCCACCTCATCTCATCAGCCTCTCCTTTTCTTTTTGAGGTGTGTGAGAATGCCCATGTGTGTGCATTGTCACAGCACACGTTTGGGGGTGAGACGACAGCCTTCTGGTATCTGCCCTGCCTTTTCCACCTTGTTTGAGATGGGGTCTCCTAGCTGCTTCTTCCAGGTTAGCTGACCCATAACTGCCTGCACTGCTCCTGTCTGGACCTTTAGTGGGCTGGGGTTGAGGCAACTGTGCCTCTGTGTCAGCTTTTACGTGAGTCTTAGGAATCTGAGCTCCAGATCAGGTTTGCACCACACTCACTTTTACCCACAGAGCCCTCTCTAGCTGAGGATTTCTAATCAAAAAGCCATGCTGAATTGATACCTCTTCCTTAGTGAAGAAACAAAACACAGATCACAGAGTCAAGGCACTGCCTTCTTTTCTTGACTTTCTCCATCTAATTAATTCATTTTGGACCAAGGTCTTGTACTATGTCCCAGCTGGGCTCCAACTTGAGGCCCCTGAATTCAACTCCCAAATGTTATTATTAAAGGTGTGTGCCACCATACCTGGCTCCTGTCCTTGTTTCTAAATAATTATTTACTTTTAAACTAAAAGTAACACACCCACAAGCTGAACATTCAACCAGTACATTAAGATAAAAAATTAAAAAGTGAAAATATTTCCTCTGCGGCTCCCTCCATATTCTGTTCCCACTTTCAATAGAAGCAGCTATAATGAACAATTAAAGGTCTCTTAGGCGTTCTGCTGGGAGTTTCTAAGGCATAAAAGTAAACACACTATAGTATCAGATTATTTTTTTTCTTCCCTTGATATTTTTTGAAACCATGTTATTGATAATAATATACAGATTAGCCTGCTCTTTTTTAAAAAATGTATTTATGTGTATGAGTGTTTTGTGTGCATGTGTGTCTGTGCATCATATGTGTGCCTGGTAGGTACCTACGGAGACTGGAGGAGGGCAATGGATCCTCTGGTATTGAAGTTTCAGATGGTTGTGAGCTGCCATGTGAGTACTCAAATTGAACCCTGCTCATCCTAAATCCTGAGCACCTAACCTATTCTTCTTATTCTCTATTGTTTTGGTATGCTGTGAATTGAGGTCCTGTACAGACTACACACCAGAGGTGATAACTCTCTTCTGCTTTTGGGGGGGGGTATAATGTGTGTCCAGGTATGTACTCATTCATGTGTGTGCTGGTACAAAAGTATATGTAGGTAGGTGTGGGCATGTGTACAAGTACTTGTGGAAGCCAAAGAACTTCAAATGTTGTTTCTCAGAGGTCATCTACTTGCTTTATGAGACAGGATCTCTTAGAATTTACCACGTAGCTGGCCATTGATCCCAAGAAATCTGCCTGCCTCTGCCTCCTCAGCACTGGGATGATGAGCCACATCTGGCTTTATTCATTTACTGCATGGGTTCTGTGGATTGAACACAGGTCCACAGGCTCGCAAGGCAAGCACTTTAGCAACTGATTTGCCTTTCAGCCTTCTATTCTTTTTAACAGGAGGAGAATGGATGGGGACGGTCAGCTTAAGATGTTCATTTTAGTTCTTTTTATTTTTTACTAGTAGAAAAGAGACCCTGATCAGCCATGCACAGAGATCTGTGTACTCACAGAAATAGATCTTTAGAGCCATTCAAAGAGATTAGGCATGAGCTTTAAAGCCTTGGATAAGCCAAATTTGGACACTATCTAGTTCAGAAACATCACATAGTATTTCTGAATGGAGACTATGAAGCTTTACACCATTTTCCTGAGCAAAATCCCACATTTAAAATACTTTCCTCCTCACCCAGATCAGCACAGCCACACCCCCAGCATTTCTCCACTGAAAGATTAACTCTGGGTCTTATAGTTTAGGTTGTGAGACTAGCTTTTAATGGCTGAGCCCACTCCAGTCTTTTGTTTGTTTATTGGTTCATTTTTTAAGACAGGGTTTCTCTATGTAGCTTTGACTGTCCTGGTACTCACTCTATAGACCAGGCTGGCCTTGAACTCAGAGATCTTTCTGCCTCTGCTACCTCAGTGCTGGGATTAAAGGCTTTTAACTCCCAGTCTTCAGACAGGATTTTCTTCCTTACCTTGAATTGAGTACTTCTTATGCGAGTCAAGTTCATAAGCATGACCCCTGAATTAACTCCTGTGGAGCCGTAGAACGGGTGCCGAGCGAAGCGGCTATACCAGCCGATCTTGGGGATTTCATGCTCTGGGGCCATGGCAGCAAGCTGGGTGGAGTTAAACTGCCTCAGAAGCTTCCAGATATCATCCACGGGCCTCAGAAAAAGGACATCAGTGTCCACATAGAGAAGTGAGTCCACATCCTTTAAAATCACCTTTGTGTACAGGGGCCGGGAAAGGGAAGGGAGCAAAATAAAAACAGGTCAGAAATGATTGAAATGACTACAGTAAAACGGTGCCCCGGACACTTCCTGACCAGTGTTGGATTCTACAACAGATACCGCTATTAGCTCCTCCCTCTCCTTTCTCCTTTCACCTGAGGGTAGGTGTCAGCCAGGGGGTGAAGACTTAAAACTGGCCCAACCTCAGGACCCTGGTCTGGTTGTACATGGGCTAGACTTTCGGAGAGATCAGACTGAAAACATCAACTGAACACTGTAATTCTTTTGTTCGCTCTTTCCTCCCAGAAGAAACCCACTGTCTTTTCCTCTTGGTTCGTTGTTGGAACAGCCAGGTATTGACAATTTGATGTGGATAATCTCCAGGCCCTTCCCAAGCTCCAGGGTTGAGAAATATCCTAGGAAATGTCTCTACATCTTTCTAAAATGGCATATTCAGCCTGTGTTTGGACTTGGGACTAGAAAAAGTGTGTCATTGGCTGGCTTCGTTTGCAGATCAGAGCTTGACAAACTTCTCCTGTAGAGGGCCAGATTGTACACTTTTCAGGCTCCATCGTAGCCAGGTGGCTCTGGGGCTGCATCCTATGAGCAACACAACACTAACAATTATAAATGAACAAGGACAGTTGTGATCCAAACGTCACGTAGGGACTCTGAAAATACAATTCTGCAGCACTGTTGGATGTCATTGAATATTCTTGCTTTGAGTTTTAAAAAATCATAGGCTGCTATTTCCCACCAGGCTTGCTCTGCATCTTTCTAGCTAGCCCTTCCCAGGTGGAGGAGTGCTCTGTGAACTTCCTACCCCAGTTTCCAGGCCTATGCCCCGGTGTATGAGACTTTAAAGCCTGAGTTAGCAATAATGCCATTTGCCCCATTTTGTCTTTGTTCTCCAAACTTGAAAACAATTTAGCTGAGGAAAGATTTAACTCTTTCTGAGTCATCATTGTAACCATGCATGTTATGAATTAAATGTGTGTGTGAGTCTGTGTCCAACTCCGCATGGTGAAACCATGACACCAAAAGTGACAGCATTTGGAGATATGGCTTTGGAAGACCACTGGGTTTAACTGAGGTCATAAGGATGCCATCATAATAGTACTAGTGCCCTTCTGAGAGCAGGCTCCAGAAAGTGCCCTTTTCCCACTGCTTCATTAGGTCACATTAATAAGGTACCTGTGACGTATGTCAGGGAGAGAACCTTTGCTCAAACCCTGCCCTGCTGGCATCCATGTCTCAGGCTCCTCCCAATCATATTTCTCTTGTTTAAGGTGTCCAGTCACTTGGGTCTCATTGCGGGGAACTGAGTAGACAAAGACAGTACTCATTTGGATCCGCAGAATTTAACAGTGTGAACACGGGTACCATACAACCCAATTTCACCAGGTCTTCAGCCCAGAGCTATTTCAACAGATACTGAATTAGCTTCAGTCTCTTTCTTTCCTCATCTATTAGAGGAAGAACTTTTATAAATTGGTATATGAAATTATAAATAGCTATCTACCATTAAAAATGTCTTTCTGACCATCTGCACAACTCAAAGATCCTTATTTCATTCAGAATTATGAATTCTGCAATTAAGCTCATGAATCATTTTTTAGCCTCTACCACATAGCCAGGAGTGATGGCAAACACCTTTAATCCCATCACTCTGGAGGCAGAAGCAGGAGAATCTCTGAATTGAAGGCTAGCCTGGTCTACAGAACTAGTTACAGGATAGCCAGAACTACACAGAGAAACCATGTCTCAAAACAGACAGGTAAAAACCACCATACATTCTCCAATTTTTCCTGTTTCCTACAGAAAGGTAAAATGCTGTCACAATTTGGCACTAGTCTGCAGACATTATCCAGAAATTTCCAGTCCTAGTGGACTGTGGAGAAAGAGCAAATGCTCCACAAAAGTATTAAGAAACCTGTTACAATACAAAGTTTGCATTATATTTAATTAGGACCACGCTGTCTTATGCACCCTCAAGACCTTTCCCGGGGGCTTCATGTCCTGTTCATCTAGTTTTGCTTGGGAAGAAAACCAGAACACACTTGCTCCAAATATGAAGAACTATTCAGCTGAAGACAGGAGCCCTGTTTTCCTAGAAACAGGATAGAGACACACAAAACCAGAGACCCTTCTGCTTTTCCTTCACCATTCCCTCCCCAAAGAGAGGAGACCCATCCTCCTCCACAGCCTTTATCCACCCAGAAACTGAGCATCTGCAGATGTTTCTTAAGCAGCCTTTTCACAACACTGCCCTTCCGGGAACTCCCCTAGGAGTCAGCAGCTGCTTTTCTTTGCCCTGTCATTGCTTTGAAATTTATTATTCTCAAGGGGCTGGCAGGATGGCTCAGCCGGTGAAGGCATGTGATGGAAGCCTGGTGACGTGAGTTCAATCATAGAGACCCAGACAGTAGGAGAAGCAAGGTCTGCAAGCTCATCCTCTGATCTCAACATTTGAGTCATGACACGCATACCTGCACACACACAGTCTCTCTCTCTCACACACACACACATACCAAATAAATAAGTAATATGTTTTTTTTTTTGAGTAAGAATGGATCTCATAGGCTCAAATATTTGGTGCTTAATGACCAGAGTGGCTAGAAGGATTAGAAGGATCAGGAGGTGTGGCCTTGTTAAAGGAAGTGTGTCACTGGGGTAGACTCTGAGGTTTCAAAAGCCCATGCCAGGCCTAGTCTCTTTCTGTTTGAGGATCAGGAGGTAGCTCTCAGCTACTGCTCCAGTACCATACCTGCCATGTCTGCTCCCAGCCATGATGATAAGGGACTAAACCTCTGAAACTGTAAGCCAGCCTCCAATTAAATGCTTTCTTTTATAAGAGGTGCCTTGGTCATGGTGTCTCTCCAAAGCAATAGAACAGAGACTAAGACAAATAATATAATAAAATTTATGGCTCATGGGTAATTAAATAATTTAGGCTCCTATCCCGGTAACCTGTGTGTTCTTCCATGTCATATATATGTCACATGCTGATAAACTTCCTTCTCCTATGAATCTCCTGTTTCAGAACTCAGACTCAACTACAGACTTAAGAGGATCAAGGGGGAAGTTTATATTTTCTCTCCCTCCCAGAGAAGGAAAGCTGCAGTTAAAATCTAAGTTCATGTGTCAAATAACGGTTGTTGGAGTTAGGATTAAAAAAAAAAAAAAAAAAGGTAGAATAAGAAAAAGCTGTTTGCCAGAAGGGAATGGGACATCTCATAGTGTCAAAAAAATATCTAATTTAAAACATCAGGATTGGAAGGGGTGACAAAGCAAAACCTGGCTGACACACATTCTACCAATGTTTTAATTAGTTAAGAGTCTTGTAGAATTACTGGTGAATTAGAGCTCACCAACTAGATGCCTTGCATTGTTTCCCTGGTATTTAACCACCCTTATAGTAATAGCTTCCATAATATAAAGTGCAGTTATCAGCCCTCATCAAGACAAAAAAGGAGGAAAAGAAAAGATTGCAGGGAAGGCGAGGGAAGGGACGCTGCAGGGGTATTACACTGTGGAGACTGTCAGGAGGGGAAAGCTGATACGCTGGGTCAGAATTCATACGGACAGAGTTCTTTTCTGCTCACTTGCGGTCTTTGTTTCTGACACACGATCTCACTACACAGGCCACTATGGCCTCTGCCTCCAAAGTGCACCACCGTGCCCAGCCAGAGTAAAAATGGGGAGATATTTTTCTTTAGATAGATAACATCTTACTATTTAAGATATTTGTTTACTGTTATAGACAAAATAACATTTCATTTGTTCACTTTTAGTTTTAATAGAAATTCTAATAATTGATAGCATTTCTCCCATTAAGAAAAAATTACATTGTTTTTATTTATTTAGTTGGGGGCAGAGAGAGGCCAAAGGACAAACTTGCTGAGGTCAGTTCTCTCCTGCAACCATGAGGATTCTGAGGACTGAACCAGGTGGGCAGCTTAGCGCAAATGCCCCACCAGCTGGGTCACATGGCCAGCTCTTTCTTTTCCTTTCTAACAGTAACTATTGATTTGGTTCAAAAATATGGCTTGATTCTGAAGACATATTTTAAGGATTAGGAACCAAGGAACAAAGAGGAAAAATAATAAATTTAAGAATGGAGTTAACAGTGTTCTGTTTGGATTTGGTTTTCTGCTTAGTAACTCAGGTTAAAATCTCCTTCCTGAAATCATAGTGTTTCGAGGTGGTGGGACTCTAACAGATGATTTGGTCACCAGCAGAGATGTGAGCCTTTCCCGAGAGCAGATGATGAATGACAAAGCAAAGTCCACAATTGCTATTCCCACATCATGCTCTCCTGATGTTTCTGCTTCTGCTGAACTGAGACGTAGCCTGCACCTTCATCAGAAGCTAGGCTCTCCACGCCTGAGCCTCCAGATTTGTGAGCCAAAGTAAACCTGTTTTGTTCGGTTTAGTTTCTGTGGTGCTAAGAGTTGAACGTAGGGCCTCGTGTACACTAGTAGGCAAGTGCTCTACTACTGGCCTCCATTTTCAGTCCCAAACTTCTGTTCTTTTTAAGTTCCCAACCTGTCCATTCTATTATAGCACAGAAAATAGACTAAAACATTATGTCGAGTCAGTTGAAGATAGTCTAAACTTGGTAAATTAGGACCATGTGGGTCAAATTCGGCCCAAAGCTTTATTATTCTTAACAATTTTGGCATAAAGGGACTTCTAAAAATTTGAATTATTTGCCTAGTTTTTTTTTTTAAAAAATCATTATTTTATGTATATGAGTGTTTTGATTGCATGTATGTAGGCACACTACATGTGTACCTGGTGCCTGTGGAGGCCAGAAGACAACCATAGACCTCCTAGAATGGTAGCTATAGATGGTTGTGAGCCACCACGTATGTGCTGAGAATTGACTCTGGTCCCTTTGGAAAAGCAGCAAGTACCCTTAACCATTGAGGCATTTCTCTAGCTCCACTTGCACAGTTAAAAGAATTATTTTAAGCCAGATATAGTGGCATACAACTTTAATCCCAGCACTAGTGAGGCACATATCTGTGATACGCTAATCTCTGCGAATTTCAGGCCAGCCTGGTCTACATAGGGAGTTCCAGACCAGCCAGTCCTACATAGTAAAGCTCTGTCTCAGAACATTTAAAGATTTTACAGCTAGTTATTTATCTACTATTATTACTATTTGTACATAGCAGCAGCAGCAGTAGTGTGTACTTGTGAGCATATGCGTGGGTGCACTCATGCTATAGCACATATGTAGAAGTCAGAAGACTATTTTCAGGAGTTCATTTTTTTCACTATGTGGGTCCCAGGATGGAATTCAGATGGTCAGGCCTAGTGGCAGACCTGTTATTTACTGTTGAGACATCTTGCCAACGCTACTCACAGTTTCTTAAAAATGAAGCACTCCCCAAAACATCTGGATGTCCACTTTCCTGTAAAGCAAAGTGTGATGGTCTCAGTAACAGACACCTGCAGTGTTCTCAATTCAGTGGAATAAACATTTATGGAAGTTTCCCTAGTTACCAGGCATGGCCCAGCCAGACAAATACCTCAAGAAGTATACAAATAGGTGAAATCACACTGGGGAGTTTACAATATTTATTTAATACAGGATTTCACTATGTAGCCTGAGCTAGATCAGAACTCACAATATCCCAGCCTCTGCCTCCAAAGTCCTAGGGTAATAGGCGCATGCTACTCCACTTGGGGTAGGAGCTTGTGACCCAAAACCGCACAGCTAGGAACAGGTTCGCTTTGGGCACATGTGAACAGGACAGGGGTATGTTTGACACACTAATAGCAAGAAACCACTGGCTGGACACAGCAACACTGGGAAGAGCCCAAGATGAAGAGAGAAGTAGCAGGGGCTGGCTGCTTAGGGCTAATTACAATCTTGTTCAGACTCTGTGTGAGATGGTGGCCACTGGAGGACTTTCCCCTGAGGGGCGCCATGGCTCTGTTGAATCAACTGCTGAGACCAGACTGTTGGGAAACACAGGGCATGCATTGAGATCTGAGAGTGGAGTGACTCTGGTGAAAGCAACCCAGGGAGTAAGAAGTGGTCCAATCCTGAATGCCATCTGAAGACAGAACCCACAGGGGCTAAATGTAAAGTGAAAGTCAAGGGTAACTCCAGGGATTTTCACCCTAACCATGTTAACTGACTGAGAGTGATCTGTGTTACCCTGTGGTTCCTCAGAGACTTCAGGGTTTACAGGTGCCAAAGCCTAGCTCCCTCCCCCTCTTCCTCCTCTCACTACCTAGCAGCGGCTGGCCTGGAACTCACTATGTACTAGGCTGGGTTTGAAGTCACACAGATCCTCCTGACATGTGACACCATACCTTTCTTTTCTTTTTACAGTAATAAAAATACAGTTGGGTGGTTCATAACTGCCTGTAACCCCAGCTCCAGTGAATCTGATCACTTTTCTGGCCTCGGTGGGGAGCTGCACATATATGGCACCACCCACACAGACACCCATGTACATACATAAGTAGACCTTTAGAAAGGGAAAAGCAAGAGAAAGAAACGTGTGTTAAGTGTACCTAAAAGCCGTGTAACAGACAGCCTGCTTATCTGGGAACTCGATGGTCCTCTCTCAGGCTCATCTTGTTCCAGTTGTAGACTGCTTTTCACAGTACAATTGGGTGTGTGCGTTAAAGATCTGACTAATTTAATTTAAAACAGCTGAATCAGCCCGTGTCTCTTACTCTCCACTTATGCCTAACACCAAGGCACTACAATGGTCTCCCAGAAATCTGTGACATCCTCCACACCTGCCTACAACTAACCCACTCCTCATAGATAGGCATGGGGACTTTTAACTTGCATGTGATTTCATGTTGATCTAGGGGGTTTTCTAATTGCTGTATTTAATTACGAAGTATTTGGAAATTACTAGATCTTTTTGCATCTACTTCTCATTTAATTCCCCTGTAGTCAGGGAACACTCTGCATGGCTTCAATTTACCAAGACTTGTTTTATGGCCCAACATATGGTCTATCTCTGCAAACATTCCCTGTAGGTTTGCAACACATGCTCACCACTAAGGGTGGGGTGTTCTGTAGCCATCTCCGAGGTCATTAGCTCCATAGTATAGTCACGGTCTTTCCATCCACACTCATGTTAACCATGTGACACAGAGAAAGTGGGAGCAGCACAAGAGATTTCACCCAAAACATTAGGTTTGCTCTTTACACATCTCTGTCCCTATGGTTTAAGAAGAAGCTCTCGCAAGTCACTAATAATATATGATGACCAATTTCTATCTAGGCACTGTTTGTTAATTGGCTTTCTATTGTTGTGATTGAGACCAAAATCAATCCAGGGAAGGAAGGATTTATTTGGCTTACACTTCCATTATCAAGGAAAGTCAGGGCAACAAGCAGAAACCTGGAAGCAGAAACTGAAGCAGAGGCCATGGAGGAAGATTGCTCACTGCTTGCTGGTTCTGGCTCACACAATTGGCTTTCTGATACACTCAGGACCACCTGCTCAAGGGTGGAGTGGCTTGTAGGAGGCTGAGTCTTTCCACATCAATGTGGTGGATGCATTTTCTCAATTCAGGTTCCTCTTCCCAGGTAGCTTGTGTAAGCTGACAAAAGTCTAATGGAACACAAGCCACTGTGTGCTTCCATGGTACCAGGCAGAACTGTGCACTAGCTGGCCCCAGGTCTCAGCTCTGCTTCCGGAGGCCTCTCCTTTCCCTCCATGCAACCTTCATCACACCCCATGACTTTCTTCTTCTACCTTTTCTTAAGTCGTTTCCTCCTTCCATTAGAACAGAAGGCCCATGGAGCCAGAATGGAGAAGCGCCTGATGTCCAAGGGTCTGGGGCAATGTTCCTGCTAAACTGTCTCAGAACCGCTATCACTTTATTTATTTAAAATGTAAATGAAAACTTTGTCATTGCTTTTTATAAATTCATTTTACTTGTTTTATATATACTAATATATAACATGTACATATAGATGCCCATATATTTATGCATATATATATATATACATATATGGGTATTTTGCCTGGATATATGCTTGTGTGTTTGTTGCCAGTGGAGGTCAGAGAAGAGTATTGGATCCACTGGAACTGAAAGTAGAAATGGTTGTGAGCTGCCATGCAGTGGCTGGGGATCAAATCGTAGTTTTCTGGAAGAGCAACCAGTGCTCTTAATGGTTGAGCCATCTCTCCAGCCCCATTTAATCTATTTTATTTACTTATTTATTATTTAATTTGGTGTTGATAGGTGCACACGTATACCATGGCACACATGTCAAGCTCAGAAGGCAACTTGCAGGAAGGAGCTGTTTCTTTCTTTTCACCTTGTGGCTCCCAAGAGATCAAACTGAGGGCACTAGGCCTGACCACAAGTGCCTTCACCCACTGAACCATCTTGAAGGCCTCAATTTTATTTTAAATACACTTCAAGACTGATTATAGAACAGAGACAGGCTCAGCAACAGGAACAGTGTAAGACTCGGAGTCTTGAAGGAAAGCTAGTATGCCTACCATACAGAATATTCTTTTGCTGTATGGGCCTGTACATTAACCCACTAGCCTCTGCTGATAAACAGCCATGTCTCTAGGAACATCACTGTCTCTTCATTTTAAATGGTTCTTGTGAGGATATTTTCAAATATAATAAAATATTTGGAGATATGAGAGGGATCTACCCACAGTCAGTCTAGGAGGATCAGACAGTGTAACTCACACCTTTAATCCCAGCACAGGGAATATCAGGGAGTGGTGACCTACGCCCTTAATCCAATCTGAGTGTGAGGTCATCTTAGTTTACAGAAGGAGTTAGTGGTGGTGCCATGCCTTAACTGAGCAAAGAAAGCATTTAAGGCAGGCATAGAAAGACAGAGCAGGCAAAAGAAGCCATGAGGAGCAAGGCTGAGGAAGCTGGAAGACAGCTGGGTGAGATCTGACTGTGGGGTTTACTCTCTGATATCTCAGCCTTTCCCAGAGATCTGGCTCTGAGTTTCCTTTATTCGTGCACAATTTCTGGTTTTGTTTTGTTTTGTTTTGTTTTGTTTTGTTTTTACTGTTTTTTGGTTTGTTGTTTGGTTTGGTTTGGTTTTGGAATAGGGTCTCACCATGCAGCCCTGGCTGGCCTCAAACTTAAAAAGATCTACCTGTTTCTGTCTCCCAAGTCCTGGCCTTAAAGGCATGTGCTACCACAGCCAGCCATTTTGAATGTTTTGTTAGCATATATTACTTATACATAATACTGGGTTTCATCATGACATTTCATATATGTTCATAATGTATTCTGATCATTTTCACCCTTTACCTTCCCCTGTCCATCCCCTCCCACTCCTGCCATTCCTTCCTACTTTCATGACTTTTTGTTTATGACCTAATAAGCCACAGTAGGGTGCTTTATAGGAGGAGTATGGGAGAGGGCCTTTTTAAAGGAGCAATGCCTTAACATTGTCCACACCTCTGAAAACATATCTTTCCTTCCCCCATCAACCATTAATGGGAAGAAAGCCTCACAGGGAGGGGATGGGAATCCATGAGAGGCCCAATCTGTGCAGGTTATCATGACCTGTGAGCTCAAGGGTGCAACAGCAGCAGCATGCCCCAGAAGCCAATGCTCCACACCTTTCCCAATCCTTCCTTAACCCCATTTTTTTCTAAATTAAAATAGTTTACTTTATACCAACGTCATCTGAAGAGCTATTCTAAGATCATCCTTGATTTCCATAATGACAGCAGGTCCTCATCTATTCCTGCCTGGAAGCATCAATCATTCCCAGAGCATATATATCTTCAGGTCAAATGCCTTGCCCAATCTGATACAAACCATCCTTGCCAAAGACAGGCACAGGAGCAGGCAGTCAGCCTCAGCTAACCTTCCTCCTTTCTGTCCCGGCTCTGCCCAGGTGAAAGACTCTAGGGAAAGTGTCCCAAGTCCTTTGCCTGTGTCATTTCACCAAAGGATCACAGGCCGCAGATGGGATATAAGGATGACCTGGGCAGTTACAGGAGCAATAGTTATTGAGCAAAGGGTGTAAGCCAGGTATATGCAGCTATTTACACTGATGACTGGCAATCTCTGACTGTCATAGAGTTAAACTATGCTTTAAAAGGTAAAAGCCTAACAATTCAGCATGCAAAATACCAGTGTTTTAACTAAATAATTGAACTAATTATAGCCATTTATATGGCAGGTGCTATTTAATCAGCTATCCATAAAAACGGGAAGGAATAGAGACAGCTTTATTAAGTTTTAGTCATCTAAAATAACATTTTGCTTTACACATTGTGCTCAATATAGAGATCTGAGAGATCCAACACTTCTGAGAAGTACTGATTAATGAATCTGAACCTAGGCTTCCAGTGTGGGAGTCTGGTGTTCTCATGATTAAATGAAGTTATGCAGATCAGGAGGAGAACTTGCCACATGATGTGCCAGCCTTGGCCACCTGGACAAAGCAGTGATGTTGATATTCTCCAGTAAATGTATTCTTTCCCCTAAGTTTTTGGAGAAGACTCTTTAAGATCACAGAAGTGCCCACTTCACATCTCCCAGTCTTCATTTTACACTCATGGGTTAGCCCTTCCTCTGGTAATTATAAGTAGGGTGTTTAAAGATGATCTCTCTCCAACTCTGGCTCCCCTTCTCATTCTCTCATTCCCTGTAGCCCAGGCTAGCCTTGTGACCCTCTTCCCTCTGCTTTCCAAGTGCTAGGGGTCACAAGCATTCACTACTGTGCTCTCCTATGTCTCTTTCCACATGTATTCATTGGAATTTTCCTATAAGGAAGAGTTGTTATTTTTGTGTGTTCATTTACCCACTCTACTATTTATTTTTAACAGCACGAAAGCTATTTCACTGTATGAGTGTGTGTGGGGGGGTATAATACAGAGTCCCTGACTTAACAACAGCTTGACTTTGTGACTGTGTGGAAGCATAGCACATTCAGTAAAACCCTACTTTCATATTTGTCTTTGGACCTTTCAAGCTGCAGAGCCATCCTCTTGGGTAGTGCTTGGTGGCGGCAGCAAACACAGTCACCAGTCTGGAAAAGAGTGTCAGGTATCTCAGTAAAGTAAGAGCACCTGCATCTTCTAATATTTTAGTGAACCCAGTGAAGTGAATCCCACCTAAGGCAGGAGGCCGCTGTTCATTCCCTGTGTGTCAACGTGTTCCAGCTCTGGTCACCTGGGCACTTCCACATTAGCTCTTGTGTCCTATTAGTGAAAGCCCTTTTAAAACTGGTATGTGTGTGCACATGGGTGCATGTGTGTGTGTGTGTGTGTGTGTTGTATGTATGGTATGTGTATGTACATGTATGTATGTGTATGCGTATGTATGTATGTGTCTGTGTGTGTGTACATATGTGTGTATGTGTGTGAGTGGTTTGTGTGTAAACCATGCCCATGTGGAGGTCAGAGTTACACTTTCAGGAATCTATTCTCTCTTTCCAATGAGGGTTCCAGATGATGATGAACTATGATCATGAGTGTGGTAGTTTACATGGGAATGGTCCCCAAAGCTCATGTATTTGAGTGTTTGCTTCCCAGTTGGTGGACTCTTTGGGAAGGATCAGGAGGGTGGCCTTCTTAGGGGAGGTGTGTCATCAGGGGTGGGGGCTGAGGTTTCCCTCTCTCTGCCTTCAGCTTACAGATCAGGGTTACGTAGCTCTCAGTTACTGCTCCAGCACCATGCCTGCTGCCATGTTTCTTGCCATGGTGGTCATGGGCTCACTCTCTGAAACTGTAAGTAAGCTCTCAATTAAATGCTTCTTTTTATAAATTATCTTGGTCATAGAGTCTCTTCACAGCACTAGAACAGTGACTAAGACAATCAACTTGCATGAGAGCATTTTCACCTGCTGAGCCAGCCCTCCAGAATCCACTGTGTTTCCTGAGACATGGCTTCTCACTTGGCCTGAAACTGCTCATTTAGGTAGGCTCTGCCTAGCGAGCCCCAGGAATCTTTTTGACTTTGCTTCCAAACACACCCAGCTTTCTTATGTGGTTCTGTGGACTGGACTGTAGTACTTATGCTTCACACAAGCTAAGGCATCTACCCAAGTCACTTTCTATTTGAATTTTTTAAAAAATCTTTATTTTCTGGTATCACATGACACTCCAAACTCATTGAGTGTTTTCTTTTTATCTCTCTCCTCTCTCTTCTCTCCCTCTCTTTCTCTTGGTTTTTAAAGATAGGGTTTCTCTGTGTAGAGCTGTCTGTCTTGGATCTCACTCTGTAGACCAGGCTGGCCTGGAACTGAAAGAGATCCTCCTGCCTCTGCCTCCAAAGTGCTGGGATTAAAGGTGTGCTATCACCACCAGCTCCAGCTTGTGTTTTCTTACCCTAAACCCTGGAATTAGTCAGCTTTCCCAAAGAGCCCTGTTGGACAGTACACAGAAGCCCAAATCCTGAGTGTGAGGTATACTCCTTCCCACCACTTCTAACCTCTCAGGCAACAGAACTATATGGATAGGTATCAACCATATCTAAAATAGTTCTAGTTAATATATATTAAGTGTGTGTGTCTGTATAAATTTATGTGCACCATGTATATGCAAGTGCCAGAGGTAGAGGCCAGAGGGCATCAGATCCTCCAGAACAGGAATTACAGGCAGTTTAAGGGTGCTGAGCTGAGTTTTAAGAAATAGGTATGATCTCTGTGACAGTAGTGGCCACACATTGCCACCAAGTGATAGTATGAGGCAAGATATGTATGCCCACCAAGGGAAGGACTGAGCAGTCCAGCTGGAGCAGGAAACTGTCTTTCTGGAAAATGCTGACTGTTCCCAGGAGAATTTGCTTGGGTTATATACTTGGTCATCAAGGTAACAGATGACTCTAAGCCATCTGATAAGAAAGGCAGGACAGAAGGGACATAGGTGCAAAGGGAGACTGGCAAACAGACCAGTAGAATAACTCGTTCACCAGATACCATTGTCAAATTCTGTTTTGTGTTAATCTAAGTATAGGCAGACCCAGGCAGGCATGATGGTACATGCTTATTATCTCAGCACATGGGAGGCAGAGACAGGTGGGTCTCTGCGAGTTCTAGGCTATCCTCTATCTACATAGCAAGTTCCAGGACAGCCAGGCTATACAGGAAGATTCTGTGTCAAACAACAAAATCAGAAATGTCCAGACCCAGAGCACTGGTCTCAAAATGCCTACGACTTTCGGATGATCTGGTGCATATGAACACCCTGAACACGTGAACACAGGATCCGCATGTGTCATAAAAAGGAAAACAACATACAGTTTTTTAAGTTCTACTTTTTAAATTTTATGTATATAGGTGTTTTCCTGGACATATAAATTACCATGTGTGTGCCTGATACCTATGGAAACAAGGAGAGAGCATCAGAACTGGAGTTAAAGACAGTTGTGGGCTGTGATTTGGGTGCTGGGATTCAAACTCAGGTCCTTTGGAAGAGTAACAAGTACCTAAGCTGCTGAACCATCGTCTCAGCCTGACAACCTACATCCCCCCACCCCCAGAATGTAAAAGCAAAGAGCCCTTTTTCCAAGCTTAAGGTTGGACTCTCCACCTGTCCAAGCAACGGCTAGAGCAGAGAGAGTTGACAGCCTACGCTCTTAGCACACAGGTCTATGTATTATGCTATAAAACTGTACAAACAACTCAGCGTTGGCAGAGTAAGAAGTCGACTTCGAGCTATACATGGTTATATGTGCTTATAACCCCGGGCTTGGGGACCATCTCAAGTCCATTCAGGGTCATTCTGAGTGACAAAGCAAATTAAATGGCAGCCTGAGCTACTCAGTGAGACCCTGCTTCAAAAACACCAAGGGCTGGGTTAAATGAGCAGGAACTGGCTGTCAAGGTAAACAAAGAAGCATCAATGGTGTCATATTACAAAAATATCTGAGTGCTTAAACAAGATGAAACAAACCCCCACATGCTAGGGATGAGGATGTAATCAGAGGGAGGTTCTGGGTTTGACCCTTAATCCCCAGCACTGCCACTGTAAAGATAATGGCATTACTACTTCTAGGGATATGTTCCTTATTAGTACTGACCCTGCCGTACCACCATTCCACAGCCCCACAGCCTTCTCTCCTCTCTGCAGAAAGAACCAACATCATGGGTCAGTGTAGACATGTCCACATGTGGCCTGGCCAGGAAGTGAGATCTCAACTCAGTATGGCCTCTTCAGAGACCACCATTTTCACTTCCTTCCAAGCTCTTCCTTTCTCCAATTTTTTAAACGACTACTTGAAACTCACTCACATTGTAACAAATGAATGAATTACTCAGTTTTGAGACAGGGTCCATTATGTAGCTTGAGCTATCCTGGAATTCACTATGTAGACCAGGCCAGCCTTGAACTCACAAGAGATTTGCTCGTGTCTGCCTCCTGAGTACTAGATTAAAGGTCAGGCACATAGCTGAGGTTCAATACGTATTGCTGAATAAATGACAATTGTTTACACAAACCTACATATGTACACACTTATAGATATTTCAGATAACAATGAAATCAAAGTATCCATTTCTCTGATTATACTTTCAGGTATTTTCCTTTCATTTTATATGTGCAGAGAGTAAAGAACTTCTGTTTGAAACTGTCCCTTTTACAGTTGTTGAAAGAATTTAGGTGGGAGCATTATTAGCCCGTATAATCTGTCATAGCTTAAAAAAATAAATACACACTTGAAATTTTCACAGAAACATCCAGTGGTGTGTGTAAGGTCAGATATAACCCAGCCCTTGGGTTTGCTTTTTTTGTCCCCTTTTCCCCCATAAAGGGCCTTATTATATCGCTCAGGCTGGCTTTTAATTTGCTAGGAAGCTCAGAAGCTCCAAATGAATGTATGACCTGCCTCAGCCTCCCTCGTGTGTATAGGCTTCAGTTAGACTAGCAGGTCAGTGAACCTCCAGGATCTGCGGGTTCCTGCCCTCCCACCAGCAGTGAGGGAGCTGGGGATCCAAAGTTAAGCCTCATGCTAGTGTGGCAAGCCCTCTCCCAGCCCCAAAGAATGTCTGTTCTTGGCTAAATAGTATTCTGCCATTTAACTGTTTTAATTTGAGATTTTAAGGTTGTATATTAAGTTATTGGCTTAAAATGGGGTAGTCAAAGTTAAACCATAAATAAAGTTCCTATCGGTACTGCTACTGTGCCCCCTTGTGGAATTACAAATAGTGTACATCTTTTCCATGGCATGTTAAGGGACAGGCTGCCAGCAACTGGGGGTATATTTTGCAGGGATTTTCACCAGTGAATGGGGCTCCTCTGATGTGCGCATCTTGGCAGACAAGATTCAGTCCACCTCTGTACCAAGCAAGTCTATGGTAGCTTTGTTCCAGATGGGCTCCCTAAAATCCTGCCTTGTCGAACTTTTGCCTGGCCTTTGATTTCATCATCTCAGCTGCGTTGGCCAACTGCTGGGTCTGCAGCCCATTTTCCACGTGGCTTTCGTAACTGGAGGGATCAGGTTCTTCAGGCGTGTTCTAAGATAATGGCTTTCTAAGCTCTTCCATCTGTTCCCAAGTTCCCAGTTGCTTCTGCCCCTTATCAGGTGCTGCCATTCTAGCCCGCAGCTCCACTCTTCCCTTATTGGTATTCCACTGGCCACAGCAACTGTTGCTTGAAGCAGAGCTGAATGTCTTAGTCAGATGGTGACTCCCCAGCGCATGTGCTCTCTGCCTGAGTGGTTGAAAAGCTAAACACTGGGCACAAGGAACTGAAGGTCTTTACTAGAATAAAACTGAGTTTTAAAAGTTTCCCTCTCTGTCAACTTGAGAACCAAATCCAACCAATATTTTCTGAGTAGATGTTGGGTTGAAGATTGGGAACTTTTGTGTTTTATCTTTAAATCCGATGTCCAGCATTTGGAGATACTTTTAAAGCTTCCCCACACACTTCCTAGGACAAGGTGCAGCCCAAGTGGGCCAGAAGCTGAAGTCCCTCCACTTCCTCCAGTGGTGATCTTTGGTCTGTGCTCTAACACATAAAGCTTGCCTGGAGCCAGCCACTAGTTAACCAGAGTAGCCAGGCAGGGGTGCACACACCTTTAATCCCAGTACTTGGGAGGAGAAGGCAAGAAGATCAGAAGTTCAAGGCCTCCTGGATTATACAAAATTGATCCAGTCTAAAAAGAGAAACAGCCAAGCCATGGAGGCTCAGGTCTTTGATCACAATAATTGGAATCTCATGCCTTTGATGCCAGTTCTTGGGAGGCAGAGAGAGGAATATAAGGTAGGCAGAGACAGGCGTTCACCCCCTTTCAGGCTGAGGAGTTGGCGAGGTAAAAAGTGGCTATGGCTTGCTTCTTTGTCTCGCTGATCTTTTAGCATTTATCCCAATATCTGGCTCTAGGTTTTTATTATTAAGACCAATTAAAATTTGAGATATATCCTTCCCTGAAATTCTGAGATTTCTGTGTGCCACCACACTCAACTCTGAAGGCTTTTAAATAAGACTATTCATCCATAAGTCTTTCTGTCCATCACCAATCCAACTACCCACCAACCCACCTATCCCCCTTCCATTCTTCCACCCAGTATTAGAAACTGTTTTCTATTAACACATGTACGTATTTTCTAGGAAACCAAAGATCTCAGCACTGACCTTATATGTCCACAAGGCAAGCAACAACAACCCACCACCAAAACAAAAACTAAGTGAATTTATATACAGCCTGACTCTGAGGGTGTTGGGATGGGGAATGCAGAGAGGGATGGTTAGGGCCACAGCAGCCTACCTAGTGAGCTGAGCAATGACAAATGCTCACATTGAATTCTTGCAGCAAATGCAAAGCTCAGGGGAGTGACCCAAAGGAGACATCTTGGAACACTTTGGGAATGCTTCCTACACATGCTGTAGGGAGATTATGTTGTTTCATTGTAAGTAATTGTCCCACCCACTGGTTTAATAAAAAGCGCTGACTGGCCAAAGGCAGACAGGAAGTGTGGGCGGGCTACCAGATTAAGAAGACTCTAGGAATAGGCAGAACAGAGCAAAATGTCAGAGAGAAGCCAGAAGAAACAGAGGACAACTATGCTGCTCTGAGAAAAAGTACTGAGCCGCATGGCTGAACAAGGTAAGAGTCATGGGTTAGATTAAGGGTAAAGAGTTAGCAGGTTATATGCCTGGGCCTTAGATCAATCAGCCTAAAACTATTGTAAGCATCTGTGTGTCTCTGCAGGTCTGTGGGTCTGTGGGCCTAAACCTTAAGGCTAGGCCTGAAAGTCCGGGACAGAAACCTCCTACTACAATGTGCAGGAGGAAATGCCTCAGGAAACAGAAACATCACTAAACTATAGGAGAAGCTGGGCTCCTATCTAGAATCTAAATAGAATCTAAAGTATAAACTATTAAAATTGCCAGAAAAGCCATGTTCTTATTTGCAAAGAGCATACAAATGGGTTCCTAACCACCTAACCACCATGCATCCCTCTTCTCTGGGTCCAAAGTTACCTCCATTTTCTCCTCCTCCTTTCTCTCTTCCTCCTCCTCCTCCTCTTTGGTAGATAAACATGATCACATGAACTCAAATGCCCAGGACCCATGTAAAAAGGTGGTTACACTGTGCATACATCTTGGACAGAAAGATCCCTGGGGCTTATTGGCCACAAGCTTAGCTCTTGGTCAGGGAAAGACAATACTTCAAAGGAAAAAGGCAGAGTTATAGAGCAGGACACTCAATATCCTTCTCTGTGTGTGTCCTCCACACACATATACCAGCATGCATACCTACACACACACACACACACACACACACATAGAGAAAGGCTCTATACCATGTGTGTCTGTGGGCACACACACCACAGCATAGAAAAGTCAGATGACAGCTTCCAGTTCTCCCTTCTACCATGGGAGCTGAACTCAGGTATTTGGGCTCAGGAACAAGCACCTATAATTGCCCAGCCATTTTACCACTTCCTTCTTCTTTTTAAATTTTCCTGTGCATTCTAGCTCCTTTATGGCTGTTATTGTGGCATATTTTTTTTATCATTTAATATCTAGCCTTTCTATTTAAACCTCTACAGGTGACACATGAGTAGACCATATTTATCAGCTCTGACAATCTTTGCTTTTAGAAAATAAATATATATTATCTCTCAGTGTGCGTAAGTGTGCCTATAAGCGTAAGTGTGCAAGCAGAGGCCAAAGTACAACTTGTAAGAATTGATTCTCTCCAGAGATCATGTAAATCTCAGGAATTGAACTCAGTCATGAGACTTGGCGGCCAGTAAGTCACTCATTCACTCCATCTCTGCTTTTTTTTTTAAAATTTTACTCTTTTCTCCACTGTTACTTTGTTTTATTTGTATAAAGAGTTTATGAAAACCATTTTGCTTTTCATTTTTCTTTCCTTTTATGTTTCTCTTTTCATTTTTAAAAATTATTTACTTTTATTTTGTGTGCATTGGTGTTGTGCTTGCCTGTGTATTTGTGTGAGGGTATCAGATCTTGGAGTCATTGACAAGTATAAGCTGCCATGTGAGTGCTGGAATTGAACCCTGGTCCTCTGGAAGAGCAGCCAGTGCTCTTAACTGCTGGTCTATATCTCCAGCCCCCTCTCTTTTCATTTTTTATTTTGAGAATTTTCTAATAAAGAATTTTATTTATTTTATTTTTTTCCAATATTTTTAGAGGCCAGTGGGACATAAAGTGTTCCACACTCTGATTCACTGACATTTTGAGGCTGTGTTAAGTTCATTTTGACACTAAAGGATAATATTTATTTATTATTGGGTGGGATACGTGCTTCTGTTCCCATATGGAGCTCCTAGAACAACTCTGTAATGTCTGTTCACTCCTTCACTTTGTGGGGTTCCAAGAATTAAACTCAGGCTAACAGACTTTGTCAACAAATCCCTACACATCTCCCCTCATTTAAGAAAGCTGCTGATTTTGTCACCTGCAGAATTTAGCTTCTTCTCCTCACTAACTGTAGATACAGGAAATGCTGATGGCTTCCTCCTCTTAAGGAGGCCCTAGGAGAAAGGGCGAGAGCAACCCTTGTTCTTGAGACACCTTACTTAGAGTTTTCATAAAAGTGAGTTGGAAGGGGAAGGGAGAAAGTTTGTTATGGAGTCTTCTTATCAGATTTTAGTCATTTTATTAAACAAGTATTTATTTACCCAAGATAATTTAGACAGTTATCTAGAAAACAATGTTCACTATTTCTGCTTGGTTCACTGAAATGGAATTTTCCAGAGTTCCCCATTCCACCATTTTAGATGTCACTGCCCTAGAATTTTTTTTCTTTTGAGATGGGATCTCTTTACATAGCCCTAGCTGTCCTGAAATTATCTATGTAGACCAGGCTGGCTTCAGACTCACAGAAATCCACCTGCCTCTGCCTCTCAAGTGCTGAATGGCAAGATGCTGCTGCTGTTAAGCTTGTAGAATTTGGAATGTAAAGTTATCAAGCAATCTCTAGGCTCACCAAATGAGGCTTGCAAGGATCTAGAGACATCAGATGGAAGTCTGATGGCATCGTGTGAGCCCCTGGATCTAGCTGTGCTTAGAATTAACCCCTTCATCTGGCCTTCACTGGCTAGCCAATGAAATAATTTCTTTCTTTGCCTAGCTAAAGTAATGGCTATTTTCTATAGCTGTGATAAATTACCAGGATCAAAAGCACCTTATGGGAGAGGGAGTTTAGTTTCTTTTGGCTTACAGTTCCAGAGACCTAGGAGTCTGCCGTGGCAGGGAAGCAGCAAGGAGGCCATAGCAGCAGAACAGGAAGCTGAGAGCTCACATCCTCAATCAAAGCAGAAAGCAGAAGGAACAGAAAGTTGGAAAAGATTAGAAACACCGGCTCTCTCCTGACAGACTTTTTTAAAGGCCCTGCCACTTAACTCTCTCTAAACAGTGCCACCAACTGGACACCAAGTGTTCAAATACAGGAGTCAGTGGGGGACATTTCTCACTCAAACTACTTCAGCAGAGCTAGGTATCTCTCACATGTAACCAAGAGTTAGAATTAATATTCTGAATGTCAGATCTTTAGTAGTATGTGAACAAATGATAATACCGTGGAAAGTTTCTTCATGGCTTGTCCACATCTAACTTGACCATTTTGCCAGCTAGGCCTATTTCAGTGCTTCTGTGGCCTCTGGTTGCTTGGTAAGATTGCAAACATCACCCAAGGTGATTCCAATGTCCCTCTTAGTAAGGATACTTAATATATTCTTATACATTTGTCAATGTGTGCTCGTAGCCTTAGGACTGGTTCCCAGGGTGTCTCAATGTTAATTGCTAATGTTGAAGTGTGACATTGGCAATAACAGAGGTCTGACCATAAGCTTAAAAAGTTCAAACAAATCTAATAAGACACCTTTTCCATTAGCCTACAGCTAACTCATCAGAATGCCTGTAACCACATAGATTCCTACATATTGGAACCAGTTACAGCCCCCTTTAGCAAGCTGTAAATGGAAAATGGAAATGTTACCTGCCCTCCAATGTGATATAGAAAACATAGATATAGAAGATGTGTACTTATTTAGCATGGTACTGCTTTGAAATATTTTTTTTTAAAATGAGGCAAGTTATGGGTGGTTTGGAGTCAGACTGTGCTCTGAATAAATCACAGACAGGTCGGAGACCAATTTTACCCTAATTCCTGCCATGAATGCAGATGCTTGTACAGCAATGGCGGTGTGAACTGAGGTTCCCTGCAAAGCCCACATCTGTGTTAGAGATTCTACAGACCGAGGGAGCCATTAGAACCTCTAGTTGTGGAGAGCTGGAACACTGAATCAGAGTCAACATTATCTTGGGCCATCATTAACACCCTTAATTGCTATTCATCCCCCACCTCTGTATCTGGCTTAACATCCCTTTGACTATCAGGTAAAACCTTTGGTATGTTAACTCAGATATAACTAATTTTCAACAATAATAGAAAGAGATTTTGGCCGACAGGACATTTACCTTCTTCTCCCAAGTCCTATAGCATAATGGCAGATTATGAGCAAGGCTTTGGGGAACATTGTTGAGATACTAATCTTCAGGGCAGTTTGAAGTAAACTACTTCTATATTAGTTAACTCAGATATAACTAATTTTCAACAATAATAGAAAGAGATTAAAAGCTAAGAATATTAGCAGATAGCATCTGAAACGCATCACAGAGGCTTCCCAGCTCTACCTGCCTGCTTGATGGCACTACCTTGCTTTATGCGTGTGTTTTGTTATGTGTCCATAAAACATTGTATAACTACCTTCACAGTGGACTACACCATTCAGAGCATCCTGAACTCATTGGGCATTGCCACAGTTTGAGCAGAATAAACTATCTCTTATTCCTGTGGAGTAAAAGTTGCATTTTGTCTTGACAAAATCCACCAATAAAGACATCAAATACTGTTATAACTAGGAGCAAATCAATTAAAACTCAGTGAAGTCCTTTCTCCCTGAATAAAACCTACAGAGCATCTTCCTACCACCCTAGGTACTACTTGCCAATCAAGTTTTGAACAGCTTGCCCTTCATTTACCTCTCTTACATCCCAAATATTACTAGGACCTCACACACCTCTACCCTGATGAGAGAAGCCTTTGTGATCCAAAGGGCACAGTGGATAATGAAATGTACAGTTGTTTAAAAAGGCTGCAACTTCCCATTAACGGGGGAAAGATGATGTACATTCATTCAAGTCAACTGTTTTTGTAGAATGAAGGGCTTTCCGATGTTACTAAACTTGATTTATTGGTAGTTGACATATTAATTGGAATACATTAAGCTATGAAATGCCTGAAAGAGAGATACATGTTAGAGACTTAGTCAAGCAACCTGTAGTATAGCTTCACTGATAACAGTTCTACCCCTTGGGCCATTATCCCAGAAGCATAAAAGTAAATTGATCTCTAGGACCCAATAACCCAAGCATTGGTGAAATTTGAATTCTTCTAATAGTATATCAGAATCTAAAGCGCATGCAATAAAATATTAGGAGAAGGCTCAGTGGGTCAGTCCTTGCTGAGCATGGGTAAGAACTTAAGCCCAAAACCGGAGGACCCACATAAAAACCCAGGTGTGGTCACACACATCCTGGAGACAGGAGGGTCACTGGTCTTCCTGGTGTCCAGCCTAACTCCAAATAGAGAGACAGATTATTATAGGGAATAAGGCTGAGAGTAATAACATGGGGCACACAATGTTGTCTTTTGGCTTCCACACCTGGGCATCAGCATATACACCTTCATAAATATACACTTGTTCATAGAACACACACACTCACTCATTCCCACACACAGAGAAATAAATATTAGCTAGGAAAGGGTCTCTAGGAAGCTGGAAAGATGTCCCATAGATTAAGAGTACTGGCTGCTCTTCCAAAAGTTCTGAGTTCAATTCCCAGCAACCACATGGTGGCTCACATCCATCTATAGTAAGATTTTGGCGCCCTCTTCTGGCGTATAGGGATACATGCAAGCAGAACACCTAAGACATAATAAATAGAAAGGAAGGAGGGAGGGAGGGGAGGGAAGGAGGGAGGGAAGGGAGGGAGGGAGGGAGGGAGGGAGGGAGGGAGAAGGGAGAGAGGGAAGGGAGGAAGGGAGGGAGGGAAGGGAGGAAGGGAAGGTGGAAGGAAGGAAGGAAGGAAGGAAGGAAGGAAGGAAGGAAGGAAGGAAGGAAGGAAGGAAGGAAGGAAGGAAGGAAGGAAGAAAGGAAGGAAAGAAGGAAGGGTCTCTATTGTGTGTCTAGAGGATATGCCAGCTGTATTAGTTACATTCCTCATGGTTATGACATAACACCTGTCGAAAGCAACTGAGGAGACACTGTCCATCTTTGTAAGAACAACATGGCACTAAGTAGCTCAGAACAAAGGGTCACACAGCATCTGCAGTCAGAAGCCCAGAACAGGCACAAAGTTGAGCCAGGTCAAAGAACCACTGGGTCCAGTGCCTGTCCTCACTTCCTCTAGCACAGATCCTCCCTCCATGACCTTCTAAAATAGCATACCTCAGCGGGAGACCAAGAGCTCAAACACAGGCCTACAGGGGACCATTTCCTCTGAACCCCAACACTGGTAGTGCAGAAGATGGCTAAGTATATGGTTCTCCCCTATCAGCCAACTGTGAGAATGCTTGCACTACAGGGCTCCATTTTCCATCCAGCAGCACATCAGATTCGCTTCATGGGGTGGGGAGTTCACGGGAAATATACTTTACTTCAAACTACCCTGAAGATTAATATCTCAACAATGCTCTCCAAAGCCATGCTCATAATCTGCCATTATACTGTAGGACTTGGGAGAAGAAGGTAAATGTCCTGTCAGCCCAAATCTCTTTTTATTATTTTTCAGAAAGGCTGGTTTCCATTACCAGAAACAGATAAGGAACGCTAACACCTATTTGTCATTCAAAACAGACAGCTCACTCAGCCAGAGTGAATCATACTCATCCAGTAGTGAGCTTGGATTTTGTTGTTGTTTTAATGGGGTCATGAAATCACAATTTAAGGGCAGGGAAAATTCAAATGTTTTTCCATTGAAATGCTCAAATCTTGGATAGGTTTGGGAGACAATTTCCCAACAGTAACACTAGCTTTCTGATACATCCCTTTGCCTTAAACTGAGACATATTTCTCACCTCAATGAGAATTGTCCTGTACATCACCATTCTAGAGATTTTAGCTCTACTTACAGAGAGTCATTCCTCACCCAGGTTTTCATGCAAACAACTCATCTCACAAGATGTAGACAGCTCTTCATGTGTTAGAAACATGGTATTTAATTAAATGGCAACCAAGGCTATTAAGATGGCCTAGTAGTTAAAAGTGTATACCGCTCTGTGGAGGACCTGATTTCAGTTTCCAGCACTCATATCAGGTGGCTCACAACTGCCTGTAACTCCAGCTGCTGGGGTGCCAATGTCATCTCCTTGCCTCTATGGGCACTTGCAAAGATCTGGTATATACATACACAAATTAAAAAAAAAAAAGAAATATTTTAAAAAATAAAAGAAATAAGTGGCAATCCTAGGCAGCAGACTGGTGGTGGTCATCCATCCCGTCATGCTCTTCTCGCTGACTTCTATGTTAGAAATGCTAAGGTTATCATTCATCATTCAGAGTTTCCAAAACGACAGGTGACAGACGACACCCATCTTGGATAACCTGAGACACTCTAAAATCAAACATCATGCAACTTCTTTACCCAAACTCTTGGTCCTGAATTTTTCCTCACCTCTCTATACACTATCACCATCCATTTCTTGGATTGAGAACTATATGAGAAATGTGTGGTCTGAATATCTACATATTGAGAATTTTAACTGAATCAACCAAAACCTGGCTGAATTCCTTTTTACCTCCCCTGACTACCCTCCCCTCCCCATTTCAACTCTAATAGGAGCTGGGAAATCCATTTGTCAAGTGGATCTCAAATCCATCACAAATGTTTGTCCTCATCAAAACACAAATCTGGCAATGGCTTCTCACTCCTTTAAACGGAGACCAGACATCTATCTCCTGGGGCTTTCAGTTGCCGATCCAGCCCTGTTGCTACCTCCCTCTCTGTTCTAGTTCCACGGACCTTTATTTTGGAAACATGCCTCTCCCCAGATCAGGGCCTCTGCACACACTAGTCTCTTGACTGGACCACTCTTTCTCTCAGGACTCCTGAGCCTTTGTCACCCAGTAACCTTAATTCATCTGTGTCTTGCCACAAACTGTCTCTAAGATCTCTTCCAGGATACAGTGGGACTGTATATGACACACATCCACGGCGCTTTTTCTCTGCCTTGGTCCTGATTAAATTTACGCTCCTGTCAGACTTTTAAGGTCAAGGGAGCAGAACCATGGTCACTTAATTGATACTCTATCAAACGTCTGTAGAAGGCATGGATCCCTCAGATGCTAAGGTTGCAATTCAGAGTGCAACTCCTTCTCAGTTTTCATGTGTTCTATCATATCCTCCCCCTACTGCTTTTTCTCTGTTCTTTTTTCTGTGGTATCAGGAATGGAACCCACCAGGGCCTAGTGCATGGTAGGCAAATACTCTCACTGAACCATAGCCCCAGCCTACATTAAAGATTTTTTTAAAAAAAACAAAACAAAAATATTCAGTTAAAAAATTCAAAATTGAAAGGCTAAACAAATCAGACTTTGGACTCCTTATGAATTTCTGGACACATCTAGTAGTGGTTATTGTCTGAGAAATGCTAATAGAAGCTAACACTGACCAAGTACAATGGGCCACGCACAAAGAGGAAACTGAGGCTGTGGCTCACAAGCCAGTAAGTGGTGAAGCCACAGTCACAAAGTCCCATGTCTAAGGCATGCTTTGGTTGCTCTCAGACCCACAATCCTGAGGGAAGAGCCTTCTGGATCATCTGTCCAAAGACAGTAAGCTGAGAGCATCATCTAGAACTGAGTTGGGGGACTTTTCTTGCCCCGCAGTAAGGGTCTCTAACACCTCAGCTGATTTCACTGTTTTCAAGTGGAAGTCTTTCTCAAGCCGCATCTTGTTAACAATAGGGTTCCTACCGGAAGGAAGAGTCTCTGGGCAGCACATGGTTTGAATAATTTCTTCCACTCCTGAGGGTTTCCAACAGAAAATGTGATGGGGTAGATTCTGTGTTCAAACTTCTTTGTATATGAGTCAGGCCACTGGCGCAACTGCAAAACATGGGCATACAGAAGGGTTAGGGTTAGACACTGAGATACACGGAGAACACCTGGCTGGCATAATGGAAATTATCCTGGCAACTCACACAGCGAGTCTCACTTCATCAGAGTTCCTACCGGTCACGAAGGGAAAGAACATTTTCCTGGAGCATTGCTGGGATTGAAAACAAACGTTTGCTGTTGGCAGAGGGGTTGGGAGACTGGTTCACAAACACTGCCAAAGGGAATATAGATTTGGACAAGATGCCAAGAGGGCAATTCAGAACAATTCAGAAGCTGGTTAACAAGATCCCAAAGACACAGAGAGGTACAAGAACTTTCATCACAATGTAGTTTGTGGTCACAAAACCCGGAGAGAGACTAAATGCCAATTTGTCAGGAACTGGGAAAATAAAGATTATGATAGTTTTCTACAACAGAATAATGTAGAATAAAGAAAATCTGTATGTTTTGATGTGATATATGCAAAGGTATGTGCCTATAAGTCCAGACTTAGAGAAGCTGAGGTAAGAGGAATACAAGGCTAGCCTGGGCTATGTGAGCTCTCACCTCAAAAAAAAAAAAATTCTAATATGGCTCCCTCTAATAGCAATAAAGATTTACTTTTACGTGAATGAGTGCTTTGCCTGCAATTATGTATGTGCATTGTATGTGCATCGTGTGTGTGCCTGTTGCCTGCAGAGACCAGATGAGGGCACTGGATCTCCTGGAACTGGAGTTACAGTTATGAGCTACCCGATGTGGCTGCTGGGAACTGAACCCAAGTCTTCTGCAAAAGCAAAAAGAGCTCTTAACTAACTGGACCATCTCTCCAGCCCCCATGCTCATGTCTTTTATATGTGGAGAAAAATCTAACAAATAACATCCTGTTATTAAAAGTGGGAACCTTTACAGGTGGTGTTTATGGGTCTCATTTCCTGTTGGTATTTCTGTATTCTTCAGAACTTTTATAGTGAATCTGATTCTTTCTTGCATATGTCATTTTTTTAAGATGTAGTCATTTTATGTATGTATTAGTTAGTGTTCTATTGCTGTGAAGAGACATCATGACCACAGCAACTCTTTTAAAGGAAAACATTTAATTGGGGCTGGTTTATAGTTTCAGAGGTTTAATCCATTATCTTCGAGCAGTGTGCAAGCAGACATGGTGCTGGAGAAGGAGCTGAGAGTCCTCAGATTCTGCAGGCAGCAGAATCAACTGTCAACACTGGACATAGTTTGAGTATATATAAGACCTTACAGCCCACCTCCAGAGGGACACACTTCCTCCAACAAGGCCACATCTCCTAACACTGCCACTCCCTATGGGGGCCACTTTCTTTCAAACCACCATAAAGTGTATGTATGTTTTTCCTGCACATATGTTTGTGAACCATATGCATGCCTGGTGCCTGGAGAAGGCAAAAGACGTCATCATTCTTCTGAAACCAGTTACAGATGACTGTGAGTGCCATGTACATGAGAACTAGGCTCAACTCTTAACTGCTGAGCCATCTCTTCAGCCTCTGTATCTGTTAATTTTAAGATAAATTTCTAATGGACTTTATTCTTAATAATACTTGTAGGTTTACAGAAAAATGGGGCAGAAAGTAAACAATTATCCTGCCTCTTACCTTTCCACATGGTTTATCAGCTCACATTGCTGTGGTACATTTATTGCAACTGATACACCAATATTTATTATTACTATTATTATTTTGTCTGTTTATTTGTTTGAGATAGGGTTTCTCTGTATAACCATGGCTGTCCTGGAATTCACTCTATAGATCAGGCTGGCCTCAAACTCAGAGTCGCCTGCCTCTGCTTCCCAAGTGTTAGGACTAAAGGCCTGTACCACCACCATTCCAGCTATTATTATTTAAAAAACAATGAAAACCATCTTTTTTTTTTTTTTTTTTGATGCAAGGTCTCACTATGTAGTTCAGGCTGTCCTGGAACTAGGTATATAAACCAGGCTGGCCTTGAAATCACAGAAATTCATCTGCTGAGTGTAGGGATACCATCATGCCTGGCTACTTTTTTTAAACTGATGGGCCAATATTAATTTTTAAATTAAAAGAATTATCTTATTTCCTGTGTATGATTGCTTTGCTTGCATATGTGTATATGTGCGATCATGGGCATGGTACCCACAGAGGTCGGAAGAGGGTATCAAATCCTCTGGAACTGGAATTATGGATGTTTGTAAAATGCTATGTGGGTGCTGGGAACTAAACTCACAAGAGCATCAATTACTCAACCACTGAGCCACCGTGTCTCCAGCTCCATGATTGGCATTATTAACTAAAGTCTGTGGTGTACATTAGGGTTCTCTCTTTGTGTCAAAGGTCTATGGTCTAAACACTTGCATAAAGTCAGAATCCCACAACGATAACACCACACAGAGTACTTTTACCACTCTAAATAAAGACCCTTTGTTCTACCCATCACCGTTCTTTTCTAAGCAATCACTGATGTTTTTGTCATCTGTTTTCTAGACTGTTCTGTCACTGGACTCATGTAGGCCCATCATTAAATGATGGCTTCTTTCACTTAGCAATGTGCACTTAAGGTTCTTCATGCCATTTATACTTGTAAGACTTTAAAAAGTTTTATTTGTATTGGTGAATAATTTTACATGAAAAAGCCATTGGAGACTTATGGGGTATGTCTGAATAACAGAAGACAATGCAGTTTTTTATGACCACATCATAGAGCTGGAGTCAGCAAATGATGATCTCAAAAAACCAGTACCCAGCCCTCCACGCCCAGGAAAGCAACTTGGCATTTTAAGGTAGTCAATGAAATCATGGAGATTGGAAATGGATCAGTGGTTAAGAGTGCAGAGGAGAGGACTGAGCTCATAGCTCAGCACTACAACAGGTAACCATATGTAATCCCAACTCTAGGGGGGAATCTAAGAAATCTCACCTTCACAGGCACCCATACTCATGTGCATATGCCCACAGACAGACAGACAAACACATACTTAAAATAAAATAAATCTTTAAAAAAAAATCAAGAGTCATGCTTTGTGATAAATAAAAGTTATATGAAATTTGAATTTGTATCCCTAAATAGAATGGAATGCAGCACATACCCCAATTAGTATGTCTGCCTTTGCACCCAATGACAGGGGCCAATGTATTATAATACATAATGTCTGCAAAGCCATAGTCACTATAGCTGGTGTTTTACAGAAAAATTTTAAAATGACACCCTCTACTTTAAAAGAAATTAGTTGCCTATGCATTGTTGCTAAAAGAAAGAATATGGTGTATGATTTAATTTCTGACATTTGCTGTTCTAGTTTGCTTACTGTTGTGATAAAACACCATGCCCCAAAGCATCTTGGGTAGGAAAGAATTTATTTCAGTTTAAAGCTCCATCGTGAAGGGAAGTTTGGGTAGAAACTCAAACAGGGCAGGAAGCTGGAGGCAGGAGCTGATGCAGAGGCCATGGAGGAACCCTGCTGACTGACTTGCTCCTCATGGCTTGCTCAGCCTGCTTTCATTTACAATCCAGGACCGCTTGCTCAGGAGTGGCATCACCTACAGTGGACTGGGGCCTCCATTATCGGTTATTAATTATGAAAATTCAGGGCTAGAGAGATGGCTCAGCGATTAAGAGCACTGGCTGCTCTTCCAGAGGTCCTGAGTTCAATTCCCAGCAACCACACGGTGGCTTACAACCATCTCTAATAAGATCTGGTGGGTGCCCTCTTCTGGCCTGCATGCAAAATATGTGTGCAAGCAGAACACTATGCATAATAAATAAATGAATGAATGAATGAATGAATGAATGAATGAATGAATAAATAAATAAATAGTAATCAATCTATAAAGAAGAAGAAAAATTTCCACAGATTTGCCTACAGGCCTGTCTGATGAAAGCAATTCTTAAGTTGACATTTCCTCTTCCCAGATAACTTCTAGCCTTTGTCAAGTTAACAAAAGACTAATTAGCACAGACACATATAGAAAAATATGCCAAAATTGTCATTTCCTGGGCACACCTGTGGTAGCTGGGTCCTTTAAATTTGTGATTCACAAATCTATTGGTTATTTGTTTAAAATTTAAAAAACACAAACTTTTAGAAATATTGGGAGTACCTGACAATTTCTGAGTGACAATTGAAAGTATCTAACATTTGGTTATTGATGGGCACTGCTCAATCTGAAGCCACACCAGCATGAATACCATGATCAAGTTCACTGGCTAAGGCCAACCAATACTCACTTAACACTTAGCACAACAACACTGACCGCATAGCAAGCACAGGCACACATGCAGGGCACACAGTGAGCGCTAACTCAGTCCTCCAAAATGTGTGTGTGGGGGGGTCTCCCTTACTTTGATCTCCAGTATCTAATCTCTCTTCCCAATCCATGTCTTCAGGGAGAGCAGGCTCAATCCATTTACACTGGTTACGGTGCACACTCAAGTGTGCTTTAGCAGACTCAAAGCTACACATCCAGGTTTCTTGCCCATCTTCACTCTTGTTATTTTTTCACATGAAGGTTTTCTTTCTTTTCCACCTTCATATTCTGTATAGCATTTCTTTTCCTTCCTTTCTTTCCTTCCTTCCTTCCTTCTCTCTCTCTCTCTCTCTCTGTCTTTCATATTTCCCTTCAAAATGTTAGCATTTATATGAAGCCAGATGCTAATTGTCATCATAATCCTGACTTACAGGAAACTCATGGAATATGTGAGTATGGTTCAGATGATATATTTTATCATCTTATTTCTAACATCCACTCTACAACTTAGGTATTACTTTTTAAATCATCAATATTCCACTTTGCCTACATCTTCTCTTTCCTAACATCACCTTTCTTCTAAGATCACTTTACTCCGTTTTAAAGTACATCCTATAAAAGCCTCCTTTAATGAAGATCTTTTGCTGTTAATTCTTTCATTCTCTGTATGTAGTTTAACCAGGAAAGAATATCCAAGCTTTTATATTCTCTGCATTTTGAAGGTATTATCACATTGTACATTAGCTAGTATTTCTATTGTGAAGCTGTTATAACCATTGCTTCTAATAAAATAATTAATTGAGACCCTATAGACTCAGACATGTGAATTCTTGGTCCCCCGTTAGTGGCACTATTTGGGTAGGTTTAGGAGGTGTGGCCTTCTGGACAAGGTGTTACTATAGGCTTGTGGTTTTAAAGCCACAAGCCATTCCAGTTTTTGTGGTTTAATATGTAAGTCATCAGCATTCTACATCATGCTATGCTGCTATGCTTTCTTGACATGATGGACCCTTAGCCATCTAGAACCATAAGCCCAAACAAACTCATCTAATAAAGTTGCCCTGGGCATGGTACTTTATCACAGAAATGGAAAAGTAGCGAGTACAGAGGCTACCAAGGCTTTGTCAGCTGATATACCACGTTTTACCTGACTTGCTCCCAATTGGTTCAAATAGCTACTTCCCAGGAGAATTAGCAACCAGCAACTAATCTCTAGGAACTCACCCAATCACCCAATCAAAAACTGCCACCAAAGCCCTTCCTCGGGACTTCCCTCTGGAATAATTCAAATGCGGCTACTGATCTCGGCTTGCTCACACCTTACAAGGCCTTCCTTCCAGCAGCCCTTTACTAGGGCCCAGAACTACTGCAACCTGGAACTGTACTCTCATAAAGACATGAATAGGACCTTACACAATATACCTCTGCAGAGCAGTTCTTCCTTTCCACCAGAGGTTTCAGGGGTGAGACTCGGGTCCTCAGGCTTATATTCTTTTCTGTTTGGTTCATTTCCCTCTCCAAGTGTAGCCCTTCTTGTCCCAGATTTGTGTGTGCATGTGTCTGTGTTTGGTCGTTCACACTCATGCGCAAGCACACAAGACAGAGACCCCTTCCCCTTCTTCGAGGCAGCCTCTCCGGTCGTTGCCGCCCCTCCCCAGGCTTGTGAGCTGCTGGGCGATTCTTTGCAGCCATCTCACAGAAGGAGTTCTGGGCTAACAAATGTGAGCTACCTGGAACTTTTTCCCTGTGTTCCTCTTCCTGTTCAGCAAATGTTTTAACAAGCTGAACCATCTCCCCAGCCCCAGGATAGCTTTTAAAAGCAACTTCTGGGGCCTTTTGTTCTTTTTTCTTGAGCAGAGGCTGCATGTAATACAGCTTTTTAAAAAAGAAGAGGAACGTTCTAAATATAGAAGACCTAACCCATGGTACAGCTGCCGAGGGCAATGGTGGCTGCCTTTTTTTTTTTAACTCTGAGGTAAAAATATGTGGTTCTAAATATCCCAGCAAGTTATCACAGAAAACTCTGAATATGCCTTCAGTGTTCCTACTGGCGATAGCAGAGGAAAGGGGTGACAGTGCCCACCTCCCCTCAACCCAGCCTCAGCCCCGCTGCTGTAACAAAATACACACAGTGGGTAGCAGACATCCCAGAGAATCTTTGCAGAGTGAAAGATTCTAGAATCAGGCTGGCCCCACAATGATACTCTACACACATCTTAGGAGGAGAGTAGTTTATTCTGAGATATGGAGGACAAAAACAGAAGCAGAGAGACATTCTGTAACCAACATACTACCCTGGGTGCATGGAATAAAGGTGATCCTGCATGTCCCACCAAGCGTGTAATACCTGTGTTAGTCAGCTTTACTGTACTGCAATGTAATACCTGAGGTAATCGATCAGCTTAAAAAGAGGAATGGTTCCTGGCAGCGTGGTGCACACCTTCAATTCTAGCACTTGAAAGGCAGAGGCAGGCAGACCTCTGAAGGATAAAATGCTGGTTGGCCAGAAGGCAGGCAGGGAGTAAAGGCGTGGCAACCAGACTAGGAGAATTCTGGGAGAGGAAAGATAGAGAAAGAGAGACAGAGAGAGAGAGTCGCCAGCAGCCAGACACAGAGGAAACAGGATAAGAAGGCTGCAATGAGAAAAGGTACCAAGTCACATGGCTAAGCATATGCCTGAGCCATAAGCAAACAACTTATATTAATATAAGCCTTTGTGTGGCTATTTGGAACAAAATGACAATGGGACCAGCCAGGTGGGGCAGAAAAACCTTTGACTACAGACTTCTGTAGGTTCCAGGCCATCAGGGATTGATGTGGGAATGCCCTTCTTTATGCTGTGAATTAGATTATTAAATTTACAGATAATCAGCTGTTAATCTCAAACTGCTTTACATTGGTATAGATTTTGGTTTATTGATACAAATTTAAAGTCAATTTTATTATGCTGTGTGTGTTTTTCTATTCTTGTTTAAGGTATGATGTTCATGTAACTGTTTTAAAATTGTAGTGTATAATTAAGAAATGAAGGTTAATAGTCACTTTTGATAATCAAACTTATAGTTAGGTTAGTTAGGATTTTTAGGTATACAAAGATATGTTTCAATTAGATAGATAACCTTCAAATACTTCTAAGACCTACAGAATATGGCATTTAAAATGTTTTAAGAGCTTAGACTTTTCTGGACAGTGAGACAGGTCTGCTCCTGGCAGCACTAATTTACTTCAACAGGAAAATGGGCATCGAAGAAACTCCATATGGAGTCTACTCTATTTGTGGTAATGGTAAGCCACTAGAGAAGAACCTGTTTTTATATTGACTGCTTGACAGTATGCTGTTTAAACTGGACATGCAGGTTCCATAAGAAGATGACCTCTGAACTTTGGCAGAACAAGCCAAGATCATCATTCAGGTTCCTGCTTTACAGAGAAAACTGTCAGACATTCTTCAGGACTCAAGGAGAAGCAACGGATGAACTGTGCCAGAATGGGCAGAGCAGATTTCCTGTTTCACTGAAATGAAAGGAGACTCCAGGCCTGTAGGCTGAAGATAGATGCCCCAACTTTATAAAGGAGCTTTGGGTGACTGTCCAGGCAGATAGGTGTCATCTCTGTCCTTTCTAGATTTTGGAAGTCGTTTGCACTTCTGGTTTACTTGGGTAAATATTATATCCTTCTGTGGTCTTTGATGTAGTTGAAGATTAGATAGTTATATGTACAGTTTTTCTTAGTCATTTGAAAAGTATATTAGATATGAAACTTTATATTCATAAAGATAAAGTAGATGATAGAATATTTTCTTTAATTTTGCTAAATACAAATAGACTAGATATTGTAACTGTAATTCTTGCTTGATAGCTATTTTGTTTGTTATATGTAATTTTGCTATGTTAAAATTGAAACCTTCCTTTTTGATTAGAGAGAAAGGGGGAAGTGATGTGGAAATGCCCTTCTTTATGCTGTGAATCTCAATCTTTAAATAAAGGAGCTGTTTTGGGCCATGGTGGGCACCATAGAAGAAGTAGGAGAAATCAGAGCATGGGTAGGGGAAGCGGGGCGGAGTCAGAGGCAGATCGAGCCAGCCGCCCAAGGAGCAACATGTAAGGAACACGGGTGGGCCACGGGCCGGGGCCACGTGGCCCACGGATTAATAGAAATGGGTTGATTTAAGATGTAAGAGCTAGCTAACAATGTGCCCGAGCCATAGGCCAAACAGCATGAAGTTAATAGAAGTGTCTGAGTCGTTTCTGGGGGCCTGGGCGGCGGTGGGTTCCTAAGCAGTCTCAGGCGGGCAAGTCTGTGGGTCCCAGACCTCTGGCGCCCGGGACCCGAGAACACACTACAACAAGGGATATGTAGTCAGACTCTGTCAACGAAACCAAACTAAACCAACATCATAATCACCAAAGCCAAAATGAAGAAAACAAAATGGTTTTGCCCACAATTCCAGGCCCTACTTGGTTGGTCCAGTTGCTGTGGGGCCCGTGACAAGGAAACAGATCATGACAGCAATGTGTGCAGAAGAAATATGTGAGCCGGCTCAGTGGAAAGAGCACTGACTGTGTTTTCAGAGGACCCAGGTTCAATTCTCTGCACCCACATAGTGGCTCACAACCATCTGTAACTTCAGTTCTTGGAGATCTGATACAAAGGCATACATGTATGCAAGTAACCATACGCTTAAAACTAAATATATCTTTCTTTAAAAGAGAAAACACCACAGCTGACTTCACCTATCCTGAACACGCAGGAGATGTCAGATGGACTCTGTGTAACCTTAATAATGTCCATTCATGGCCAGTTTTCCTCCATTCTTGTGTATGAACAGTTCTGAGGCCCCTGCAGTTGGATGGCCTGTGGCTGCTTCTTTACAGTTGCAGAGTCTCACACAGAAGGAACGAACACCATGGTCCTGATGTTCCAGGCTGTATCTTTCCTAAACCAAGGCTATATGGACCAATTAGTCACCATGGGAAAAAGCACTGGACATGCAAAGTCTTGAGCTCCACAGGAACCATCAGTACAGCTGGCTTGACCTATCCTGAACATCATTTTTCTAAAAATTGTCTGCTAGTCTCAAGTTACAGATGAGGAAGAGGAGACATTCAAAGGCCAGAAGACTAACCCAAGACATGGGAGCAAGTAAATGTGAGTTCTTTGTCTACTGGTTCAGGAAGGTGTATGAAATTGTGGTAAATGCCATGGAGATGTGAATCAGTTGAGTTTAACAGGACATTTAGTGATCAAGCCAATAGAATAGAACCCTCTGAATCTTGGTTTTCTAAGCCTTCTACACTTTGAGGTCACACCCAACATGTTCATGTGTCAGGAGCCCGGTCCTCAGTGTGACAATGTTTAAAAATGATGTCTAAAGGAAATATTTAGGTCACCTGGCCCCAGAAGGATCCAAGTAGTACTTGGAGGGCTCGTGAGCTAATTCTTACAAGACTGTTGTTATAAAAGATCAAACTTCCCCATATCCTGACTTCTTTCTGGATTCCTATCTGGCAATGTGATGCCTTCTTTTCTGCACACATTCTGCTGTGGTAGGGCACCATCTGCCATACCTCATCAGTCATAAGATGCTCACAACTGCAGTGGTACTGGGACCATACCCTTGAGCCTCCAGAGTTGTGAGTTAAATGAACTTCTTTCTTTAGAAAGTTACCTAGTCTCGAGTATTTTATGATGGATTAAAAAAAAAAAAACTAAATTAGACAAGGCTATTTTCTGCAAAGTTGTGAGAATTAATGAGAAGAAATGGCGGATCATCAGCTGACATAGCTACCATGATCTTCATATTGCTGCTGTCTTTTCTCTCATAGGACCTCTTAAGAGCATCTATAAAGACTGTTCCAATCTTTTCATTCCCTTGTCCCTTGAAGCATTCCACAAGGCATTGTTCCAATTTACTCCACAGCTCTAAAACTACACGTTCCTGGCTTCTCTTGGTGACATCTGGAGGCGACTTTTCCCTTAGGAAACATAACACATTTTCTAGTCTTCTGTTAGTCTTTCTCTGCTCAATACATTGTTCTTGGCATTGCTCACAAACTCTGAGAGCCTGATGACAGGACACAGCACTGTTGACTCAGTCAGCAGAAACAAAACAAAGCAGGTTCCTTCTCTGCCAGAATCCAAGACCTTGGTACAAGATAAAACATCCAAGGCAAACAAAGCTTGACTTGCTGAGGTCAGGCAGGACCTCCGCGGAGGGAGCTGGCCTTTCTGTAGCTCTTTTGTGTGGACCAAAGCTCAGAAAGAGAAAAGCCAAGTAAATGGAGACCCAGCTGCATAACAAAATCTCCACAGTCGCCAAAAAGGAGGTGAGGATGTCAGAGCACTGGCCCAGATCAAAGCTGACATGACTTCATAGCAGAGAATCCAGAAAAGCACAGCCCTGATCTGTATATGTATGGCTGTGTGTATGAGCAGACATATGTGTGTCTACATACAGAAACATACACTGACCTCTAGGTGAAAAGGAAACCATGGCAGAATGCCCCCAAACCATTAACTCTGACATCTCCTACGTGGAACTAGAGGGGATTGGGGACTCTGTCTTTTATCCTTACATTATTTGGATTTATTTAGTTGAACCTGCTACTTGTTATTTAAAATTCTCTCACCAATATGTAAAAATAAGCTATCTGCACCAGGAAGGTAGACAGTTCTAAGATCCCAACACAGACTGAGCACCATGTCATGTGCTCACATGCCCCCAATATGTTGAAGAGGAGGACACAATTGGCTCAATTTTAAAAATTCCCATGTGTGTTGGTGTGTGGGAATCTGGGCACATACTCATGCCAAGCAGCACATATGGAGGCTTTTGGACAACCTTGGGTGCTGATCCTTGCCTTGCATTCTCTGTGAGGCAGGGTCTGTTTGTAGCTACAAAGCCAAGTTAGGTGGCCCATGAGCTTCTGGAGATTCTCCTGTCTCTACTTCACATCTCACCTTAGGAGTGCTGGGATTACAGATGCATGCTACTGAGGGTTATGAAGACCCAAACACAGGTTCTCACACTTGCTTATCAAGTGCTTTAGAAACTGAGCCATCTCTCCAGCCCATCTCTAAATCTCACGAAGGCAAAAGAACCCTCTGAGCCAAGGATCCAAGGTCCTTCCACTGAGCATGCAGCCAGCCCCACAGCTATGATCTGCATCATCAGTTTATCCAGTGTGGTCTAAGGGCCCTCCCATAAACGTGTGCCACAGACTATGGTGCTTCACCTGTCTATCAAACTCAGGCTTCAGAGCATCTTCGGTGAAGATGTGAAAGCTCATCTTCCGGTGGCTGAACAGCACAGCTGACTTAATCATGACCAGTGTCTCCTCCAAACGGTTGCCACAGGCCACCACAGCCAGGTGGATCCAGAGCTCGGGTGGCACCGAGTGCCAACTCCTAGCTTCCCCAGGCCTCCTAGAAAGAAGAAAAGCAGGCTGAACAAAACAAAACCAAAAAAGCCCCACTGAATGGTTGGAACACTTCAAAACATGAACAGGCACAATATGTTATATTTTATAAAGTGGTAAGCATTTTGACAATTCCTGCTTGTAGAAAAATATCATTTATTCCCATATTTATCCTGGCCATAATGAGATGAGTCACTGTTTGGATGACTATAGGTGTCTGGGACTTTTTCTGCCAGCACTCAGCTGTCTAGTGCCTGCTGGCTGCCTACAGGACTGTGTTTGGAAATATCATTTCCAAACTCCGACAGCTGACTGGGGGCTGTGGGTTCCCACTAGCACAGGGCCATGGAAATTAGATTCCATGCAATTTGAACAAGAGAAGGGTGAGTTGTGACTTTCCCATGTGAACCTCGAAACACGATGCTCCCATCATCTGGAGGTTTTTAGGTTGTGGTGGAATGCGTGACTGTCAGATGGAAGGAAGGCTGTGTAATCGCAGAAGGTGAGGCTAGCGAACAACCTACATGTTTCCACGCCTACTGTGTCTCAGGGCAGTCTTGAAGCAGGTGTTAATCCTAACTGTCTGGCCAAGGAGGGGTGAGGTGGTAGGTTTGAGACTTTAATAAGAAGCAGGCAGGGGGGAGGAGAGCAAACCTGTGAACATCAAGGTATTCAATGCTGAATGAACAGCTGGGTGGAGAAATGGGATCCAAGAGTCCAGGATCATCATCCAGCTATTTCCTAGGAATAAAAATTGGTCCCAGCCAGGAAGATGAAGCCAAGCCTCAAAAGCACCACAGAGAAACATTTGCAGGCAGGCTGGAAGAAGTTGGGCTATAAAGGTGTCCCGAGACAAATAAAAGCAATTTGCCCACACACAAGATTTGGAGAGCAGGAGAACTTGGATGTCAAATGCCCCCTTCCTTTGGGAACCTTCCAGTTCACTCTGCAGGCTGCCCCTCCCCCTTCTGTCGAACTTGCAGGCTCATTCCAGATTGCTTTCACCAAGAAGGAAGTTGAAGTTGTGGGTGGAGCATCCTGGACAGTGTCCCAGTTTGATTACTTAAGAGCAAGCTTGGCAGAAGCATGGGCTGGTGGCTCGGCCAGGCTAGATGCAGCTGGTTCTGGATTTCACTAACTTTGGGAGTCACGAGGGAAGATGGCCTCTTTGTGAATCGGCCACTTCTCTTCAGATGTGGTCACTGACTTATCTCCCTTGTCGCCATGACAGCCCTCCAGGAGGTCTGTTCATCTCAGCTTTACCTTTAATGTGCAGTCCTCATTGGTGCAGGGGTGGGGTGGGGAGGTGGGCATCCAAGGTGTCAATCTTGTTAGTTTTCCATTTAGAATCATGTGAGGCTTGCCTGCCTTCAAGATCAATCACAAAGTGCCAATTAGGAATCCTAACTACATTTCAACGGTCACCAATACAGCCTATCTGAATGGATGGTCACTCGGTCATACTTCTGTCCCCATTCAAGGTTTTATTTCAGTCCATGCAATGTATTTCTAGGTGTACTGGCTGGTTTTGTGTGTCAACTTGATACAAACTGTAGTCATCAGAGAGGCAGGAGCCTTGGTTGAGGAAATGCCTCCATGAGAACCAGCTGTAAGGCATTTCTCAATTAATGATCAGTGGGGGAAGGCCCAGCCCACAGTGGGTGGTGCCATTCCTAGGCTGATGATCCTGGTTTCATAGGCTGAGCAAGCTGGGGTAAGCAAGCCAGGAAGCAGCACACCCACCCCCATGGCCTCTGCATCAGCTCCTGCCTCCCAATCCCTGTCCAGTTTGAGTTCCTGTCCTACTTCCTTCAGTGATGAAGAGCAATGCTGAAGTTTAAGCTAAATAAACCCTTTCCCCCCCCCAATTTGCTTTTCTGTCATGGTGTTCCATCAAAACAACAGAAACCCTGACTGAGACATCAGAACTTGACACATGAACATTCATTCGATTCACTTATTCTTATTCTCTCTCCAAAATGTTCTTCTCTCATTGATTTTTACTAAGCACTGCCCATTCTTTCTTGGACAAATCTTTACTAAAGGCTTTATTATGTGTAAGAGAGTATTCTAGAATAGAGGTGAACAAAACAAAGAAGCAGAAATCACCTTCTGCAGAGGAGACAAGAAAAATAACATCAAAAAGTGACAGGGCTAGGTTTGTAAAGTGCTTACTCTGAGAGCATGGGGACCTCAATCTGATCCCCAGAACCCATAAAAACAGCCAGGCATAGTGTTGCCTCCTGGTAACCCCAGCACTGGGAAAGCAAGGTAGGTGGTCCTGGGGGCTCAACAGCCAGCCAGCCTGGCCCATTCGTTGAGTTCCAGATGAACAAGAAACAGTCTAGGGGTGGGGTGGGGCAGTTGGACAGAACCTAGTAACAATACCCAAGCTTGTCTTCTGGCCTCCACACGCACTGGGAGGGACAATCCCTAAGTATGTGGCAGAAAATGTCAAAAAGTTGGGGCTAGAGAGAGAATTCTCCCAGCTCCAATATGGAAGCTAACAACTGTCTGTAACTCCAAGATCTGACACCCTCACACAGACATACATGCATGCATGCTGGCAAAACACCAATGCACATAAAATTTAAATTTTTTTTTTTTTTTTTTTTTTTTTTTTTTTTTTTTTTTTTTTTTTTTTTTAGTGAAAAGGGTACTGACTGCTGGCAGGGTATAATTCCATCAGCGGTGAGTGACTGTGTAGTATACATTTGGCAAGTGAAGACGGGCCTCCGTGACAAGAAATCCATCAGTGACTCTGGAGAGTGCGTACAGAACATCTCTAGGTAACTGTGGCAGAGGAAAAACTAAGTCAGGATGAGCCTGGAAACCTGAGAACTCCACCCCCCGGGACCCATATGCCTGCTGGTCTTCCTATATGTTCTTCATGGAGGTGTCATGCCCACTATTAAAACCAATTCCCAATTATCTAACCTATGTGTATGGGAGGAAAGGACATTGAACAACACTAAGATGATGATTTAAACATGGTTAAGCCAACTAAAAGGTCCACAGCACTCTGGTGCCTCTGGGCTGTTTCTTTCAGCAGAAGTTTCTTTTAGCTACACTCAAGGACCTCAGTTTGAATCCCAGGAACAAGGTGAGGGAGTCAGCCAACTCTTAAACTCCTGCAAGTTGTCCTCTTATCACCACATATGCATCATGACACACACACACATGCTCACACTCGTGAACACATGTACACACACATGTACACACACTTATGAACACTTATATACACATACGCATGCACACACACTCATGAACACATGTATACATATGCATGCACCCACATTTGTGAGCATTCATGTATACGCATGCACCCAAACTCATGAACACTCATGTACATACACGCATGTGAACACATTCGTGAACACTCATGTACACACATGCATGCACACATACTTGCAAATACTCATGTACACACACATGCACACACATTCATAATCACTCATGTACACACACGCATGTACACACACTTGCAAATACTCATGTACATAGATGCATGCACACACACGAATACTCATGTACGCACATGCATGCACACACATTCATGAACATTCATGTACACACACATGCACACACTGATAAATAATCATGTACACACACATGCACACACACTTGCAAATACTCATGTACACACACATGCACACACACTCTGATCACTCATGTACATACACACATGTACACACACTTGTGAATACTCATGTACACATGCATGCACACACACTTGTGAATACTCATGTATACACACACATGCACACACACTTGCAAATACTCATGTACATACATGCATGCACACACACTCACAAATACTCATGTACATACATGCATGCACACACATTCGTGAACATTCATGTACACACACATGCACACACTCATGAATACTCATGTACACACACAATTATTTAAAATGCTCTAAGACCCAATGTGAATAGTTGGCTAAAATTCTCTGTGTATTTGGGAACGTGGGTGTGTTACAAAAGTAATAGCAAATGGGGCTGGAATGTTGTGCAGTGGTAAAGCACCTGCCCAGCATGTAGAAGACCTTCCATTCCAACTTCAGAACTGAAATGTGAGTAATTTCCTCACCCCTAAACAGAAGGGGTCCACCATGCTCATCTTCATACACGGACAGTGAGACTGAGTCTCAGTAAGCTGGGACATACTGTAGTAAGAAGTTTCTGGTCCAACCTAGTCCCAGGTCTGGATGAGCAGTCCCAAATAATCACACAAAGTCATATTCATTACAAGCTGATTGGTCTATGGCTCAGGCTTATGTTTGCTAACTCTTATAGTTTAAGTTAACCCATATTTCCATTTCTATTTAGTTGCATGGCTTGGTACCTTTTTGCTCAATGCAGCATTTTCATCCCATTTCCTCTGTGTCTTGCTCTCATCTGTCCCTTCCTCACTGGCTTCCCAATTTTTTTCTAGTCTGGTTGTCCCGCCTCTACTTCCTGTCTAGCTACTTAACCAATCAGGATTTTATTAAACCAATATTTACAGTGACAGATACTGACAGTGTACAAAAGCATAGTCCCAGAGCATTTCCCCCTTTTTTCCTTTTCAAAACAAGAACCCCAAATCTAATCTCCTTTGTACAACTTTTTCCCTACCATTAACTATAACAACTTGTAGCCAACACTATAAGCAAGGACAAATATCCGTAATCCATTTTGGGGGAATGTAGGCATAGTTCTCTAGACTACTTCCTGCAGATTGGCGGCACTGGTAATTTTATGGGGATCCTAAGAAAATTCAGAATTATGGTCAAGTCTTAATTGATAATCCTATAAAGGATATCTCTGATATGGTCCCTCATGGGTGGAAACAGGGAACAGACAGGTGAGGTACTCAACAGTGAACATTGGCCCAAACTCTAAAAAGATATTTGGTAAGTTAGAAGGTATGAAGATGGGCACACACCCTGTTCTTCCACACAGACTCCCACATGAAGAACCTGCAGAAACTCTTGTGTGTTTGCACAATTCCATGCAAAAGCATGCAGAACATTTCTGTTTAAAAGTAAGCTAATGACCATGCAAAGAAAAATTACCAACATATGTAGTATCATGGTTCTGGCCTGGACTTTCTGGCCTAGCCTGGTGGCCCAGATTTTCAGACCCACAGTCCCATAGACCCACTGAAATACACAGAAACTTACATTAATTGTACGCTGATTGACCTGGGACCCAGACATATAACTTGCTAGCTCTTGCTCTTCATCTAACCAATGACTCTTAACCTGTTCAGTCATGAGGAGTCAGCACCTTTTCTCAGAGCAGCATAGCTGTCCTCTGCTTCTTCTGCCTTCTCTGTGGCATTTCTGCTCTGTTTTTCCTGTTCCCAGAGTTTTCTTGGTCTGGTAGCCTCGCCCACACTTCCTGTCTGCCTTTGGCCAATCAGCGTTTTTATTAAACCAGTGGGAGGGACAATCAGCCTAAAACTATTGTAAGCATCTGTGTGTCTCTGCAGGTCTGTGGGTCTGCAGGCCTAAACTTTGAGGCTAGGCCAAAAGTCTGGGCCAGAAACCTCTTACTACAGGCCTGCATAACCATTCTTTATAGTGGCTATCTATGATTCCACCTAAGGAAACACCATTACCTACAATCATTTTTCTCATTGATTCTTCCTAATTATTTTGTTATTTCAAAAGCTTGCACCATGTAGCTATAGCCAGTAGGTTTTTCTTCTTCTGCACTATTTCTTTAGACTATGTTCTTAGAAATGGAACTGCTGGTTAATATTGACCATCTTATTAAGAATGTCTTAGTTTTGCTAGCCTCTCAAATCTATCTAACGCCTTTCTGGGAAGATGGGTCATGGGAAAATAAACAAAATGAACAGGACTGAGCCACCTTGAGCCACTTGTGAAATGGGATCACAGAGTTGGTGGCTTACGTAACTGTAGTATGAGGTTTTTGGCCCGGACTTTTGGGCCTAACCTCAAGGTTTAGGCCTGCAGACCCGCAGACCCACAGAGACACACAAATGCTTACATTAATTTTAGGCTGATCAGCCTAAGACCCAGGCATATAACTTGCTAACTCTTTACCCTTAATCTAACCCATGACTCTTATCCTGTTCAGCCATGTGGCTCGGTACCTTTTCTCACAGCAGAATGGTTGTCCTCTGCTTCTTCTGGCTTCTCTCTGACATTCTGCTCTGTTCTGCCTGTTCTTAGGGTCTCTTTAGTCTGGTAGCCCCGCCCATACTTCCTGTCTACCTTTGGCCAATTAGCACTTTTTATTAAACTCATAGGTGGGGACAATTATTTACAATGGAACATCATAATCCCCCTACACATAACTGCTTCCCAGTTTGAGTGTGGGGGTAAAGGATGGTGATGTGCTGAATCACTTCAGCACAGGCTCTTCATTCCCAAACATTTTCTAGGAATGTCAACGATGAAGTCTCACTGTAGTGCCGATATGCCTTAAACACCATTCTAATATTGCTGAATCCTCCGTCAGCAGACAGTAGACCCTCAGCAGAACCTTGGGAGAGAAGAGAGCTATGCTGAAACCCAACAACAGCATTTTGTTTCCTGTCGATCATCATCTGCCTGTGTGATTGCACCCATTCCTGGTACTGGCATGGCACTTTTTTTTTTTTTTTCAAAGACACGGTTTTTCTGTGTAGCCCTAGGTGTCCTAGAACTCACTCTATAGACCAGGAAATGAAAAAGGCCCAGGAGGCTGAGGCAGGGGGATCGTGAGTTTGAGGCCAGCCTTGGTGGTACAATGAGTTCAGGCCAATGTGGGCTACACTGAGAAATCCTGTCTCTAGATATGGTTCAGTGGTGCATTGCTAATCTGTGCAGAGTGTTGGATTTGATCCCTAGCACCACAAAAATAAATAAAGGTACTCAGTGAATTGGAACCCTCCACACAGCTGGGGGCATTATAAACTATGATAGACACCCTGGAAAACTGGCAGGTCCTGACAATGCTAAATATAGAGTGCACCACTGAACTCAGCAGTTTAACTTGAAGTACAAGAATTGAAAACATGTCCACACAAACTCTGTTCACAAACGTCCACACCAACAATAATCATGATCACCGAGCCTACCCTAAATATCCCTCAAGTGACGAATGCTTAAGTAAACTGTGGTGAGCTACACCACGAGATATTATTCTGCAATAAAAGGGAATGAGAACATGCGTGGAACATGTTCTCAGAGAACAGCCAGCTGTGAGGATAACTTTGTGGATATAGTTTCTTTTGTGGTAATGAACATGTTCTGTTATTAAACAGGGGTGGTGGTTGCATAACTTTATAAATAAACTAAAACCACGACAGTATATATGTGTCTAAAAGTACTGGGATTAAATTGTAGCACCATTGTTATTAATAAAAAGATGCACTCAAATTTATCACATAGGTTTTTGTAGAAAAAAAATTAAAGCAGGCCATGGTAGTGCAGCAATAACATATGTAGCATAAGTGAACCTGGAAGTCGCATCATCCAGGCTCCAGCCTCCCTATACTCCCATGAAAAATGATCCTTGGAACCCCAGAGGCAGCTCAGAGGGGAACCGTGGCTCCCACACCTCCCCTGCCTGCTGTCAGAGACAAGAGGCTCCTTAATCGCTTCAAAGTCTCAAGTGTGTGACTTAATTAAACTTCCATTTCTGGAGTGTATAAATAATGGAAAACGGCATTTATGTGTAGTGCTGTTTACTCTGTAGCCTATTACTAAGAAACACACTGAATTATTAAAGCGGGTAATTGGTTCTGCTCAGCCCCCCTTCCCCGCTGCCTCCTGACACCTCTTTTATCCCGAGTTCCCCTTAACTGACAAGCAGGATTAACTCAGGCAAGCCTGATGCTGAGATAGAGCCAGGGAAGCAGCAAGCAAGATTATACTTCTTTAATTTAACACACAGCCCTGGACTGCCAAAAAGGAGCCTTACTCAGGGAAGGAAATGCAAGTGCCCTGCAGAGATAAAGTCTAAGACACTGATTATGCTCATCTGGGCAAGAGGGTTTGACAAGTGTTTCTCTATTGGGATGCTTTGCTGAAGCCACTTGGCTCTCTGAAGGTGAGAGCATTTAAAGGTGCCAGAATGGTGGTGCAGAAACAGGAGACACAGAACACACACCTTGGAAAGGGAATCAGCTGATGTGGAATTCTATCCAAATAACATGTGGACAGTCACTCACAAATGTTCTTGAAAAAAACGTAAATTTTATTTGTGTGTGTACTCTCAAGTGCTCACATATGTGAGAGGCCAGAAGACCACATCAAAATATCCTTCCTTAGGAGCCATCTAGTTCTTTGAAGTAGGGTTTCTCACTGCAAGGCAGAGCTTGCCAATTCAGGTAGGCTGGCCAGCAAATAACTCCCAGGGACCTACCTGTCTCTCTCTCCCCAGAGCTGGGATTTCAAGTGTGTGTTTTTCACATGGCTGTTGGGGATGGACCTCAGGTCTTCTTCCTTATGCAGCTAGGACTTTCCTGAGGGAGATATCTCCTTGGCCCTAATCCATACACTTTAGAAACATGAATGAACACAACACACTTCCCTACTGAAGCTGTGATCAGAGCTTTTGCTTGGAAGGCAGACACAGCATCAAGATCTTTACTTACACTTAACTCACTTTTAATGGCCCGTGGTTTGGAGTCAAATCAAGTATCATTAATCTTTCAAGACAGCCAAGCTGATGGCTTGCCTTGGAGTCATGGTATAATGTGAATAATGTCAAAGGCATGCCAAAAACCTGCCATGGGGGGGCTTAATAAAATTATTTGATAAATGCATTAATTATGAACAGTACATTTTAAACTTGGTTCATGGTATCCAAAACATGGCTGAGTTCCTAAGCAAAGTCTAGGGCTAATGCAGTATGGGTCTCTGATGTCTCAAGTGAGTAGCCATGTCTGTGTGGGGATGTGTGTGCATTTATTTTCTTTTTGACATTTCTACACATGCATACTCTTGCTGCATGATCAGTGAGTGTCATAGCAAAGAACCAGACCCAGCAAACACACTTAAGAGGCCAGGCCCCTTCCCACTTCTTGGTGGTTTAAGCCACTCATGCTGCCCAGAGTACGATAATCAAGGTATGGTTAGAACCAAGCTTCCTCCAAAGGGTAAGGAGAAGACCTCACCCTGGGTTCTCTCTAGCTCCTGAGTCCTAGAAATGCTCAGAGTTCCTGAAGGTCTAGCCTGGACACTCCAGTTATCACCGTACCTGGTACATTTCCCCACATAGCTCTGTGGTTCTCAGCCTCCTTCCTCCCTTGATTCTTTTCCTTCTCCTTTTAAACTTTATTAATTAATTAATTAATTAATTAATTAATTAATTGTTGTATTGCCTTTTGAGATAGGTTTGTTATGTTGCCCAGGCTGTTTCCAAACTTGTAATCCTGTCCCAGCTTCCCAGGAGTTGGGATTACAATTATGTAGCAGTGCACCCAGTCTATCCTTTTTTCTTCTCATAAAGATACCAACCCTCAGACTTAGGCCTCCTCCAAGTCTAATTTCTTCTTAAGACTCTTAGCTAGCTGAATCCGTGAAGAACTTTCTAAATGACGAGCTCAAGTTCTGCAGCAGGTCTCAGTGGCAGAGGCCACGCTTCCCATCATTGTACTAACCATGCTACACAGTGAGTAAGGAAGAAAGAGCACTCTGTGGACCAATAAAGCTTTCATCAGGCTTCCTACTCGGATGCCCCTGTGTGGGGCATGATTCCCACAACATGCCTAATCAGTGCTCTACCATTACCAAACACCTTTGGCTTTGTGTTTCCTCCCTCCCTCCCTCCCTCCCTCCCTCCCTCCCTCCCTCCCTCCCTCCCTCTCTTCCTTTCTCCATCCCCTCCTTTCTCCTTCCCTCCCTCCCTCTCTCCCTCCATCTCTCTCTCTCTCAAAATTTTGTGCTAGTGCCCTGACTGATACTCATTTCACTTTTTTGCCTTGGGATTGGTCCTGATACAGGAGATTCAATTTCTCCACTCTCTCTTATTTTCACACTAGGATGTTGCTGGGATTCTTAAAATACAAACCAGCAAAGTGAGCTTAAAATGGATGGCCCTTAATGTGGGAGGGAGGAGAATCAGATGTCATGTAGAATCAGAAAATGTGATCTCAAACCCTGAAAAAGAATCACCACCTCCTTGAATGGGAAGTAGGGGAGACAGCTTCTCCAGGAGAGCTTCCCATTCCCCAATGACTCAGGTCAGTGACCAGATTTTCATATTTATGGTCATTTGTAAACTTTTAGTTTAGGGGGTCTTTTTGTTCTTTTTTGTTTTTCTTCAAATTGTACAAGTAACTGTTGAGTGGGATTTCCTCCAAGTTGAAACATTCTATCCTGGAGGGAGGCTGGCTATGAAGACCCAAAACATAGAGGCTGGAGAGATGATGCAGTGATTCAGAGCACTAGCTCCTCTTCCAGAAGACTATGGTCCTAGCACTCACATGGCAGCTCACAGCCATTGTACTCCAATTCCACAAGATTGAGTGCCCTCTTCTGATCTGTGCAGGTACTATGCACACATGTACAGACATATATGAAAGGAAAAAAACCCCATACACCTTAAAAATTAAATTACCACTCCCCCCCCCACTCACACTAAGTATGTAAACAGTTCACTTTCAGGAAGCTGAGAAACTTAGCAGACTCATAAAGTGTCTCCTTCCCAAGGTTACCTAAGCAGTCGGGACTACTGAGAAGCAAGGCTCACCTATCTGTCAAGCTGCCTGTAAGCTGTGCAGTAAATTCCAGAGTTCTAGCTTTTGAGGGTTGTCACGATAGTGATGTGGGGTTTTGGTAACACAGCTGCCTTTGAGTCCCCCATACCCCAAGGTGAACTTCAGCGGTGTCTCTACCCTGTTCTGTCATCACTTCCCTATTCAGGGTTAGTAGACATTTGTTCACATCTCCCCAAAGAGTATCACATAGCAGCAACACGCCTATCTGTTACAAAGAGCTTAGGAAACATGCACAACACAAGGGGAACACTTAAGTTTCATAACCACTGTTAACATTTTGGTTTTTGAGAACTACACACTGATGTGGGAATGTCTTTCTATATGCTGTGAATATCAATCTTTAAATAAAAAAGCTGTTTTGGCCCATGACAGATACCATAAAAAAATAAGCAAAAAAATCAAAATAAATAATAAAAAAAAAGGACAAAGTCAGATCAGACCGAGCCAGCTGCCAATATATATAAAACACAAGTGAGCCACGGGTCACATGACAGAAAAATTAATAAAAGTAAGTTATGTTTATTTCTGAAAGCCTAAGCAGCTGCGGGCACTACAAGTCTAAGTGTAGACCTCTGGCCACTCCAGGCCAAAAAACCTTGTTATAACAACACACAATATATGTGAGGGTGTGAATACATGCACATTTTATTTTTTATAGCAAATTTATAGGCATTTATCATTTGTGTGTGCGTGTTACAGCCCACACATAGAGGTCAGAGAAAAAAACACCTTTATCCACTCATCTGTCTCACTGGTCCTACATTTTTTTTAAGCTGGAAAGGAACAGTTTTATAACTGGCTTTATATAAGTTATACATTTCAATTAAGAGAAAAAGGAGAGACTGTATCAAAGGGATCTTTCCCAAAGGGATTTCAATAGTTACGAAGGGTTTAGAGAGGGGGATTTGTTCCCAGAACAGTATGTGCTGTGCAGTTCTGCTCTTTGTGACCCATAGACATGGCTCAGTTTCTAGGTCTAACATTTGGCTGTACTATCCGGGGCAAAAGCTTTCGGCGTCTCTACCCTGGGGCTTCCTTTCTGTAAAATGAGCGCATTGGTGATACTGGATGTCTGCTGGTGTTTGTTTTTCTCAGGAGTTTCCGGTAAGAGCACCTCAGTTAGAGGGCTGCATTTCAGTTGTCAGTCCTTGGGTTTCAACCAAAGCCTCTTAGCCTCACAGCTGCGGCACATGTCTCAAGTGTAGCCATCAGGGAGTGCAGACACCTGCGACCCAAGGGCACAGCCCTGATCTGCTGGCAAAGAACCTGAAAATGTCACTCACACAAAGCTTAAGCACAACGGCAAGATGGACCTGGTCACCAAGCTGGTCCTTTGTCTCCTTTGCAGTCCCATTTTCTCTTCATGATGAAGTGATATGTGGGTGGGCTGGAAACCTACTGCTTGCTTGGGAAGGTATTCTAGACCCAGTGACAGGAATGACTTGTCACATGACAGTGGAGATTAAAGGAAGTGACCCTACAACATGCTTCACGCCTGTCATAGCTACCTTCAGATGTCAGCCCTGGGGAGAGGGAATCTCAACTGAGGAATCAGCTCCCTTGGACTGACCCATGGACATGACTGTGGGGGCATTTTCTTGGTTAATGAGTGGGAGAGCCCACTCCCTGCCCACTGTGGTGGGGCCACCCCTGGGCAGGTGGCCTTGAGTTGTATCAGAGAGCCAGCCAAGCTGACTGTGAAGCACAAGCCAGACAGCAGCGTTTCTCCTCTGCCCCTGTGTCGGTTCCTCTCTCCAGGTTCCTGTCATGGTTTCCCTTGACGATGGACTGTGACCTATAAACTAAATAAAGCCTTTCCTCCTTTGATTTGGCCAGTGTTTTTATCATGCAGGAGAAGGTTAACTAGAATAGTACCATTCATGACTGGTGTTCTCTCTCTCTCTGATTATAGGCATATGCCAGAATGCCTGGCTCAGTACTGTGCATAAAGTAATGATGTAATCATTATTATCATGATAATGATTAAATATTGTCTTTATCAGACATCCTATGTTTCTCTAAATATGTTGTATTCATGCTTAAACCAGGCTGGGAAGCAGTCCAGCAAAAAGCATACAAGCTCTAATTTGTTACACATCAAATTAAAGGGTGGGCTCATTTTGTAAAATTCTCAGATAATGACCCAGGTTTCCCTTAGCCCATTCTCTCTGTTGATAAAAAATAGACTGCCAGAATGTATATGATTTTGGGGTCACTAGTCTGTCAACATAAAGACCCTGAAATTCTCAGAAAAAAAATGAAAGGAAGTTTTAGAGCACAAAGGCTTATGTCTCACCACAGCGACAGACCCTGTGGAGACACGTCATGGACAAAGTCTTGCATGGAGGCGCCTGAGCACACTGCTTCATTCTCAAGGACTATGAGGTCCACACCCTACTTTCTTAAGATTCTTAAGAGAATCAAAGTTCTTGTTGGCCAGGATACCAGATCTGAAACTCTCCAGGAGTCAGTATAAGGGTTCTGTCTCCTTCACTCTCTCAGCCATTAGTCAGGAGACAAGGCCTTGTGTCCATGAAAGCAAGTCTCAGGATCCTCATGTCTGAACTCTTTCCCCCACCGAAAGAGCCTGCTCCAATGTGCCTCTGAACCCTCACAGTTCCTTGTGCTGTATGACATATGCCCAGCACTTCATGCCCTGTGGTGGCACTTCATGCCCTATGCTGGCACTTCCTTTGCATCACCCCATCACATCAGTGAGCTTGTGAGAAAGCTAAGGATTCCTGAAGATTGATGTATTCAAAATCACACACAAGGCATCTGGGTCCAGTTATGGTTTAGCTCCCAGCTAACAAGTGGTGGCCAGTGATGGTGCCCAAGGACAACAATACTCTGAGGAGGGCTGTGAGTCAGTCCTGTCCCAGATGCTTTACATCATCCTTATTTGACTTCTCTGGACCTTAGTTTCCAATTCCACAGATTCAGAAGTCATAGTTTTAATTATGCATTCTTTATGTCTTATGGAAGATGAGAATCTCATATTATACAAGATGTATTTCTGCTAGAAGATTACAATATTTCATATATTAACAGTCATTATATCAAAGTAAAATTCACATTTAAACACACCAAAGCCACTCTGCTGTCACAAAACCAGAAGCTCTCAATAAAGATGCTCTTTACTGCCAGCTTGTCTGGAAATGTACATGTGGGTGTGTCTATGAGCACACTACCAAAGTGGAAAGACCTATCTACGTAGGACGGTAGGGGACATTATCCCTGGGGCTGAACTGAATAAAAAGGAGAAGTTGAGCCTCAGCATCCATATCTTTGCTAAATCCACTTCCTGCCTGCAGGTGCAGTGTGAGAAGCTGCCTCCCAATACTGAGTACCCTCAAACTGTGAGCCAAAAGGAGCCCTTACTCACTTTATGCTCCTTTTAAAGTATTTGTCACTGCAACAAGAAAACTCGCCAATAAGGAATGAAGTCAAGAAAATTCTACTTTCTAGGGAGTAGTTTTCATAACTTCAAACTCTGAAATTAACCAAAAGCTGGGAAATGCTCTGGAGAAATATAAATTGAACTTTATTATCAATAAAATTCTCATCTTTTGCCTAATTTTTATATTGGCATGAAATACAGGTACTGTAAATTTCTGTTTATTAGACTGTAGATGAAAACACTAAGTGTTCTTTAGAAAAATAGAACTGTTATCAAATTTTCTCCCAAAAAAATCTTACCTATGTATGTATGCATCTGGGGGACTTAAGTTGCCCAGTGTTAAGTGAATTTATTAATGGTGTTAAGAACAGGTGCTGTGATCTGAGTTAGCTGTGTTTATTTTGGGGTGACAGATACGCAAGCCAAATTAGGTTCAGAGATCAGGGGAACTTATTAGGTTCTGGGAGCTAGAAAAGGTTGGGACAGAGCTGTGGATGGAAAAGAGATCTGACCTTGGAACCAAAGTTGGGGCCTCCCTCCTCATCCCAGTCCAGTGCCTCTACACTGCTGAGTTGCCTCAAATTTCCACCCTATGTGGGTTTATTCTCTCAGTGCAGTCCAGATTTCTCAGTGGGTCAGAGGTTGCCTACCTGTAAACCTCCTATAGCTTAGTATGCAAGCAAGTATACAAAGCGGCTTCTGTGATGTAGCAGATGTTTACTTCCTGTGTACTCCTGAAACCATTCTGCTTTGTCCCGAAACCACTCCCCCTTGTCTCCATCAATGGCTCCAACTTTTTCATTAAGAAAATCTACTTCAGCTAAGGTGACTCTAGATGCAGATAAGAGAAACTTCAGCTCTAGCATGTGTAACAGGAAGATTCAAGGCTGAATAAACCTATCTGCTGATTTAATGTCCTCCAAGTAATCAATTCTAATCTACAACGGGTAATATTGATGGTCATGTGACAGGAGCTAGGATCATCATGGAACAAACAGCTGTGTATATCTGTAATGGAGTTTCTAGGTTAACAGATGGGCAAAGACCCACTCTAAGTGTGGGGCGCACCGTTCTACTGTCTGGAGTCCTGCCCTGAATTGAAAGGAGGCAGTGAGCTGAGCACAAGCGTTCAGCTCTCTGCTTCCTGACTGTGGCTGCTATGTGATTATCTGTCTCCAGCTCCTGCTGCGAAGACTTCCCCGCGGTGATGGACCCTCAAACTAGAACAGAGTGAAACACTTCCTTCCTCAAGTTGCTTGTGTTAGGCAGTTAGCCACAATCATGAGAAAGGTAACTGATACTTTTTCTTTCTCTACTGCCCCCAATGAAGCTTTCATCCTATCGCTGATTTCCTCAGGAGCAGCTGGGGCCATTCCTCAGGTTACATCTAGAAAATGAAGTCTTCTGTCTGATGTTCTAAAGTGATCCTTTGGGACAAATTAACTGTAGCAGAGAAATGAATAGATTGGTGTGCTTGGTCCTAGATACACACTTTAGAAAGAATGGGTTGTTATTTGGGCTTAAACCACCTATTCCTTGGGGTTGTGGTTCACACAATAATTGTGGAGAAACTGAGGAAATGGAATGCTATGATAGTTTAAATGAAAATGACCCTATTGGCTCATAGGGATGGGCATTTTTGGGATGTGTGGCCTTGATAAAGTAGGTGTAGCATTGTTGAAGGAAGTGTGTGTGTGTGTGTGTGTGTGTGTGTGTGTGTGTGTGTGTGTGTGTGTGTGTGTGTGGTGAGGGGAACTTTGAGGTTGCAGAAACTCAAGCCTGGCATAGTGTGACTCAGTTTCTTCCTACTGCCTGTGGATCCAGATAAAGAACTCTCAGCTACCTCTCCAAGAACATGTCTGCCTATTTGATGCTTTTTTGCCATAATAATAATGGGCTAAATCTCTGAACTCTGAGCCAGCCCTGATTAAATGCTTTTCCTTTATAAGAGTTGCCATGGTCAGGGTGTCTCCTCACAGCAATAGAAACCCTAACTAAGACAGAAGTCAAGCATAACATCTACCATACATGCTGCCCCAGGGAGTGTGAGAAGTGTCAAGGAATGAGTCAATTGCCTGATCTGACCTGAATCTGACCCTCCATTTCTTCTTACTCCTTTCCTCCAAATTACAGGCATTTAAATCAAGCAAAGCCTATGGGATGGGAGAGAAACTTCACCTGAGATCCTGGGAAATTAAAGTACCTCTCTCCTGCATATGGGAGGGAAAGAAGCAAGGATGAGTCACAAAAGTTAGAGCTGGAGACATCAGTAGGAACCCATGCTTAGCTTAATGTAGACACTGATGTTCATACATGAAAAGATTTAAGAGGTGTGCAAATACACAGATAAGTATACACACACACACATACATACATACATACATACACACACACACACATACACACACACACACACACACACACACACACACACATTTTGCTCTGTTAGCTATGAAGGCCTATGAGAAAAAACATCTCAGGAGTAGCAAGCATACCAAGTGTCCGGCTCTTAAGTCTACTCCTGCCCCCACCCCAACACACCCAAGTTACCAGAGTTCCTTGAAAAAAGGGTTGATATAATGAATGTATAGGATGAGACTGGAGCGTTTTATAGTACCAGAGAGTAAAGATGTACCCAACCCCCAACAAAACTACAGAAAGAACCAGGCTTGTCTGTGGCTCAGTAGGAGAGTGCTTGTCTATTTGGTGTGAGACCTCAGGTCTGATGGATCACCTAACACAAAGCTAAATCAAAAATTCACTCAGGGAACATATGGTCGAGAGCAAGATGAGCTCAGAGCAGTTTTAGTAACAGAACAGCCATATTGAGGAACAACCCAAAGCATAGAGATTCTTGGGTTCAGACTGATAGAGACAAAGGAGGGGTGACAAGTGAGGACCGGAAGGGACAAGTCTCCGTGCAGGAGGACTTCAAGTAAGCATGTCAGCACCCAGCCTTCAAAGATCCGAGCAAACTCCCCACATTTCAACTGTGGGTCATGTTTCCTTCTTCAACTTCCCAGAACAGAAACCCAGCAAGTGCCACCTCAGCCAGGTGGCCAGCAAACTAGAAGTTGTGAATCTCTTTTGCCATTGATTTTTTTTTTTTTTTTTTAATAGCCTTGGCTGGCCTAGAACTGTCCACATAGAAAAGGCTGCCCTTAAACTCATAGAGATCTGTTGGCCTTCGCCTCCTCGGTGCTGGGAATAAAGGTGTGCACCACCACACCCAGCCCGCTGTGAATCCCATAGAAGAGCACACGTAAGAAATGCTATGGTGGAGATCTCAACTATTTGGATAAGGAGACCTTCTCAAATAACCCACCACCGTTCTTCCCAACTTGCCAGATCCATGGCAAACCCCAAAAGCAAACATCTCAAACCTGTCAGATACAGGCAGTCTAAGAAACCATTGCAGTGTCCAGCCTAAAAAGATGACAATATACAACAAAGTCTGCTGAATGGGCCCCTAGATCAGGGACTCTAAATGAACATTAATAATAATGTCTCAATGTGACTTCATCAACGCAGTTGAACCCCAGCCGTGGAAGATCTTACAAGTCGCAGAAGCTGGGAACTGGCTGGGACAAGGTGGACCTTGCCTCTGTTCTCTAGCTTAGTCCATAAATACTCACCGAGTATCAGCCTTAGCTGTCAAGGATAACTGATTAATGGCACAGTTTACCTGAGATGGGAGGGGTTTGAAAGTAATAAAAACAAACTATTGACAGGGATGAGCTAGGGGAACTAGTGGGAAGTGTCCAGATGTGTACAGCCTAGAGGGCTTCTTTGAGAATAAGTCATTGGATCATAGACCCAAAAGAAGTGAGGTCCCTTGCTACATGAGGATGGGGACAGGCCCAGTGACTGAAGGAAGGCTAGAAAGAGAGGCCAGGGGATTAACTGTGAGATGGGTAAGGGCTCAAAGACCACATGGAGAATTGCAATTTAACGTTTATTTATCTATGTGGAGACATGCAGATGTGTGGGCGATCAGAGGACAACTTTAGGAGGCTTCCACCTTGCCAAGGTAGGCTCTTTCTTGTTTCTGATGGTGTGCTGCATTCTCCAGGTTAGCTCAAGCTTCTAGGCAATTCTGTCTCCACCTCTCATCTCAACACAAGATATTTGGGACTAGATCAGGTCCAGGTCATCAGCCTTACAATGAATATGCTTTTATAGGTTGGCCAATCTCTCACACCAAGAATTTTATTAGTGTGATGGGCCACATACATACTGGACAGCTTTAAACCGGCATAGGACCTGCTTTGATCTAACTTGTACAAGATTATTTCAACAGCTGTATGGAAAATGAACTATAGACGGCGCTAGAGGAAACCCACTCAAACCAGAGTAGGCGTCTGCAGTGGTCCAAAGGATGGTGGACAGAAGTACCTAGGGTAGTGGTAGAGATGGTGAGAAGTATGTTTTGTGGCAGAGCTAATATAGGACTAATTTCAGTGAGAGTTGGTGTGTGTCAGATAACAAATATGAGCTCTAGGGTCCACAAAATGTCACATCTGGTAAAGACACTTGCCATCAAGCCAGACAAGTTGAGTTCAATTCTTGGGACCTACATGGTAGGAAGAAAGAACAGAGTCTGGAAAATTGTCTTTCAAGTACCTACCACATGCGCTCTAGACCACATGCATGTGAACATACATACACACACATGGATGTGCATACACGATTAAAAAATGAACTGTGAAGAGAATGGAGACTCACAGCATAGATATTAAGCCCTTGAGATCATGACTGTCCTCTAAGGCCACTATCTAATTCCGAGAGGGCAACAGATAGATTCTGCTACATGACATCATCTCTGTTTATTGAGACCTTTGTTCAGGCATGAACCCTCTAAGGAGACTCATCTCAGAGATCAAAGGGAACTGCAGGAAACTGGTGAGGAGCAAGGATGTGTTTCCTTTCACTGGAGTGGCTGGGGAGGAGGCCAAGAGCAGCCTTCAGCTTCTCCATTGTCTCCCCTCTCTTCAAGTCCCAGGAGGGTGGAGACTCCCTCCTCCACTCACAGCAAATGTCTGGCAATCTATGTGCCAGAAACATTTGCCTAACAACTGTGGAGTATATTGACAGAGGCATATCATGGGACCAGGACGAAGCTATATTCTTTTTCAGAAACCACATTTTAAGGGTTGTTGAGAAGATTCAATGGGCAAAGAGCTTGTTGCTAAATCTGCCAGCTTGAGTTCAACCTCAGAACCAACATGGAAGGAGAGAACCAATTCCTCCAAGTTGCCCTCTGATCTCCACATGTGCACCACACATACACACACACACACACACACACACATATACATACATACACACTAATTACATGTAGCAATTTTTTTTCTGAAAAGAAGCTATATTTTAAGAGAAAACAGGCTATCCCAAAAGAGAAATAATAGAGTGCAGGAGGGGTCTGAGTCTGAGCAATTAGTGAGACAGTGTAGGGAATGTGGAGCTGATCTTGCAAGAAACAGTCATGGCTTCCATCTTGCTGATGTGCTCACCACAAGATCATCATGTTAGAGCTGGAAGAGATGTCAGGAAACTTTGGATCAATCTGCTCATTTTTTAGAGGTGAAGTAAAATAAGATGAAAATGGCTTGGGACCAGAATGAGTCCCAATTTGCTAAATTCTATAGGCTATATTCATCTTCTTTTCTTTTTAATATTTGTGTGTGTGTGTATGTGTGTGAGTGTATGTATGTGTGTATGTATGTGTGTGAGTGTGTATGTGTGTATATATATGTGTGTATATGTGTGTGTGTACTACCTTTCATGTGCTACTTGTCCAACAACCTAAGGAGTGTCCTAGCCTTCCACTGTGTCAGAGATAGGTGTATATGCTAGGCTAGCTGACCTTTAAGTTTCTGGGAGAGTCTCCCTTTTTAGCCTCCCTCCCCAACATAGGAGAGCTGGGATTGTAGATGTTACTATGTCCAGCTAGACCTGAGTTCTGGGGATCCAAACTGAGGTACTCACATCAGCATGCCAAGCACTTTACTCAACGAGCCATCACTTCAGCCCTTACTCTTTTTATATTGCTGATCTTCAGTTACATTAAACTTCTTTTTCCATGTGTAGGCTCAAAGAGTTTTCTGAAGCAAAATGGAAATACAAGCTTCTAAAGCCTGAAATCTATTCCTAAGTAAAACTGTTATTTAAGAATTTAGCTTCATTTAAAAGAAATCTCTTAGCAAACTCTTATCATTTCCTGAAGATTGGGCAGTTCACCATGTTCCCTTTTTTTATTTGGCTGCCAGAAAGCTTACAACTAAATTTAGCACTTAATCCTCCGGTAATAGTGGTCTCAATTGTTAGCAGACAGTACTCATTACTCCCCTCGTGACCTTCTTAAACAACTATTCTAATGGCTTTATTTCGCATGTATCTTTTACTATGATCACCTTAAATTCTTTTTGGAAGTGAGCCAGGTATACACCACCAATAAACCAAAACAGAAGGAGAATTTCATTTCTGTTGGGCTCCAGCGGTAGCTGCTTCCAGGATGATGTCCACTTTCAGGCAGCCCTCATGACCCGAAAGCTCAGACCTTCTTCCCTCATGGCTTCATGTTTATATAGAAGGAAGCCACCACAGGACAGATTGCATACAAATGGCTAGTTCTAAAATTGTAGGGTCTGCCTTCTAACTAGGCAAGCCCATGGAAAATTTGTTGAAAATGAAAACAAGATGTGAAAGGAAAAGGCTTGTTCCCCACACTGACGTGGCAGAGCTTCACTAACAGCAGAGCCCTCAGAAGGCCAGCCTAGGCTCTGTGTGGTCAGCAGGTGGCCAGCTGGGTCCCATCCACCCTCAAGCTTTCTGCTAACTACAACCACAAATTTGCCCATCACCACGAAGGAGAAATGAGATCACGTAGCCTCTTTCTCCTCTGGATTCTAGCCACGTTAAAAGATTAAGCCACAGGCTTTCTCTTCCCTCCCTAAATGAAATTCCTTCTCAACCACAAAAATTTCACCCAGGCAGAATTTGCAAAGCAATAAAGGAGTCGGTGGGGATCTTGCCCTCCTCTCCCCTTTACTTGAAACCTTGAGTTACCCTTGATGTGGAGAAACACTCCCAGAAAATGTATATTTTCTGTGTATTTGAATCTGAGATGCCTAGTGGCAGTTTTTTCACACTTTCCACAGTTTGTGAATTCTTTATACCTCTGGCATTGGGCGTCATTTCCATGATCATCTAAGAGATATGTTCAAAAGAAAAATGGCTTCTAGGATCCTGTTGCCTTAGGCAATAATATACCTTCTCTCAAGCATCCATTGGGATTCTATTCATGATCTCCTGTGAGTCAGAGCCAATTTGTTCAGATGGAGACAAGAGGATGCTGCCCCAATGTTCCTAACACCTTGAAGAATGAGACACATGAGAGAATCCATGATGCTTTTTTAGAAAACCTCTGTGCAGTGATGAATTGCAGGCAAGACTGCTGCCTGCCAGCAGGTTCTTTCCAGCCCAAAGATACCTGGATGTTTAGCCTCATCTAACTCTTACCTGCAAGCCCTGCCCAAATAGCCCTTCTGATTTAGAGTCTATAAAACTCAGATAACACAATGGGAACATCATGGAGAAGCTCTGCATGCAACAAAACAGAGGGAGACAGGAGGATTCCTAGGGTTTGCTAGCTCCAGTGTGAGAGACCATGGGGGGGGGGAATAGAAAAACTGGCTATATGATTCAATACTGGATGTCAACCTCTGGTCTTCATATGCACGAACATGTATGTACATACAGAGTACAATGGAGGGAGTGAAAAACATATCACTGCTGACTCTGCTCGTATATTTTAGGATTCTAAGAATCTACATTTGAAGCAAATTTTCATGATGCTGTACAACAGTTCTAATACTGGGGAGTTTGTGAATCACTAACTAAAGGTTACTGTATGGATTGCCGTGTGTGTGTGTGTGTGTGTGTGTGTGTGTGTGTACATGCGCACTTTTTTACACGGTTCTGTTGACACTGTTTGTGTTCAGTGACACCAGCTTTTATTATCTTAGAAATCATAATGAACTTGTAGCTTAACTCTGAAATAATCCATTGTAAATAAGAAACCCCAGAAAACTTGGGGGGGGGGGGCAAATCCTGCTAATTATGCAACAGAAATAGTCTGATTTTTAAAAGTACATATGAAGAACTTTAAGGTCTTCAATTGGAAGTGGCAAGATGCCTCTGTAGGTATAGCTGCCTACTGCCTGAAGACCTGGGTACATATCAGGTGGAAAGAAGTTGGTTAACTTTTGGCCACACATGCCTTCCTCAACACGCACAAACAAAATAAACAATCAAAGTAATCATAAAAAATGACTTGGATTTGGGGAGTATTTTCTCCTTTGGGATATCCATGTTCATTTATTGCAAGTAGAAAGAGAAAAGCTGACCCAGCTACTTCTTAAGGTTTCATGTTTCTCTTAAACTGCAGTTAAAAAAGAAAGAAAGAAAAAAAAAAAAAAAAAAAAAAGCGCCCAGACTTCGTCATTATGGTAAAAAAGAATTCTTCGACTTCTTTCAAGTAATTAAGGAGCCAGCAAATGTGGTCGTTACAAGGCAGTTAGAAAACAGCGGCTCTGAAGGAACAGAGGAAACAGACCAACTACAAGACAGGGGAATGTTCAAAACCGTCTTCACAACAAAGGAGATGAACGCGAATCCCTAACCTGAGGGCATCCGGTAACGCCGGGACCAAAGATAAAAAGCTGCGATGAAAGTCAGCCGCGTGGACCGCCTCGTGTGGGGAGAGGGCAGGGTCGAAGGTTAAGATGGTTTCCCAGCGGGAGCCTTTGGCGGTCTTGCAACTCCAACAGAGAGCAGGAAACCCCCAGTCTGCCTCTCCCTGGTGCCACGCACCACTCCCTCCAAGAACAAAACTTCTTTCTAATCAACTTGAGCTAGACGCCCCGCTGCACAGGCAACACACCAGTACCCGAGGTTGCACAGAACGCAAACCAGTCCTGGCTCAACATCCAACTTTTCCAAGTCCATCAAGATCTGAATTCTCCCGTGAAACCAGAGAACGAGCTCCAGTTGCCTGGCGATGGCTTTTGAAAAATTAAACAAAGAGCACATGTTTGCAAGAACGCAACCAGACGTCTTGCCCTTACTCTTGCGACCTGGAATCTACAAGCTACTTTCCCTGACACCCCTTCATGGAGGTGCATGGGTGTCACCAGGGTGGTCTGCGGGTCTCGCAGGGTGGGGAGAAGTACAGAGTGGGTGAAACTTGGAACCTGCCTCTCCATCCCTTTTGCCCCAAGCCGCCCTTGAACTTGGCACCGGTGCGGGTAGTGAGACGCACGTCCCCAGATGGGAGGGATCCAGGCTGCCACGACTCACCTCGCCAACTTCTCGCGGCTGGCGGCGCGCGGGCGGCCGGCTCGGGGGCGCGGGCGCAGGGGCCGGCGCCTAGGGGAACGTCGGCCGGCGACTCCGGGGAAGGCGCGGGGCTCCGGAGGGCGCGTGGGGACCGGCGCGTGTCGGCGCTGAGGGGCAGCCTCGGGGCGCGCGGGGAACCCAGAGGGCTCCGGGTCGCGGCGGGCGCGCAAGGACAGAAGCGCCAGCAGCAGCACGGCCAGCGCCAGCAGAAGCAGCGCTGCCGCCTTACTGCGGAGCTTCATGTTGCGGCGCGGCGGCCTCTGGGCGGTGTGGATCCTCTGCGCATCGCGGCCCGCGGCGGCGCTGCGCCGGTGCTGGCTCGCCTGGGACTAGGGTCGAGGCTGGCCGCAGCGGAGGAGGACTGGGGGGGGGGGGGGGGGGGAGGTGGAGGAGGAGATGAGAAGCAGGGGGGAGGAGGGCTGGGGAGGAGGACTCCGGTGGAGCAACCCTCCTTACCGTAGTGTGTAGAATAGCGGCCCTGTCGCCCACCACAAGCAGCCAAGCGCCTAAACCTCAGGTACCTCCGGCTTGCCACACTTTCATTCACTCACTTCATTCATTCAGTGAGTTCTCCTACTTACCCACGCACTCAGATTCCCTCTCCAGTCAACTCAGTCATCCACTCAAGCATGCATCCACTCACTGAAGACTCACTCTCCCATCCACTCACTAGCTGTCCCACCAGTTCCCTCACTGTGCCCACTCACCCATTCCATTCACCATACCATCAAGTTCCCTTACGCGTTTGTTTATTTCATACATGTTCCTATCATTGATTTCATTCATCTATCTATGCACCAACCCAGTCCCTTTTGACCCAGGGCAGAATTCTTTGCATTAATGAATAACTGCTGGCTAAAGTCTCCCTAGATTCAAATACTCTACGGCAATTATAGAATGGATTGCGAAGAATGGATGGTTTAACCTTGGAATCTGACAGTCACTGGCTTGGTGAACCTCAGATAAACACAGAACTTTTCCAAGCTTGCAAAATGGGAATGGTAAAGCTCCTACAACAGCCCTCTCTGAGCCTTAAGTTAAAGAATCCTTTTAAAAAGAACCACACAATATGGGGCTCAAATTGGGGACCCAGTGGAATTTGTGACAATGAATACAAGATAGTTTATCATGTATATACTCATGTACATTTTGTGTTCTTCCTGGCAGAGAGTTAAGACAGAGAAATAACTTCACAATCCAACGTAAGAATGAACTCCAGAGACATCATCATTGGCCATTATCAGATTCAGGTCAGAACTGCACAATTAATTTTCTACGGTATCCCAGTAAGGATGTGAAACATCAGGGCATTCTCTTCTACTCTGCATGAACTGACAGGAGACATTCTATTAACTCTCTCTGTGGAGCATCTGTTGGACAAAAATCACTAGTGATCACATTGTCCCTGGGCTTCTAGAAGACTGTTGTCTTATAACTCACCTAAAATTTAACTACATTATAAATCATTATGTTAGCATCTGAATGTAAGTCTTTGAGGACCTATTATACTTCTAGCAGTAAGACTCTTTAATAAATGGGAAGCTCTTACCTAGCAAGCCTCTAAGAGATAGCAAGGGTGCAGCTGGAAGTCTCTTTGGCAAACCTGGAAAGAAAACAAGAGCTCAGACATGCAGCAGCCCTCCCTGGCTTTTGGAGGAGCCCAGGTGTCAAAAATCCCACTGTGAAGTGTCTAGTCTTGTGGGAAGGATGCTTTGAGTGGTCACAATAATTAGTAGGTTCTTCTGGCATGTTGCTGACACTGCAGTGGTGATCTGGACATTTGGCAGAGTAAAATATTGAGCTGGGCCAAGGGCCAACCTAGATACTCATGACCTGGCATTTGGCTTTTTGATTTTAAAATGCCGTTATTTTGGAACATGGCCCAATGGCAAATGCTCCTCTGAATCTGCCTAGGTGCCTTCCCACTTCCTTAAGAAAAATGTTGCAGGCAACAAAGACCCAGTAAGGCAAAGTAGGTCAATGTAATATATCACTGTGGCCAGGGTTTGGGTGTCAAACACAAAGAAAGAACTTGGAACCAATAGACTGAGTCAAACAGAGGGACATGGTTTTGTAGACATTTTCTGATGGATATGTGTACGTGAATGTTTGTGTGTGGAGGTACACATGTGTACAATTGCACACGCATGTACAGGATAGTAGAAGACACTTGGGATGTGGTTCTTGAGGCACTCTCCACCTCTGTTTGGGGAAGCAGGCTCTCTTGTAGGCCTGGAGCTCACCAAATAGACTAGGCTGGCTAGGTAGCAAGCCCCAGAGACTTCCCTGTCTCCAGCCCCAATGGTGAGATTATAAGACTGCACCAACACTATTAAAGGAAGAGGAGAAGCCCTCTACTTTTTTTTTTTTTAAAAAAACATATGGACTCCAGCCCTCTGAAACAATATGACCAAAGCAACTTATAAAAGGAAGCATTTAATTGGGCTTACAGTTTCAGAGGATTGGAGCCCATGATGGCAGAGTAAATGCATACTGCTTCCTCTCTCAGCCTCCCAAATCTATTTCTTTCTCTGGAATATTGACTCCTCTAGCTACTGGTTGCTCCTGCCAGAAATCAGACTCATTATCTTTCCCTTAATTTCTAGATGAACTATCTATAGCCTCATAAGTAGCAGCTCCAGGGAGTTGGGAGAGGGTAGGGGACGGGAGGAGAGGAGGGAGGGAAAACTGTGATTAGTATGTAAAATAAATGAAAAATGCAAATAAAATAAAATTTAAAAATTAAAAATCTGTTGCACGATTAAAGGATACTCAGGGGCAGATCTCTGGGAAAGTCAGAGATATTAAAGAGAATAAACACCACAGTCAGATCTCACCAGCTGTCTTCCAGCTTCCCCAGCTTGGCTTCTCCTGGCTTCTTCTCCCTCTCTGTCTTTCTATGCCTGCCTTAACCACTCTCTTTGCTCAGTTAAGGCATGGCCCCACCACTGCCTGCCTGGGATCCTGGAACTCCTTCTGTAAACTAAGATGACCTCGAACTCAGTTTGGATTAAGGATTTAGGTCACCACTCCCGGGATACTCCTTGTGCTGGGATTAAAGGTGTGAATACTACTCTTTGATCCTCCTAGACTGACTGGGTAGATCTCTCTAATATCTCTGAAACTTTTGGATCTTTTTATTAAGTCCCCACAAAAATCAGCTCCAAAAGATAGAGCAACTGTTCTTGACTGACTGGTGACCAGAGAGACCTTCCTCATGTTCTTCCCAGGAGTCTTCCTCGTTCTGTCAAGACAGGGTCCCAAGACAAGACAAACAGACCTCCTAGCAAGAGAAAAACTACAGGCTTTTTCTAACTAATCTCAAAGGTGGCTAATTCCATTGTCTTCCCACCTTTTTATTTTATTATCCAATACACACCCATGGGGAGGGAAATTACACCAGGGTCTAACTTCGAGGAGGAAGAGAAACTTGAAACCCTTGTGCAAACCCTACCTTCCTACCTTCACTCCCCCCCCCCCCATTCAGCAAAACAATTCTGTTGGTTCCCCCTCCCAAACCTAACTGGTCTCTGTGTAGAACCCTCCACAGAAACCAGCACCAGGTAGGAATGACCTACCCCAAATCAACAAACTCCGGAGGTTCTTTGGGATAGTTAGGAGAGTGAAAACCCCAGGGGGGCTGGTTCTAGGGATCTCACAGTTCTGTGAGGTTCCCTCTGGGAGCCTCTGGCAGCTTTCCACATTAAGTAGTGGAGGAAAAGCTCCTCCCACTTCTGTCAGGGAACAAGAACTTAAACCATTTTGAAGCACTCTAGGTCAACAAAGAAAGCCTCCCTTCAAAAGAAACTTCCTCAACCCCTAAGTTGGTTGGGGTGTAACAGAACCCTACCAACGTCAGGGAAGGGACACACCCAACTTCAACCCCTTCCAGCTAGCTTGTTCTTTTTAATGTGAAGCACTGAGGAGCACCTGTAATATGCACTGCTGAGGACCACAGACAGCAGAGACTTGGCAAGACTGACACCTGACCTCAGCACTACCGAGTGCTCCATTCCCTCACACCAGTGCATCCCCAATGCCACCTGCCCTCAGTTATGCCCAGCACAGAATTCTTGACATTCAGCAACAACAGAAACATTCCTAAGGCAAAAGACACAGACCGAAGAGACAGTGCCTGCACCAAATGAGTTTCAGAGTCACCACTGATGTGACACCATTGATGGGATCACCGGTTAGGGACTTCAAACAGGTGTTCTGAAAAGCTCTAATGAGAAGAGCAGGGCAACACATAAGAACAGATATGTGATAAAAAGAAAAAGAGGAATCCTAAGAGCCAAGAAGAGGTACTGGTGGCTAAAAAAGAAAACAAAGCCACGGAGCATATATGAAGAAAGAAGTGCCCAGCCCAGATAGGTCCTCTCATAACTTCTACCAAACATATACAGAGAATTTATATCAGCTCTATGCAATATCCTCCAGAGGGAAAACTTGCTAGCTTAATCTATGAGGCTGGCACTGCCTTGCTCACCAAATCAAAGACATGGCAAGTAAAGACTCGTGAACTGGGATGGAAAGATACTTGGCAAGTGTGAAGAAATCAAGTTCAACAATGCATGAAAAAATGTGTGCTATGACCAAGTGAGGCCTCCTGCAGTTGTATGGGGGAGATGGAGAGATGGGTCAGAGGTTAAGAGCACTGGCTGCTCTTCCAGAGGTCCCAGATTCAATTCTCAGCACCCACATGGCAGTTTACAACTGTCTGTAATTCCAGTTCCAGGGGACCTGGCACCCTCACACAAACATGCATGCAGGGGAAAAATAAAAAAAAAAACAAAAACAAACGAATGAATAAGTAATTTTTTAAAAGGTATTTGACATTAGTTGCTGTTAGGAAATTCCACATTACAATAAGAAAGTGCCACACTTTTGTTAGGATGCCTAGGGACTTCACTGATACCAACCACCAGATGCTGAGTCCGGGAAGCAGCACATGCTCTCCAAAAGCCACTTCCAAAGACAGCTTGACAATTTCTTAGAAAGATAAGTGTAGGCTTATGACACGCTTAATAACAATCCTGTGGTGGTGTGAATAAGAAAGGTACCCATAGGTTCATATTTAAATGTTTGTCTCCCAGCTGGTAGACTGTTGAGGAAGAGTTAGAGGTATGACTTTGTTGGAAGAGATGTGTCACTGGGGCTGGGCTCTGAGGTTTCAAAAGCCCATGTCAAACCTAGTTTCACCCTCTCTCTCTGCCTGGAAGTTTCAGATAAGGTGTGATAGATACTCCATCATCATGCCTGCCTGCCTGCTGCATGCACCTGCCATGATGATCATGGACTAATCTTCTGAAACTGTAAGTCAGCCTCCAATTAAATGCCTCCCTTTATAAGTCACCTTGGTCATAGTGTCTCTTCACAGCAATAGGACAGTAACTAAGACAACACTCCCAAATATTTACCCAAATAAGTAACAGAAATGTAAACATGGAAACTAATAGAAATATTATCTATTTTTTTCCCAAACTGGAAATAACCAATACGTTCTTCAGTAGGTGGATTAATAAATAAACAATGAGATGTGAAGACAATGTGATATTACTGTCAAAGAATAAAGAAGTGATTAATCCACAAATTAAACCTGTTTGGGAACCTTGCATCTACACTTAGTGTAAAAAATGCCTGGAAAGGTTTTCATCTTGTTTGACACACTGTAAAAAGGTAAATCCATATAGACAGCATAAGGATAGAGAGCTGTGGTTAAGCAGTCAACTGAGGATTCTTCGGGTGTTGGAATCAGCTGCATGTCACTAGTAATAATGCAGATTGATGCCACTGTGTCATAGTAGATACACGCCATGATACAGATGTGCAAACCTACAAAACGTACAGCACAAACAGTAGATACTAATGGAAAGCATGGGATGCGGGTGATGGAGACATTGCAGAGTGACCCTAGCTTTGGGGAGATAGAGGCTGGCTCACTCCCCAGACAGTTTAGTCCCTTGGTGAGTTCCCAGCCAACAGAAACCCTGCCCCAAAGAAAGTGGATAACTCCCCAGATTGACCGGTGGCCTGCACATGTGTGCATATACATATGCACCCATAGGAACTCTCTCTCTCTCACACACACACACACACACACACACAGAGAGAGAGAGAGAGAGAGAGAGAGAGAGAGAGAGAGAGAGAGAGAGAGAGAAAGGCTGCATGTCTGAACACAGCCTAGGACCCTGAATTCTAAGTTTTCTTATAGCCTACTATTGCTGCTGGCCCAACAATTTGAGTTGGAAATGAAACTTAATAAAGATTTAAAAGTTGTCTTTATTTTTTGAGACAGTATCTTGGTTTGCAACCGAGACTGGCTTTAAACTTACCATCCTCTTTTTTCCTACTTTTCTGAGTACTGGGATTGTAGGCCTGAGCCGCCATGCCTGTCAACCCTTTCCCTTTATATGGCAATTACTTCAGATATCTCACAGTAGTGGTGGCAAATTGTTCAGTTGTTCCCACGCAATATCATCCAGTCCACCTTTCCCACATCAGTTTGAGATATGACCTTGTCATGTCATAATATTCTGGTGTGTATTTTAGGATATTTCAGGGTTTCTTTCCCATTCTGTTTACATATCTCTTGTGTATAAGTTGAGAGGTATTTTCCTAGCATCTACAGTGTGTACACACACCCAAAATGGTGGGTGAGTCTGATCTTGTTGAGAGCTTTCTATTTTCCACATGAACTTAGAACAAATTTGTCTCGTAAATTTCCAAACGATTCATTGGCATCGAGGCACTTCACAAATTAATTTGTGAAGAGTTAACGTTTTCAGTATAATGAGCTACCCAAGACAATGACGTGACATGTCTCCCATTTCTTCCAATTGGATTTGGTATCTCTCAGTGGTATATAAACTCCTTTTGCTACGCATGACTGAGCTGGTGGGAATGAGGAGAGTCGCTGGTACAGCAAGCCCAGGAAGGTGCTAGTCAGAAGGATTCTTCAGTACTGAAGCCTAACAGGGCTGTGAAGATTTGACAGTTAGGACACTTAATTAAGTCACAGTCCCCTCAGAGTGGCATTTTGGATAGGAACACAATGAAGAGTCTCTCTCACAGAGCCTGCTAACTAGTTATACTTCTCAAAAGAGAAGCAGAAGGGAATTGGGAATTCCTAATAACCCTCATGTGGGTTGATCTTCCATGGGAAAAAAATTTCAGGCAGAAATTTTAGATCAAAACGGTCTCAAATAGACAGTTCTTTCAGTTTCCAAAAGCAAGAACTATCTTTCACCGACCAAACACAATTTAATTCTAGGTGTAATGAGTTAAACATTGTCTGTTTAAAATATATGTCCACTTAAAAGTTTGAACACTCACCTGATTTGAAAAGTTATTTTTTCTTCAAATGTAATTAAAAAGATATTCATAATTTAAAATGCTATGGTGAAATCATTCCGGATTTAGAGTACGACCTACAGCCAATGGCTGTGTCTTACCTATATAAGAAGGGGAGAGGAGAATTGGGAAGTGTAGTTCAGTGGTTGGCTCTTGTCTAGTGTGCTAAAGATGTGCAGTGCCCTGTGTTTGCTTCACTGTCAGGAGCCACAAAAATATACACAGAAGAATGTGAGAGGCCATCAAGAAGCACATGTGCAGATGGAAACAGTGTTTCACAGTGTGACAGTCTTAACAATGCCATGGCAACCAGAAACTGGAAGAGGTCAGGAGGATTTTCCCAAAGGCTTGCAAGCCTGACCCTAATGGCAGCGTACCACAGCGCTGTTACTTGCTGTGGACACCCCAGTCAACCAATGCACCAGCTTTCTAAGAATTCACGCAGATAAAATTCAAAGAACCTGATTTTATAACCCCAGACCAGAAAACAGAGAAGGAAATAAGTCATGACAAGCAAAAACCAACACAAAGAACAAGCCGCAGAGAATGCTCGGCCAGCACTGTGCAGGAATAGCAGTGGCTGCTGTGGGATCTAAGATAAGTATATACATTAGTTCTAAAAAGATAAGAGCCCTGGGAGATGGCTTAGTCAGTAAAGTGCTAGACATGTAAGTTCAAGGTCCTGAGTTCAGATCCTCCGTGCCCATGTAGAAAGCTGGCTGTGGCAGTGCAACAGAGTGGCAGAGACAAGCGGATCTGTGTAGTTCAGTAATGAGCTATCTGTGGCCCCACCTCAAACTAATGTGCAAAACAATAGAGAAAGACATCCAGAGTTGACCTTCACTCTCCACATGCACAAATGCAGCATGTGCCTAACTACAGACACATGCATATGAACATATATATATATACACATGCATACAATGTAAACATAATCAAAATAACAATAAAGAGGAGAGGCTATGGAACTGATGTTTATAGAGATTTGAAAGAACTAGGAAGTTGGAGGAGGTGTACCATCTAAAAATTTTAAATTTATAATAAGTAGAAACTCAATTAATGTGCTAAATAGCATTAATTGAGATAAAACTAGGTGATAGATTCAAGGGAACATCTCAAACTGTGGCCCTAAAAGATTTTTTTTTAAAGTCATAAATTAGGAGAGGTTGACAAGGCATCTCAGAGTGGAGTTCCTGTAGTTCAAGCCGTGGACTTCGATCGCCAGCACCCACATAAAGGCAGACAGAGCAACCCGATTGTAATCCTTGCACTTGATGGGGAAGGGGGGGGGCAGGAAATCCCCAGGTGTAAACCTGCTAGAGTTTGGGGTTCTCAGTCAGTCACTCTCTTGTTTGGGGGCTCCTGGCAGAGTTACCCTTATAGTGGCTGAGAATCAGAGAAGGGTCTGGAATCTTACAATCATTTGGGGGAATGCTCCCACGCACAGAATTTCCTACCACTAGGCCCCCATCATATAAAAATCCCAGAGTGTATCAGTAGCCCCACAGGCTTAGGATCAAGCTTTTCAACCCTTTGGGGGAGCTTTTATGATCTATATTACAGCAATGTCTACTACATGTATTAATAGTAACTAACCTTTAGAACATACTGCTTCATAGTTCATTTTCACCAGACCATGTGGAAGTCGGCAGCCTAAACAGAATGCATTGGTCAGATAAGGGATTAGAAAACAACTGGGAAGAGGCAGAGAAGAGACTTCACTGTGTTAGAAAGAGGCCGCACGAGTGCTGCTGCTTTAGCCGAGGTCTGTGGGTAAACTCGGGATGTGATTTTGCTATTAAAATACACGAATTCCAAAACATACTTACAATTAGAATTGAACATCTTGGAATGTTTTGGGGACTGGACTTTCTGAAGTGATAATATTGAAGGCAGATTGCTGATGTGTACTAGTAACACACTCTTCAGCTACAATAATTGAAACAGGGTGAAACAGGGTGGTGTTGTCATCTAACAGTAGATGAATGAAACTATATATATAAATGTCTTGCTCAGCATTAGTCTGTGCTGTGGAGAGACGGTGCTTTTCAAGCGAGTGTGGTAGAATAGCTTTGGGGATATAGTATGACATAATACATTCTGCATTGGTCTGAAGTTGTGGTTTAGCAATAGAGTATCTAGCTGGGAGGTAGAAGACCCTGGGTTTGAACTTCCCAACCCAACCAAACCAAATTTGTGTATGACAGAATAAAACGTTTAGTATTGAGGCTAGAGAAATAAGTCAGCAGTGAGCACTGCTTGTCACACAAGCATGAGGTCCAGAGTTCGTTTCCCAGCACACGTATACCAAATCTAGGAGTCCTGTGTGTTCCTGTAGCTCCAGCCCCAAGGAGGCAGAGACAAAAGGATTTCTCAAGACTGTTGGCTACCAACCAGGCCCAGAAAACAGGCTCTTGGTTCAAGGAGAGGCCCTGACTACAAGGTCTAGGTAGAGAGTGATAGAAGAGGCATAGGCAGATACACACACTTGTACTACACACACACACAATAAATAAAACTTAAAGTTGCCCATTAAGAGGCTGGTGAGATGGTTCAGAAATTAAGAGTAGACGTGGGCTTGATTTCCAGCAACCACACGGTGGCTCATAACCATAGGTAACTCCAGCTCCAGCGAATCCAACACCTTTTTCTGGCTTCCTCTGGCACTGAATGTACACAGCTTACAGACATACAGACAGGTAACACACACAAAGATTTTAAAGTTAAATAATAACAAAACTCACATAAAATAATTGAAAGACAGTAGAAATTAATCACCTCATGATTTTAGTTTGGCAATGGCTTTTGTGGCACAGAAATAGTTGTTTATAATAGCACAGCTGAATGTCTACTAATTGGGAGACAGTGAGCTACAGTACATCAATAAAACATTACTATTAAACACAGGTTTTTCATATGACATTAAAGTAACTTAACAATGCGTGACTTGGTCTTATAAGCATAGATGTTTGAAAAAGAAATGAAGAATGTTAGTGTTATGTTTATCTCTTGATGAGAAATTAATTTCCTTTGTGTTTCCCATATTTTTCCATTTTAATAAGCAATCTTCTGAGACAACTTAATGTTCCTGTGACTTTTCTTAGCAATCCTTAGTGCTTTAAAAACCTAATAGAAACTGTCTTGTTTTTAAGAACCAAAAGCTGGAAAGGAGGCAAATGGTTTTCAACTGGTGAACAGAGATGCAATTGGGATTATCAAGTTAATAGAGTACTGTTAAAAATAAAAGAAATGGCACTTGTGATATAGGTGAACCTCACACATGGAGGTATGTGAGAGAAGCCAGACACAGAAAGCTGCACATTGTATGACTGACTTTGAAATGTCCAGAAAAGGCAAATTTAAAGTGAAGGGCCTCAGGCCAGCTTGAGCATGGCTAGCACTGCAAGCATGGTCTGACAGGTCTGCCCTTCTCCCCATTACCTCTGCCTTACTTAAACACCTTTAGATTACACTCCTAAAGCTAGCCTCCAAGCCCCATTCCCTTATTTGGCCACTTCTTCCTCCTGAAGCTGACTATCATGGTCCAGCTCTCAAAATACTGAAGTCCAACAATCAAAAGCCCCCTTTGGCTTCACCCAATTAAAATTAAACACCTCATCCTAGTGGTGTCTTCCATTTTTAGCTTTATAAACCACCGTTTGCTCATGGGCCACGTCTGTCCCCTCTCCATCCAGAGGCAGTCGCTTGTCCCTCCAGGGCAAATCCCTTGTTCCCTCTTTTTTCTCCTTGTCCTCTGTCTCCTGTGTTTGTCTTTTATTCCCTGACGTCTGTCCCTCCTGGGCAAATAAGTCTCCTGGGTCTGAGAACTTGGTCTAGGGGGTCCCGGGCTGATATCTTTCCTTTTAGAAAGTAGATTGACAAACTGTGGCTTGGGATGAGGGCAAACGTCATACACAGTGGGAAGAGAAGTTTTTTGGGAGGAGATGGAGTGTTCTGGATTATGTTGACAGTTACATAACTTGAAACTAAAAGTCCCTGACTAGTCCACTTAGAGTGAAGGCTACAAAATGTAAGTTATACCCAATAAAGTTGTTTTTAAAAACTTAATGGAGAATTTGGTGAAAGTTCAGAGACTAAAAGGTTTCAAGGTTTTTCTTTTTAGTTTTCTTTTAGCTCTACTTTTAATCTGGGGTGGATAAGGGAAGGCTGGGAAGAGATTTACAATACAAAATTAGAGAGAACGTGGTTTACACTGCTGTCTTTGTAGAGGCCCATCTGTTTCTGATGCTGAGACAGAACACCTACCTACATTTACACACAGAACACCCGCCTGTGTTTCCATAATCAACTTTGGGTTCCCAGAGAGGAGACACTAAGGGATTAGCTTTGAGGTTTCCTGGCTTTACCAACCAGCTTGGTAATTTCCATCCTAGGCACGAAATTTCTCTAGCCTTCCTTTTCCTTGCCAGGTAGGAGATGAGTGGGCTGTGCTCTATGGTTTTATAGTTAGTTCTGTTCAGCTATAGGTTTCTTTTCCTTGGCATTCACCACCATCAACGGTTTGTGCCAGATTCCAATCTGGTGACCTCAGTCTCTGTGCTGTTCACCTCAGATATTCTGATGTGGATCCACTTCATTATCTACGATTCCCCTAACACCCCCCCCCACTTGTTCATCCCCTAGACTTTCTTATCAGAAACAATATCTCTCTTCTGGATTCCTCTGACTAGTGGTTTTCAACCTTCCTAATGCTGTGACTCTTTAAAACAGTTCCCCATGTTGTGATAAAATTATTTTCCTTGCTACTTCATATCTAGTTTTCCTACTGTTAAGAACCATAAAGTAAATATCCATGTTTCCCAATGGTCTTAGGTGATCCCTGTGAAAGGGTCATTCAACCTCCAAAAGGGCTCACAACCCACTGTCTCTGACATGAATTTGTACATTATGTGTTGGCCTTTTACTCTCCCAAACACACTTCCTTAAAACATTTTGTTATACCACCATTTGGCAGGTTAGGGATGAGGGCAGGCACAGAAGCTTCTCTGTGACATAGACAGGATCTTGGTTGGGGGCAGCTCAGATGATTGGAGGTCACAGGGATGGACTTTATTTTAGGGACTTGTTTCTGTTCAAAGTAGCTTTCTCAATTTTGTGAATGGTTTCTGGGCTAAGGCAGCGGAACAGCTGAGGGCCAGGACAGCCACTCCGTGGACTAGGCTGTGTTTTGTGTTGTTGGATTTCTTACACAGTGGCTCTCCTTTAAGCACACAGAGCAAGAGTGGAGGGTGGAAGCAAGAGTGTCTTACGGCTTGGTTTCAGAAGTCATGAAGTGTTCCTTGTACGTTCCTACCTACAGGCATCTTGGATGTGTTATGGAAAGATATCCCGAGGAAGTACTCATTGAGAGTTCTGGTTCCAAGTGGTGTATGTTCAGTTGGCATCATCTGGGAGACACATCTTTGGGTGTTTCCAAAGAGATTTAACTGGGAAGAGAAGATCCTACTAGAATGTAGGTTATTCCACCTCATGGACTGGGATCCATAACTGATTAAAAGAGATGAGATTCCAGGTTATTAAGTCTAGTCAAGTTGACAAAGATGAACCAGTCCATAAAGTAAGCTTGGGGATTCCTATGCTGGTCACATCATTGGTGTATGACATGGTGTGGCTTGGAGCAGTCTCTAAACTTTCTGCATCTCAGCTTCCTCCTCTTCTTATGATGGTAGTGAGTGGGGGCGACAAGTGTACTTTTCACCTAGATCTGGTATGTGGGTTGAAACAAAGATACTGCGTTCCAATCTGATAGAGAATCCATTCTCACCTCAATAAGAAACCCTCAAATGCCAGCCAGTATTACTGTCTTAATTTATACAACTAATGTTATTCTGTTGGCTATAGTGCTTGCTACAGAAAAAAAAGAGAGAAAATCTCAGGCAGAAAATCTCATACCCATCCCATAAGCTGTGGCCCTGGAGTCAACTGGCTCTGTGACGTCCATTTAGGCACTGTTCTACTGGACAGAGACTTTGACACGAGGAAGACATACATTTCAGATTTTTTCTTTGTGTGCATGTGTGCTCCAAAGATATAATATTCCTAAATAACAATGAATTAAAATTTTAAATTCATGACCACAAAGATATTTAATATAGAAATGACCTTAGAAGATCAGCATACACAATGCTGGGAGATGGTCAGTGGGGAAAATGCTTGTCTTGCCGCATAAGGACCTAAGCCTAGTACCAAGAACCAAAGAAAAAAGTTCAGCATGGTAGCATGCATTTTAAATCCCATCTCTGGTGAGGCAGAGATAAGAGATCCCTGAACCTTGATGGCCAGCCAGTCTAGCTTACCTGGAAAGTTGCAAACCAATGAGAGACCTTATCAAAAAAAAAAAAAAAAAAAAAAAAAAAAGATGCAGATGGTACCTGAGGAAGGACGTCCAAGGTTATGTTTTGTTCCTACTCACATGCACACACATGAGCGTCTTCAGAGCAATATGGGGAATGAGAATGGAGATGAGAACCAAGAGCAAACAGGATGGGAAGAAGGCTCCAGAGCTGTTGGCAGGATGTGCGATTGTAGCATAATTGCTACTGCGTTTTCTCCACCAGCCTCTTACAGCGATTCATACGAACTCTTCTGGGAAGACAATATAAAATAAGCCCGGTACACTATTTTAACTTTATAGAGAAGTGCCTGAGATGAGTTTACAATCCATGTAATCAGCAGAAATAGCCCCAGATTGCAGGAGGCCTATTTTCCTTCTGCTTAGAGCTCAGAGTTTTGTGGCTGTTGTTTTCCACAAGATCAGGTTTCTTTCGGCCTAACTGCACTACTGCAAATGCGTTTTGGAAGAGATGATGAGCCCTGGCAATGTGCTTCAGAAACACACACAAATTCATGGCTGTAAGACCCTCCTCAGGGGGGGAACACCATGAAACGATGCTGTGGGAAAACAACGGAGGACGAGGCTGTAAAGTTAGTTTGAGAAATTCCACTAGGAAGAGGCTCAGCCCTTGACTCCACTTGAAATGATGAGCCTACTAGAGAGCAATGGTCTTTTCTGCCTTTGTCTCCAGGGTTGTATTGCTTTCTTTGTGCTGAGGATCAAGCCCAGGGTCTCAAGTGCATCGAGCCCATGTTTTCCTCAGCACCCAGACGGTGCTCTGAGGATGCTTGGGTGGATGGGCTGGGTGCAGATGGTTTGGGCAATGGGGTCAAAGCTCCTGGAAAAATCCTTATAGAACTGATAACGAGAATGAATAATGCAATTATAACCAAGGCCTCCTTAGTTGTTGGGGCTCCAGAGATGAAGTGGATTTTTTTTTTTTTTTTCAGAATCTAGTTTTCTAGAATGATCTTATTTGAAGTGAGGGGTCAGGTCAAGCTCTTGTACCATTAAACCTCTGGAACAGAGTGACATTGGAAAGGCAGTTTTCTGAGGCCAAAAACGAGGCTGTGTGGTATGCAGTGGTGAGGCAATATGTGCATACCCTGTATTCACTAAGACATTTTATACAGTAAAGTGCACAAACCTCAAATGCAAGGCTTTGTGAATGTTTACACTTGTACATGCTCAGGCAATCCCACCCGTACCAGCATCCCAACAGGCTTGTATACTCTCTTAGTCAAGTACCATTCCTACAAAGGAAACCACTATTTTTGACATGTCTTCAACTGATATCTAGTGTGTACTCTTCAGTTTGGTCCTTTTAATTTAATATACCAATGTGGCTCATGAATATTGCTGAGTAGAAGAATCATAGGATTGGTTCCAGCTAACCTGTTCCTCAGCCCTATAAACAAACAGCAAACAAAGAGCTATTCGGGTCTCATATGTAAAAATGGTATCTTATTTGTGCTTAACACCTATATTCTCTTATTTGACTTCAAGTCTAGGGCCAGGTGTGTTGTGAAAAAGAGATAAGAGCGTCATTGGTTCAAGGCCAGTCTGATCTACACTGCAAAACCCCATCTTAAAATAAAATGAATAATGTCTAGATTGCCTAATTCCTTACATTACCTAATACTGCGTGAATAGCTGTCATTCTGCACTGTCCGGGGGTAACAACAGGATAAAAGTGGGTGAGGGACACACCACCACATCCAGCTTTTATTTATTTTTTCATACATGGGTGCTAGAACTCCACACTCAGGTCATTATGCTTGTGGGCCATTTTCCTAGTTCTCTATTATTCTAGATAGTCATTTAAATTGTTCCCCCCCCCCCCCCCCGCATTGCTGTGATGAAATATCGACCAAAGAAATTCCAGGGAGAAAGGGTTTATTTTAATTCACGGTTCAAGGGTACAGCCCATCATGGGGGGGGGGGGGTCCGAAGAAAAGAACAGCTAGTTACATTTCAGCTATGATCAGGAACAGGATGAGTGTTTAACTAATTCTCTTTCACCGTTTACACAGTTCAGGGTCTCAGTCAGGGAACTGTGCCAACCAGGAATGCAGGAGCCCTTCTGTAGAACTCAATTAGTGTAATTAAGATAATCCCCCACTGCTGTGCCCAGAAGCCAATCTCTCAGGCAATTCTAGATTCTGTCAAGATGATAATTTATGCTAACCATTACACCACTCATTTGTATTATGTGTCAGAGAGAGTTCGCAGCGTGCTAAAATAAATATATGTTCAGACGTAATCGATATGGCCAAATCATTTTTCAAGTATTTGTGTTAATTTTCAGTTTCTCTAAAGTTTTTGAAGTAGTGCATTTGAATAGTTTTGCATGGAATCATGTTAACTTATCAAGAGGAAGATTAATTCAATTAAGGATAAATAGTTACCAGAATTATTTGAATCAGGTATTCTTTGTGAACACTGAAAATATTTTTTCCTAGTAGTTTCGTGTGAATGTGGTAAATGTTAAGGGGCTTTCCAAGATTTGATTAGAGGTTAGATTTCCTAGAAACAAAACTTGAAATACGGAACTTGGTGTAATTTACGAAGGGAAGGTTCTCTGGAGAAAACTGTAAGGAGGGAATATAGCCAAAAGTTTCTGACCAGTCGGGTCAGATCAATGTCCGCCCCCCCCCCATCCCACAGATGCATATAAAATAATTACTCAGAGGCTAATATTAATTACAAACTGCTTGGCCTAAAGTTCAGGCTTATTACCAACTATGTCTTACAATTTAACCCATTTTTATTAATCTAGGTATTGCCATATGGCTCATGATTTACCTGTACTTTTACACATCTCTCTCCCTGACTCTGCCCTCGTTCCCCTTTTATCTATGCTTGGAATTACTGCCTGCCTCTAAGATGCTTTGCCATAGGCCAAAACAGTCCCTGTATAGGCATTATAGTTTGAGTCTGAGGTAATAGCTGGCTTTTTTTGGGGGGGAGGGAGAGCTACATTAATCTCAAGGACGTGTTCTCAAACATGAGCAATTCCCCTCCCCAAGGGACTGTATTAGTTACTTTTCTGTTGCTGTGATTAAACATTGTCTTAGGTAGGGTTTCTATTACTATGAAGAGACACCATGACTACGGCAACTTTTATAAAGGAAGACATTTCATTGTGGTAACTTGCTTACTGTTCAGAGCTTTAGTCCATTATCACTCATCATGGGAAGCAAGGAAGCAGGCAGACAGACAAGCTGCTGGAGCTTAGAGTCCTTACATTTTGATAAAGGCAATCCAAAGTGAACTGACTCACTGGGCATGGCCGCCTCCACAATGACACTCTTCCTTCAAGAAGACCACACTTTCTAACAGTGCCACTCCGTTTGGGGGCCATTTTGTCCAAACCACAAACATCATGACCAAAAGCAATTTAAAGGAAGTTTATTTTAGTCTATAGTTCCAAATGGAGTGTTCATAATGGCACAGAAGGTATGGTGTGGTCATCCATACATAGGCAGGGAACAGAGAGGTAGACAGGGGACAGGGCTGTAAGCTGTTAAAGCTTGCTCCTAATAACATCTTCCTCAATAATGGTTTTGCTCTCCTAAAGGTTCCATAACTCCCCACCCCCAAAAACACCAGCAATTGAGGGCCAAGTGTTCAATACATGAGCCCTATGGGGGACATTTCTCACTGAAGTCACCATACAGGTTTGTACTGCTTAGCCATGATTGTTGACTTGATAAGAATTGTCACGATACTCTGGTTATGTCTGTGAGAGGTTTTTTCTACTCTATGTTAGTTAAGGTGGGAAAGACCCATTGTAATAAGCACTATTCAGTGAGCTGGAGGTTTCGGACTGCACATGAAGGAAGAAAGCAAGCATCACCATGAATCTATCTCTGCTTCTTCACTATGGATACAGTGTCTAAGTGCTGCTACAATGCCCTGCTGTTGATGGCAGGATCCTCGAACTGCAGGCCTTTCTTCCTTTAATGCAGCGATTCTCATCCTTCTAATGCTGCAACCATTTAATACAATTCATGTTGTGGTGACCACCAATCATAAAATTATTTTTATTAACTCTTCATAACTGTAATTTTGCCACTGTTATGAATCATAATGTAATCCTTTTGCGGCTAGAAGTTTATCAAAAGGGTCATGACCCACAGGGTTAAGAATCCCTGCTTGTTGAGCATTTTTTTTGGGAGGGAGGGGTTAGAGGAGTCTGGGGGTTAGGGATTTTTGTTGCAGCAGTGAGGAAATGACTAACACAGTGCCTCAAAACTGAGAAGAAAAACTCTGGGGATTGGGTAATTTCTTGAAAAAAGGACCCAAGACAACGACAATTTACAGCATCTGCTGCTAGGGGAATAGACCTACTGGTTCCCAGGTTCATTAGGGGCTTGTAGGCAGGGTCTCCTGCTGGCCACCTCATACAGTTGTCTTTTAGAAACATGACATTAAACAATGACAGATGCTCTCCCAGAATTTTTATAGGATCCTCTCCTTCACCTGACACAGTGGGATCACTACTTGATATTTATGTTGCTAAACTCTAAGGTCAAATAGACTGAGTCAGCTATAGCCACCGTGAACCCTTTACAGAGCATCACTGCCCTTTTGTCAAGTTAAACTTAAAGCAAATCCTATCTGAAGAATACTCTACCAACTCAGTACCCCCTGAAAGGCTTACAACTGTGACTGGAAGGCATTGAAGAACCGAGGCCAGAAACAAACCTAGCTATACCCAAATTAAAGGTGTGCTTTGAAAAATCTTTTGGAGATGTTCCCAGTACCATATTCATGGTATATGTATCTGTATTTGTCTTAGCTCTATTGGTGTAAAAGAGACACCATAGCCAAGACAACTATAAGTCAAAGCATTTCTTTTATATAAATTTATTTATTTTTATTTTATGTACATTGGTGTTTTGCCATGGGTGTCAGGTCCCCTGAAACTTGAGTTATAGACAGTTTTGACCTGTCATGTGGGTGCTGGGAATTGAACCTGGTCCTCTGGAAGAGCAGTCACTTCTCTTAACCACTGAGCCATCTCTCCATCTCTCCAGCCCCAAATCGAGGCATTTCATTGAGGGCTTGCTTATGTTTGGGGCGTGAGTCCATGATCATCATGATGGAGAGTGGGGTAGTGGTAGGCACAGCATGGTGCTGGTGCAGATGCTGAGGACTTACATCTGATCACAAGCAAGAGGGGAAGAGAGAGAGAGAGATGAGAGGAGAGAGAGAGAGAGAGAGAGAGAGAGAGAGAGAGAGAGAGAGAGAGAGAGAAACAGAGAGAGAGAGAGAGAGAAACAGAGAGAGAGAGGAGAGAGAGAGAGAGAGAGAGGGGGGGAGAGAGAGAGGGAGAGGGAGAGGGAGAGGGAGAGGGAGAGAGGGAGAGAGGGAGAGAGGGAGAGAGGGAGAGAGAGAGGGAGGGGAAAGGGATGAGAGGGAGAGAGGGGAGAGGGAGAGGAGGAGAGGAAGAGAGGGAGAGAGGGAGAGGGAGAGAGGAGAGGGAGGAGGAGGGGAGGGGGGAGGAGAGAGGGAGAGAAGAGGGAGAGGGAGGGGAAGGAAGGGAGGGAGGGAGAGGTGAGAGAGGGAGAGAGGGAGGGGGAGGGAAGGAGGGAGGGGGGAGGAGAGGGATTGGGTATAGCTTATATAGCTTAGGCTTTTTGACACCTCAATGCCCACCCCCAGTGATACAACGTCTCTAACAAGGCCACACCTCTCATTCCTTCTAAATAGTTCTACCAACTGGTGACTGAACATTCAAATATATGAGCTTGTGGGGGCCTTCTCATTCAAACCACCACAGTATCCATTGCCACTGTTTCTTAAGAGTCTTTAACCAGATTATATGTATCTATTGGCTCCCTGTGTCTTTATCCAAATGTTACCTAGTCTAGCCTGGATGTTTTGGTTCTTGCCCTGGATTGTTCTTTTATCTATCTCAGAGCTGTGGCTAGAGGAGTCCTGCGATTTCAGAACAATCCGGGTTACAGGGTGAGCCCCGGTCTCAAACAAAAAATGGCACCCCAAGGAAAAGATAATTTAGCTGGCACTTTATTTTTTTCTTATTTTAGGTTTTGTAATCTGTGCTCATGGTTCTAGCATTAGTCTTTTTGCCTTTTCTCAAAATGAATCATGGCCTTCGTAGGTCCTCTTTTTAAAAACACCAGCATTGATGTTTTAAAATTGATGCTAGGGATTTAGAAAGATACAATTATATATATAATTATATATATAAGTATATTTCTAGCAAAATTTTAATAAAGGGGAGATACTGTGATGCTATACTAATTGAAAAAACTGTAGAATATGGGTACCATTTGTTTTTAAAAATCTTCTATGTTTCTTTGAATAGACTAAAGTTTAAAAGGTTTCCTGTCAAAAAAATGAACAATGCCTGCTAGGTGTGGTGGCTTACCTCTGTAATCCTAGAACCCAAGGGTGAGACAGGAGGTTTGCTGTGAGTTGAGGTCAGCTTAGGCTATGTAGTGAATTTAAGGCCTACCTCTTGAGATCGTGTCATTTAAGAAAAGTAATACAAATTTTAAAGTAATAAATAAAATGAAATACAGCAATAGTGGTTTAGGCTGAAAATTCTGTGTAAGAGATTACTACCTTCCCCCAAACTGCTTAGAGAATACGCTAGAGATGTGAACAGCCTTTGCTGCTAACTCCAAGGTTATAACCTGCTGTAAAACACTGTTTAAACGCCCTAGGTGCTCGCCACCTTCTGGACGCAAGGGGTATTTTATCATTTGGAGACCGTATAGTACAATCAGAATTGTTTATAAAGACTTGTCTTTATAAACTCAGCCCTCCATGGGATATATCCATACAGTCCCTTTCCTCGGAACTCAGGAAACCCCAAGGAAGAGGAGACAGAAAGACCATAAGATCCAGAGGGGAGAGGACCCCAAGAAAACAAGGCCTCTTCATCACACAAGCAAAGCTGATTTGAACTCAGACTGAAGCAGCATGCACAGGGATCTGTCACGAATCTGCGCCAGGTCCTCTGCAAAGATATTATTACTTTAATGTTTTCGTGGGACTCCTGAGGGTGTGAACAGGCGAGTCTCTGATTCTCGTGTCTTCTCTTAGACTCTTTTCCTTCTCGTGCTTTGCCTTTGTCCAATTCCAATATGATAGTTCGATCTCTACCTTATTCCATTTTATTTTGCTATATTTATTATTGTCTCTTAGAAGTCGTTCTTTTTCTACTGAGAGACAGAAAGGGGGTTGATTCAGATGGGAGGGGCCTGGGGAGGAACTGTAATCAGGATACATTATGTGAGAAAACAATCTATTTTCAATTAAAAGAAAAATAAATAAGTAAACATTTTGTTGGGGGAAAATTTGTCATTTCAGTTCAATGTTCATTTTTGAAACTCATGGGTTATATTCAGATTCTTTAGATTAGCATGGGGGAATGTTTTAATTTAAACAAGATGACAGGCTATATACTTTTCCTTAATAAAGAAAAATTATAAAGTGGATCTAAAACACAAATTCAAGGCATGCATAAAAGAAAGGTCTATATAAACATAAAGGAGCCTACAAGACAGGTGGAAGAATTGCCTTTGAGAAAGAAAGCCACAGTTGTACATCAGCTAAAAGAGAATTGCATTTTAAAGAAAGATGAAGGTATAATTTGTATAGCTTAACACTAATCATAAATGCAAAAATAAAGTGAGCTGAGAGCTGGAGGGGACAGACAGCAGTTAAGAGCACTCGATGCTCTTCCAGAGAACCTGGGTTTAACTGCTGGCACCTACATGGTGGCTCACAACTGTCTGTAACTGTTCCAGGGGATACAGTGCCCTCTTCTGGCTTCCACAGGCAGCAGGCACACCATTCAGGTAAAACACTTATACATATAGAATTAAAATTAAGAAATAAGGAAAACTGTTTATAAAGAAAAAAAGAATCAAAGAATAAAACTCCTCCTTCCACCATTATATAATTATAACTATTTCTGAGATACAGCAGATCTAGTGTAAATTCCTACTACAGAACAAAAGTATTGAATCATATAGCCAGTTTTTCTATTCTCTCTCTCTCTCCTCTCTGCCAAATATATAACCATGAAAAGTACAACTTGAACTGTAAAGTGTTCTAAGTTGGCAAATTTGGCAGAGTTGAATAGCAGAGAGCTTGTTTTATTTAATTTCCTGGCATAAATAATTAAAAATACTAATGCTTGTGACCTAAGGAATGAGGCCCCATGGTAGATATAAAGAGTCTTCTTAGGGAAGTGAGTTTGGAGTAATTAGCCAAAGGCCATCTCGGGGGAATCTTTTAAGGGCTTTACTAATCCCAGATTGGCATCAATTCATTGTGAGAATTGACTACTTATTACTTTTAGGATTCGTATGGTCTAAGTCAGAGAGGCCTGGCCTTAGAGTATGCAACCAAAATTAAAAGGTGTAGTGGTAATATGAGTGGTTTTTTTTTTAAAGCTCTTTAATGGGTTGGAGTGTGGACATAGGAATGAGACTAACCTTGGTTCCAGTTCCCATTGAGCCTCTGACAAACTGTGTGACCCTGTGTGAGTGAACAGAATATAAATGGCTTCTTCACAGAGCTGCCAGGAAGGGAAAGAAGGAATCAGAACAAGATTACTGTAGTTCTCCTACATAGCCAGGAGTCCAGCTATTGTGCAGGACTGATAACATTTTTTTTTCTGAGTACCAATTAAATGTTAAGATTGCTTCCTTAGAATCATAAAATAGCCAGATGTCAAGAGGCTTTTGTGGATATCTGGGGATCTTTACTGTCACAGGAAATGACTTTAAACCCTTCCCACTGATATTTACTATTTGTTTTCATTCTTATCAGTGTTATCTTGAGACAGAGTGCTGGTTAGTGGGTTTTGGTTTGTTTGTTTTTTTTAACATGGTACAAGTTGGGGATGTCTGGGAAGAGGGAATCTCAATTAAGAAAATGTCATATTGGCCCGTAGCCAAATCTATGGGGGCATTTTCTTGATTAATGATTGAGGTAGAAAGGCCCAACCTACTTGGGTGGTGCCATCCCTGGGCAGGTGGTCCTGGTTTACATAAAAGATCAAGCTGTGAAGGCAAGAAAGCAGTGGTCCACCATGGTCTCTTCTTCAATTTCTGTTAAAATCCTATTTTGCCTTCACTAGATGATATGTTGTGACCTTGAAGTGTAGGCTAAATAGACCCTTTCCTTCCCAAGGGCATAATCATTTTCACAATAGATAGCAAACTAGGACATCATCTAGTCTGGCCTTGGCTTACACTTCCATAGCACTGTTCATCATTGAGAGAAATCTGGACAGTAACTCAAACAGGGCAGGAACCTGGAGGCAGAGGCCATGGAGGGGTGCTGCTTACTGGTTTGCTCCTCATGGCTTGCTCAGCCTGCTTTTTATAGAACCCAGAGCCACTATCCCAGAGAAAGCACCACCCAAAGGGCTGAGCCCTTCCACATCAATCACTAATTAAGAAAAGACCCTAAGGGCTTTCTTACAGCCCGATCTTACGGAGGCATTTTATTTACTGAGGTTTCTTCTTCTCAAATGACTGTGTCAAGTTGACACAAAACTCACCAGTGCAATACTAGATTTGGACTGTTGTAGTTCCTCTGTGAAAGGAACGAGAGGACAGGAAGCCCAAGAGAATACATAATGGAAAGGGGAAACTGGTGGGGAAGGCATTGGGAGGGTGAGGATCACAGAGGAACTAAAAAGAATAACGTGGAGATGAGTAAAGAAAAAAGAGGCAAAAGCCAGCTTTTGACACGTGTAAGAAAATGGGGAAAAGCTGGAACAAGATAAATAAAAAGGAAGCACAGCTCTCGGGAGTGAGCACTGACAAGGCATCTGGATTCTGATCCTGTTTAACTTCTCTCCGCCCACTTTTCTTTGGAGTTTTTGGAAGTGTTGCAGCTCAGAGGGAAAGGGATTGTGGTAGTCAGGAGCCAAGGAATACAGCAAAGTCACTCTTAGGGTAGCAGTTTACAGTCCTACTCCAGGGAAAGGATTTCTAAATGTAATAACTCTGCTCTGGAAGGACAGGATTTCCCCAGTGAAGTTGTTACAGTTCTGCTCAGGTACCCCTGAGTGTAACAACTTTGCTTTGAAGAGTTTTCCCCAGCGAAGTGTTACAATTCTGCTCTGTTCAGGCTCTGGTAAAAAGTTAGTTCTCTGTTCTATTTCACAGTGGCAAAGAAGGACTCGCTGTAGCCTCACTAAAGAGATTCTTTGGGAGGGGTTGCCTCTACCAGGTTGGAAAAAGGCAGCGCTCAACTGAACAGGTACAGAACTTATATAGGGCTTCTTAGGGGCTGAGTTTTCCAGGGTAAAGATTTTCAGGATAGGAATTGTTTGAATTTCAATCTGTAAGCTTGGACAAGCCCAGAGATTTGGTTAGATTTTGTACTCAAGGATTGGTTGGTTTTCGAGTGCTGAGTTGGTCAGAGGCAGAGTGTGTTTCTTTGGCTGGCTATGGTTTTAGGATGTTTCTTTGGCTAGCCTTTTACCCTACAGTTTGTAGTGTGGGTTAGAGGATGGATGCTCTATTAATGAGAAAACTATTCAAAGAAGGGATGGAGAAGGGGAGTGGAAGCTGACGGAGGAGAATATAGGGCAATTTTTGGCACTTCAGGTAAAAACTTAAAGAAACCTCATAGGGAGGAACGATGTAAGTCATTGCTACTGCAGAATCTGCTTCTGCTTGCCAAGTGCTGGCAACTTGAAGGGTACAGTGCTCCTCCTGGATAACTTCCTGCCATCCTAGCAGTACCCAATGAGACTGGACTAACATTTTCCTCCTTTTATAGTAGAGGTTTCTGAAATATAAAGAAGTTTTGTAGTTTTCTTAAGGTCATACAATTGGGAAATGCCCGCACAGGAATTCAAATACACTTTGTTGACTTTAAAAACCAAGAAAATCTAAATAATTCCTAAGCCTTTCCGTAGGCCCTTAGTGAGTCTAAAGTGAATTCGTGTTCCGGTTATTCCGCAAATTTCCCGTTTAGATTTCCAGTTCTTCAAAAATTCCCTCAGTTGAAGTCTAACAAGCCTGGCTCCAGGGTATCCTTTTCCTTCTGAGTCAGTTTGAAAACTCTGCCTAGTCACAGAAAGCGTCCCGTCTCCAAGGAGACTGGCGCAGGACGGGACTTCCGGCCCTGCTCACCCATTTCCGCCTTTGGCCGGAAGCGCTGAAAACCTACGGCGTGGGATCAACAGCTCGCGGACCTGGCGCGTGCGTAGCGAGCTGTTGGTGACTCCAGGCTTGTGCGGCAATGCTGACCCCCGCGTTCGAGCTGAGCCAGGACCACGACTTCCTCACAGTCTCCATCCGCGTACCGCACGCGCGCGCCTCCGAATTCGACGTGTACTTCGAGGGGGTAGACTTCAAGTTCTACGCCAAGCCGTACTTTCTAAGGCGAGTTCCCGCCGCCCGCGCGCGGCATTTATTTCAGGAGCCCGCGCTCGCGATTTAATCCACGCCCCGCGGACACACTCGCGGGGCTCTCGCAGCTGCCTCGGCGGCTTCTTCCTGAATTGCCTGCTTCTGCATTTGCGGATCTCGCCCCCAGAGCACGGGGCCACCCACGCCGTGTCTGCCCAGTCACCCTCGACCCTTCCTGACCTGTGCTGCTCTTTGGCTGCACGCCCGCGCCTCTCTTCTTCGTGGGGACTAACCTGCGTGGGGCGATCTTTTGACACACGCCAGCATGCTTTCCATGTCCACCTCGTGGACTGCCCTCTGCTTCCTTAGTATCAGATTAGCCTGGTTGCAGTGGTACTTGCCCAGCTGGACTTCGTGCTGAACCAAAACAGTAGTGGCAGCTGACACTGGGGGCACCGTAGGCAGGCAGTGCTTAAGTGCTTGCATGTGTCATTTTCATTTTGATAGCTATACTTTGAGTTATCCCCTTTGTGCAGTGGACGCTGTGAAAATCTTCCTAAACTTGCTAAACATCAGTTAGTTGCCCGCAGCTTTTCAACTGAGCCCTCCCCTGCAGTCAAGCTGGTTTCTCACTGCTCTTTTGGGAACCACCTTAGATATTAATTAGCATGCCAGCTTGAAAATTGAGCAAATCACCCTCCTATGGAAGATTTTTCAAAGACCCCTCAATGGATATCTGAAACCATGGATAGTAATGAATCCTCTATAAACTATTTCCCCTATACCTACAAACTTTAGATGTTTTATTTATAAATTAAGTTGAAATAAAGGGGAACAAACATAGCTGCATTTGATAACTAAAGTTTATTGTGAGGTCCCCCCGTCTGATTTATTTGATAGCTATTCAAATGGGGAGATTCCTCATCGTTGATTTTTACTTTCTTAGTTGAAGAAGAAATTTAAGTTATTTAGCTTGTAAAATGTGAAAGAAGTGCTCAAAAACTGCCATTCAAGGTTGATAGATTATGATGGCTAAAAATATGCATTGATTGACCTTGTGTTAAATCTGCAGATTAACGCTCCCTGGAAGGATTGTAGAAAATGGAAGTGAGCAGGGGTCCTATGATGCAGATAAAGGTATGGCCTTCGGGGTTTTGGATAGATTTTTCTGTATTTTTCTATGTGTGTATGCTAAAATTCCTTCCCCAAGAGACTCCTACCTCTTCTAAGGTCTCATTCACAAACTAGGAGTGATTCCATCAAAGTAGGAAACTATTGAGTTTATTAGGTTTACAGTGTACAGGGGTTATGTGTAGGATCCGTAGGTAATCCTGAACTAGCCACAGTGGAAGGTTTGCATGGCTTCCCCTAGGGCTGCAAAGATTGAATTCCCTCCCTTCAAGGCCACATGCTGTTGGGAGAAGTATCTGTCATAGCGGGAAGGGGCTGGTTACTCAGGTGAGGGTCCCATGACCTCTCTGGCCCCCTCCTTCTGTGAGAGAATGTAAAGTAGTTCACAGGCTCAGCTGTGATGACCTTTTGTGAGCAGGTAGGCCCTCTAGGGCTGAAGATGGTGACAATTTGACTCTTGAGAATAGTACTGTGCAACCGCATATGTAGGTGTCAGTGGGCATGTTGGGAGGGGCTTATATATTTGTGTGGGTTCGTGTGTGTGTGTGTGTGTGCAAGTAGAAGCCAAAGAACAGTCTCTCTCTCTGATGTCACTCGAGGAATGCTTTGGGACAGGATTTCTCACTTGCAGAGAGCCTGTGACTACTCCTGTCTCTGTCTCCCCAGCTCTAGGGTTACAAAGTGCTCCACTGCACCTTATGTTTTTACATGGGTTCTGGGAATCAAACTCAGGTCCTGCTTATATGACAAGTGCCTTACTGACTGAACCATAGGTCCAGCCTTGGTTAGTTGGTTAGGGGTTTGTGGATTCTTTATGTTACAATAGCCACGTAGTAGTAACCCTTAAAGATACCATGGAGACTTTTAGATGTCTAGCAGTTGCCATACACTGTATAACTCTTTACTGCCTGTTATCTGGATTTGGGCAGTTAGCAGTTTTCTGTCTTTTAAAGTATTTTTCAATAATCTTTAAATGCTTTGTTGTGGTTTCATTTTTCTGGAATCATTTCTACAGTTAGCACATGTGTAAGAAGAGCGAACACCAACATGAAAGGATTGATTTTAAAATGGATGATTTACTAACTTTTGAATTTTCTTTTCATGATTGATAAGTCCCCATTTTAGCTAGCCACAAAACCCATTCTTTTTACTCTTCTACAAGCTATTGTGTTTTCCTTTGTCTCTGGGTTTGGAGAAAGAGCAGCTCTTGGGGCCAGCAAGGTAACTCAGTGGTAAAGGCACTTGCTTGGTTTCCAGAACCCATGTAAAGGTAGAGGAAAAAAACTGACTCCACAAAGCTATGCTGATGCCCACACATAAATCATAGCACAAACACGCCCTACACACGCATGTCCAACAATACTAATGTTTTCATTTAAAAGAGTCTCTTTTGGACAGTTGTATACATTATTCAGTAACTATTGACCAGTAACCAGGTGAAGTGGGGATGATGAGGCCAAAGAAACTTAGGGTCAAGTTCTCACAGTGAAAATGGAGTGTAAGGAAGCTGCCATTCTAGCTTGTGGATCTACCTTTAATTGCCCATAAATTGTGTATGACAATGGGACAATTAATCTTTATTGCTGGAGAGATAGCTCAGCTGTTAGGCGCATATACTGCTTTTGTGGAGGACCCATGCTTCTGGGTTGCAGACTTATAGTTACCTGGAACTCCAGCTCCAGTGACTCTGACACCCTCTTGTGGTTTTCATAGGTATTTGTGCTCACATTCATTTATTTAAAAAATAAAAGAAACTAAAATTCTTAAGAGTTGAGGGATTGTATCTGTGTGGGTATTTGGGTTGAGTAGCTTGTGAGATATTGGATTGCATGTCAGTATGTTGAAAGAGGTAAAATGTTTAAAATAGTAGGTTGGGATGCAAGTGTGGAACACATACTTGTAATGCTGATGCCCAGGAGCCTAAGGCAGGAACATAACTTCATGTGAGTTTTTAGATAGCTAGGGCTACATAATAAGGTTGTCTCAAAAAAAAAAAAATCTTTTGAGTTAATAAAGAAATTATTAAACTGTAATTGCTTTAGTGTAGTTTGAAAGCTACTGCTGCTCTTTGGCTTAGCTATTGTAATTTTCCTCCTAGTCCAGAAATATGTTTTATAAGTAACTGTTGGTTAATGCTGTTGCCTCCTTTTAGAAAGTCTGTGTTTTTTGGTATTTTGACTGGGTTAAAATGATGCTAGGTAATGTTAAAGCATTCTGTAGTTTGGACAAATTGATTTCAGATTGCAGTGACAGCTTTAGGAAAGCTCTTAAACTTTTTTTTTTAACCTTGACTAAATCACCAAATCTATAATAAGAGCCAAATGTTGGAACCCCATGAGGAATTATATTTTTTTAAAATAGTTCAGTTAAAATATATATTCATTGCAGAAGGTGTATATTCATTGCAGAAGGTGTTAAGCTTCATGAAAATAATTTCCTTCAAATGTATCATATATTGTGACCATATCCTCTGCTCCAAACTTCTTCCTTTTGCCTTTCACCCCGCTTTCTCTCCTGCTAGGGTCCTTGTTCCTAATTACCCCATGCTTTCCTGTCTCACACACATACAGACATACCCATTCTTTCTCTCACACACAGACACTCACAGACACACAGACACACAGACACACACACACACACACACACACACACACACACACAGAGGGGGGGGGATATATCCTACCTGTCTACCTATCTGTCTATCTATCTATCGATTCATGCATCTATAACAAGACTTTGGTCCACAAATGAGAAAAAGCCTATTTATCCTTCTGAGTCTGGATTATGTCACTTAATATGATTTCCAGTTACATCCATTTTTTTGTTTTGTTTTGTTTACGAATGACATCATTTCATTTTTTTATAACTGAGTAAAGTCCATTGTATAGATAGATACACATTTTCTTTATTTATCTGTTGATGAGCACCTGGACTGAGCCTGTAACTTGGCTGTTGTGAATGTGCTGCAGGAAATGAGATGTGTAGGTGTCTCTGGTGTGATGACTTGGGCTCCTTAGGGTATATACCTAGGAGTGATAGCTGGATTGTATGTTAATTCTGTGTTTAGTATTCTGGGGGCAACTTCCTGATTCCTAGATGGTAGGATTAGTTCATATTCCCACCAGCAGTGTATAAGGGATCACTTTTCTCTTGTCTCTGCTGTTATTTGCTGGTGTTTTCTTTGTAAGAGCCATGCTGCCTGAGCTGAGATGGAATCTCAGTGTACTTTTAATTTGCATTTTCTTTTTGGCTAAGGATGCTGAACATTTCTTTTTCATATGTTTATTTGCCATTTGGTTGGGCTTTCTTTTTTTTAATCTATCTCTTTGTGTGAATATGTATGTTAAATGTGTTTTGTGTTGTGGAATATTACTTTAACTATGTAAAGAAGTGTTGCTGTTCTACCTGCCTGCCTAAGGCATTTGATTGGTCTAGTAAAAAGCTGAATGGCCAGTAGCTAGGCAGGGGAGGGATAGGCAGGGCTGGAGGGCAGGGAGAATAACCAGGAGAGGAATCTAGGCTGGAGAGACAAGAGAACAAGGGAGAAAACAGGGAGATGCCCAGGACCAGCCAGCCAGACACAGAAGAAGCTGAAACAGTAGGGATACACAGAATGAAAGAAAGGTTAAAAGCCCTGAGGCAAAACGTAGATGAAGAGAAATAGGTTAATTTAAATTACAAGAGTTAGTGGGACAAGCATAAGATAAGGCTGAGCATTTGTAATTAATGATGTCTTTGTGTCACATTTGGGAGCTGGTTGGTTGCTCAAAATAAAGCCTACTACAGGTTTGTTCCTGTGTCTGTTTGTGTGTGTATATGCATGCAGATATAGACCAGAGGTTTATATACCTGTGTATGTGTTTGTATGTGTATATACATGTGGGTGTAGACCAGAGGTTTATAAACCTGTGTAGGTATGTGTGTGTGTGTGTGTGTGTGTGTGTAGACCAGAGGTTGACTTAGGGTGTCTTTGTTCGTTACGATTCAGCTAATTTTTGAGACAAGGTCTTTCACTGAATCTAGAGTTTGCTGCTTCAGCATGGCCAGCAGACCCCAGGGTTCCTCCTGCTTTACTTTTCTAGCACTGGATTATAGGTATTTAATGTTGCATTTGGTTTATTGTATGTGTGGTAGAGATTCAAACTTAGATCCTTATGGTTGTGTGAGAAACATTACCAACTGGGCCATTTTCCCAGCCCGAGTATTTTGCATTTTGAGTTCTTTATATGTTCTGGATATTAGTTCTCTTCAAATGTATAATTAACAAAGGTTTTTCCTCATAGTATTAATATCATCAATACCTTTATGTTTCATATATACTTATGAAGTCTTTGACTATTTTAATCTAAGCACAAAACAATTACTTTTAAAGGAATTTTTACCATTCGATTGCCCAAGGAAACTCCTGGCCAGCATTTCGAGGGACTGAACATGTTAACTGCTCTTCTGGCACCAAGAAAATCCAGGTCTGCTAAACCACTTGTGGAGGAAATAGGTATGTTTACTGTAGTTGCGAGGAAATGAAGATAAGTAGGAACAATTGTAATATTTTGTGTTTCCAGGGGAAGAGACTCGGGGCTAGAAAATAGGAAGGAAAAAGTTCAAGAGAAGAAAAGAAGGGAAAAGTTCAACTTACTTAGACCAGCCATATTTGCTCTTTATCAATTAAAATGCTATCTTGTCAGAAGTGTATAGTTGAAAACGTTACATAATACAAACACCTGATAGGTCACAAAGTGTAGTGTGTGTGTTTATGTTCAATATCCCAGGAATCCTGCCCATGCTTTTTCCAGGTACTGAACCCTGTTCTTTCCCAGATACCCTCCCCTTTGCCTAATTGTGAGTTGCACACATAATTATCCCCTAGAGTGTGTTCTTCATATGCTTCTTATACTCAACATTCCTGTGAGATGTATAGCAGAGGTCCATATGTATACCTTCATCACTGTATGATAATGATTTTGTGGCTTTTTCTGTACCCCCTGCTGTTGATGAACATTTGGTCTGGGTTTCTTCTTGGCCATCATGAGCAGTGGAGCTGTGAATATTCTTGTCTGTGCCTTTGGTACACAGTGGTAGCCCTTTCCCTGTAGCAACTTCTTATTGTTCCTAGAGGTCTCAGCACTTTAAGGAAGAAATTAATGTTTCACATTTAGGCGCTTCTGGGGTTTCTGAGGAAGGAGCTGATGATGAGGATGCAGAGTTTGACTGGGAAATTGAGCAGACTCCCTATGAAGAGGTCTCAGAAAGTGCTCTGCGATCACAGTGCCACTATGGATTTGGAAACCTTCGGGCAGGTGTTGTTCAGCGGTTACAGGTATGCTGTCCTTCTGAAAGACTGTGGAACACTGGGTGTTTCAACTTTATTTCTTCTTACTTGGGGCATTTTTAAGGGGACATAGTTACTGTCTATAGCAAGCAGGGTCACACAGCTGTCCAGTTTTTCCTGTCTAGGCTGCTATTGTCCTTAGGGTTCTAGATGGGAACAATCTAGAACAAATACAAACAACTTCTCTCTCCTGGTGTTTCTGGACAACCTTAAGGAAGCATGATACTCCTAAGGGATGGAGATCAAGTACTAGGGTGTGATATAATTTCTGTTTCACATGTGTGGTTGACAGGACTTTCTGATGAGCATAAGCCTGGGAGTTTTTTGTTTAGTTTTGCTTGTTCTTATTTTAAGCTTGTGTGCGCGCGTGCCTAAATAGATAGACAGACAGACAGGCAGGCAGATAGCTACAGATATAACTCAGGATCTCTTTGAGCCTGCGATCCCTCTGCTTCGGCCCTCCTGGGATTACAAGTATGTACCTCCTCTAGATTGTGTTTTGGTAAAATTGTTTAGTTCTTGGTGCACAGTAGATACTGTATCTTGCTTTTTTTTGTTGAAGGTCAAATTAAACTCTTGTGTGAGTGCTGCTTAGGAAGTTTCATGTTTTACAAAGTTGTGAATCTCAGATTTTCCCATGAGTAATGCTCAGGTAGTAGGGTATATCTGAGTCTCTTAAGAAAAGCCAAGAGTCTGCATTCTGGTTGTACTTCTGCCTGGATTTATATTTGGGATACTGTGATGTTCACTGGCTACATGTAAATTGTTCTGTCTTGGTAAAGTGGGAATGATTTTGCTAACCCAGTCAGTAAATTTATCGTGAAAATGTCATGAGATACTGCAAACATAAGAGAAAATTCTGGAAACTGTTGGACACTAGAAAGAATCCTGCCTCAAAACACTGAAGTTCCTCTCAAGATTCCTGCAAGAGAACAAAATTGGCATTTACCCAGCAGCAAATCTCCTGAAGGAACATGGCATGTAAAAGCATGGGCACTTTCTGCAGCACATGGTGTGCCTCTGCTGCTCCTGTCACTTGTTTTTGTGACCTCTGAGGTACTTAGAATAGAGTCAACTTCATGCAGCTGTGGTAAAAACCAAAGTGAATGGGTCTCAGTTGTTTGGCCAAAAGCTAATTTGTGATCATTTTATTTGGATCTAACCTGTCCAGAGCTGTGAATGAAGGCTAGTGAATGTCATACAGGCTAAGTCCAGAATCTCCATTCAGGTTAAAAGTAACCCTGTCCAGATTGCTAGTAGGGAGGGTCGCTCTGAGGGCTTTGCTTATTTGCTTTGGTGTTTGGAGGCAATCTCACTATGTAGCTGGCCTTGAACTCAGTATCTTTTTGCCTCAGCATCCCAAAAATACTAAGTGTGACCTTTTTGAAAGGTTTTTTCTGCCTTAGAGTATTCCAGAAGACCATAGTTTGAGTGAGCCTAAGTCTCTTTTAGGTCAGACATTTTTGTATTTATTGAAAAGCTTCTTAAAGTTATGTAGGCTGCTTTTAAGCAAACATTGTCATGAAATGTTTTTTGATACAGGATCTTATGTATCCTAGGCTGTCCTGGGAATCACTAAGTAGCAAAGGCTGGCCTTGAACTCCTGCCTCCCCTTCTTAAGTCTTGGGAGCACAGATATATAACAAGACACCTAGATTTTATTGTAAAAATTGCTACTTTGAAACATAAAAGTTATACATACTCTTGGGAATGTCATGCTATTTCAGGACATGTATCTAGGTGGTACTCAGTGTCTGTGTGAAAGGTCTGACTACAGCATCACATACCTATTTGCCTGCCACTTGTCTTTGTGCATGCTGTGAATAAAAGAGCTCTCTTGGCCTATGGCAGACATCTTAGAAGTAGGAGAGGAAATTGGAGCACAGATTTAAAAAAAAAAAAGAGGGCAGAGTCAAGAGAAACATATAAATATCAACATATAAAATAACACAAGCCATGGGCCATGTGGCTTGACAGATTAATAAAAATAAGTTAAATTAAAATACAGAACCTAGCTAACAATATATCTGAGCCATAGGCCAGACGAAACATAATTAATACAAATATCTAAGTCATCTTTAAAAGGCCTAAATAGCAACAAAGAGGTCCAGACCATAAGACTAGGCCAGGCCAAAAACTTCCTATTACACCACTCAGCTTAGAAAAAGTATTGGTGTAGTTAGGATGCCCTGTCCATCCCTTTATGAGTCCATCTTCTCTCTCCCAGGCAGCAATGCTGAGTTTGTTGATTTAGCTAAACTATCTAAAATTGCTAAGCGCTTTCTCAAATTTTAATAGCATGAACATTGTTTTCCTAAAAAAAATCAAGCTTTTACTTCTCCAGTTTAGAAGGGGAAGGGTGCTTGAGTGAGTGGACCCCAAGGTGTTCTAATGTAGATAGTGTACTGCTAGCAGGACGCAGGAGAGGCGTGCCACTCGGTGCACAGAACACTGGAATCCCAGACCCTCTCAGAACTTCAGTTTCCACAGATGTTTGATCTGGCACCAGAACTTCATCTGAAACAATATAGTTTTTGTTCTAGTTTTTCTTTTCTTTTCTTTTCTTTTTTTTTCTTTTCCCTTCCTTCCTTCCTTCCTCCCCCCCCCCCCCTTTTGACAGAAGTTCTCACTTTCTAAAGCCCAGGCTGGCCTCGAACTTGGTAATCCTTTTGTCTCAGGGTCTTCAGTGAGCTGGCAGGAGTTCGTCATCTCATCTGGTTGCTTCTCCCAATATGTTTTAAATTATTTAATTGTAATTCTTTTTATTATTGTGTCTGTGTATATATATGTTTATGACTCATGCATGTAAATGAAGTGCAGCATGTACGTGGAGATCAGAGGAAAACATTCAGAGTTTATCTTTCTTCTTATACTGTGGGTTCTGTATTTAGGCTAGCACAGTTTCTGTTGCTGAGATAAAATATCTTGACCAAAGGCAACATAGGGAAGAAAGAGTTTATTTGGACTTAATGGTTCTGGGGTGGGGGAAGACCCTGATGGTGGGGAGGGCATGACATGGTGGTAGGAAAAGGAGGCAGGCTATTCACAGTTTTTTCCACACATAGGAAGCAGAGAGAGACTAGAAGTGGGAAGAGGCTATATACTTCCTAAAAGTTTCCTCCACATTCTTAAAGATTCATGACCTATTCAGACAGAGCTCCAGTGGTTGACCAAGTTTATGTCTGAACCCCTGGGGGACTTTGGCCCTTCAAACCACCATTTATGGCAAGTGCTTTTACTTACCGAGCCATCTCTCCAGCCCCCACTGTGTTTTTAGACTACATATTTAGTGTGTATCTGGATTAGTACTGTAGAAGTAGTAATGTGCTTGGTCAGAGAGTGCTGTCGCAGCCTTCTAGCACACTGTTAAACACAGTGCGTGTTCTTGAATTCATTTGCAGTCCAGAGAGAGTCTGAAACCTGAAGCCACCAAGTTGGGATTTATATAGAGCACTGTTGTATCGTACATCCAACAGTTCTGGCTCCTCAAGGCATCTTTATTGCTGTTCTGCATTTTTTACCAAGAGACAAATCTAGTAAAAAGCTTTAAAGAAAATGGGATTTTCTTACGAATTAAATTTGAGGAATATGGTGTTCTTCATAACATGAGGGATTAGTCAGACTTTGAGAAATCATAGTAGGGTTGATATGTTTTACCAGATGTGTTTACAACTGCTCTGTTTGCTATGGCCACATCTAGTGGCTAAAACATGACCATGTAACATAACCAGTACTGCGCTTTTTCTTTTAGTGAAGAAGCTGTGGCTGTTCCTAGAAAAAGGTTATCACCCAGTAAGAGGATTCAGAACCTTTGTCTCATAACTTAAAAAATGACTTTTCGATTACTGTGCTTTCTCCCAATTTTAGTTTCCCTAGTTTCTGCCTCTGGATGAAAAGACACCCAGAACATTCGTTCAGCCCTTGTGTTTTGCCAGTATTACCCTCTTCTCTTCGATGAAAATAGTTTTGTTTTTTCTGGTGATAAAAGCAATGTACTCATTAAAAAATGTAATGCAAAGAAAAAATAATTTAACCCTTAACAAGAGTAATCCTGTCTCCTTTTAAACAGAGTTGCAAACTTCTCTGCTTTATCTGATAATACAAATATTATTTCTGAAGCAAATTCTTTTTCACCAACCCTCCCCACTCCTGCTTCCCATGCCCACACGCACACCCGATTTCTTGCCTTTTTGAAATCTCTGCCAGCCACCAGGGAGCCTTTGGAAAACTGCCCTGGCTGCTCAGAGTCAGGGCTGCACAACAAGCTTTTGGCTCTGGTGGCTGCCAGCAGCCACAATCCTGGAGTCTCTGGGCACCATCCCAGCCAGCCATCTCCAGAGACAGCCCGAGTTGTAGGATGCCAGGCCTTCTGGCCCTTGCTTTCCTTTGAATGCTTCAAGGATATGAGGCCTTTGTCTCCAGGAGACACATTGGCCAGATGCACACACAATTCATTTTCTTTCCGGATGGGGTCCTGTTTGATCTGTGATTTAGGTGTACAGAAGCCTGGCTTAAATCCTCCATGACCTTTGCCTGGCAGTGTTCATCTTCAGATCACTTGGGACTAGTGACCATAGCAATTCTAAAACAGAGATAAAGGAATTCCTTTTTTTTCCTTTTTCTGCTGAAATTCATTCTTCCTTTTCTTGGGTTGATTGATGCCTCAGACTTCTTTTGTAGTGCTGAGGATTGAATCGAGAAACACATGCATGCTAAGCAAGTGCTCTAGCACCAAGCAATGCCTCCAGCCATGCCTTACCTTTAGATCCTAGTCTAGCTTTGTGTATTAGCTTTCCATTGTTCTTACTGCAGTACCTTAGAGGAGCACTTTAAATGAGGAAAGATTTTGCTTCATGTTTTCTGTCCGTCATGATAGGGAGGGCATGCCAGAATAGTATATTTATGGTGATGATAACATGCGGCAGAGGCTGTTCGAATCTCAGAAGACCAAGAGGCTGTGTAAGACAGGAAATAGATGCAGATAATAATAAACCCTTAAGAACCTGCCTCCAGTGACCTACTTCTACCAGCTAAGCCCCACCTCCTAAAGGTCCTACAACCTCCACAAAATGTGCCCCTTTATGGGGAACAAATAACTGTGCTAAGCATATGAAGGCCCTTTCACATTCAAAAACTTACTTTTGCTTTTTAGTTTGCTTTAGTCAGTCTCTCTCTCTCTGTCTCTGTCTGTCTCTCTGTTTCTGTCTCTCTCTCTCTTGTTGTGGGTTTTAGAGACAGGGTTTCTCCATGTAGCACTAGTTGTCCTGAAACTCACTTTGTAGACCAGGCTGGCTTAGAACTCACAGAGATCTATCTGCCTCAGCCTCCTGAGTGCTGGGATTAAAGGTGTGTGGCCACTACACCAGACCACTTTAGTTTCTTATTAGAGTCCAATTTGAGCAAGGCCATGGTATGTATGTGCATAACACACTGAGTTTGCCTAGCTGAGAATAGTCACATGGTATGATCTACCTGCTGCATTACTGTGGTGGCCTTGAATCAGTAGACCAGAGGGGAGCAGAAGTCGGGCTGAAAAGCTTTGCTTTCTTTTTATCCAGTTCATCCCTGGAGGTTGGAGATTTTTATCTGTGTGCTCATTACTGAATCTCTATTCCAGCAACCAGATCAGGCCACAGCCTCTGTATACTGTGTATTCAATAGTGATTTCTTTTTAACTGCTAGGCACAGTGATCTAGTTAGGGTTTCCATAGCTGTGAAGAAATATCATCACCAAAAGCAAGCTGAGGAGGAGCTTTATTTGCCTTACCCTTTCACATCTTAGTCCATCACTGAAGGAAGTGGAGACAGGAACTCAATTAGGCAGAAACCTAAAGGGAGGAGCTGATGCAGAGGCCATGGAGGGTGCTGCTTATTGGCTTGCTCCTCATGGCTTCTCTGCCTGCTTTCTTATAGAACCCAGGACCACCTGCCCAGAGATGCCACTACCCGTGAAGAGCTGGGTTCTTCCCCATCAATGACCAAGAAAATGTCCCAGAGCCTTATTATTAGCCTGATCTTATGGGGGCATATTCTTAACTGAGGCTCCATTTTCTCTGATAACTATACTTCGTTATCAGAGAACTGATAAATGATGTGTGATATCTTTCTATATGCTGTGAATATGCTTTATGACCATTGGTTATTAACGAAGATGCTTTGGCCTATGGCAAGGCAGCTTAGATGCAGGCAGGAGATCCAAGCAGAGATAAAGAAGAGAAGTTACAGGCTGCTGCACAGGAAGCAAGAAGTGATGGGCACAGGTAAAGCCACAGAACACGTGGCAGTACATAGATTAATAAAAATGGGTTGAGTTGGGTTATGAGAGCTAGTTGTCATAAGCCTGAGCCATAGGCCAAACAGTTTGTAATTAATATAAGCCTTTGAATAATTATTTTATAAGCAGTTGCAAGCCCACAGGTGGGAGAGATTTGTTTGGGCCTTGGGCCTGGATGGGCTAGAAAACATCCGACTACACTAGACAGTGGTGGCACATGCATTTAATCCCAGCACTCAGATGGCAGAGGTGAGTGGATCTCTGAGTTCAGAGTCAGCCTGGTTCACAGAGTGAGGTCCAGGACAGCCAACTATACAGAGAAACCCTGTCTTGAAAAACAAAAACCCAAAACGAAACTATAGTTGTGTTAAGTTGACATACAGTTAGCTGCTACACTCTGAGAGTGCCATGAAAAAGAAGGTGGGACCAGACCCCTCCCCCCATGGAGAAGACAGACCATTGTCATGGAGACCACAAGAAAGAGTGGTGGCAGTAGGGTGGAATGGAGGGAATAGGGTGGTATGTGAGACGGGGGACTGTTGATCAGGAATGCGACATGCATGAGGTTATAATGAGGATGTTGTAGATGCAGAGGATCAGAGTGGAGATGGAATGTGTATTCTGTGTTGAAAGGAAATCTAGTGGGTGGCTTTAGTGGACTTGGGCTGGAGGGAAAGGCTGGCATCAGTTTAAAAGGCAAGATGGGCTTGATCTAGAGCTAGGAGTCTGGGTTTCAGGAGTCCACATATCCTCAGAGCACAGATTTCTGTCCATCCTCACAGATTATAGCTTACTCATGACCTTAAATCTGCCCAGGTGCAATAATTAATAGTCCCCCCACACACACACTTTCATTCTGTTAGCAAGTAAGAAAGCTGACGTGGAAGGAGAATGTGTGTTTTCCGTAGGAAGACAGTGAGTAATGGAACAGCCATGGAATAGAGACAGAGAGAAAAGGGAATCTGACATTAGAGAGTGTATTTAAACCCGTGTTCTATTGTTTAATACTAATAATAGCATGTGGCTCCAGATACCATGCCCTTCCTCAAGAAGAACAAAAGATGTCATGTGACCTGTCCTGTGAAGAACTTGCAACTGTGCCTAAAGATGATATCGGCATGGATTTTATATGTGGGCCTGCTCTAATCACAGAGGGAGGAAGATAAGGCCATGTGCTGACAGGAGCTGAGGGAAGGATGACGTGGATTTGCAGTCCAAGGGAAAGAGATGATGCCCAAGACAAGTCCTTCAGTGCCGCCTCCACTCCCGAGGCCTTTGTCTGCATGTGCCCTAGAGAGGCTGTGGCTGGAGTTAGGAATTTCAGTGAAGAAATTGGGGGGGGGGGGGACTGATGCTGTTTTATTGGGGAGGAGACTCCAGAGACTGCAAGTTTTTCCCATGGAAACTGCTGAGTGATTATTACCCTCTGCATCGTGAATGTTCTGTTTCAATTTATTATGGCTTGCATAAACTTGAGGGCTGCTTTGAGACTCTTAACTACTATTTATAACAGGATTTCTGTAGGAAAATGCATTCCAAGTCTCCAAAAAGTAAATTGCAAAGGAATTTTGGAATGTAAATTTTATGTTTGTGGATAGCCATTCGTCTGGTTGTTTGTATTTGAAAGTATTAAGATATTCTGGTTGATCCAGCAGCTCCCCAAAAAGCTACTGGACCCCTTCGTTATATTTGAGTGGACTTAGGTTAAGAATGCCTTGCGGTAAGAAAGAGTTTAAACTTGAGATATTTACTGTTCTGTGTGTGCCTGTTTTCGTGCCATGGTTTATAGGCGGAGGCAGAGAGCAGCTCGTCAGTGCCAGTTCTCTCCTTCCCCATGGAGGTCCTGGGGCTTGAGGCCACACTACCACTGAGCCCTTTCTCTTCCCCAAGAGCCTTCTGAGTTTTAGTGTCTGCATTCTGGACACCAACTTTAAAGTGCCCTCATATGAGTCTTTCCTTCTAACTTTTTTTCTGTTTAAATGAGATCATAAGTGAAAGAACTTGCTCAAGATCCTAGGACTACTGACCGAAAGAGCAACTCTCCTTTGCCACTCTGGTGGTTTTTTTTTTTTTTTTTGGTTTTGTTTTGTTTTTGTTTTGTGTGTGTTTGTGTGTGTGTGTGTTTGTGTTTATTCCATTTACTAATCTTTCATAACAGTTTGCATGCACAACTCTTCCAAGTTATCTCTTGATCACACACCCCCTATTTTGTGTCTTGCGCTTCTGTGCTCATGCCTAGAGTCGATAGTAGCTGTGGGAGTAGATGAAGGAGAAAGGCAGTTTGGGGGATAGTTTGGCTTGTGTGAAGTTTCTTCACAATTCCTGTGTATGTCTGTTCTGTAGAATTCTGCTTGGGAAAACATGCTGCATGTTCATATATGCACTTCTTGGTTAAAATAGGTGGTGATTCTTAGAATTAGATTTCAAGTGGAAAGTCAAAGACATGAGAATTACTCTTAAAAATCCTTTCAAAATATGTGTTAATGTGTGCCTGTGGGGGAGGTCAGAGGACAGCATCATGGAGCCAGTCGTCTTTATCTATGGCTTGTATAGCTTCCAGGAATTGAACTTGGGTCACCAGGTCTTTCTGGCAGACATATTTATAAAGTAGACTGTACAAGATTTCGTTCTTTGAGCTAGACAATGGGAAGAAAGCCAAGTTTCTGTCAGAGCTTCCTATCTTGAGGAACTTTCAGATCTCTAGAGCTAAGAAGGGAAATGAATGAAGAATTAAATGTTTCTGCATGTTTGTAGGGGTTTATTCAATTCTTCTTTTCTGTCAAAAATTTTAAATTAATAAGTGCACTGTGTGTGTGTGTGTGTGTGTGTGTGCACCTGCCACAGCATGGTGGAAGTTGTATGCCACAGGATGCATGTGGTCATGGTGATAGTAATGTCTGGGAGTTTTCTCCCCTTCTCCTTTATAGGTTCTAGGGATCAGGTGGTCAGGCTTGGTGATAAGCACTGTGATCCTTTGCATTAAATATTTATAGCCTTAATATATGCTAGTTAAGTTTGTTTTATGGGTTTAAATGGGTTGATTTATATGAAACTTTCTAGCAGAGTCTATAGAATAGTAGATTTGAATATTTATGGCTTTTTATTTCTTTGATTTTGCATTTTGTATTTTGAGAAGCTCTGGCTTCCTTGGGACCCGACTGGCCTTAGACTCAGAGAGATCTGCCCATCTCTGCCTCCTAAGTGGCTGGGAGCAAAGGCATGCCCCACACCTGTTTGTTAGATCTGAATTTAAATATTATAAGCTGTTTCATACTCTAGTGATCAGGCAGAATTTTCCATGCTTTGATGCTCCTCTTCCCTTTTTCCAGTTTGATTTTATACTGGTTTTGTGAGTCAGGGTTCCTCTGTAACAGCCTTGGCTGTTAAAGAACTCTCTCTGTAGACCAGGCTGCCTTTGAACTCATAGAGATCCACCTGCCTCTGCCTCTCAAGTGCTAGGATTAAAGGCATATGCTACCATGCGTGGCATATTTATTTTTATGTACATTGGTGTTTTGTCTGCATGTATGTCTGTGTAAGGGTACCAGATTTTCAGGAGATACAGACAGTTGTGAAATGCCATGTGGGTTCTGGGAATTGAATCTGAGTCTTCTGGAGAGCAGCAGGTGTCTTAACCATTGAGCCATCTCTCCAGCCCTTCCCCCCAACTTGATTTTTAACTGCTATAAGATGGGAGATAGTGTTCATTCTTGTTCTGATGATTTTAGGATGAACTGAGTGAGGTCATTGACATTAAGGATCCAGATTTCACCCCTGTGACTGAACGAAGGCAGAAACGCTTGGCTGCTGAGCTGGCCAAATTTGACCCGGATCATTATCTGTGAGTATTAACTTTTGTGGTGTTAAATAGTTATTTAACACTTATTTAAATTTTTTTTCAGAATCTTTGAGTATATGTATGTGTTTGTGCAGTTATGTGTCCATGGAGGCCAAACCTTGACATTGAGTAACTTCTTCAGTCACTCTGCTTTATTTCCAGAGACAGGGTCTCACTGAATACAGAACTCACCCATTCAGCTAGTCTAGCTCATCAGACCTCACCAGTGAGCTCCACAATCTGCCTATCTCTGTCTTCCCTGCTCTGGACTATAATGCCGGGTATCTGAACTCAGGTTCTTGTGTTTGCATGGCAAGCACCCTACTGAATGAACCATCTCCCCAGCCCCTCAGTGTCCTAGACATATGTGTATGATCCTGGAACTATTGAAGGCACTATCTAGGATTCACATTTCACCTGACCTGTAATGGCTGCACATACATGGCCTTTGTAAACTTGCTACTTAGTTTATACTAGCAATGGAGAACTCTTAATTCTCTAGCGGTTTTCTCACCAGACTTCAGAATGTAGAACTAATGAGAGTATTTGTTTGTACTTCTTTCAAGTAGAGTTTTTATTGTGGTTATTTGTGTATATAAATGAATATATCTTGATTTACATAAGAATCCACATCTACATGTCTGCATTTCTTGCTGGTCCGGGATCTTCCTAGAATTTGCACCTCTAGTGTAAATAGTTACTCTCTGGTAGAGTATCATTAGAACCTGATCCTGGTTGTGCTGTATTTTCCACCTGCATTTGCTGCAACCTTTGCTGTAATCAGAACTATACTTGCATAAGGAACTTAGCAAAGTAGATGTGCTGTCTTTTACTGGCCAAGACAGCAGCACTTTTTTTGCATTTGTCTTGGATCTTGAATACCTGGCTCTCCTAGGGTATGTGGAGAATGAATATAATTTATATGTTTATGTATTATCTGTTATTTTTCCCAGGCTCTGGGCCAGTGATTTAAAAACTGTTACCCATATAACTAGAATCACCACTTCCCAATATTTTTGTACAATGTTTTCATCTTACTAAGTCCCTTCAGGATTATTTCATTTCATTTTCACAAGGAGGAAAGAGGTGAAGGGACTTGCCCAGGGTCACACCACTACTAAGTGAGTTGGGTAAAACTTGAAAAGAGGCTCCGCTTGTCACTCTGTGTTTCCCTTTTATGTACACTATTCCACTTGAAGTGCCATTGCTCTTGTGATTAACATTCTCTCTCCTGTGACCCAGTGGGATACTAATTGGAATAGCAGAAATGAATCCTGTGATGTGCAAATGGAATGAGTGATGTGTGGTGATGAATGGCTGAACTGTTGAACATCCTAAGGGAAGCTGGGAGAGAGGGCTCTGTCATACTGTGGAGGACAGCTGAGAGACTCAGCTCCATTTAGACTGCCATTTCTAATTACTTTTATCTCTTCAATGGTGGTTTTAAAGGTCCACTGAAGAGTAATTTGGAGAAACCCATTTAGATCATGCTGAATATTTAAAATAGAAATTTCATTGTCAGCAAATTCCTCAGCCAGTATGAAAACAGAATGAGCTTTCCAAGGCTGAAATTTCAAGTGGGAGGGAGCTTAATTAGAAGAACGGCCTAGAAGAGTACGCTTACGGCCTGAGAGGGTTAGGACATTGAAATTTATAGTTGGCAGCATGATAGTCTAAGCTGGCCCTGCTTCCTCCATTTCCTGTGCTCTTTTACAGAAGCTTCTTTTCTCTAGAAAAATTTAATTACATTTGAGAGAAGGAAAGAAAGACAAGTGTGTGTGTGTCTGTGATAGAATGTTTATGTGTGCGTATGTTTGTATGTGTGTCTGTGTGTGTGTATGTGTGTACCTATGTCATAACACATAGAGCAATTTGCAGGACTGGAATCTCCCACCATGTGGGTTCCCAGGGATTGGACTCAGGTTGTCAGGCTTGGTAAATGCCTCTCTCTAGCCACTGAACCATCTCACTGGCCCCAGAAGCTCATCTCCTTTAATAGTTCTCATGGAATATTCTTTCCATTTCTTAAGGGATGGTTCTCAGTGGAATGATGCCAGGTTTTGAAAGGACTTCAAGAAAACAAATGTGATTTTTACCCTAACCAGGACAGAGTGAGGCCGACTGCGTATAAGGAGGAATTTAAACATTTCAAAGTGAAATCTAGCTATGTTTGGGTTCTGACTATTTTGAAATCTGTTGTAAAATCAGGATGTAATGCAGTTTGATTATTCTTTTAGGATGTTCTATAACCTGAGGAAGTGATGTTGTGGTGAGCTGTAAATATCATTGTTTCTGATTCTTCTCTTTTAATCATTTATTCCTTTTGAATATCATTTTAGAATTATTTATTTATTCTCGCATGTGTGTAAGTGCAGGTGTGTACCATGTCATCAAGTGGCAGAGGACATTTTCAGGGTTTAGTCTTCCTTTTTCCACCATGGGTTCCAGGCATCAAACTCTGCTCATCAGCCTTCAGAGGCAGTCACTTTTACCTGTAAGTCCTATGCTGGCTTGGGTGTTATTTTAGAGTCTGTAGACAGTATCTTCAAGTATTCTGCAGTAACCTTTCACCTTTGTATATGGCCAAATGTTTGTATTTCTTTTCCATAGGATATTGTTGTGTTGTTTTTTTTTTTTGCCTGCATTTATTTTTAATTCTTAGAAAAAAATATCATAACCAATTTATAAAATCTTGCTTATTTCTTTGGTGAGAAAAAAGGATTTAACCAACATTTTAAACATCTGTGAGAAAATAAAAAACAAAAATATTCAAGTCTTTTTTTGGAATGTCATTTTAAATTGTGGTAGATTTCCATTATTAGGAAAGAGGTTGCTACATTGATCCACTTTATTGATGTATTGAGTAGATTTCAATTAGGATTTGGGAGGCTGGAAGGGGTGGCCATTTATTGTCTCTGTGATTCCTCTCCTCCATGTTTCTGGCACTCTTCTCACATGGCTTCTAGTAGCTTCTTCTCTTGACCACCTGACGGCCTTCTGTCTGGACTTCACCGGATCTGTCAACTGTGAGATCAGCATGGTGGCTGATGCTCTCAAGTGAAATCTGCCTCCACCCATGCTTGGTGTTCTTTGGCTTCAAACAGAAGCTTCTCTCTCCTTAGAGTGATATCAAAAGTTCTCTTTGATCTAGACCCTGTTCTTCCTGTCAGTTCACCTTTGCCCCTCCTTGTCCATGCTTTATACTAAGGCAGCAGCTGATGTTTGTATTTCCATGGCCCTGCTGCTTCTCTCAGGCCACCTTTGTTCTTCTTTGCACGTGCTTTATGCTGAGGCAACAGCTGATGCTTGCATTTCCCCCGCCCCTCATGTACTTCTTCCATGTGTGCTAGACCTTTGCTGGCTTTTCTCCCCTGCTTCATTTTGTGAATAACTGGCCTCCCAGGCTGTGCTCAGATATCACTTTCATAGACCTTTGCCTGGGTGAGGATGTTCCCCTGTGTAGCACACTTAAAACACACACACACACACACACACACACACACACACACACAGAGTCTCTCTCTCTCTCTGCTTTTTAAATGTCTGCATTTGTTGTATCTGTGGTTCTGATTAAGTAGTAGAATCCTTGTGGCAGGTTGTTGGTCTTATTGTCACTGTGTGTGTATGGAGGACATTCAGTGAGTCCAGTGGCATTTTACAATGTGAAAATAATTGATTGTGGAAAGTAGATGGTTAGTCAGTCACAAATTATATTCATGCAACTCTTAATTCCTAGACAGTGTAAAGATAAACCATTAGCTGGGCCTGATGGTGCAGGCCTACAATTCTAGGTTCTCTGGGGGCTAGGGCAGTAATGAGGACTATGATGAAGCTAGTGTAATGTTTCGAGATCACAAGTTCAAGGCCTGCCTGAGCTATTGTGTGAGTTCAAAGCCATGTAGGCAACTTAGTGAGACTGTCTTAAATGAAAAATAAAAAGCAGGCTATGGATTAGGACTGTAGCCTAGTGGTGGAGTACTTGCCTGTCATTCATAAAACATGAGAGTCACCCTCCGGTGCAATATAAAAACGGAAAACAGAATAACCCATCACAGTTTGCATTCTTGGAGTGATATCTGAGAATTTTTATTCAAAATATTGTTTATCATTTGAAAGGGTTTTCCTGGGGCAGGAGGATGGAGAGGTGGTTGGGTGCCCCTCTTCAGGGTGGCTCTTTCCCTATGTTCTCAGTGCTTCCATGTTCCCCTGTCTCACCAGGATTCTTTCCTCTTCCCTGGTCACAGTGCTTATGTCTCTGCGTCCCTCTTGGGTATTAGCCTCGTGTGTCCGGCTGCCAATAGGATAGCTGTGTATTTACATGCCCTAGATGGATACATCAACCTTAACCTGTCTTAGGCAGAAGCTATTATCCATTTCCTCAAGTCTTTCCACCTCTTGTGGCACTGTCTCCATGAAGGGCACTGCTGTCCCCTGCATTGCTGAGCCATAGTCCTGGCCATTGCTTTGATTTTCAAAGTTTCCCAGCCCTCCTTGTTAAGGACCCTACCTTCTACCTATATGTCAGACCACCTAATTTCCTTCCTGTTCTCTGCCACCTCCCATTCCAGCACAGATTCTGCTTCTTTAGAAGTGTCCCTGGAAGATGCATGCCCTGTGCTCAGTGACCTTAGAGGTAATTCTGGTATAGCTTTCGGGTGTGTCCAGCCTTTTAGCTTTGTCACCTACAAAGCTCACAGTCAAGAAGCAGGCAATGAGTTACAGATGGGTGTTTGTGTATGCATACAGACTTATGTGTCTATATGAAGCAAATTTTCATTATTGTCGAGTCTCATTGGTAGCTACTCTGGGATGTGTTTAGCCTGTAGGCCCTGGATCAGGCATGCTGGAAGGTTGTTATATGTACCTTATCAGTCTTTCTGATTTTATAAAAAGATTCCAGTTTCTTACTTGAAAAATCTAAAGTGCGTGAGGTCATTAAACCATTATTGCTTTGCGAAAGCAACTGATTCCTTGAGTTTCTAGTCAAATGACATATACATGGGAACTCTAGAAAGACTTAGACTTTGCTGTTCTTCCCCAGGATTACCATTTCAGCTTTGAAGGCAAGATCATGTGATTTCTGAATGTGGCCTCTAAAAAGAGCTAGAGGTGTATTTTGAATGTATTTTTCATTTTTTTAGTTAAAAATGAGAAAGTACAAAAAAGTCCCAAAGACTGGGGTTTTCTGATTTTTACAAAGGTTATTTTCATAAGATTAGCATAGCCAAATAAAGTAGCTGGCATTTTAGTAAAAAGTATTTATGCTGAAGAGTGTGTTTCAGAAAGAGAGAAAGAAAGAGAGAGAGAGAGAATATGAATAGGTATCTCAGCCTTTGTGGAAACGCAGTGTCTTGAATTGGTTTGCTTGTTCACTGCTGGGTCTGAACGGTCTTTCCTGTATCATAACGTCACTCATAGCTGCTGCTCACAAAGCCAGCATTGGCTCTAGGCTGTAGTTCAGTCAGTGTTCAGACTCACTTCAGCTCCGCTGAGATAGGATGAGAGCTCAGGTAGGACAGCGCTTCCATGTGCTTCCTGTGTCAAAGGTCAGAAACGATGGCTGTTCCTTTCGGTCGCCTTTTTATGGGATTAATAACCATGAAGAAAGTCAGCACAAGACTCAGTCTTCCTTCAGATTGTATTTTGAGTTTATATAATCTGTGCAAATGTGGTAAATTAAGATTTTTTTTTAAGAGGAAAGAATAAAAACGGCTGTAATCTGATGTAACAATCCCATTTGTTTTTGAGCAGAGCTGACTTCTTTGAAGATGAGGCAGTTGAGCAGATTTTGAAGTACAACCCTTGGTGGAATGAAGCACATGCACAAATGATGGCCTCTTTGGGAAAGAGCCAAGAGCAAGGGGATGACGCTGCATTAGGTAAGAAACTCAGGTTTTCCATTGTGGTCATTTGGGATTTTTAAAACTCACCACTGTGCCAGTACACTGCCCTTCACGTTTTATGGCATGATTTTAATCGCCTTTCCTTGTGAAAATGGGATTTTTGGTCGCTAATTCTGCCTTGTGGGTTTTCTTTTCTTTACTGGTAGATCTGAGCTGTAAGGTACTATATTGCCTGCACTGCTAACTCAGGTTCCAGGTCTTAGTCCTGTGCTTGAAAATTCCATACTAAATCATTCAGCTTCTGTTAGTTGGAAAATTCTTATGAAATAGATTTTACCTTAGACTCCCTGGTGTCCCTTTAAGTCTTTAATTGATTTATCTTTAGAAAACTAAGGATATTGACACACATAACATTTATGGTTGAAGAATCTGCTTGAGAGATATGACCATGCCCTTGTGCTGGGGACACCTGGTTATGAGTAAGGGAGACAAAGAGACTCATTTCCTTCCCTCCAGTGAGCGGATTAGATGTAGCCTCCTCTGTTTATTCTCAGGTAGTTATATGAGGAAGCTAGAATAGCTGTCTTTCCATTGTAGTTTCCAGAGAATGGTGAAACAGTTTATACTGGAGAATGCTGAGGTGGGGATTTTATAAGCTACAAGAGGTGACTGTCCCATGTGAACACAAGAATTACCCAGAGTCCTTTCTTGGGTACGTATATTCTCATCATTGTCCAACACAAGCTGGTTGTTCTAATCTGTATAGTAGAGTCAGAATGGTGTCAGTTAGATCAGAGTAGGAGTCCCACGCTATCTGATAACGCTGATTTGCCCTTTCTTTATATACTAAAACTAAATTTCAACATTTAATGGAGTACATAGGTAAGAATATATATTCTGAAGAATATTAAATGGAGTATAAACCTTTTGTGAAATATTAGTTTAAGGTGTGTTAAATTGGATTATGCTGTAGAACATTTGTCTAATGCTGCAAAGATGTGCTACATTCTTTTATGCTGCATTTGTTCAACTCTGTAAGGCTGTGTTACTGTGCCTGTCTAAACACCTGATTGTCAAATAAAGCACTGAATGGCCTATAGCCAATCAGGAGAGGGATAGGCAGAGCTGCTAGGCTGAGAAAATAAATAGGAGGAGAAATAAAAACCTGGGCTTGAGAAAAGGGAAGAGAAGGACACAGGGGCCAGTCACACAGTCGTGTTGCACAAATTCTGAAACTGAGAGCCAGATATGGGGGAAAGGCTGAGATATCAAAGATAGGAAACACCCCAGTCAAATCTCACCCAGCTGTCTTCTAGCTTCCTCAGCCTTACTCCTCATGGCTTCTACGGCCTTAATCTGTCTTTCTATGCCTGCCTTAAATACCTTCTTCACCCAGTTGTTTTACATCCAGTTAAGATTAAAGGCATAAAGGCGGGTGGGCTACTACAATTTGGTAGTTAGCCTTGAACTCACAGAAAGACAGAAAGATCTCTGTCTCTGGAGTTATAGGGATTAAAGGCGTGGCACCACCACTGCCTGCCTGGGACCCTGGAACTCCCTCTGTAAACCAAACTGGCCTCAAACTCAGATCTGCTGGGATTAAGGCGCAAGTCACCATCCTGGATATTCCCTGTGCTGGGATTAAAGGTGTGAATTACCACTGTCTGACCTCCTGGATTGACTGTGGGTGGATCTGTTCTCTCATATTCCAGACTAGTTTTATTAAATATACAACATATTACCACACAGCCAGCTATGGAGTATGGAGGAAAGAAAGATGTGGATTAAAGAAAGGTAAAAAGACCAGAGACAAAATGTAGTTAAAGAGAAATGGAATAATTTAAGTTAGAAAAGCTGGCTAGAAACAAGCCCAGCTAAGGCCGGAATTCCTAAGTAAGAATAACTCTCTGTGTATTTGTTTGGGAGCTGGTGATGGTCCCTCAAAGAGTAAAACATAAAAAATAAATAAAATAATCTAACTACATGTTCCCTCCCCAAGTTTCTTCTCCTAAATGCAATTACTGTTTGACAGTTTTGAGTGTATTTCAAACTAAATTTCTTTTTGTGTTGACTGTCAAAGCCAAGGCCTTATATATCCTAAACACACAGTTTACCCCCAAGCTGCACCCCTCCCCCCAAGCTGCATTCCTAGTCTGGGGTATTTCTAGAGTACAGATAACACATCTAAATGTGCTGTGATTGTCAACTTGCCATCTTGGTTTTGGGTTGTACTGAAGGTTGAAAATCTTCCACATGAGCATACCCAGATAATTCAACTTTTCTTGTACATGAAAATTGCTGGCTGCTGTCCTAGGCCATATTTCTTACATGGCTGGGGAACATTTGGGCTGTATTCCTGGCAGTTATTTGGAGTTAGCTATTGCTCTCACTGATAGACAGGAGGCATTTTTACCTCAGTCTGACTGAAGTGGTTATTTTGTCTTCTGCATCAGTTCCTAACAATTGTCTTCAAGCAGTCCAGCCCGCTGCTACCCACTCCTTTTTATTCTAGCGTGTGGTATAGTGATTGTCATATAATAGACATTAGGAATAGTTTATTAAATATTTTTGTGTTTAAGCGTTGTTAGGTAATTTCTGCCAGAGTGAAAAGTAACTTCAGAGTGAATTGTAACTTCAGAAACTAGACTCTAAGTCTGGGTGTCTGTGCTGGTGTTTTTGGTGTGTTCTGTGGTTATATTTGATGTGCTTAGGACTGCCTCCCCGACTCACAGACCTGCAGATGGAGCCTTTCTAACTCAATTTGGGTCATTAATGATAAGCTAAGGAGGTCTGAAGAACTTTGCTCATGAAGGTGAGCTGCGCTCCTCCATTTCGGAGGAGTTTAGTGAGGTGGTGTGAGGAGAAGCTTGTGGCTGCGTAGTTTAGTTTTCTCTCCACCAGAGTGAGCTAGTTACCCTAAAAATCAGAACTCATCCCCTCTCATTTTGGTTCTAGCTGGCTCTCCTTTAATAATGGCAGTGTGTTCTGAGGCTGGGTCTCCATGTCAGCAGTGCTTTGAGTTAAGGTCTTCTGTATGTTTAGCAGATTGAGCCAGTGTTTTGCCTTTTAACCGCTGGCTCCCGACCCTTTCTCTGACTCACGGCTTGTAGCCAGGCTGGTGGTTCAGGCAGTCAGCTATTTGGTGATTCATTCTAGAAGTCACCTTTCAAAACAACAAGGGTATGGGATCAAAAGTGGAAGAACTTGAGCTGGATTGAACAGGAATGGTCTCCTCCATTGTACCAGGTGTAAGGTTAAGTATAGGCCGGACATGGCTGAATGTGAGGCTTGCATTTAACTTCCCAGTCACTGCCAGCTGAGTGAGCTTGCAGCCTTGGGTTGCTGTGGAAATCTTCTGCCTCCCTCCGAGCTGCCATCAGGATTGAATGAGGCTGTGTGTGTGAAAGCCTCACTGCATTGTGAATGATAGAGATTATTGTTAGAGTGAACTCAATGGCAGGAGAGCCAGGAATTGAATGACTTCTCTGTCAAAGTGCCATTTTTGTACATTTTACAAATCTTTAATGGGTAAGTCCTGTGTTAATGAGATTTTTCTACCATTTTATTCTTATTCAAATATTTGAGCTGCCCAGAACTGGAGGAATGAACTGGTGTGTGGAAGTAGGAGAGCATATAGGGGGAAGAAAGAAAGGAACTAGATTTACAGTCCATTTACCAAGATACATGGTGCTGCCGTGTCTCTCACCGCCTCCCGATTGTCTGTCCTTCTGTCCTGCTTTGTGTCATACGTGAGATAGGACAGAGCAGGTGTACGGGTGCATCTTGGAGTCATCCTTCATTGTACTGTGGTGACCTGCTTTGTTTTGAGTTCTAGACATGCTGTGGGTGATAAACTTGGCTCCTGGTTTTGCTTGTGTGGGGACTCTGGTCATATTTATTGGAACCCAGAGTCACAGAAGGGAGTCTGTGATTAACATCTTGAGCTTTATAAAGATCCAGATTTTCTTCCCCAAAGGCTTCTGAATGGCAGTGTTAAATGCTGTGCTCCCTGGGAGCTCCGGTTTCATGAGGACAGACTCACCACATTTCCCAAGTTGTCTTTCAGTGGTTAACGTCAGCCCGGGAGTCTTGGCACATAATTGCTTGTTATGACACCACATAACATTTACAGTCCATGAAGTTCCTTGCAGGGCCATCCTGTTTGGCACCAGTGAGCCCTTGAGTGTTTGTGGAGATAACTGGCAGTGTCAGCTTTGAAAGTGGTGGAACAGCAGGGCTGCCCATTTAGTTGAAGGCTTGAATGCAGCTCAGTCCTTGATCTTTTTCCAGTACATGTACAGTGTAATACACAGATCTGTGTTACTCAGAGGAGCAGATTATGGATGACTGAATCACTGATCCAGACAACACAGGGATGTTTAGGAGGGGGATTTAAAAAGGGAGAGAAGGTTTAAAGTAACAAAATCCAAAGGAATTTGGGAGAAAGACCAAGTACCTCACCAATACCTTGCCATCTTCATAGGGCTTCTTTGCAGATCTCAAATAGGTCAGTGAGGTTGCTAATGTTGGAAAGTGGCCCTGGCCATTTGCTTTAATGTTTGGGCACCAGTGTTTCCTACAACTCTATTGAACTGGCTTTTGTTTTTACCAAAGATTATCTTTAGGAGTATAATAATCTAAAATGTTGTGAATTCTGCAGCTAAGTCACACAATGACACATGTTGCTTGAGGCAGTGACACCTCAGGTAGACCTGCATCTGTAGGTATTTCCTGTACTGCTTCTGGGTTGGACCTGATTGTGTGCTGACTACCCCAAGTTCCCCTTTGGGATGTAATTTATAGCCCTGATAAATTGGTGATTAGGAAACTCAGACCTTTATTTCTATAATGATGTCCTTATTTGCTGTATATTCTCTGATTCTTTTGATTGGATCAAATATAAAATACATTTGAGCTAAGAAGGCCAAAACTAAACCTAGGAATGATCAGAAAAAGTTGATATTTTAAGAAAAGGCTAGTTTTAAAGGCTAGTGGGTACTAGAATCTATAAATTGAGGAGTACAGTCTGGTAGATTTTCCTATGCTGTACAGTCATTGAAAGTGAAATATAATGTGTGAATATACTTCCATATGGGTCTAACTTTGGAGCTTACAGTGCTGAGGTTAACCTTTTCAGATTGTCAAGCAGGTATGGCTATAGTTAAGAATGGAGACATGAACGTGTAAAAGTTGATGTGTTTAAAGACAGTTCTGGGCATTCTTACTCTGTGATTCAACAGTTATGTGGAAGTGGAGGTCTTTATTAGTCAACCAGGATACAAAGGCTTTTCTCTAGTGAGATGATATTACTGTGAACACCTGGCACTTTCCTTTTAGCTAAATTAATGACTGTCTGAAAAACTGTGCTTAAGGGAATCCTATCTCAAATCTTCTTGCTAAGTACAAGGGTCTTAAATAGTCAGTCAGGTGTACTTTCTCCATGTATTGAGTTTGTTTCTACGTGTAGCTTCTTTAAACTGAATCACTCAACACGAACTGAGTATAGGCAGCTTTACGTGAGTCCTTGGGATTATCTGTCTTATTTTATTTTAAATATTGTTATTGTTTTTTTTTAAAGAATGCTGTACTTGGGGCTGGAGAGATGCTTCAGCAGTTAAGATCACTGGCTTTTCTACCAAAGGAAGGACCTGGGTTCAATTTCTGACACCCACATGGCAGCTCACAACTGTTTAACTACTGTTCCCGGGGATCTGACACTTTCACACAGAAATATGTGCAGCCAAATGAATGCATATAAAGTACAAGTAAACAGTTTATTTAAAAGAATAAAAAAGAGAAGAATTCACCCCTACAGTTTGTCCTCCGATCATGACACATGAATAAAAACACATGTAGGAACACACATACACATAATTAAAAATATTTTTTAAAAAAGAATGTTTTACCTGATACATATCTATGTTTCATTTTTAAAATACATATTGCTTAACTATGATGTTAACAATTAAATGAATTATTAAAATTATTTGTCATTGTGGAAACCATGCCTGTATAAGTGCATTTCTTCCTTTCATTTTTGCATAGATTTCCTAACAAGTTTGAAAAAATAATTAAATATATTTTGTGCACTAAGTGCATTTTAATAAGTAAAAGTATTGCTTCTACTAATTTCAGTGTATTTAAGATTTTTTTTCTCTTAGGCTGGAAAAATTTTAAACAAATAAAGAAGCCATAACTGTGAGCTCATACAAGAGGGCAGAAGTGAGTTTGAGAAGCTCTGTATGTGGGAATCAGCTCTCTGTCACTACAGCCCAATCACCGAGATAGCCACCTGTAGAAGAGAGAAGTTGGCTTGGCTTCTTGGCTTTCTTCTGTGATGGTGTAGCCCTGTGCTTTGGGGCCTGTGGGGGGGTCAGAAAATCACAGCTGAAGCTCATGGTGAAGCTATGAACCTATGGCCAGCATGGAAAAGAGATTGGAAGAAGCTGAACCCCTTCCAGGAAAAGGGGCTAGATTCTGCCTATCCTCCTCAGGGGTGCTCCCTATGGCTTATGTCCTCCATTTGTCTCCACCTTAAAGATTCCACGGTATCACAGGCTCACCATAGACTGGACAACGGGGCTTTGTTTATGTTGTGGACTTTGAGGAACACTTATCCAAATATAAAATACATTAATATAGTACATTAGTAAGGGCTTGCATCATTTTATCTGACCTTTGTCAGATTGTGAATAGGAGGCAGTCTTGTTGAACTGTGACAGTAAAATGGGCAGCCATCTGTCTATCAGGAGAATGATTTAAGAATATTAAAAGGCAGCCTAATAATTTTTGGTCTCTGGACAGGGTAGCAGAGAGCCATATGTCTTCATGACTCCTCTGTTAGGAGGAGGCCTCCTTGAACACATCTCACTCTGCTAGTGACTGGGTTTCCTTTCTCACTTGCAGCTGGATGTGACCATGTGCTCCAGCACTGGCTAGAGGGACATGATGTGAAGTGATGTCTGTACCTTCTGGATCCTTTCATAGGAAGAAGGTGCTTGCCATCGTCCTCCTATTTTCTGCTTTCTCATCATTTAGAAATTGATACAAACCTAGAGCAGCCATCTTGGATGTGTGCAGAAAGAATCATATACCAGGAAAGCTGATGTCTGCCAGGCCCTAATCCCTTGGCCAGGGTAGTGGATTGAGAGAAGCATGTTTTCCCTAAGCTAGTATTCTTCTGCTGTTGGTAGCTCTTCATCTGGAAGTTTGGCCTGTCTTGGACATGACAAGTCATTCTGACATAATTGTTCTAGAAGCACCAGAAGTGGAAACAGGGCTCCTCTGTAAGTGGATGAGAAACTTTTAAGTGAAGTTAAAAGTGACTGATAGGAGATTGAAAAACAATTACTAATTTGTAAGATGAGAGATTGGTTCGACTTTTGTTTGGAGAAAGGTGTGATTGGCAGTGTCATCCTTTAATGCTGGCTTTGGTGGCCTGAAGGACGGAAGAATAAAGGGATCGTGGATTCTCCTTCTGTGGTTTTAGAGAACCACAGGGAGTCCCTGCAAGGTTCTGAGAGGACATTGTGTGAAGCTGTGAAATTGATGCCTGGCTTGTGATAGAGACCCCAGGATGTTAAGAGGTGTCAGCCTGGGCTGTCTGCCCAGGAGTGAAACCAATCATGGTTTGAATGCAAGCCCTGGGCTCATATGTTTGAATGTTTTGTCCCCAGTTGCTGTAGTTGTTGGGGAAGGTTTAGGAGGTGCCAGGGAGGAGGTGTGTCACTAGGGTGGGCTTTGGGGCTTCAAAAGATGCCCGCACTGCCTCCATGCCTTTGACGCTAACCCTCCAAAGCCATAAGCTCAGTTAGATGCTTTCGTTTATAAGTTGTCTTTGTCCTGATGTTTGTCACAGCAACAGAAAAGTGGCTAAGACACAGCCCAAGGCAGAGAGATACATCACAGGCAGCAGATCTGGAGGGACAGAGCCATCTAAGCCCTTTGACACTACACGTAAACATATAGGATTTGGAGTTTGTCCCACTGGATTTCAGCCTTACCTTTGGCTAATATTTCTTACAGCCTCCGTTTTCCCCTTTGGGATGGTAATGTATGTTGGAAGTATAATCTGCTTGTTGATTTTACAGGGGTTACAAGTAAGAGATTGCCATGAGTCTCACAAGAGCCTTTGGAGTTTTGAATAGACTGTGGGGGCTTTTGAAGTGGGACTAAATGTATTTTGTACTTAGTTATGGCCATTAGTGTATGCTGGAGATTTGAATGAGAAATATATCCCCTTAGGTTTGGGTGTCTGAACAGTTGGTTCTTACTTGGTGAAGTTGTTTGAGCAGATTTAGGAGGTGTGTCCTTGCTGAAGGAGTACCTAGGGGTAGGCTTTTAGAGTTTTGTAACCTCACCCCACTTCTGGTTGTCTGTCTTTGCTTGGTACTCATGGTTGAAATATGAGCTCTTGACCTGTTCTGTGGCCAGGCTTGCCCCCGCTTGCTGCCATACCTCCTCACCTCCCTGCCGTGATGGACTCTGACCCTCTAGAATCATAAGCCAAATAAACCCTTCCACAACTTTCTTTTAGTCACGGTGTTTCACATGGTGACAGAAAATGTACTAATGTAGCCGTGTGTTTGTTTGCAAGAACTAGGAGCTGAGCTGTTTCTGTTCCTGTCAGTTACTCTTTCTGGTCACGCTGGGGATGGGTTTATTTTACTTTGTATAGTATTGAGAACTAATAATGTTATGTGAGATTGAATAGAAAACACATTACACAATCTTTTGTAACTATAGAATGACTTCATGATGGGGCTGGAGAGAGCCCAGTAGGTAAAGTGCTTGCCCTGTATGTGGAAGGTATTGAATGTGCATCTCCAGCACCTACATACAATGCTGGGTAAGTGTGGCAACCTATCTGCAATCCTAGAAAGAGAGACGGGATCCCAGAGCAAGCTGGCTAGCTAGACTAGCAGGAATGGTGAGCTCCAGGCTTACCAGAGGAAAATATGGAGGAAAGTGCCTGATGCCAACCATCTGGCCTCCACATGTGTGCACACAGATATACTCACACATGCAAACACATATCTCCACACGCCATAAAAAACACACATACACACAGATTTTTTTAAAGACTTGATATTAAGAGATGCACGGTAGAGTTCCTAAATTGTAGGCATCAAAGGAAACCTAGAAACTGAAGTCTCATATTTGCTTGTCTTCATAGAAAAATAGCATATTGTTGTATGATCAACATTTAAGAATTTCAGTGTGTTGTTTTAGAATATGTAGTCAATATCTGGTAAAGTGGCTGATAGAAAAAAGTAGTTTTTTCTTTTTTATCATGAAGTTTTTAATGATAGAAGTGGGGTAAATACTGTGTTTGCAACAGTTGACAAAAACCAAAAATACTTTGAAGTAATTTTAGTACAAAAGCAGCAAATCTGTCTGACAAAGTTGGTAGATTCACTGTTCATCTGGAATAAAGTGAAGTTTTGAAGCATGAAAAGGTAGCTTCCAGATAGATTATTATTATTATTATTATTATTATTATTATTATTTTATCATTTTAAGGTTACTGTTTTTTATTTGTATTAGTGCTTTGCGTGCATCTATGTCTGGTGCCTACAGATCTAGATTTGGAATTTGGTTGGGATTTATATTTAATATATTTAATTTATTATGTGAGTGTGTAATGTGTGTGGGTTTATGGATTCCATGGCTTGTGTGTGGAGGTCAGAGAACAACTTTGTAGGGTTGGTTTTCTCTTTTCCCCCTTTATTGCAGTTTTTGGGAACAAACTCAGGTTGCCTGTGGCCATGGCAGGCATGTGTTTTCACCTGCAGAGCTAACTTTCTGATATAAAAATTGACAAGCCAAGCTTGTTCAAGAAAAAATCGGAGAGAACACAGTGTGATGGGCTGGTCACAGAGCAAACCCAGTTTGCCAGCACAGCTAGGAAAGCATTCCACCTGTTAGGAGAGGCACTAGCAAACCCCTGGTCTGAGCCACAGTCAAGTTTCTTGCTGAAGAATAGCTTCTCCTCATGATTGCGTTCTCAGTCTCCACACGCCAGAGGTCGGGCCTGGCTCTCATGGGTCTCCTGCTTGGGGCCTTGCAGACTGTGGCCTGTGGGATGAGCTATGAATGCAGCCCAACGCAAAATCATAAACATATAAAACATTCTGAGGCCTTTGAACAGTCGTTTTTGTAACTAGATTGCATGGTCCTTGGACATGGTGACCGTTGAGACATAACAGTATCATTTTGCAATGTTAAAAGGTTGGACATACTTCCCAGCCAAATATGCCCATCTCTTTTGAAAAGTGGGCCTTGGTTGCTGCGTTCTTTTCTCCAGGCTCTTATCATTATTGACAGAATTTGCTTCCTTTGACCTGCAGAACTGTGGCCTCACTTTCTTGTCAGCTTTTAAATGGGGGTAGTCTTCAGATTGTGGAGGTGCCAGAAGCACCCTCACAGGCCACCTCACCTCAAGATACCTGGCTCTGCTCTGACAGTAATGAACCATAAGCATGGCAGTGACTGTCCTCTTGTCTTTGTCACTTTCTGTTGGACGGAATCAAGTGACAAGATCTAGTCCATAAGAGAGTGATATCGCTCTTTGGGGCCGTCATCTCGGAATTCTCCTTACTGTTACAATGTGGTTTCTTGGTCCCGGGTGGCCAGAGGCCCAGACCCACAGACCCGCTGTGCCAGACCCCTTAGCCACCCACTGCCGCAGCTCAGGCCCCAGAAATGACTCAGACGCTTATATTCATGCTGTTTGGCCTATGGCTCAGGCACGTTGCTAGCTAGCTCTTACATCTTAAATCAACCCATTCTCAGTAATCTGTCGGCCACGTGGCCCATGGCTCACCTGTGTTCCTTACATGTTGCTCTTTTGGGCTTCTGGCTTGGTCTCTCTGACTCCACCCCGCTCCTCCTACCTATGCTGATTTCTTACCACAGTCACTTAGATCTATTAAACTGGAAAGAAATGGGGGAAAGTGCTGGCTAATTTTATGTCAGCTTGACACCAGCTAGAGTTGTTTTGGAGGGAACCTCAACTGACATAAAGGCCCCACCAGCCTGGTCAGTATCTGTGCCAGGTAGCTCCTAATTGTCTCTAATGACTGTTGGGGGTAGGGATGATAACTCTAGTCTTCTGCTCTCACACGTGCATGCCCACACTCACACATACACATGTACTCCTAATCTAAAATGATAAGAATAAACATTAAGAAAAAGATTTGTGAAGCTGGAAACTGCTGTTGAGATGTAGGAGGGAAAGGTCTGGAAGGTTTGAACAGATGCATGGCTCTTACTAAAACTTGAAAGCCTCCTTTAAGAAATTGCCTTATATGTAGAATTAAGGATAGATAACTGTAATTTTGCTTTCTATACTCAGAATTCCAATTTTGACAAATCTTCTGCATTGATGGTTTTATGAATCCAAATAGCAAATTTAATTTTCAGAACTGTGTTTTCTTCTAGTGTCTTTTTCAGACGAGGAAAAATATCAGCTACGAAAATTTGTGAATAAGTCTTATCTGCTGGACAAGATGGCTCTCCGTCAAGTGTACTACAGTTTAGTCGACATCCTTTTGGCCTATTGCTATGAAATCCGTGCCACTGAAGGAGAGCACAATGTAAGTCTGTGTGCCTCCCTGAAGGAGAGCGCAATATTAGTCTGTGTGCCTCAGTGTAGATCCACTAGCTACCTGTTGAGAGCAGAGCCTGCTGTGATGATTACTTAGAGACCGTCCCAGCAGACAGGCCGCCCGCCTGTGGTGGTCATAGCAGATGGCAGTGGGCACTGTCATAAAGCATAATGCTAATTGTGGTCTTGTCTCTTCTCTCCTGGCAGTAATCTACTAGATGGCTAGCAGAGCAGGGACGTGTGAGGAAGTAAAGCCAAGGGTAGAAGGGAAGGCTGACATGACACTAGAGAGCAGCAAAGGAGCCAACTACTACCTCATGGTTTCCCCCCAAGCCTTCATCTATCTCATACAGAGTAAAGCCTTTTGCAGAAAAGAATCTTGGCATACAGAATGTATATTTGCAAAGATTTCTATGTTAGTTTCATATTTTTCAAAACTTGAATCATATTTCTTTTGTTATTTAAGAGAATCATCTCAGGCTGAGGTAAGGGGATTGAGAGGTCAAAGCCTGCTGAGCTGTAAATGGAGAGCCTGCTTTCTTCACTTCTCATCTTCAGTTGTAGACTAAAGGAGCCAGGTGTCATGTCAGGCATTTTACAAACTGTGCTCAATCACCAGTGTCGCAATCAGTCTGCCCATCCAATCTTTGAGTCAGCAAAGAAATAAATGCTAGAAAACCCCTGTCTTTCTAGGCATGTGGCTTTACTATTTATAATCCCCTGTGCTCAGAATTTTAGCCTTGTCATGTGCTTTGCTTTTTCTTTTTGATTATACAGATAATTTTTTGATAGTTCCAGTAGTTAGTAATAACCACTTAATAGTTACAAGATCATTTATCTGGCTTTCTTTCACTGTGAGTGTGGTGTGCATGCGTGAGTGAAGGCATGAGAACTTACTTTGGTTGCAGCATATAAACTATGATTTAATTACTTACCTCACATAGCATCATAGCATCAATAGTAGTTGAGACACTTGCTTTTTGTTGTCATGTTCTGAAAGTTTCTGAAGACACTGTTGCAGTCTGAATTTGATCTAAATGAACAATCTGGGGGTTATCAAGAATGTAATTATCTGAAACTACTTCATTTTCAAATCATTTTATTTGTTTTTAGTTTATGTGCATTGGTATTTTGCATGGGTGTCTGGTCCCCTGGAACTAGAATTATAGACAATTATGAGCTGCCATGTGGTTGCTGGGAACTGAACCTTTGTCCTTAACCACAAAGCCATCACTTCAGTCCCTCAAGTCATTTTTAAAAGATATTCTAAGTCGATAAAATGTTTACTTAGGCAAAAAGGCTCTTCATTCCATATTATTGAGTCTTTAAAAATTTTTTTGAAAGATTTGAGGCACCATGTTTGTGCCTGGGGGGTCAGAAGAAGGCATCAGATACCCTGGAACTGGAGTCATGGATGGTTGAACCACCCTGTGGGAGCTTGGGAAGGAACCCAGGTCTTCTGCAAAAGCATCTAATACTCTGGACCACTGGGCTGTTTCTCCAGCCCCACATATGATGAGTGAAAGTGTTATGCTTGATAAAGTTACTGTATTTTCTTCTATCTGCTTGTTTAAAATCATGAAGTCTTACATCTTTGCAAGCTTCTGAACTACTGTTAATCTCACATTCATTCTCTGAAAGGTATTTTCTACAGGGTTTTTGGGTACCCAGCAGCAGTTCCACAGAGAGTGACTTAGCAGAGAAGGAACCAGCAAACATTTTGCTTCAGTTTTGTTTGAATGTCCCTGCTTCGTTGTTTGAATATTCTAGTGCTTTCATTAGTGAAGTGTTAATTCCATAAAATTCTAAGCACAGTGAAGAGAGACATCTTCTCTTAGTCTCTGCATCAATATTATTATTTCCTACATTCATAAAGACATCCTTTTTGTATGGCATAGTATAATTCACGTACTAGTTCCACTGGATATATTTGTTTCATTTCTAAATGATTTTTGAAGGTGACACTTCTTTTTCCAAAATAAAGGTGGAGTCTGCGTGGACCGTCAGAAAGCTGAGCCCAACTCTCTGCTGGTTTGAGGTAGGATTTCTTCTTGATACTGTTCAGGTCTTTGTTGTTCCTGATGTTACTTTCCCTTGTTCTTCATATTGGTTAATTCCGGCATTGTTTTGTTATTGTTTAAAATTTTTCTTAATGTTTTTAAATTGGGAGCTTTATTCTACTTTAAAGAATAACCTTGTTGGGATAGTCAAGCCAGGCAAGTGTTTTAGACGGTGTGGAGGGAATACTGTGTGGACGAGCTGTGATTGAGAAAATGTGGGTAGAACTGCAGGTATGTTAATGAATTGGGGCTCAGAGTTCAAACAGGGAAAACAAACCCAGATGATAATGGACCTCCAGAGTCACGGAGACTGTCTTATAGCTCTAACTTATCTTGATTCTTAATAACTTTATTGAGCAAAACTCAGTAAGGTGAATGTTGTTGAATTTGCCAGTAAAGAAACTTAGATCATACTGCTTAACACACATTGTTCTGCATCCTATTATTTTATGGTTAGAGCTGTTAAACTCTTTTTAAAAATTAAAATTTTATTTGCTATTATTAGTATTTTGTAGGGCACTTAGCATGTATGTGAAAGTCAGAGAACAATTTTGTGGAGCCAGTTCTTTCCTTCCACTCTTATGTGGGTTCCAGGGATTGAACTCAGGGTTACAAGGTGGCAAGCCCCTCCACCCGTGGAGCATTCCCACTGGCCTACTGACCTCCTTTAATATAACGATAGTTGTTTTTCTGTCTGATTTCTAAAAACTTTTCTACAGTTCTCATGAAATTCATTCAAGAATAGTATCTTTTAAGTTTGAGTTTGGAACAAATTATCCAACATCAAAGTCGTACGATCAGTTCAGATAATGCATACTTTGAATTGTAAAGTGGAGATTGCTTCATTTAATGCCTTCTGTGTGGAGGTAAGATTCAGTCCATCACTGAGACAAGTACTCTTCCAAGAGTAAGAGTAGGCCAGCAGCATTGCCAGCCACCTCAGCTGGGAGCTACTGTCTCCATCCCCTCTCTGCTGTCAAATCCAAGTCTGTAGTCTGAATGCCTATCCCCATTAAGACTCAAAGATGTTCCTGCTACATATGTGGGTTGTTGATGCAGCCTGAAGAATTGTAAGTGTAATGTTAAAGTGAGGTGGTCTTTTTGCACTGTGTGATTTTGTTGTGTAATGTATTTTATGGAAATTTACTTACTGAGATGACTCTTCATAGACTTGGACAGATGTTCATGAAATCCTGGTGGCTTTTGGAAGGAGAGTTTTGTGCTATCCACTTTATCGTCATTTCAAGCTGGTGATGAAAGCTTTCAGAGACACTGTAAAGATACTTCAGCTAGGTAAGGTGAGCTTGCATATCTGGACATGAGTTGAAAGTCTGGAGTATTTGAAGATATAGTCATGATTTTTTTACTCTTTTCTATATAGATAAGTAATGGAAACAATCAAATCCACTCTTCGGGATGTAAAAAGCAGTGTTTCCTCCACAGAGATTCAGAGTCGGCTTACTTTTTCTAAGGGGCAGAAGGGTTTAAATGGAGGCTTCAGCATTCCAGATCACGTCACACCGAGGATAGATGGTTCAGAGTGTCTCGGATTCCTGTAACTGTCTAGCCACTACGGTGGGATTGTGGGCCCAGTAATGGAGTTTGCTAAATCTTTTCCTCCAGCTTTGTCAGAGATGTGGTAGATAAACCAGCAATTCCAGTTCAGAGCCACAAATGCTCTGACTGAGAAGTGCAGTGATAGTTTAGGACGCCCCTTGTTACTTCCACTTGGGAAAGCATCGGTACTCAGAAGACTCTTGACTGCTGCTAAATTTAACATGGAAAGTCAAGTAATTTCTGGCTATAAGAATATGAAAAATCTCAGGCTTCAGAACAGATTTTGAAGTGCCCATGCCAACATCATTAGGAAGAATTAATTATTGTTAACTATTGTTGTAAATAATAATCACAGGCAGCTGATAGAGGATTATTACTTACTAAAGGGCTCAAAGGGAAGCACTCACTGATACAAGAGAGATTAAGCAGCTGTGCAGTTCCTGGAAAGGTTGGAGTGGTCCATGAGGCTTCCTCAGTGGGTCAGGTCCTCCATCCAAGAGCATGAGAGAGGAGGGGGCTGCCCTCCAGCGAAGCCCCTAATACTGGTGCCCAAGGTCATAGGTGATTCCCACACATCTAGGTCAAGGTGATGGTACCTGCTTTCCACTACAAATGACCTTGAAGGGGCATCACCCATTTATGTAGTTTAGTTTTGACACATTCATTTAAAGGTCACTTTCAGTACTTGGTGGTCTTTCGCTCCCAGAGGGCGGGGGTGGGGTGGGGAGTGGGTGTAGTCGTTTTTTTCTTTTGCCTTCATAAAAGTGCTAATGGGGCTTAGTTTTCAGGCTCAGTATAAGAAGAAAAGTCCATCTCCTACATCCATGAGAAAGGAAGTCTATCACCATATCCATAAGAAAGAATGTCCATCTCCTGTATTCTTAAGAAGGGGAATCCATCTCTTATTAACCATGAGAAGGCACGCTCATCTTTATATCCATAAGGAAGGAAACTCATCTGCAATGCCCAGGTGGCTTTATTGAATTGTTAGAGAAAAAAATCACATTTCCAGTGTTTTGTCCCAAGGGACACCCGAGATTTTTGTCTTCAGTGTGACCTCTATTCTCTGGGGAGGCATGCTTGAAGTAGATTATAATTGTGAAAATGAATCATAGTTAACTGGAAGGTGCCTTTTCATACACTGATAGGTTTAGACTAGCAGTGTTTTACTTTGAAGGATTGTTGTTTAGGGTACATGAGTGAATATCATTGATAAATCTATCTCCTTTAACTGTGAGAAACAAACTGCCTTTTTTTGGCATGTTATTTTTTTTCTTGCTTTCCATCCAAGGTACTTGAATCTCTAAAATTACCTTGAGAAATCAATCTACTCTAAATGACTAATTGTTGAGCTGGAGCTATACATCACAATTACTTGATTTTTGTTGTCTTAACAGGATTTTCTAAACATTGTTCATAGATTTAAGCTTGGAGGCTCTTCTGTTATGGCTTCCAAGGGGAAGCCAGCAAAACTTAGCAAGCACATTCTTATGCACATCTACTCTCACTTTCATTCATATAAACTATTACCTGTTTCTTTTCATTCCGGGAAGTAATCTGTTGCTCTGGATTTTTATTTGAAAAGTAATCCGTTCTATGATTGCATAACTCAGTAAATTTGATTGCCTTGACTTGCAGTCTAATCAATTATTCAAACAGTTTTCGTAGGTTAGAGCTGAAATTGAGACTTAACTTTTTATCATTATCACTCACACACAAAAAAAATAGTCTTATCTGTATTTTGTTAGATGTAGATTTGACACAACACACTAAAGTCTCTGTTGAAATGAATGTGAGCTGTTTAAGCCACAGTGCTGGATTCGGCAACTGGCTTACATTGTGCTTTGTGTGGAAGCAGAGTGCTGGATTGTTGTGAACCTGTGCCATTGGATGTGGAGGTGACAAGCTCTGAATAAGGGTTGTGACCCGTGCTTGTCAGGTGGATGGCACAGGAATGCCATTATTATCACTGAGGAATCTCATTTGTTTGGACACTTCGTAAGTTAAGTGGAAATAGCACCAGCTTGGCATTTGGTGTTTTCCAAGAATGAATTTGTATCTACTTAAAATTCAGAACACAGCCCTACCAGTCACACTTTTATTGTAAAGGTCAGCTAGTGCTTGCATAGTGCAAAGTAATGAATGACTCTTTCCCCCAAAGAAATACTGATTTCAAATGGATGAGTTTCCAGAACCAACATGGGAATGCATCAGAAGCTACAGAGAATAGTTCATGATAACTGACTGAGATGAGAGTTTTCAAAGAGCTATGAATTTGCTTTATCTGACTTCACAACAGCCTTTACAAGGATGCTTTACTGGGCCTCGAGCATCTTTTCCTGCATCCTTAGCTCCTTCCCATCTTGCGAAAGGCCATGCTTATCTGTCTCTTATGTTGTATATTAAATTCAAACTTCCTCAGGATGGGAACCTGGTAAGTACTGTGTTGGTGCTTAAAATGACTTTGCCCGTGTGGCTGTTTCTCTTCAGCCGTCTTGGGGCACAAAACTTCACCTATTTCTGACTCCTCAGCAAATGCCACTGCCTACTGATGGCTGATTTTTATTTATTTCTTTATTTTTATTAAATAGTGAATAGAACCCTCCTGGATCTATCCTTCAGCAGTTTTTGGTCAGTTAGAAATGAAAAAAGTTGAAAGAAGCCAGTTTCCTGTGTACCTTAGTTTTATTCTACTGGAAGCTATAAGCCATATCTTCCAATCCCTGATCGTGCATTGTACACTTCACTGAGTATTTGGATTTGTGTCTGTATCTTACAAACACTGAGATTTTTCTCACTCTACTTCTGTTAGAAGACTGAACATGATGGGGTGGGAGGGCATCAGCCCGCTTTCACCTCTGAGCTCTCCTACCTTGGATGGAAAGCACACATGCCTTTTATAATATATACCCTACAGGCTTTTTTTGACACTTTAGATTCTATAAATGATTTCTCACTAGTCCTGGTTACAAGATGAGTCTAATTTTAGGGCTTGAAATTTTTACTTTGCACTTGTAAAGAAGAAACCTTGGCTTGTCTGGCTTGTGCCTGCCTCAGGTTTTGGAGCCAGCAGTGAGTAGGACAGATGTTGCAGGAAGGGGCCCTTTCATCTGTTTAATAGGGAAATCATGTCTCTAATGGCTAAGTTATCATATTGTCTTTGCTGTCATGGGAACTACCAGTTAGCTCCAGAATAGCCCTTGCCGCTCAGATACCACAGGTTGCTCTTTCGTACTTCCTGATGGGATCAGCTATGAGTTCTTGGTCTATTCCAGTTCTGGGCAAGGAGAATGAACTCTCTGGGCTTCTTTTAAGTAGGCTTTGGATCATTTTGTCCTGTGTGAGTCTTAGTGGGAATGGTAATCACACCCCAGCTGCTATGCAGTTGCTACTTTCTTGAATGTATTAGCTCCAGGCTCTGTTCTTCTGATACCTTCTTATCTCAGTTCACATCTAGTGGCATCTGGAGAAGCAGAAATTACTGCCCCTTGTTTCTAGAGGAAAGGCAGTCTCTTAAAAAGCTGAGTGAACTACCAGGCTATGTGGCACAGCCTGAATTTGACTCCAGGTCTGTCCAGCTCAAAGTCTGGATCCTTGTCTATTGAAATCATTCTAAATGGAGTCTGGTGTTAGCCTCAAAACAACCTGAATTGACTGTGAGAAAGCCAGTGTTGTTGCAGTGAGGGGCTAAGTATTGGGGTGCTATGGAAACACATTGGCTGCAGACCATACTTGCTGCCAGGGAATGAGGGTGTGGGACTCATGATGTGGCCTTGTCTTGTGTATGATGATTTCTTTTATAAAAAGTTGTTTTGCTTTGTTTTTTGCTTGTTTGTTTGTGTAAAGTCGGTTCTCTTAACCACTTTACTGCTTCCTATTTCAATCTAGTTACCGTTTTGTTTGGGCAACTGTATGAAAGGTTCTGGCTATTAACACACACACAATTAGAGTTCAGAGGATCTGGGGTGCAGCTCTAGGTTCTGGCTATTAACACACACACAATTAGAGTTCAGAGGATCTGGGGTGCAGCTCTAGGTTCTGGATATTAACACACACACAATTAGAGTTCAGAGGATCTGGGGTGCAGCTCTAGGTTCTGTTCCCAGTACCCAGAAAAGAGGTAAAAAGTCTGTCTGTCTTAATTTCTAAGGCTAATAGAAATCTATCCTTCTGTAAATACTTGAAGTGTGATGAATACCAGGCAGTGTGCAGCCCAAGAAACTTCTTTCATGGGCGAAAGGCCAGTTTTACTTGAGATGAGTAGCAACCATTCCATAGCAGTTACTATAACAGAGCTCAAGAATAACAGACTTTCCAGACATGACTGTCTACAGTTCTCTTCTGTAGATACAATAGCATAATCACTAGGAAGAAAACACTCGCCAAGGCACCAAGCACAGGCCTTTGGGCTAACATGATTTTTATTTTTAAGAGACGTAGATGATTATAAATTGAGGCATATGTGGCAGATATAGTATATGAACTCTGAATTCTGATGGAACTTTATAAGTGAATTTCTTTTTTTAATTTATTCATTTTTATTTTATGTGCATTGGTGTTTTGCCTACATGTATGTCTGTGTGAAGGTGTCAGATCTTGGAATTACAGATAGTTGTGAGCTTCCATGTTGGTGTTGGGAATTGAACCGGGGTCCTCTGGAAGAGCAGTCATTACTCTTAAATGCTGAGCCATCTCTTCAGCCTAGTGAATTTTTTCTTAGTATTTAAATTTTATTTTATTTCAGAGTCAGTTCAGGAAATATTACTTATATATGTGTCATGCATGCAGGTATACGTTTTCATGTGTGTGGACACATATATGTGCATGTAGTGTATGTAGTGTAGTGGTGTAGGGGATTGTGCTGTTTCATGGTAAATAATTGCCCCACCCACTGTTTAATAAAAAGCGCTGATTGGCCAAAGGCAAGCAGGAAGTGTGGGCGGGGCTACCAGACTAAGAAAACTCTTGAGAACAGGAAGCACAGGCAGAATGCCAGAGAGAAGCCAGGAGAAGAAGAGGACAACTATATGCTCTAAGAAAAGGTACCCAGCCGCATGGCTGAACAAGAGACATGGGTTAGATGAAGGGTAGAGAGCTAGCAAGTGATATGCCTGGGCCTGAGGCTGATCAGCCTAAAACTATTGAAAGCATCTGTCTATGTGTTTCTGGGAGTTTTCGAGTCTGCGGGTCTGCGGGTCTGCGGGCCTAAACCTTGAGGCTAGGCCTGAAAATCTGGGCCAGAAACCTCCTACTACATAGTGGGATTATGTTTCATTGTAAATAATTGTCCTGCCTACTGGTTTAATAAAACCACTGATTGGCCAAAGGCAGAAAGGGCTACCAGGCTAAGAAGACTCTGGGAACAGGAAGAACAGAGCAGAAATGCCACAGAGAAGCCAGCAGATACAGAGGACAACTATGCTGCTCTGAGAAAGGTACCAAGCCACATGGCTGAACAGGATAAGAGTCATGGGTTAGTTTAAGGGTAAAGAGTTAGAAAGTCATATGCCTGGGTCCCAGGAAAATCAGCATAAAATTACTGTAACTGTCTGTGTGTCTCTGTGGGTCCGTGGGTCCGCACCTTGAGGTTAGGCCCGAAAGTCTAGGCTGGAAGCCTCCTACAACAATGTAGAGGTCTGAAGTTGATGTTGGTTGTCTTCCTTGGTCACACTTCACTTTATTGAGCCAGAGTTTCTCAGCTGGACTCAGGCTCACTGATTCTGGATAGTCTAGGTAGCTAGCTTGCTTGAGAGATCCCTTGTCTTTGTCTCCAGATGTTGGGATTGCAAGTGGCCTCCATGTCTCCTGCCTTTTTCCTGGGTTCTGGAGATCCGAATTCAGCCCTCACACTTTGCAGCCAGTGCTTTATTTGGAGATCTGAACTCAGTCCTCACTGTGCAGCCAGAGCTTTATCCACCGAGCCAGCTCCCCAGCTCCAGAAAACACTTTCAAAAATTCAATTAGAAGATACATTCCAAATTAGAATATTACTAGATGAAGTTAGTTAGTTTGACTAATATGAACACTTCTCCTTAGAGCTTTTCTTTTTATTACTCCAATAAATTTTGTGCAACTCTTTTGTAATCCACTCAGCAAGTGTCTGTTGGGTACCTGCTTAGCTGAGTCCTGAAAATGTAGAAGTTTGGACTGAGGAATGCTACACATTACAGATCCCAAAGGATGTTTAGAAATTTTGTTTTTCATTGCTAAGGATTGAACCTAGAACCTAAAACATGCTAGGAAAGTATGCCATGGTTAAACCATAGCCATAGTCTACTCCCAAGGTTTTTTTGTTTGTTTGTTTAGTTTTTTGAATTGTGTGTATAATAAGAAACTCAGATGAGAAATGTAGGATCTGACTTCCATGTCTCAGTTCCCACCATTTTCCTAGCACACTATCAAGTATCTGTTAATTGGTTGGTGAGTTTATCTGTTGATTGTTTTATTTGACATTTTAAGTGAGTACTTAATCAAAAACTCTTCTGGGCAAAGGACCCAGAAAACTGAGAGCACTAGAAAGTGGAATTAGTAGCTTTGCAGATGTTGCTGTCCCCTGCTGTGGCTTTCTTCTAGCCATAGCCAGCACCACAGTGTTCTTTGACATGGTGGTTGGTGTAAGCCCATAGGGCTGTATGTATCTCTTTTACTTGTTTGCAGAAAAAGTCCTAGAGACAGCAGAAAAGTTTCATGCCCTGAGCACTGGAGAAACTAGGTTTTGTTAGAAGGGTTCCTTCTTTCACAGAGTTAGTTGTTCTAGGAGACATGTGCCAGGGTGGTGACTTACATGCCATAGTGGCATTGGTGGCAAGTTCACTTGGGGCAAGAAATTTTCAGGTGAGAACTTCATCCCAAAGCATATGGTCTTTGTATCTTGTCAGTGGTGAATGCTAGACCAAGCACAAATGAGACTAAGTGGCTGGGTGGCTTTCATGTGGTTTTTAGGAAGCCTGTATCCATGTCACTAAGTACTGAAGCAAGTATCATGCACCAGCAAGTACACAGCACACAGTATCCTCCTTAAAAGAAATATTCAGCTCGACAAAGGGAAACGAGATGATTCACTTGAGGTGGGACAAGCCTACATGGAGGTTATGTGGTGGTGTACTGACTGACTTGCAATCATCTAGTTCTAGATACAATTCACATAAACCCCAATTAAAGTTTTACAGGAGAAAGCTTTGGAGCATGTGTCAACTCCCAAACTGTGGTACTAAGTCAAGAATGCTGGAAAGTATAGGGACTGAGCCAGTCTGAGGTACTCTGCCCCCCCACCCCCAAGCATAGAAGCTTGGAATCTTATCTCTTCATTGGTTCTATTTTCCCATTCATGTTAGTTAACCTCAGAGCAGTTGTAGGTCTCTGTATGTGCCCATCTAGAAGGATGCTGTTGGTCAAGTGACCACCAAAGATAAGAAAACCATGTTCATTTGTTTCCACTAAGTATTGTTAGCTGTAAAAAGTGTGTAGATTGTTCTCATGGTAATTTAGGAGTTAAAATTATAAAATACAGCATAGGGCAGCATTTCCACAGAGTTTGCATATTACAGTTGCCTTCTGGTTTCTGTGAATTGCTAATAGTTTAAGGTTATCCTGGTACCAATAGATCATATAAGATGTTTTTAATGTTCTGATCCTTGAAGCTTGAGTTATGTATGGTGCTTACCCTTCTTGGTGATAGCTCAAAGTCAGCTGATTTCTTAAATACTCTCAGAGCATTCACATCCACATTCATATTTCCTTCACTATTTAGTCATTAAGCTTTGCTAAGTTCTGCAGTTTCTTATCTGAGTAATCTAGAAAATGAAGAAGTTAGTTGTGGGGATATGTTTCAAATATAAAAACAGTCAAAGGTATCAGAGGGATCTACCCACAGTCAGTCTAGGAGGATCAGACAGTGTAACTCACACCTTTAATCCCAGCACAGGGAATATCCAGGAGTGGTGACCTTTGCCCTTAATTCCATCAAATCTGAGTTTGAGGTCATTTTAGTTTACAGAAGGCGCTCAGGCTCCCAGGCAGGCAGTGATGGTACCACATCTTAACTGAGCGAAGAAGATATTTAAGGCAGGCACAGAAAGACAGCAGGGCAGAGGAAGCCAGAAGGAGCGAGGCTGAGGAAGCTGGAAGACAGCTGGGTGAAATCTGACTGTGGTGTTTACTCTCTGATATCTACGCCTTTCCCGGAGATCTGGCCTTGAGTTTCCTTCATTCGTGATAAAAAAACAAAACTAAACTAAACAAAAAAAATTTATGATTTTCTTTAAGTAACTATAATGTCAGTTTTAAGCCAATTTTGAAAATGGTAGTAACTTTCACTCTATGTTCTGTAAGAAGATAAAAGTGGATAAAGTTGTATTTATTTAAAATGAAGTAGGGTTCTGGAGAGAGGAAAGCTTGTATTTGACTTGAGGTCCTATTGAATGTTGATATTGGAATCTAGATGAAATCCATTGAGTCACTTTCTATGCTGCCCCAGGGGACATGAACAAATTCTATTTATGTAACTTAAGAATGTCTTTAAATAAGGAGCTGATCTCTCTCTCTTTTTTTTATTTAAAAGTTTTTTTTCCATGCATACCCCTGCTCCCCCTCCCTTCCCTCCTCCCAGCCTCTCCCAGTCCCCCCTCAACCCCCCCACTCCATCCCCTCATCCATTCCCCAAGGAGGGCAAGGAGTCCCAAGGTGGGTCCGTTCAGTCTGGTGTATCAGTTGAGGTAGGTCCAAGTCCCTCATCCCAGTATTAAGGCTAGGTTAGGTGTTTCTCTGTAGGGAATGGGCTCGGAGACACCAGTTCATGCACAGGAACATAGTCTGATCCTACTCACGAGGTTCCACAAACTGCCTATGCCATTCGACAGTCATCTCCCTTTAGAGAGTTTAGTTTCTTGACCTGAAGGTTCCCCAGTAGCTGTTTCTGATTCAGTGAACTCCCAATAGCTCCAGTCAGCCATTTCTATGGGTCTCCTCCTCATGATCCTGATCCCTTTGCTCATATACTCTCCTCTCTCTCTTCAGCTGGACCAGGAGCTTGGCCTGGTGCTCAGCCATGGATCTCTGCTTCAGCCTCTGGATGAAGGTTCTGTGATGACACTTAGGGTGGTTACTCATTTGATTATAGGGGAAGTCCTGTTTAGGCACCCCCTCCACTATTGGTTGGAGATGTAACCAGGGAAAACCTGTGAGTTCTTAAAGGTTTCCCTAGCACCCAGCATCTTTCCAACCCCACAGTGGCTCCTTCTATCAAGATATCCACCTCTATTTTTCTTCCTCTTTGTTTTTTTAAGGAGCTGATCTTTAAACACCAACAAATGACAGGCATGCATGTGCTCAGCAGATGTGAGTCAAGTCTGCTCCCTGTGCAGGGCAGGGCAGTGGAACCAGTTAGGAATAGAAGGCTATAAACATCACGATCTTAGCCTGTGAAGAGTTTATTGTGCAACAGAAAAGAAAGTAAGATAAATGAAGAAAATAAGACACAAAATGTCCATATTGGTAAGAAAAGGGGCTGGTGATGGGTGGTAGATGGCTCAGTCAGTAATGTGTATGCAAGTTCTGACTTTGGATCCCTAGTACCCACATAAATACTAGCTGGGCATGGTGGCCTGCTTGTAATTCAATCTCTTGAGAGATAGCCAGAGCCAGCTAGCTAGCTGGCTTATCTGAATTGGAGTGCTCTGGGTTGAAATAAAAGACCTTGCCTCAGTTTATAAGGTCAAGGAAGATGCCTCTCTCCTCTGCATGTATACACACGTGGGATATGTACACTCACATACATATGCCTACCAAACACATATGCACCAAAAAGTATGTATATATAAAATAAAAAGTATGTATAAGATAAAAATGAGAAGGTCCCTTAAGAAAATACCTTAACTGTTCCCAACAGACTGAATCCATCCTATTTTGTCCTTAAGTAAAAGTGCTTTTGTATTTAAATTTTTTATCTCATTTATTTATGTAGGAGGGCTATTAAGATAGGGTCTCAAACCATGTTATTCAGGCTGACCTTAAACTTCATGTGGATGATGCCCTTGGGCAGTTCATCCTGCTTCTGCATTCCCTAGTACCAATATTTTAGGTACTTCCCACTATGCCTGGCTCTTTTTAAAAAATTTTAAGTGGTTAAAAATATCAAAAGAAAAGTGTTACTTTGAGACAGGTATGGTGGCATCTAGGAGACTGTGCAGAAAGACCACAAGTTCCTGCACATGAAAGACTCTGTTCCAAAAGAAAGACAAATAGTATTTTGTGACATGAAAATTATATTCATTTCATGTTTAGTGCCCATAAATAGCATTTTATCAGAACACAGTCATGTTCAGTCACTTATGGGTTTTCTATGGCTGCTTTTATAATTTAATGGCATAGTCAAGTAGTTGCAGCAGAGACTATACAACCTACAAAGCTAAAATAGCAAGTTTCTAGCTCTTTACAGAATAGATTTACCACCTTTGCCTCAAGTTTATCATGAGAGATTGGAAGCAGCCCTCTCCTGTGAGCTGAGGTCATGGGCTGCCTCCATCCCTAACAGCAGTGAGCTAAAGTACATCCCTTTCCTTGCAATCCTTCCCTGAAGGACAAGAGAGAACTGATCTATTTGGTTTATAGCAGCATAGGATCCTCCACACTAGGAAAAGCAAACTGAGAGACCTAGTTGGCCACATAGTAAACAAATAAGGCAGAGTGTATGAAAACAGTGATGAGGCCTGGGTGAGCTGGGCAGATACATGGCCCATCTGTCACCTGCTGTTACTGTGTTGCATGTAGCCTTGTCTTTCTAAAGGACTTTAAAAGAAATAGAAAGTAAGAATACTTATTGTCAACATTAGAAAAAGTCACCTTGGCATAGCATTATTCTATGTCGTCAAGAGGTGCATATGTGACTGGGTTGAGTTGGGATTTTTTAGGTGCCACTTGAAGTAGCTACTAGATCTTTCCTCCTGCGCACTCACATTTCTTCTCTCTGGCTTCATGTAGCTGCTTTTCCAATGTGAAACTAAAGCAGTTCTTAAACAGGTGTCAGAACTTCTGTCATTATGCAGTATCTGATGGAAAAGTGAAGTCTAATAATATCAGTTCAAACAGCCACGTTTGGGTGGATATGGAAATATTCTTAGGATGAAATTGTTGAATCAAAATTGTGCTAAACTATTTTTAAAGTTTTCAGTATGTATTTTTAAGTGTGGGTTTAGATAAGAAGCTGTGTGTCTTTGGCTTTTTAACTTGTCCATTTTTTACTTATAAATGAGATTTTTTTTTTTTTTAAAGAGTTCTACCTGGAATTTGATTGTCTTGTTCTTAACTGTCTGAGTGAGTGAGAATCAGTTATGCAACCATAAAGTCATTTTGATGACATCTGACTGTGCCTAGAGATTGAAACACTTGACACTTTGACAGACTCTGATTAAGGGTTGTAAGAACCCAAACTGGATAAACGCAGCCTTGGTTTTTTAATGGTGCAGAGAGGAAAGAACATTGGTTCAGCTGAGTTCAGGGAGGAGATGTAATAAGAGAAGAAGTTGAAAACAAGCTGTATGTTATTGGGTGACTTTTTCCAGGTAGATACTGACAACAGAGCAAAGAAACAGTTCTACCCAAGTCTAGTCTAGCATATCAGTGATCTTATCGGAGTAGAGGATCATGGGGGAGGGCCTTCTTAGTGAGTTCAGGTGTATTAAAGGAGTGGGATCACTGAGAAGCCCAACCCAGCATGAGTAGCATTCTCGGAGCTCCCTACATAACTTTCAGTAGCTTGGCTAATCCTAGAGTCCTCACTCTAGCAACCACTATCCGCTGCTTTATAATCTTAGGGAGAGGTCTTGTAACATTCAGGAGTTTCCTGAGCCTTATGAAGCTCATTGATTTCCTGAGTCTCATGGGCCTCTGTCTTTCCTCCAAGAGGGAATGAAAGCCTTAGAGGAATTAGCTATACATGTTTTACTCTTTCCTCCAGTAGTTACATTTTTTTTTCCTGCTTGCTCTTTTATATTCCCTGGAGGAGGTGACATAGATGTCTGGTTATTTTCTTTCTTTTATAGCTGAGTCTTGAAATACTACGTGACAGTAACAGGCACTTATTCTTGAGGGATTCACCAATTATAAGGCTCCCACTGCAAAAGAGAAGTTCCCCTTCATAGTGGGAAGTGAAATAGTGATTTATGGGTGTGAACACAAATGTTTTAGAAGGCAGTTTACTGGGCACAAGATACCTATTTAGTAATAAACAATAGCAGTTGCTTCCCCACTGGAGCCTAGCCATAAGTCTTTACTGTGGTTTATGATGCCAGATCTGAGTTCTCTCCTATGGAGAGGGCTTTAAATCCAATCAGCAAGCAGTTAATGGCACCTATACCAGACATACCACTATTGTTTCAGTGGACACATCTTAGGCGGGCAGTGTGTCATGCAGTGTCCTTAACCAGACTGCTGATAACAGTTCTGCCCATGCAAGCTGCATAGTGCTGTGAAAGCCAGCCAGCAGGGACAGGGCTCCCAGTTCACTCCCAGCCTGGCTTTAACATGTCCTACTGCCAGAGTATGTGGTTCAACAGTGGAGACTTAACATCTAATTTGGGCATGCAACGATCAGTAGTGGCAATAGCCTTTATGGTTTGTGCGGTCTCCGGAAGCTCCTGGGCCACCTCATAGAGTGCTGACCTATTGTCATCCAGCATTATGGCTCCTGTGAGTGCCTTTTCCCACCCTTGCATGATGCCCTTGTTCAAACTTGTTAACTCTTATTTTCATTGTTGTTCCAGATGCTGTTCAAATCTCTTAAGATACTCAAGGGATAATACCACATTTGTAATTGAAACCCCTCCTTTTAAAGTAGATAATCAAGCCTTTTAACAGAGGTTGGTGAAGATCTTTGAAGTCCTATCTTATCCCCTCTAAGCAAGTACCAGTTTATCTTGGAGAGTGCTAAAAAAAGAAATCTTAGTAAGGTCAGTCTGGTATAATATAAAATGATCTCATCATGTATATCAGTTTTAACAAAGAACAATGTTGAGGGCTCAGTTTGCTTGCCCAAGTGCTTACTATGCTGGCATAGGAACCTGACTTCAGATCTCTAACATAACAGAAAAATCTGGGTATAGCTCTGTACACTTTAGTCTCAGAGCTGGGGAATGGAACCAGGATTCGAGAAGTGATTGAGGAAGATATTCAGCATTGACCTCTGGCCTCCATGCACTCACAAGTGTATGTGTTCTATCAATTCTTTCGTGTGCATGCACACAAGTAGTGTGTTGAATACAGCGGCATATATGGAGCACTACTCCATCTAGCCTTCTCTAATCTGTAATTGTTCTCCATGAGACATCTGGAGCTGTCACCTTGGGGTGCTGCTGTAACTGCTGTGGCAGCTAGCTGTACCCCAGTGGTCTCTGTTGGGCCAGCTTATATTGCTCAGCCCAGCTCAAAGCTAAGAGGGAGCAGGGCTTTGCTGTAGCCTGTGGTAGGCACTAGAACCCACACTCTGACAGGCTCTGGGCCACCACTGTGGCATTTCCTGTTCATCTGTCTCTCCTGGCTGTGTAAAAAGGCTCTAGGTTGAGTTCACTGTCACCACTGCCAATAAACATTGGCAGGGCAAAAATGTGCTGTATGTTCTGGATGTTGAACTGCCCACCCCAAGATAAGCTTTATCTTTTTCACCTGTGTTGATGTTATATCTTCCCTGAATGGTGCTCAGGTTTCAGAAGCTCACTAGACAGTCTTAGGAACTCTGCTCCACACAAATCTTGGCACATTTCCTGGGCAACCTGCCCAGGCTCCTGCCTGCTTTGACCTTTTTCTCCCATCTTGACCGCTTTTACTCTTTCCAGGCATCATCTTACATGCCAGGGGAAGTCATCTAGGTCTGCAAGGGCCTCTCCTACATCATAAGGGTCATGTCCCACTTTAGGGCTCAACATCACCACTAGAAAGAAGTCCTTTCTGAGTCAGCCTTCTGCCTTCTCTGTGGTAATATATTGTATATCTAATAAAGTTTGCCTGAAAAATCAGAGGGCACAACCACCCTCAGATGTAGCTAAGAAGGACAGGGAGTGGTAAGCCATGCCTTTAATCCTAGCACTCAGGAGGCAGATCCTCTGGACTAACAGAACCTGGTAGTGGTGGCACACACCTTTAATCCTAGCACTAGGAAAGTTAAATTAGGAAGTGAGATAGCTGGGTGGAAAAAGAACAGGTGGAACTCAGACATTGGTCTTGGACCCTGTTCCCCTTGGTTGAGGAATGAGAGGCATTTGGTCTGAGGAGTCCTGAGGAGTGGCTGGGTTAGAAGTGGTTGTGGCTTGTTCCTCTGTGTTTCTGACCTTTCAGCCACATCCCCCCCACACCCATATCTGCTCCGGGATTTTATTATAAGATCAAGTAGAATCTGTGCAGTACTTCTCCCTACTCCTTTTTCCTTCTCTACCCCTCCCTCTATTTTTATTCCTTTTATCTGTTTTTAAATATGTGTGTAGATACTTACATATGAGTCCAGGTGCTAATAGAGGCCGGAGACTTTGGGTGCCCAGAGGCAGGAATTACAGGTGATTATGAGCCCCTTAGGGTTGATGCTGGAATCTAACTTGGGTCCTCTGCACAAGCATGTACTAACCACAGGGCCGTTTCTCCAGTTTCTCAGCTTCCTTCTTAACTCTGTTGTGAACACAGTCCTATCAAGTGAACTGGTCATCAAAGACTGTTCCTTTTCTGCTGAGTTTCCTCTGTAATGCCTGCCTTTCATTGTCTTACTGAAATTCATAGAGACTTTAGTTAGTTGGTAAAACCGAGGCTTTCTGATGGTGCCCTTGCCAGTCCACTATTGCTATGTTTGCATTGCTTCAGGTTATGCAGGGAGAGGAGGGTATATTACTTAGTGTCTTGGTTGTTTTTCTATTGCTATAGTAAAGTATCATAACCAAGGCAGTTTACAAAAGAAAACATTCATTTGGGACTCACAGTTACAGAGGGTTAGTGTCTGCTACCATTATGGTAGGAAACATGATGACAGACATGGTATTGGAGCAGTACCCAAATGCTTACAACCTGATCTACAACAGGAAGCAGAGTGCTAACTGGGAGGGATGTGAGTCTTTAAACCTCCAAACCCACCCTTATCTCCCAGTGATACAGCCCCTCCAACAAGACCACACCTCTTAATCCTTCTCAAATAATTCTGCCAACTGGGACCAAGTATTCAAATATGTCAGTGTGTGTGTGGGGCTCTCATTCAGACCACCACAGCTATTTTCTCTGCTTACATGCCACTCAGTCTGGTCCTATATGCACCCCCCCCCCAGCTTCACAAAGCTAGGCTCCCAAAGAATCCTTCATTTCCTCCGTTAAGAGTTTTCCCAAGTTAATCAGTTCAGATGCAGAGTTCTCTGCTTATCCTTTTCCTGCCCTGTTGCCGTTGTTTAGACCCCGATCTGCATATTGAATCATGGATTTTCCTGCCTTTGTATTAGAGGTGAGAAGATACTTAAGAAGTATCTTCTAGAACTTCTGCTTCCTTCTATCCTGCCTCCCTGATTGTTCCATGAGTTCTAAGTTTTTGGAAGTAAAGAAAGGCTCTTTAGCACAGATCTAGCATATGCTGTGTTTTCCTTACATTCTCCAGCTGTGAGAAATGGCAAGCCAGACACCCCCATCTTACCTTTCTCCTTTTCCTACTTTTCTGCCAGTGGTTAGCATCTGCCCTTTTTTTTTCCTCCCATAATTTCTTCTTTATGCAGACAAGTTCTTTTTTCACCTCTTTGGGACATTACCATTTTACAAGATGGATCCCGTTAGTCAAGCATGCTACCTATCTCAAGTAGAAGAAGGTAGCCACCTGGAGATCAGCTCCAGGGATTCTGTACTCTTAGGTGGCTTGACACTGGTTGCGTGTCCTTCATCTGTCTAGTGTAGCCACCAGATAGCAAGGAGGCACATCATCCTGTACCCATGGGGGAAAGTGCTTCTCTTGGGATCACTGATAGAGGAGCACCCCATTCTCACGCAGCCTCAGTTGCATATCTCTGTACCTATTGCAGGAAATGAGCGGCCACTTCTCTCCCATTTACCATCAGTTCTCTTGGTCCTGTTTGGGTGACCATTGTGTAATTTTCCTGGGGAAATATGAGCAAACTTCTGTTCATGCTAGACAGGGCACTGACAGTGGGCCAAGGGAATACTTCCCTTCATGCTCAGCTTAGTAAACCAGCATATTTATTGGGGTTACAGGAGTATAGGTGAGGGTTTACTCACAGAAATATGGCCACTCAAAAAGCAGCTCCATCCCCAAGAAGTCCACCTCAACCTAAGTGTTGACTCAAAGCTGCATCCCTATAGCTCCTGGAACAATTTGCAGGCAGCTTGACTGGTCTTGAGGCCTCTCTCCTTAGCAATTGCTTATTGCCTTTATAACCTTAGAGGTCTTATGAATGTTGTAGCTCAGCCACTTCCTGAGTCCTGTAGACCTTCTCCTTCCCTCCTGGAGGGAAAGTTCCACGATTGTCATGATCAGGTGGGGTTTTTGTTGTTGTTTGTTCCTAATTGTTTGTTATTGTTGTTCTGAGACAAGGTTTCTTTGTGTATCCCAGATTGGCTCACTGTTGTCTAGGCTCAACTTAAGCTGGAGGTAGTCTTACAGGTGTGAGCACCAGGCCTATAATATACAGTAGCTTGAAGTAAGTTCACAGACCGGGAGGTGTTAGCTACCACTGTACCTGTTACCCAAGCAGTCTGAGTGAGGATGGAAACATTAGCTTCTGTCTACTCCAGAGTGGATGTATCCTTTATTGAACAGGAATATAAAATTTTCTGGATGTTGTTCCAGTGCAGAGAATGAAAGATGGTCCTTTCCTGACTAGGAGTTCACCATGTGAGGTGATGCATTCAGACACTGTTTGTGGCATAGTGGCTAAGAGTCAGACATCCTTATTTTCAAATATTGGCTCTGACTGGACCAAATCCTTCACTTCTTATTTGGGAAACAAAAAAGGAAATGCCTAACTTGCAGGTTAGTGATGTGATGATGCGGGTGCTGGCTCTAACTCATGTAATAAAGAAGTGTGCTGGGCATTGAGAGGGCACCTGAAGTGGGCCCAAGGGAGAGCTGGGACTCTGTTTCCAGAAAAAGGAATGCCTGAATCAATACTTGGGTGTAGAGTTAGACACTGGATTGAGTCTGGTTAGGGCAAGACTACATACAAAGTGTACTCTTGCGTCCTTTGGTTCTGTTTGTGAATGTATGGACACTCTGTGTAACTGTAATAGCAAGGCTCATTTTTGTTTGTTTGCCTGATGGAGTAACTCATTGTTTTTAAGTATGTGCTTCTTACAGTGCAGACATTAAGTGGAATTTGAGGATGAGAAGGATTTACCCAGACTAAGAAGCATTTTGTTACAGACTTGATTTTATTTACATCGTAACAAGGCTTGATCATGAAGCAAATTACCCCATTTTGGTTCTCTTAATTTTGATTGATTTGCTACAGTGTTTCTATCTTCTCCCTTCTTAGGCTCAAATGAGCTATGAAAATTAATGTTAAAATAATTGCTAAGGTATCTCTTTTGATAATATTGTCTCACCTGAAATTTACCCAGGTATCTGCTAAATTGTTTAAAGATGATAAATACTGTTGACTTTTATTCCAATATATTTTATAAATAACAACAAGGCAACCTTTCTGTCAATATTTTAATGTCTTCCTTACCTTTTTTGGCTTCTTGTTTTGCATCCTTTAGGACATTAAGGAGGTGGCTTAGTCAGAATGGACCCTTGCTGAGCAAGAGTAAGGACCTGGTGCACAGGGTCAGTAAGAAACCCTGTCTCCAGAGAATAAAATAGACTGACAGAGCAGCTTACTTGTTCTTCCCTGGCCCTCCACTCACTGGCTATCCTTGGCTACTCTCTGAGATCCAGTCCAAAGAGATACCATTTCAAAAACCAAGGAAGATGACTCCTGAAGGGCAACAACCCAGGTTAACTTGCTTGTGCACAGATCGGAGCTAGGTACCCAGAAAGCTATAACTGCCTGTTGAAAAGAGATTGAGATCTTCTTAGGTATTGATAGCAACTTATTCTTCCTGTCCTGGCATTTAACCAGCAAAAGCATCTCCTACTCTGATCCTTCTAGGGATGGGACCAATTTCTTAAATGCCTTCAGCCACAAGCTGGTCTGTTACTGAGAGATTATTGTCCAACCAGTCTGCCAATAGGAGGGAAAGCCAGGAGCTTGTTAAATCGTCCTTACTGGTTACCTACTTGTCTTTGTCCTCTGTATTTTCTCGATGTTATCGTTATGTTTCTGTGTGCCATCATTAGACAATCATTCCAGTGAAGTAAGACATTCATGGCTCTTGTCATTTATAATCCCAGGACACTCATTTCTAGTGTTTTCATGAGTGAGTAGGAAACCCTAGACTCAGGGAGAACATTTGTGCATGGATAGGGTTGGCTTATTCTGTTCCTAGAGAATCTCTGAGTTTGGGGTCATTTGACATCCTAGGGACAACAATCCTTCCTGCAGTGAAAACAGTTACTGTGGTTACTGTGCAAAAAAAAATACCTTTGTTTTTTTATACTCTGAAACAGACAGCGAAGTGTTTGAAAAATGGTCACTTTCCTGCAGTGCCTTTGAGCCAAAATAATTGTCTTAGCTTTAGGCCTGCAGCTTTTTATTCTCATAGGATGTATAACAAGACTAAAACTGAGTAAAAGCCCCACAGGAGCAAGGACTGTGCTGTCCCTGTCAGCTTCTGGTCACTAGCCATGTGACAGCCCAGAAGAGGACTATTCTTATAGCTGAGGGCAGAACAGGAAGAAAGCGCCCCCCTCCCCCCCCCCAGCTAGCCGCCTGCATGTAAGCGTGCACAGGAAGCAGGGCCTCAGATGACAATAACGGGTGTGTGTGGGGGGGTGATTTTTAATGTGCGTCTTTTTAGATTGTCAGCTGCCACCAGTCTGGTTATATTTTATCAGTGCTATGATATAGAATTCCATGAGACTAGTTTTGGTTTGGCTTGTTGAAACGAAGCTTGAAGAGAGCTTCTAAGTCCCATTTTCCCAAGATTCCTAGCACGTGATTGCTTGAAAACCTTGTCTGAAAATTGCTTCTCAGTTGTTTAATGCAAATTGGTCAAAATTTGTAACACTCTTCGTCAGTATTTAAGGGGTCTGTAATAGAGTGTGTCTGGGGTTTTTGCTGAAAAGTTGCATGTTTCTGGTGAACATTTTGAAAAGGGGAGATGTAAAGAATGAACAAACTGTGCTCCTCCTTGTAGACCAGTAAGTGCACAATGGGCTCATCCTGTTGATTCAGTGAATGAGCCAGTGCTCTCCCTACCACTCTAAACCCTGCATTTTCTGTTCTTTTGGGAAGGAGGGTTCTAGGGCTGGCACACTGTATAGAAGTAGAGTCAAGTGACAAGTGAATAGTTTTCTGGCAAAGACCTGTGATTGCTACTTAACTCTTTATAGTCATTCAGTCAGTGAGTCAGGCAGGCAGTAATAGGGGCATCCAGAGTGTGTGCATAGTGTGACTCTTCTTGTCCCAACCACTCTTCCAGATCCAGTTCCCTCTTGGGGTTCTTGTGTAACACTCTGGTTTCATCACAGTATGTGTTCTGTTTATATTTCCTCTTCTTTTCTTGAAACTATGCCTTCCACATTATGTACATCTTATTGAAAATAAGTAGGTAGTGGATGTCCATCCTGAACACAATTGAAGTCCTGCCCTTAACTTAACTGGGTGAATTTGATGCCCTGTAGTTCTGAGCTTGCTGTCTTACACATTTCTCTCACTTAGTAGGCTAGCAATGGAGCTTTCATTGGTATTCTCCCTGTCTGTGTATGACAACACTGAATAGATGATATTGTTTTAGAAAGGTCTGACCTATGTAGTGTGTGGCACAGTGGGTGGTCTACAGCATCATTGATGTTGGAATATACTTCATGGCTCTTGCATCCTGGATCTTCAGGTTTTCTTGTAAAGTGAGCAGAGGAGGTTATAGGGAGGATCCCCTGGCTTTCCTTTCTATTCCTTTTGCAGGGTTTGGTAAAGGGGCATGAGCTGAGGGGTTTTCTAGAGGGACCGAAGAGTTGCTGGCCTTCACAGCAGGTTATGTCAAGTGGAAGGGAAAGAAGAACAGGTTAGAAAAAGCCATGAAGAGCCTTGAAATGCAGGGAGGAAGATGGACAACACATCACAAAATGTGTGACTAGTTGGTGAGTCCAGAACCAAAGGTGGGGAAGAATTCTCGACTCTACACATGAGATGATGGATGTGTGAAAGGATGCAACTCTGCTGGCCATGGAGAGAGGGTGGGAATGAGGCATTTCCAAAGGAAAAAGATAGAGGTTTTTGTGTGGAGTTATAGAAGCAACAGGGAAAGAACTCTGATTATCACACTGTGCATCCGCATCAGGCTCTTGAAAGTGGAACCTGTATGTGTAGGTAGTGGTACCACAACTTAAAAACACAAGTTCTCTCTCTTTCCAAATGTGCTTTAGAGCCAGGCTGCAGTGCAGTAGCTACTCAGCAGAGAGGCAGGTGGATCACAAGTGCAGGGACAGCCTGGGTACCTTAGTCAGACTGTTCCATAAATAAAAAGTAAAGGGCTGTAGAGATTGTTCATTAGTTAAAATATTTTTAAGAAACTATTAAAAGTCCAAGCTGGTTTAAGTACATTACCTCTCAAGATCTTAATTTTTTAGTTAAGAAATTAAATTTTTTTTTTCCCCTTAAGGTTGACCAGATATTTTAATTTCTTTCTTCAGGTAAAAGTGCAGTTTTAAAGTGTCTCCTGGACATTCACAAAATCTTTCAGGAAAATGACCCAGCGTACATTTTGAATGATCTCTACATCTCGGACTACTGTGTATGGATTCAGAAGGCCAAGTAAGTTTCGTGTCCATGGGCAATCTGTACATGCTTGCATTTGTAAAACACCAATTACATGGGAGGAAGAAAATGAACTGCTTAGAGAGTAAGTCAGTGTGAGAGAAACCCGTACAGCTACTAAACACTTTAGAAACAGCTGGGTTCTAAGCAGGGCATTTGAGACTCACCTGCACTACACAGGAAGACTCTCTTGGGAGAGAGGGAGAGAACACGCACACACATACACACACACACACACATACACACGATAGAATATTTTCTTTAATTTTGTTAAATACAAATAGACTAGATATTGTAACTGTAATTCTTGCTTGATAGCTATTTTGTTATGTGCAATTTTTCTATGTTGAAATTGATACCTTCTGTTTTGATTAGACAAAAATGGGGGAAGTGATGTGGGATGTCTTTCTGTATGCTGTGAAGATCATTCTTTAAATAAAGGAACTGTTTTGGCCCTTGACTGGCACCATAGCGGTAGGCAGAAGCATAGGTAGGAGAAAGAGGGCAGAGTCAGGGAGAGCTCCTTCCAGATGCCCACGGAAGCAACATATAAGGATCACAGTTGAGCCACGGGCCGCTTGGCAGGACAGATTAATGGAAATGGGTTGAGTTAAGATGAAAGAGCTAGCTAGCAATGTGCCTGAGCCATAGGCCAAACAGCATGAAATTAGTAGTATAATTGTCTGAGTCATTTTGGGGAGCCTAAGCTGCAGGGCTGGTGGGGCTAGGCTAGGCACTCTAGGACCACAGGTCCTAGACCTGGGTCTGGACCTCCAGCTAGATGGGGCCAGAAACCTCACTGTTACACACACACACACACACACACACACACACACACACACACACACACACACACACACACACACACACACACACACACACACACACACACACACACACAGAGAGAGAGAGAGGGGGGGGGGCAGATTTTGTTAAGATAGGCAGCCTAGTAAATTGTTTAGGGAGATAGGTATAGGTAGATAAGATTTGATTAGAAAAGATTGGTTTGATATATACACACACACACATAAATATATGATTTTTTTGGTCTGTGTTGATATAGCAGAATATCTCACAGAAACATGTTCACAGTTAGATCAGTGGTTCTCATCCCATGTCAGGGTCAAATGACCTTTCACAGAGTTTCCTAAGACCATCAGAAAAGACAGATGTTTACATTATAGTTCATAACAGTAGCAAAATTATAATTATGATATAGCTATGAAATATCATCATAGGTTTTGAAGAGGCTAAACATTCACAAATAGGCTTCAGCACTTGCTCAATGAAATTTTCTTGATTTGTAAAACCACTTAGCATTGCCTCAATCAAGGAAGCACAGTCAGTTGACTGTTAACACTAAAGCAGTGCATTTGTATGTGGGGATGGACTTGAGTAGACAGACTTACTTCTCATTAGGCACAGACAGTGATCTACTTCAGTAGCAAGGGGCTGTTTATTGAGACCTATGGAGCTCTTGATTGGAACAATTTCTGGGTGCTGTAGAACATGATGGCACAGTGTTATGTCAGTAATGACCTAGAAGGCAAAGAAGCCAGAAGCTTCTGTACTGCTCTCATTGCCTTTTAATACCTCCTTGAATGAACCATGATACGGATTTATTTCTTATATCTGTTCACGGGGAAACAATTACATTAGTGCAGTGTGGAAACTCCCTGACTACCTGTTGGCTGGAGAATGCTAGGGATTGCTCCAGACAACACCTGCTACTGTACAGCATACGGAGTCAGCATCTGCGTTGGAAATCTAGATTTTGTCAGATGGAGAATTGAACCTTTAACCCCTGAGGTCATCGTGGAGGCCACAACTTTATTTGGTTCTCCTGATAATTGAGCTTATCAGGTACTCGCTGCCATTTCCTATCGTTACTTTTGTTTCATAATATAATTAAATAGCAAGAAACAATGTGAGTTGTTTTGTTTTCTGAGAGCAGGGATTTTGTAAACGCGCTGAGTGCTGAGGTTTGTACCAACCCATTTTCATGGGTGTTCTCTCCCACCTTGTGACATCCTTGTTAAATACTGAGAAGACTGCATTATGCTCCATTGTGTACAAGCTGCTGTGGGTCACCAGACCTCTTCTGGAAGTTCTTTTTAAAGCTTGCTTTGAATCGAAACAACTTGCAGAGACTCTAGTATTTTATAAAGTACTTTGCTTCTTGGACTTCACCAATTTGAGCCTGGCTTTTCTTTCCCTAAATAGGCCGTGTTGTTTTACTGTGTTAAATGATAGGCCAGCTATTTTCCTCCTCCTTTAAATAACACATTTCACACATCTGATTTTATTAAACTTTCTAATCTCATCCTCTGCTTTACCAGCTCCTGTTCCACAATAGTTTGTACTTCCCTTAGTCTATACTTTATGTTTTGATTGTAATAAAAAAAAGCTGTGTAATGTTTTATTAAAGTACTAGACAAGAAATTCTGTCCTGCCCAAAAGCAGCATTCCATTTTTCTGGTCAGACATTTACTTTGGCGAAAATTTATTGAAATGCTGTCCTTCTTATATTGAATCAGTGACACTGTAGCAACAATGTAAGTTTCTCTTGTGAGGGTGTTTTGCTTCTGTGCTATCTGCCTCTTGTGGAACACGAAGCCTTGGATTCTTAGGAGCTACAAGTCTGTGGGGAAAACAGAACAGACATTCCTTGTTTCCTTCAGTGTATCTGGTCCTGGACTTTCCAGGATGGTGGCTCCTGAATCTAATATTCCCTGGGCGGCGGCAGAGGATTGCTGGGTTTTGCTTGCAGTCATAACAGACAGGTCTGTGACAGAATCCTGCCCTGTGGCTTCAGATGCTTTCCCAGATAAGCCACATGTTTTACAACCAGTTCTCTTTACTCATGGCTGTACAAGGAAGCCCAAAGAAAAGCTGCTCCCTTTGGGAGCTCTTCCTGGAGGAAAGGGATTTAATGAACCATTTGTTTTGTTCATAGATGTTCCCATAGGACTTGGTTGAGAAATTGCTACCCACATCTTATATCTCTCTCATAGTGGAATAATCTAAGTCCTCATCTCTTTCAAGGGTCCTTTGAGAGAACACCCATCTGGGTCTACACAGTTTCTTGTGTACACCGCAAATTTTAGCTGAGTTGAATGGGCCCTGTTACTTGATGGAGAAGTTTTTCAGTGCTAAAAAAATGTAGTTCTGGGATTGGTGAGGTGGATCAGCAGTTAATCTTTCATAGCACTGGGATTCAGTTCCTGGCACCTGAAAGGCAGATCATAACTATCTGTAACTTCAGGTCCAGGGGAATCTGGTGCCCTCTTCTGGCCGCCACAGTCACTGCACGCACATAGTACACAGGCATACATGCAGATAAAACACCCAGAACACATAAACCAAAAAACCCTTTCTTTTAGTAAAGCACTTTTAAAAGCTGTGAATTAAGGTTCATGAGTTGGCTCAGAAGGTAAATGCACTTGCTGCCAAACCCAGCAACCTGAATTTGGTCACTGGAACCATAGTAGAAGAGAGAACCAATTCCTATAACCAATCTTCCGGCCTCCACACATGCATTTGTGTAAATGCATGTATTCGTACACACACTCACAATAAATAAATAAAATAAATTTTTAAAGAACTGTCTGTCAATTGTAGCTTATCTTTGTTGAAATTTTCAGTTATGTTTAGTGTTGGATTTCTCTCTGCCTCTGATTCTTTCATGGTGGCCTACCATTATTAGTAATGATTGTAGTTCCTGTCTTCTGAGAATGTAGCAGTTTCCACCCTTTATGACATACAGGATAGCTCAGAATGAAGTATAGTGTATTATTGTTGTTTCTCATTGGCCTTGCAACCTAAGGAAGTTAACTCTTTACTTCCTCGGATGCAGTCAATATTAATATTGTAATACTTCCTCCAGCCATTTCCTATAGTCTGAAGTTTCTCTTTCCTGCCCGGCTGATCCTGTAGCCATTTAGTCCTGAATGATCACACAAAGGCGGCTTAGATTAAATACAAGATATTTGGCCTACAGTTCAGGTTTATTACTTGTAACTCTTACGCTTTAAGTTAGCCTATTATTCCTATCTATGCATAGCATTGTGGCTTGGTGCCTCTCACTGCAGCATTCTTGTCCTGCTTCCTCTGTGTCATGCTAGCTCCATCCAGCTCCTTGGTCCGTGAGAGTTTAGTTTCATGGCAGAGATACTGGCAGGAACCACGTTTACCACCCCAAATCTGGGGAATTTTAGGAGCCACACTGCTAAGTAGAGCACAGCCACCCAGTGCCCATGAACACTGTTTGTTTATTAGCAGGGCCTCTTTTGAGGTTTTTGCCACTAACCCTGAGTCAGGAAGCCTCTCTTAAAGGAGCCTTGCCTCTGCTCGCCACAGCAAACAGCCTATCCAAGAAAATGCTGCTGCCAAGAAGCCGTGCTTGACTTTTTTTTCTTTTTTGCCTGTATGAGTAGAAGCCTTGTGCTTGCACTGAGGCTTCTGGGAGACTGCGGGGACCTACCTTGTTGCAGCTCACTGTGGGACCCGCCATGCTGCATATCAAGCCCACAAGCCACATTGTCTCTGTACCAGGCCCACTTGAAAGAGCTGCTTTGGCTGTGTTTCTGTGTTCTAGAACCCCCTATTAGCTTCCTCAGGCATTAAGTAGGTGTATGTGCGCCACACTGGAAGGCCATTTGTAGTCAGAAGTTTCCCTGTCATGCCTGGCCGGCCCCACAATCATTTATTTCCAAATAATCACACAAAGGCTTATATTAATTACAAACTGTTTGGCCTATGCCTCAGGCTTATTACCTACTAACTCTTACTCTTAAACTAATGTATGATTCTTATCCATGTTTAGTACATGACCTGGTACTTTTGCTCAGTGCAGCATTCTCATTTTGCTTCTGCATCTCACTGGCACCTCCTCTGCTCTTCCTCTTCCAGAATTCTCATTGTCTACTTTCTGTCTTCCTAACTTCTGGCCAATTAGCATTTTACTTGGTCAATATTTGCAGTGTACAAGTGTTACATTAGGTTTCTGGCCTCATCTGGCCAGAGTTCTAGGCTCACAGACCTGTCGTCTCAGAGTGCTTAGCCACCCACTGCTGCTTAGCTCCCCCCCCCCCCCAAATGACTCAGACACTTATATTAACTTAATGCTGTTTGGCCTATGGCTCAGGCACATTGCTAGCTAGCTCCTTCATACAAGAGCATTGCTAGCTAACTCCCATAGCAATTTTATGTCTGGCTGTCTATCTATCTATATATCTATTTATTAATTTTTCAAAATAGGATTTCAAAATAGCCTTTTCTGTCCTGGAACTTACTCTAAACCAGGATGGCCTAGAACTCAGAAATCCACCTGCCTCTGCCTCCCAAGTGCTTGGACTGAAAGCATGGTCCACTACACCTGACTCCCTATTCATTCTTAAACTATTGGAAATACATCGCACATACCCATTTGTAACCCATTTTATACTTCGTAGTACTTAATACAGCTTTTCCTTTATAATGTAGTTTCTACCAAGTTTTTTTTTAAAGAGTTATTTGTTTTGTATAGTGTTCGTTCTGCCTTTATGTGTGTCTGCACACCAGAAGAGGGCGCCAGATCTCATCATAGATGGTTGTGAGCCACTGTGTGGTTGCAAGAAGTTGAACTGAAAACCTCTGGAAGAGCAGCCAGTGCTCTTGACCTCTTGAGCGATCTCTCCAGCCCGGAAGCTTTTGTTGTTGTTTTCTTGTTTGTTTGTTTGTCAAAGAAACTCCTCACTGTAAAAGGAGGTGTGTGTGCCCACACACCTGGCAGAAATTGGCAGAAAGCTGAAAATCGAATGGGCTTTGTTTGTTTTGTTTGAGTTTTGCTGGTTTGAAACAGGATCTTTTTCTTCAGCTTCCCTGGTGCAGGAATTGCAGGCATGCTTCACACACCTGGCTTAAAACTATGTGGCTTTAATTCACAGTACATTTTTAAATGACAAGGGAACAAATGAGGCATTATTTTTGTTCTGCATATAAAATTTTTGGTATTTTTAAATCTGAATAAAATATGGGCAGTCTTCAGTATAAATATCTAGCATGTAACTGAAGCATTGAATCATGCCTTCTTTCTAATATAGTGGGCTTTGGTTTCTTTGGTTTTGCTTATTTCTTTTGCTTTGTTTTTGTGGTACTGGGGATTATACCTTTGTCCTGCACATGCAGAGCAATTCCTCTGCCTTTCAACTAACTCTCTAACTTATCTAGTATAGCATTTTGTTTTCAAGGTAGGTAGTTGCACAGAAAAAGAATTTTAAAATGTATGCTTGAAATGTTGGACCTATTTATGTTGACCTGATAATTTACTAATTAAGACTCTTTGAACATTTAAATTTTAGCTGGTTTTTTTTTTTTTTTTTTCTAAAAAGCAGTCTTACGACCCCCAAAATACTGAAGCCTGTGGAAGGAAACAGATTTTTCTAAAGACTTCTCTTGAGGATGAGAAGCCCTTGACCTCAGCTTTGGCAATTATAAGTGAACTTAAATCATTTCCATGCTGTCTCACAGTAGCTGAACACCTAAGACCTCTCTGCTCAGCTTTGCTCTGCTGTTTCCAGGCTATGTGCTTAGCAGGGTCAAGTGTGCCCTTGGTTGCTGTAGAGGAAGAGGCTTCCTTTGCCGCTCTTTTTCCTGGTATATCTGTAGCAGGATGAGATGGGTTTGACTCATGCAGAGTGCAACATTAGCACTAAATATCTTATGGAATATTTTAGCTTTCAACCCTGCTGAACCTTAAGAAAGGGCAGATGCTAAGACAGGTGTTGAATGCTCTGGTGAGCAAGTAAGACATGTTGTCTAGCAGTGTTGAGAAGCTATGGGGCCTTTAGAACTGACTAGCCAAAGGGTGATTAACCCCTTCTGTGAGACAGTGCTGATTCTCACAGTAATGAGTTGGTTCTCTGTAGAGCAAGTTGTTATAAAATGGGTCAGCTTCTTCATCTCTTCCCTCCTCTGCGCAGGCACATTTTCTCTGATACTCCATCATCCAGTGTATGGATCTTTCTAGAAGATTAGTGCTGTCGTTTTTAGATTTGAACTGGGAGCCAAAATAAACTTCAAATTACTCGATCTGCAGTATTCTGTAATAGCAATAGAAAATGGATTAAAACACAAAAACATTAGTTAAGATCGTAGGGCTTGGTGACAACGGGCTGGGGATGTAATGCAGTGGCAGAGATCCTGTCTCCTGTGTGTTTAGCTCTTAGCACCAAGGGAAAGAAAACTTCTAGCTAGCAATTTGGGGCCTGAGGTGGAAGGGTGGAGAGTTTGAGGCTAGCCTGGGCTATGTGATGAGACCCTGTGTCAAAACCAGGTGGAAGTGAGGAAGTAGGCAGAGTATTGGACAGTGGAAAAAGCATGTCTACCTAAGGTCTTTCAGACTGTTGATAGATCACAATATGAGCATGGACGGGGGTGGGGGGGGGGCATGAGGCTGGAGGAACCCATGGAAGCTCTGATCACCTCATCGTGGAAGTGGGGAGTGGCCAAAGAGCCTGAAACTATGGGTACCTGTATGAATGACATGGTCAGATCACATTGTAGGAACTTACTAGGTAAAGACTTGCTTTGGGGTGTCATGATCCAGGCTAACAGTGACCGGAGCTTGAGTGGTGGCAGCGAGGTGGGAAGCAGACTAATGCTCAGAGTCAAGAGGTTTGTGACCAGTGAGTCCTTGGACAGGTTCAGAGAGAAAGGGGAGAGGTGGAGCATGGGCCAGGTTCTGACTTGCTCAAGGGACCTGGCCACTGAAGGTGCCTTTGACAAGATTTAGTAATACTGGAGAGGTTAGGTTGGGAAAGATGAAGCAGTTTTGGAAATGCTGTCTTGGCCTCTAAGGAACATCCAGAAAAAAACATGCCAAGAACATTTGGATCACAGCTGGGCAAGATGTCTCGAGAACTTGGACAGAGAAAGGATATGAATTAAACAGCAATGTAAAATGCTGTCTGCTTGCCTGGGACTGTGACACTCATATGACTATGATAACAATCATTCCTGGCTGAGAAAATAACTATGCATGGAGACAAGGAAAACATGGGAGCAGTGTGCTTCACACATTGCCTGCTTGTTGCTGTGGTTAGTGGGAGAGCAAAAATGGACTGAAGCTGCTTATATTTGGGCCCGTTTTACTTTGTAGTATACCTTTTTTGCTGGATGAGAGCCTTGACCACTGGCCTCGGTTTTAGTTATGGGGCCATATGAGAAACTCTGACCCCTTTAGTATGTTATAAAGTTGCTAGTTATCTTGGCTTGAGTCAGGTTATTGGGGAGAAACTTACTTGGGCTTTGACAATAGAAACCAGTTTCTTAGTAGATGGCAAATTGTCCTCTGGAGCCCAGGTACTAACAGTGGCTGGACCTGGGGGTCTCAAGTTGGCAGATATGAGGCAGACACCTGCTCTATCCAGACTCCATGAAGTGACTGCTATCCATATTCACCCTTGATGTTCTAGAAGCTCTCAGAGGAACCAGATAGCCCTGAGTTTACACATCCTTCCTTCTAGTGCAGATGGTGTAGAACTCTTGGTTTGTAATTCTTGAGAGGATGAATAGGGTTCACCTCAGTGGCCACACCCTCTTCTGTCTAACCTTGATCATAGAAGGTTGAAGAGGTGCTTGTGGAATGATTTATACCACACAGGCAGGGCCCAGAGTGCACCAGACACATGCATACCTCATAAGGACAGAGCTGTAGCTGGGGAGAAACAGGGTCTTTGTGTCACTGATATTTATAGGGAGCCTACAACACCAAGGGTATCTGGATAAATTAAGACCTGCAAAGTGACAGGCAGATACTGGATGGTTTGCTTGGTGTGGGAGGTTACTTCTCTGATACATGGTTAAACGCTGTGTTGCTTTTTCTTCTAATGACGAACATGTAGAAATTTCAAAAAGCAATTGTATAGAATTGAAGCACATTAAATCTCCTTGAATAGAAATCATTCCCGGTGAGATGCTTATTCTGCCGTGTCAGGTTGCTCTTCAATTTTACTGTTTATTTTTAATTAAGCCTACAAGTTCATCCTGGATGGAAGTGGGATTTATCTCCATAAAGAAGGATTACTACAGTGCCAATATCTTCTCCCCTGTGTCCATCTGGTGAGGTGTCAGACAAGGGATCTACTTCATAGGCCTTTACCTTATCACCAGCAGTTCAGTAGTGAGCACTGGGGATGGCTGCTCTTCCTTAGACTTCTTTATAAGCACAGTGCCAAGAAATCATAGGATTTCTACAATTGGGGATTGCTCTAACTCCTGTGGAGGGACCAGTCCCCCTGGAACAATCGTGTATGTGTGTGTGCATACGTGTAAATGCACATGTTTACTTCCATCTTTGGAAATGAGTATATATGCACATGAAGGCTGAGGTCAGAGTCTGGTGTATTCCTCAATCATTCTCCATCTCACTTCGTTTTTCTTTTTATTTTTCTGACATGATGTCTCTCCATGTAACCCTAGCTATCTGGAACTTGCAATGTAAACTAAACTAGCCCCAAACTCATAGAAATCCCCCTGCCTCTGAAATGCTGGGATTAAAGGCATATGTATGCCACCTTATTTTTTTTTGAGACAGAGTCTCCCGCTGAATCTGCTGCTCATCCATTGAGCTAAGCAAGCTGGGGATCTGATTGTCCCCATAGACTCCCACCAGATAGATCCCCAGCATGGGGGGCTGCATATGAGGAGCTGGCCATCTGACCTTTTACATGGCTATTGATCTGAACTGAGTCCTCATGCCTGGATAGCAGACACTTTACCACCACAGCTGTCTCAGCTCTTAGATGGATGTTTTATACTTAAAGAAATTGCAAGGATAGTACAGATTCCCAAATACTCCACATCACTTCCCATTATTCACGTAATACATTGAATGTTGTGGTAACAGTTAATGAATCAGCATTGACACATTATTATTGACTGAAGTTTTTTTCTGTTTTTAACTTAATATCTGGTCTAAAGTGGAACCCAAGTTAATTCCTTAGGCATTTGATTAACCAGAAGCTTAAATGCCTTTGAAAGGTATCTGTGGAGATAACACTTATCTAAGGATCTGAATCATCACAGATCCAAGCCTTGTAGAGCAGTGGTTGAGGATTTCCAGAGCCTTCAAAGCATAACTCACCTATACACATGTAGTGTGGGCATCAGTGTACCGATCCAGTGATAAAATAAAGGATGGTGAAAATAGATTAGACAGACTGTGTGCCTTCCTGTTTTCTTCAGATTGTGGAGATGAGGGGAGACAGTGTGGGCTGGAAGCATGCAGAAAGAATGCAGCTGTCAACTGTGCTGGGCATGGGGATGCCTTGCCTGTGTCTCAGGAGTGGCCTGTGGATCCAGCCCATCCTGTAGGTTTGACTGAGTTCCCTTTACCTCACTGCTGGGTGGCTCTGGCCTCCTCAGGTTCTTAGAACTGTGATTTGCAGGGGGAGCATGTGGTGTTTTCCTTATACCTACTTGCTCTTTTAATTTTTATGTCTTAAAACTCCAGGTCAAGTGAGTGTGGGTAGTGATGGATGGAGTGGGTTTTGTAAACCACAATCTGTACCTTGTGGAGAGTTTCTCCTGTGCTTGAATGTCTTAATATCTTACTCAGGGAAGAGCTTACATTGATTAATGTGCCCCGTGTGCGGTTATCATTCTCAGAAAGCTCTCTGCTTAAGGAGAGCTTTGTCAAAAGCAGTCTCTGAATGGAGTCACAAAAAAGCCTTTAAAAAAACCTGACAACTTAAAGTACAATTTCCTTTTCTTCTGCCTATTATGATTGAAACCCAATCCTTGTTATAACATAATTATCTTAACCGAAGCCAGCAGGGAGTTGCTGCCTTATTGTAAGGGGTGTGAAGTCCCCTAAATAAATAGAGGATTAATTCCATTCACAGCATGTTGGGAAGGTGATGAGATTGATTGTGGTCCTTTGACTTGTCCCATTTCCTGCCCTGACTACTTCTTGAATAAATAGAAGCTGGGAAATGAGAAGGGTGCTCCCCAGCATGTTGCTGGCCTGGGGGATTGGAAAAAGGACATTTTCAAGGCCAGTTTCCAGATTTTAAGTTGTTTATATGATGCTTATTTTGGATAATTTTATTGTTGATCTTTCTGTTTTTGATTTAAAGAGTTCTCTTATAGGTAATTTTTACTACAAGAATATAAGTAATAGCTGAATGTTTAAAGAATTTGACCATTTTGTTGTGTAGCTTAGGCTAGCATTGAACCCGTGCTCTTATTTTAGACTCCCGAGAGCTGAGATTGCGGTATACACCAGCAATCCCAGGCAACAGTTGTATTTTAATGTATTGAGCCCTCTCCTTTTCCTGCTGTGCCCCCATCCCTCTTCTCTCTTTTCCTCACAGTTCTGGAGATCAAGCTGTCAGGCACTCTACCACTGGATGGCATCCCCGACCCCAAATCCATACCTTTCTGGCCCGTGATTATTTTCATTTAGTTGGCCTATTAGAAAGTTTAAAGAAAATATTGACTGTTAGGTTTTGTATGTTTTGCATAGGAGCTTATGCATTTCTTAAACTTTAAATAGTGAGTTTGTGTCTTTACAAAGTGGGTCATATTCCCTGTTTTGTGTTTGTCTGTCTTCTGCTTCTAGAAAAATGTTACAATGTTCTAAATTGATGCATGTATTATTTCTCACTTTTCTACTATTCTGCCTTCCTAGATGAAGTGTGCTTACCGCAGGGGCTCATAAACACAGCTGTGTAGGTGTAGGAAAGCTGTAATAGACCTTTCCCACCTCTGTTTATTAGGAATGAGATTACGTCTCACTAACGCTTTGTATGTGGCAGAAAGTCTGTGTAGTGGGTGCTACACCATTCGATTTGGGCTCTAGTGCCCTTTTTCAGAAAAGGCTATTGCTTCGTTGAACAGTTCATCTCATTTTTAAGGAGAGGCATAGCCATTGTTCCATTTTTCTGAGAGCCTGAAATATGGCTGGGCAAGAGGTTGTCTTTCCTACAAAATTAAGAGTTGGGGTTCAGGAATTCTTGTACTTTGTTTCAGTTCAGTTCCAGGCATAGAAGCTGGGGTGTTGTAGCAGGAGCCTTTCCAACAGATGTTCAGGGGCTCCAGCTCACTCACATGTGGGCAGAACACATTTCCAGGGTGCCACATCTTGGCTTTACTTAACTTTTTCTTTGCGGATTCTTTTTTGGTTTTCACATTTTGTGTATTCATGTTGTAGGGAATGGAGGACACGTGGAGGTCAAAGGACACTCTGGAGTTAGCTCAAATGCACTAACAGGGCTGCTCCTGCTGCCTCTTTTGGGATTCTTATATATTAATTCAGAAAGTAAAGAGCAAGAGCCAAGTGTCATTTGGAGAAAAACAATAGGGTTTGGAATAGGCGATCATTTTATTTGGATATGTTAATTTAAATCACTGAAGAGCAAAGCTGAGACCAAGGAAAAAGTTCAGCTGGTAAAGACTTGTTGTGAGCCCAAGGGCCTGAATTGGACACCAGAGTGCATGTAAAACAGCTGTGCATGCTGGTGTATGTCTCACCCCGAGGCTCCCTGGCCAGCCAGTTTACCCAAATAAACATGAACGAAATGTCCCCTATAAGCCTGTGGTGTTTGAATACTTGGTCCCCAGTTAATAGCTCTTTGGGAAGGATGAGGAGATCTGGCTTTGGAGGTGTGTCACGGGGTGGGGGTGGGGGGGCTTAATGCTTCAAAGCCTCCTGTCTTTTCTTGGGTGTTCTTTGTCTCCTGTTGGTGAGTTCTCAGTGGCTGCTCCAGTTCCATGCCTGGCTGACTGATGCTATGCTCCTGGCCATGATGGACTTCTACCTCCCTGGAAGAGTATACCCGCAGCAGATCCTTCTTCCTCTAAGTTGTTTGGTTCTGATGTTTATCATAGCAACAAAAAAGTAACTAAGACAAGGAAGTTCTAGATTCAGTTTGAGATGCCGTCTCAAAAACCAGACAAACAGGTGGAAAACGATTAGGAAGACACCTGGAATGGACCGCTTGCCTTCCCACGCATGTACCTATATATGCACACACAAAATAAGATGTAAGAAGTGCAAAAGCATAGTGGGAGGGAGGGGAATGTAATTTGATATGGGCAGCCTGTGAGGGGAGACATGGGCTTAAACTCCAGGTGTGTGATCCTATGAGATGTGATGTTGTGGTTTCATTGTTCATGGGCCTAGTGAGCTTGGCACCGTGAGTGAGTCTCCTTGGGGTTGAGGGTTTTACTGAACTTGGTACTCTGCATGGATTCCTGACCCTTGTTAATAACGCTCAATGCATTGAAAATCTCAAATTCAGTAAAATGCTTCTGTGAATCCAAGCAGTTCTACTCTTTTGACACAAAGCACAATCCTGTGTCTTATAAGTCCTCTTTATAACTAGATTACAGGAACATTTGTATGGATGGATGGATGGATGGATGGATGGATGGATGGATGGATGGATGGAAGGAAGATAGGGATAGATATTATATATTTAGGTAAGTGCCACATATACATACCAAAATCAAAATAACTTTGCAGCAGTGACTGAGTGTCCAAAAGTGAGAACAACCTGGGAGTGTGTAGATCATGTTTCCTGCTCTTTCCAGCTCTATCAGCCCTAGATGTGGTGTGGGGCTGCTCAGCAGCTTTCCAGAGGGTTAGACTCAAAAATTAACCACTGTAGTGTAATTATGTTGTTATATTGTAAATAATTGTCCCGTCTACTGGTTTAATAAAAAATGCTGATTGGCCAAAGGCAGGCAGGAAGTGTGGGTGGGGCTACCAGATTATGAAAACTCTGGGAACAGGAAGAACAGGGCAGAAATGCCAGAGAAGCTACAGAGACATGGTGATGATGCCAGCAGATGCAGAGGAAAGAAGTTGAAATGCTGCTCTGAGAAAAGGTACCAAGCCTCATGGCTCAACAAGATAACAGTGGGCAGAGTCATGGGTTAGTTAAAAAGCAAGAGCTAGCAAGTTATATCCCTGGGCCCCAGTCAATCGGCGTAAAATTAATACAAGTGTCTGTGTGTTTCAGTGGGACTATGGGACTATGGGTCTGAAAGTCTGGGCCACGAGGGTAGGCCGGAATGTCTGAGCCAGAAATATAATCCTACAGTGTGCTATTGTGCAGACAGAATGGAAGGCATTTGCAGAGGAAAAGGGTGTTCCCTTCAATTCTAGAGTTTCTCAACATTTTTATCCTCGAAATTATGTGCCTCAAAGGAAGATGGTGTGATTTACTTATAACTGAAGGGCATTATGTGTACCCATTGTTTTTATCCTGTGAATGACAGTTTTCTAGATCAAATTCATCCTGTTTATCTGAAACACTTAACTTGTGACTGTTTCCGTTGTTAGACCTTCATGTGTGCAAATGAATTCAGATTATAATTGAACCCAAAAGGAACTGAGCACCTGCTGTGGCAGGCACACTTCATTCTGGTTTCTGCATCAGAATATTCTCTGTCGAGGAGAGTTAATTGGAAGTTCATATTTAGGAAGCAATATTATACAGATATGAAAAATCATATCTGGAAAATACATAAAGAAAGTAGTATACATTAAGCTGGGCATGCCAAACTCACTGAGCCATGTTAGAGGATATTCACAGGAAAAAAAATTTAACAAGAAAGCATGTTAATGATAGTAAAAAGTTTCTCTAGGTTGTACATTCATGTGACACTTCTATTTCATATGTAGATTTTGCTACGGAATCTACATATAAAATATATATGTAGGTGGATTATATATTTGTGTGTATATATTCATATATATATATAATATATATATAAAACATCTTCGTGCCGTGCCCTTACATTTTCTTAAATAAGCATTTTAAGAACTTAAATGGGTACTTCAACATTGCAGAATAGCAGAGAAGTGAAGTTAGAAAGTGTATTGGTTTGAACTTAAGCCTAAATGAACAAGTCTAGGACCTGCTGGAGCTCATGAAGGACTGGTCCTGTGGAACAGTACCCAAAGGATCTCCATGACTTGGGGCAGCTTTGAGATATCCCAGAGGAGTTTTGGTGAGAATCTAGTGAGGATGGTGTATCAGTACCCAGAGGCCTTGACCTGGACCAGCGACTTGCTTCAGTGAACATTTGCTAGGAAAGCTGGTTGAACAAAAGGGTATTCTGTGTGACACAGCTCTCAATGTCACCGGAACAAATGAGGAGGTGTGTAGGAGAGATGGGAAAGAAGGAAAATCTAAGATGTTTGTTTGCTTGCTTGCTTGCTTGCTTCGTGTTGGTTTGGTTTGATTTTTTTTTTTTCTTTTGGGGGCACTGCAGAGGTAAGGGGAGACTATGGGAGGATTGGGAGGTAAGCGGAATTAGGATTTATGATATGAAATTCCAAAAGAATCAATAAGAAATTATGTTAAAAAAATGAAAAAGAATAAAAAGAAAAATCTCTTATCTCCCAAAGGAAGTAGAGTAGATACACAATTAGGTAGTTGGTCAGTTGTAGTAAGAAGTTTCTGGCCCTGACTAGCTCTAAGATCCAGACCAGCTGCCCCAAATAGACCTCCCACAGCTGCTTGGTTCCAAATAATCACACAAAGTTTTATATTAGTTTCATGCTGTTTGGCCTATGGCTCAGACATATTACTTGCTAACCCTTAACTCTTAAACTAACCAATGATTAGCCAATTGGCTTAGTACCTTTTCTCAGAGCAGCATTTTGTCTTCTTCTGTGTCTGCCTGGCATCTCTGACTCCTGAGTGATGGGATTAAAGGCATAGGTCACCACTTTGTCATCCCTGTTCTGGGATTAAGTGTGTGAGTTATCACCCTCTATTCCTCATGGCTTGACTGGGTGATTCTATTCTCTGAATTCCAGGCTGATCTTATTAAAAAGGAAACATATCCCTACATAAACCCCTTTGTGTCAAAAATAAAAAAGGTTATAGCTAACGTAAGAAAAACCATGTACAATAGGTACAATAATTATTTATAATATATACAAACAATAATTACATGAGTTAACAGTTGACAAATTCAAAGAAAATATTCCATTAATTATTCTATTTTGGTGAGTTCAAAGGATTATATCTAATTTATTTTCTATCTAACCTGTATTACTAACTAAAAACTATGTTTTGATGTCTCTGAAACTTACACACTTTAACCTCTAAAACTGTTACTAGAAAATGATAGCTATCTCATCTTCAAATCTCCCAAAGACCCAAGAAGGAAATAAATAATATTAATTAAGTAAACAGGACATGCAAGCAACTTCCAAAAAAGTATAAAAAATGAAATTGCTGGCTGCCTGGAGAGTCACCCCAAGGTTTTCCTTATTGTTGAAGCAGCCATCTTCAGCCTACAGGCCTAACATGTCTGACAGACTTCTGTGAAACAGGATATTCTCAAAGACCTTCCTACTTGTCTTGGCAAGGTTCAGCAGCTCTGGCTTGTGTGTCCTGCTTGTCCATTTCGAACATCATACTGCCAGCAGTCAAGGCAAGAGCACTTTCTTGCCCAGCAGCTAACTTTTGCTATAGAGAAGGTCAACTCCATATGAAGTTTCTTTGATGTCCATAATCTTCTCTGAAGTAGATTGGTGCTGCCAGGAGCAGATGTCTCATTGTCACAAAAATAATAAGAACTTATGTTATTAAAATATTTTAAATGCCATATTCTGTAGATCTCTGAAGTGTTTGAAGAAGACCTGTTCATCTAAAATATATCTCTGTTTGACCTTGAAAACATATCTAATATGACAATAAGTTTGATTGTAATGTCTAACTACTAACTTGCCTTTCTTTATATCCTAATTAGTTGGTAATAATAACTTTTAAGGACTAGCAATTTGTATTACATTGTTAGATGAACTGTATAGGTGCAATACCTTGAACAAGAGTAGAAATATATGTATAGTAACAAAATTAATCTGAACTTTGTATCAATATACACAATTTAAATACAAAATACTAAAAATCTAATCCAATGTAAAATATTTAAAGTTAGTAATAACTTCCTAAAAGTAAATTCACTAATCTACCCTTATATCCTATCCTATCTGTATCCTCTTTTTTCTTTCTTTTTTTTTTTTTCAAGCAAGAACCCTGAATCTTATCTCTTGTTGAGCTTTTTTCCTAACCATAACCAATGTCAGTTTGTAAGCAATTACCCTAAACAATGACAATCATCCGTAACCCACTGAAAGACCAAAAACCACCCACCCCTCCCCTGGAATGTGGGCACCGTGTCCTTAGGTAGCCTGTGAAGCTGGTTCATCTCAGCTAGTCACCTGGAAATTGTCCTGACCAGTTTGTAGTCCAAATCCGATTTTTGGTTGGTGTTTGTTTGGATTTTCCTGACTCAAATAAAACAGTTAATCCACCAGTCCTTCGGATGCAGATTCAAAGCTTCTCTCATTGCTTTGATGCTCCAGTTTTATGATTTAATCAAAATTAAATAGCAGAAACAGGGCCACAGCATTGGACATGTTGTACCTGTGTTAGCAGGCTAGTGAGTGTCCCCTGTCATATCTGCTGTGTTGCCTGCTCTGAGTCCTGAACTGGATGAAGTGCCTTTGTCACAGACTTGTAATTCTGTACTGTGCTTTGAATGACACCAAGACTCGGGGAAGGGATGCCTCCTCTCTGGTCTTGATCTTCTAACTCCATTTTTCTCTGTAGGCCCAGGGCACGTACCATGCCCTTTCTTCCCATGCTGCATGCCAGGAATGCAGCGACTTGCCGTTAGTTTTATGTACCCATGTGCTACTCCAAAGAAGCACAGCAGCTAATTTAGTTTTTATTTTTGTCCTTAACCTATCCCAATGCTTCAGGAAAATGGCATTTAGTTCTTACTGGAAGAAACTGAGTTCCCTTTCACCATGATGTGTAAAATTCCAGTTGTCAGCATATGTCCTGCTACTTGTCTTAATAGCAGTTTAAAAGGACTTCAGTTATGCTGTGTAAGCTAAACTGATGTGAATCAAACTGCTGGCAGAGGCTCTCCAGTGGACTCCTGTGAGTCCTTGTGAGCGTGCTACCTGCGCGCCCTCACCTTGCAGACGGTTTGCTGCAGTTGGTTTCCACGTAGCTTCCATCAGCTCTGCTTGCTGAGGCCTAGGCTCTTCTCACCCTCTTGTCACAAAGGTCAGCCTTGCTCCAGATGGTTCGAGAATAGCTTTGCTCTAATCTTTTAAGAAAAGCCACCCAGAGTATCCTGTTTTGTGTATAGGTCAGTGTAACATGTTTCCACAAGTCCCCTGCCAGTGCTTTTGAGCATGGCTCAAGAGTTTGATCAAATACTAACTTAGCTAACATTTTTTTTGAAGTCCTGTTATGTCAGGTGGTGATAATAGTCCTTTTGAAATTGCTATTGTATTGGGTGTGCGTAAGTACGCGTTTATCTTCCTCTTCATTCAACAAAAAGCTAAGAGTTGCTACCATGGACAAGGTTGAATGCAAAGGTCCTGAGCCTGTGGTAGAACACATCCTGGACCCTGTGCTCCTGGAGCTGATGGCATCATCAGAGAGAGGTGTTAATCAGAGAGTCACATGCACAGAAAGTAAAAAGAGTAAACAAGTCACTATATCTAGGGCATAGGATGTAGACTTAGTCTGGTGAAGGGTATAGGAGGAAGCGTACAGTCTTAGGAGCTCACCCTTAGAATGTGTGGCTTAAATACTCTATGAGACAGGGGTAATGACCTTCTGGAAACTACAGGGACCCGCCTGCAGAGGCCCTGTGGCAGAAGAGAGTTCTATATTTATTTTAAAATTTGAAATATATTCATGGAGGCATAAAAACGAGGGAAAGGAGCATGTGAGGGAGGGGTCAGGATGAAGCGGATGGGCTGGCTGAGCCAGACTGGAAGTGCCTTCCAGTGGGAAGGAGTTTCTGGAACATAGAGGGGTTTATAATGGGAGTGCTTCTTAGGCAAGTGGGAGGGCTCCTGGCCACACCCTCAGGGATGAGTGAACCCGATGTAGAGAGGGAAGATTTAGGTACTGAAATGGATTTGGGAACAAGAGAGAAAGACAGTGTCAGGGTTTGTGGTTTATGTAGCTGAACCAGGGATGCCATTTCTCTCATTTGGAACTAAGGTTTAGGATATTGGCTTTTATTAGAGAAAGTCTGTTGACTATGGACCTTAGCCCTTTTTTAGAATTCCTAATCCCAGGGAGCGGCTACTTTTCTCCCCTGCCTCTGTTATTGCTTTCTTCTTTATTTAAAGTACCTATTCAGGCTGGCACAGCTCAGGGGCAAGTGTGCCAGCTGCCAAACCTGAGGGCATGAATTCAGTCCCTGGGACCTACATGACCAGGATAAGAAAACTAACTCTCAAAAATTGTTGTCTGACCTAAGCATAGTACCCCCACCCAGCCAAAGTGTAATTAAAAAATAAAATGACTGTTGAATAGAGCCATCTATTTAGAATTTGGCTTTTGTGAATCTTTTTATGTGTGTATTTCTGTAGTTTTTTTTTTTTTTAAAAAAAATGTTTCCTTAGAAAATAAAAATTTAAAATGTAGTAATATAGTATGCTGATGGCCATGGAGTATACAGCAGATGACAACCAGTATTTTACAGGCTGGCCTACCAAATGAATAACTCTGTGTTGGGGAACCCCACTAGGCAAAGTTTGTGGAAGAGTCCCACTAAACAAAACCCATGGAGTGGCCCTGCCAGGCTAAGCCTGTGGGGTGACAGGCTGTGGATACCGGTTGTTTTCTGTCTGTAACTTTCTCAGGTGCCACTGCTAAGCCTCCCTAATAAGAACAGCTGTGGGGTTCTTCCCACAGCCCTTTGGTGGTGTGTTTTACATCTTTGGGCACACTTATAGTTGTGGATAGTCAAGTCTGACGTATAGAAATAATACCAGAATATTCTTTTTTACTGACACAGGAAAGTAACAGACAACTAATTTTAGACTTCAGAACAAATTCAGACAGACTAACCTGCTCCTGCAGAAAATACACAAAGACTTAATTCCCAGGTGTTGCTTATTGCTGAATCATGGCCAGGCTGTTTTGAGACATACCCACTTTGCAACAGTTGACTTTATGCACGTTCCCTGACCACTCTAGGTTCAACCTGCTACTGTTATTGTTAAGTCCTGAATTCCAGTGTCAGTCTCTGTCTGGGAAAAAGGTACATGCAAGGCTGGTCTTTGTGACCTTACTAGCCTGAGAAAAACTGTATAACTCTATATGTTATGAGAATAGGTTGGGCCCTAAAAATATAACATTTAATTGTCCAGAGGTTGGCTGAGTAGAGAGGGAGCAGCAGCAATGTGGAGGGGCAGAAAAGGAGGAATGAGTGTGTATAAATAAGAGTGTGTAAGAGCAGCAGCAATGTGGGGATGAAGCTGTGCAGAATGTGAGTGTATGTGCCGAGAGAGAGATGAAGCAGCCTAAAGAGAGGGTAAGGGACGTGTGAGAGAATGAATGGATGAGTGAGCAGAGTGAGTGAATGATGTAGAAGAAGCATATGCATGTGAGAGGTAAAGCCGTGTGAAAGAGCTGTTGCTACACATAGGAACTGTGCCAAGAGCTGTATGAGAGTGTGTAAGAACAGTGTAAAGTGTTATATGGTGAGAGAGCTACGGATATGAGACCAATAGCTATGTCTGTGTGGAGAGTTGTAACTGCGTGGAGGCAAGAAAGATGAAACTGTATAAAAGGAAATATAGAAGAGATATTTGTAAAAAGAAAGGCGTGAAATAGCTGTAACTGTGTAGAGATGTGTGGTCATGTGTATGGAAAGATGTGTAGTTGTATGTATATGATGCAGCAGTGTGGAGATGTGCAGCTGAATGGAGACAGAAAGAGTCAGAGACCATTTTTAAGAAGTAAAAGAAAGTTACCATCAGAAGGTGTGTGTGTTTCCTTATTTTATCAACCAGAGATTTATTCATAATTATCCCAATTAGATAGAGATTTAGTCATAATTATCCCAGATAGAGAAGTTTCTTATCCGTCCACTACTCTGAGGCATTTCTTTTATTACTCTGAAGCAGATGGTGGGACCTGGCCTCTCAGTCTGAGTTATTCTGTCGCCCGAACAGGGTCTTGAATCCTGGACCCTGGACATACATGCAGTTAAAGAACAGTATCAAACTCAGCCTAAGAGTCTACCATCAGCCCTAAGAGACAGAATATTGCCAGTTTCTCAGAGGTTGCCTGTGGGGCCAGCCCTTGCCCAGTTACAGGGTCCCCCACCTGCGTGTTGATCAGTATTTTTTATTCTTTGTGACCTTACCATTTATATTTTAGTCCCAAATTTGCTGTGTGGTTGTGCTTGTTTTAAATCTCGCATGCACAGACTCCCCTTGCATACACTCTTCTCTCTCCTCCCCTTCATATTGGTGTTAGATTTATTCATGATGCCCCATGGGATTGTGGTTACTTCTCTGTGTTCCTCTTGTACATTGTGCCATTGTTTGGGTGCTGTAAGTTCTCACTCTTTCCAGGGTTACTCGGGCTCATGTCAGAAAAGTGCAGCTCTGATTATCACCGCGTGCATTGTTCAGTGACACTGGGTACAGAACCCAGGGCCTTATATAAGCACTCTACTGCTGATGGATCTACAACGCCAGCACACACTGTCTGGATAAGCCCGTTTCTTAGTGGTGGAATTAATTGCTGGGATCTGGAGAGTAACTGTTCAGTAGACTTCCCTGGGTAAATCAAATTGTTACCCAAACTGGTTGTGACAACTTAGACCTCATTCTAGCAGTGTAGATTTCCCCTGGCTCTAATTTCATGCTAATACTTACATTAAACTCAGGTCCTACAGTCTGACAGGTGAGATCATATGCTTTCAAGATGGTCTGGCTATAGTTAGGATTGGACAGTCTGACAGAATTTGAAGTGGTTTCCTTAATTTTGGTTTGTATGTTCTTGGATATCAATAAAGTACAGCACCTTTATGTATACTCTTCAGCCAATGGTGTTGCTTGTCCTGCCTCATAATTCCCAGTTTCTCCAAGAGGTTGTCTTTTATTTTGACTTGTCGGGTCCCTCCAGTCTGCTGGTTGCTGGCCCTTTATTAGTTAACTATGCTGTGTGTCTTTCCCAGTTTGTAGTTTCCTTCAGTCTTGTTGTGTCTTTATAAACGGAAGATTTTTATTTTAGTGCACAGTTTATCAGTCTGCTCCTTTTGGCTTTGCTTTTTGTTGCTTGTTTAAGAATGTCTTTGTGGCTTGAATGCCATAAAGGCACTCCTACATCATCTTTTAATTTGTGATTAGCATTATAGCTTTTGGTCCCACGTGGGATTAATTTCTGTGTGTTGTGAGATAGGGATCCCATTTCATTGTTTTCCCATATGGATTACCTTAACCCAGCTTCGTATATTAAATAGTCAAGCCTTTCTCTGTGCTCTGTCATAAATCAAGTTTACATGTTTCACACACATTTGATCTGTTTCTGGGTTGTCTGTTCAGTTCCACAGATTTGCTTGTCTATCACATGCCAATAACATACTTTCCTAATTACCATAGCTTTGTATCTTAGAATCAGCTGGTCAAAGTTCCATGAAAAACATTGTGATGGAATTGCTTTGAATCTGTTAATCAGTTTAGAGACTGAAACTGTTAGCCTCTTCAATAACGTGCTATAATTCCTAAGTCTCCCTTATTATCTTTCAATAAAATTTGGTAATTTTTTTCTACAAAAGGCTTACGTATATTTTGATTTATTGCTTTATTTGGGGGTTTATTGGGGGTTATGTATATTTTGATTTATTGCTTTATTTAACTGATATAAACACGATCCTTTTTAAACAGTTACTTTCAAGCTGCCTTTTTGAAGTGCAGGGAAATTCGCCCCACTCCGCCTTCCAAGTGGCTTTACGCCTGCACTTGCTCTTTAGTTTTGTGGACAGTGGTTCTGCACTGGAGTGCAGATGGCTTCTTTCCACACCTTTTAGCTTTCTTTTTGCCTTCTCTTTTCATTTTATTGTTCTGGTCTTCTGCCCTGCTCTACTTAGCAGGTGGTAATCTGTTTCTCTTCCACAGCATTCTTTCGTAGATGGTCTTTACCTTAGCCTGCAGAGTCTTGATTCAATGTGCATATTGAATCAATATGTTCAATATTACTGGATCTTTTCTCTCATTTTTTCAGTGACTTCAAAGTTTCCTTTAATCTGTTCATGTAATGAGTGACATTTGTAAAACTCCCATCTTAAATTAGGTCTTGCATTCCTGTCTTAACTATGGCTTATTATTTAAATATGATGTGGACTTAACTTGCTGTAGGTATGCTCTTAACACTCTAGATAAATGAGGAAGAGACAGGATTGGCCAGTGATATTTGTGGATATATATATATACACACACACATTATACATATATATAATTATATATACATATATATATATTAGCTGTTGGTTTCAGTTTTCTAAGTGGTGTGCTGCCGTCTTCTAGGTTAGCATAAGAAGCAATAGATTTCACTACAGCATCATCATACATATGCACCATGCATTGTTATTCACCTCTCCTTTCATCTGGGCCCCTGTCCTCTTACAGTTAGCCGCCCTTTGCTGCCTGTCATGTGCATTATTAGCTGATCTTCCACTGCCTTCAAGATCCCTCCCTCCCCTCTTCTGCTCCCCTTTCCAATTTTATGACAAACTCATGTAACTTTAAGTTTCTTATATATGCAACATGTGAGTCTGGTTTACTTTGCTTAACATGATTTCTAGTTGCATCCACCCAGTTCCTGTAAATGTCCGTTTTACTTGAGGACACATAAAATTCCAATTTGTATGTGTTACCACATTTTCTTTATCCATTTACCTATCTGTTCATAGGCATCTGGATTGCTTACATATCCCATTGTGAATGGTACAACAATAGACATAAATGTGCAAGTATCAGTGGTGTATTGACTTAGCGTCGTCCTTCTGTATAGACCTGAATGATGTATAGGTCATAGGGAAGTTCTAGTTTCAGCTTTTTGAGGAGCTTTCATACTAATTTCCATAGTGGCTGGCTGCAAAAATTAATGCTCCTACTAGCAATAAATAAGGGTTCCCCTTTCCTTACAGCCTCTCCTCACCAGCATTTGTTCTCTCTCTCTCTCTCTCTCTCTCTCTCTCTCTCTCTCTCTCTCTCTCTCTCTCTCTCTCTCTCTCTCTTTCTCATTTTGGTTTTTTCCTCTATGTAGCCTTGACTGTCCTGTAACTCACTCTGTAGACCAGGTGTGGCCTCAGACTCACAGAGATCCTCCTGCCTCTGCCTCCCATGGGATTAAAGGCCTGTGGCACCACCTGAATACAGTTTCTAGTGTTACTGATCATTTTTTTCTTTGGGGAATTGTTTATTCATTTCACTAGCCCGTTTATTGGTTTTTGGATTTTGGATTTTTGCTGTTTAACTTTTGCAGTTCTTTATATATTCTGAATATGAATCCTCTGTCTGATGTATAAAAATGACAAGCATTTTCTCCCATTCTGTAAGCTATCTAACAACTCTGGTGAGGGTTTCCATTGTTGAACAGATACATCCTCATTTTAAAAGTCCTATTTGTCAGTTCTGGAGGTATCTTTCCTATCTAGCTAGGCCCTCCATCCTGAAGTACTCTCCTGTTTTCCTTTTTGTGATTTCAAAGCTCCAAGTCAACACATTGGGGTCTTCATTTAAATTTTAACTGATTTGTGCAGGGTGACAGGTTGGACCCAATTTTATTTTTCTTTATATTAAAATCCAGTTTCCTAGTACCATTTGTCTCTTTCCCCCAGTGTATGTTTCTGTCACCTTTGTCAAAAGTTCAGTGGCTATAATTGTATGAGCTTATTTCTGCCTGGTTCTTTATTTCATTTTTCCATATGTGTGTAATATAAAAACATGAGAAAAATTTCCATTTTCTGTTGTCTTCTATCTTTTTCAGTGTCTTAAGGTTTTCATTGGAGTATTGTTTTGCCTCTGTGGCTAACTTTTTCTATCTTTTTCTTTTTGAGAATTTTATGCATGTATATAATGTTTTCATCAAATACTCCTTCATTTCCTTCACTCTATTTCCTTCCTGTCCTTGCCCTCTATTCCCTCCCAGTTTTGTGCATTGTTGTTTTGTTTTTAAGCCACTGAATCCACTTAGTGCTGCTATTGTGTATATGGGCTACCTATTGAAGCATGAGGAGCCTCTCAGGAGTCAAAATTTTAAAGAAAATTAACTGTCCTTCCCTAGCAGTCAATAACTACTCAGCTATCGAGGTACAACTTCATGACTATGCTATGACCCATGTCTACACCTGCCCCTGCCATGGGGTTTTGTATGGCTTTATCTTGTACAGGTCTTATACATACCATCACTGTTGCTGTGAGTGCTGCTGTGAACTCATATGTGCAAGTGCCCTGTTGTGTCCAGAAAATAGTACTTGTTTGACTATAGTCCTCCACTATGACTGTCTCTTAGAATCTTTTTATTCCCTCTTCTGTGATGATGTCTGAGCCTTGAGGGATGGGGTATCATAACAGATGTCCCGCCAAGGGCTGAGAGCTCTATGTTTTCTTTTCTCTGCACACTGACCGGTTGTGTGTCTCTATGTAAATTGCCATCTTCTACATAAATAAGCTTCTCATGAGGGTTGAGAAGAACTAATCCATGAGTATAATGACAGTGTTTTGTAGTTAGGTGTTTTAGACAGGCACAGTAACACAGCTTCACAGAGTTAAACAAATGCAACATGAAAGAATGTAACACATCTTTGCATCATTAGACAAATGTTTTATGGCATAAACAAATGGAACACATCTTCACCTAATATTCCACAACAGTGTTTAGAATTTGGTTTAATAATATATCCAGTTAGCAGAATAGTAATAATGGTTCTCCCTTGGGGTCCATGTCCTACTTAGCTACAGGTTTGTGGTCCTGATAGCGATACAAAGTATGAGTTCCATCTTATAGAACTTAAATCTAGCCAGAGTGACTGGTTACTCCCATACCATTCATGCCACTATTAGCCAGTTGACATATCTTGCCAAGTCAATTGTTACTGAATATAGGTTTCACAGCTGGGTAAGTCTGATGGTTTTTCTCCCCTGGTAGTATTCAGAACACCTTTCAGTACTATAAAAGCCATCCAGTAGAGATGAAACCTCCATCTTGATTTCTTCGTGCTCTGTGATTTGAGCATAAGGTGTGTTCAGCAGTAGTGTCTTCCCATCAAGTAAGTTGTGCATAGTAACCAAGAGCCGTGACAGTAGCGTGTATTGTTGAGAGGGATCTGCTGAGATGATATAAAACACCAGTCAAAGCAACTTGGGGAGGAAAGGGTTTATCCTACAACTCTCAGGCTCCACTTCTTTAGTGAGGGAAGTCAAAGCAGAAAGTCCAGGCAGGAACCTAGAAGCAGGATTTGGTGCATAGGCCATGGATCAATGCTGCTTACTGGCTTGCTCTCCTGGCTTGCTCAACCTACTTTATTATATAGCTCAAGAGCACCTGTCCAGAGGTAGAGGTCCACCTTCTCCCCATGGACTGGACTCTCCTGCAGACCTATTGCATACAGGTGATCTGGGTGGAGACATTTACTCATTTGACAGTCTTCTCTTCAAATATGTCTGGGTTTGTTTCAAGTTGGCAGAAAGCAACCAGCACACCATTCCTAATACTTTTTTTTAAAAATTTCATAACCTATGGTGTCTAAGAGGGGCATTGTGCCCTCCTCCATGATAGGGTAATTCTATTTAAGCTCATATTTTATATGTATAAATGTATACATATGTTTTAGGAAGCTTCTATAGTTTTAGGTTTTCATGTGGCTTTTTTACAGACCTTTGTTTTGTTTCTTCTTTTTTTTTTTTTAAGCTTTTGTGAATAAGATTTCCACCCTCTCTCCTCAGTTTATTTCTTGGTGAGTTCAGGATTGACATACAGAAAAGCTACTCATTTATTTGTGAAATCTGTATCCTGATACTTTGCTAAGTGTTTATATGGTCAAACAGATTTTTGGTGAAGTCTATGGGTTCTTTCAATTGTATGCTCTTGTATCTTCAAGAAGATAAACTAATTTCTTCCCTATATTTGTGCCTTTTTCTTGTGTCTGACTGCGGCAGCTAAAGCTCTAAACACTCTAGTGAGTATGAGTGGAAAGTGTAGGCACCCTATTTCATTCCGGACTTCAGAGAAAATGCTCTTGGTTTTTCTCCACTCAGTATGGCATTGATGGGTTATACATAACTTTCATTTTGTTGAGCTACTTTCTATCTGTTTCTAGTTAGTTCAGAGATTTTATATCATGAAGGAGTGTTGAATTTGTTAAAGTTTGGGGGGGAATTGATTCAGATGATGTAGTTTTGCTCCTTAAATCTGTTTATGTACTGAATTGCATATATGGAGCCAACCTTGCATCCTGGGAATGAAACCAACTGGTCATGGTGTGCGACCTTCTGAATGTGTTCTTAATTCAGTCTGCACTGATTTTATTGAGAATGTTACATCTAGTCTATTTTTGTTATGTCCTTATCTAGTTTGGTGTCAATGTGATCCTGGCTTTCTAGACCCTTTCCCTTTCTGTTGTATGGAATGTATAGGAAACATGGTGTTGCTGGCTTTTAAATGTTTGGTAGACATCACCAGTGAATCCTCCTTTTCATTGCAGGAGGTTTCACTGCTTCAGTCTTGTTGATTGTTGTGGATCTGCTTCCTAGTTTTTTCTGACTACAAATTTTCAAAATACTCTAATGAGTTTCTGTATTTCATTGGATCTGTAGTGACAATTCCAGTGGGAGCCTTTTCATCTCTCATTTTATTGAGTCTTCTTTGAATTTGTTTGGCTGGGGTGTTATTAATCTGACTTATGTTTGGGTTTTGACTCTCTGTATCTACCTAATCCTCATTTGTTCTTCTCTGGCCCGATCTTTGGGTCTTTGCTCTTTCTTGCTCTGTACTGCTTTGGGATTTGAACTGATCCTGTTTTCTGTGACCTTGAGACGAAGTGAATTATTAGATTGCTCGAGGTCATTTTGGTTTTTGATTTTTTTTTTTTTTTTTTTTTTTTAAACGTAAGCTCTCATAGCTAGAAACTTTCTTTCCTGCAGGCTCCGGAAAGCTGTGCTTTCATTTCCATTTGATTCTAGAATTTTTCTTTTAACATCCTTCCTGATTTCTTCAGTGACCACTGGTCGTTCAGTTCTGTATTTTTCACTCTCCGTGTATTTGTGTGGTTTTGAGGGGTTTCTTGCTATTTGGTTTGTAGTTTTACCTCACTGTGATCTGATAACATACAAAGTTGTTGATTCTTTTGTATTTCTTAAGACTTGATTTGTGGCCTGGAGTGTGGTCTGTTGCTAGAAAGCTCATGGGCTGCTGAGATTAATGGGATTCAGCTTCTTTGAGGTGGAAGGTTTTGTAAACACCTGCGAAGCCTCTTTGACCTATGTGCGCGTTAACTCTGAGGTTTCCTTACTGATTTTTTTCAATGGGATGACCTATCCAGAGGTTAGAGTGGGGTAGTGAATCCCCACTATTGCTCTGTTAGGACCCATCTGACCTTTTGTGCTCATTACTGTTTGTTTTATGAAATTGGGAGCCTTAACATGGGTATTTATGTGTTAAAAATCACAATATTTTCTCTAAATAGTTCCCCTTATTAATATGTAGTGGCCTTTTTATGTCTTCTGAATAATTTTGGTCCAAAGTCTATTCTTTCGGTGTCAGAATAGTCATGACAGCCTTTTAAGTTATCTCCACTCACTTTATGAGTTGTTTTCCACCTTGACACTCAGTGTTTCTAGAAGACAAAAGAAGGGTGCACCGAGCTTTTTAACCTACACAGGAAGTGTCTGTCTCTATTGATGAGTTAAGGTTGTTTACATTAAAGCTATTGTTGAAATATGTTAATGATTCCTATAATTTTGTTGGTTGCTTTTTCTGATTGGATTATTCTTTGTTCTTTACTTCCTTCCCCTGTTAATACCAGGTGTGTGTTGGCCAACTGTGTCAGACATAATAGATTCTTTCCTACCTTCCCTTTGTTTAGCCATCCTTTCTTGAGATGTATTATTCCCTTTGGTCTTGTGATTGAGACCATCTTTCTTCCTCTCCGTGTATAATATTCCTGTAAGTATCTTTTGCAGAGCTACCTTGGTGAGCATCAACTGCCTTGGGTTGTGCTTGCCCTTGAAATGCCCTTATTTCTCCTTTAATTAAAAAAAAATAGTTTTTCTGGATATAGCACTCTTGGCCAGCAGTTATTTACTCTCAGGTCTTGAAATATATGATTCTATCTGTCCTGGCTTCAAAAGTCGTTAAGCAGAAAGCTGCTGCTCCCGTTTTTGTCAGTGAGTTGGCATTTTCCCTTACAGCGTTGAGTATTGCTTTTTGCTTTGTATTCCTTGACAAACTGACTGTGTTGTGGAAGGGGTTTTCTCTGGCCACATGTGTATGGGGTTCTTAATGCCTCCTGTTCAAATGTCTGTTTCTAGATCTGTGAGATTTTCTGCTATAATTATTGAATAGGTTCTCTGTCTTTAGTGTTTAACCTCAGCTCCATCTGTCTATATCCCAGAGTCCCTGGATTTGGTTATCCTCATTTTTATTTTCCTCTTATCAGTGTTGAAATGCAGTATTTTATCACCTGTGGCCTCCATCCCTGGTAATTTTCTATTTAATTCACTTCTAGAACTTTTTAAAACTGTTTCTTTGCTGGGTTTTCCTGGCCTGTTGCAGAGGGATTTTGTTTGTTTTGTTTTGTTTTAAGCTGAATTGCTGGTTTTCAGACTTGTTCTGCTGACTCTCCTCTCTGGGGCCTGACTGCATTCATCTAGTACTGTGTATCCTCCTGAGCGGCTGAAATCCTCGTCCAGTCTTTTCTGCTGTGGTGTCTTTGATGCCAGGAGTCACTGTCTTCTAGAGGAGTCATGCTGCCTTCCTTGCTTTCCCGTTTCTTCCATTGCTGTATAGATTGTGCCTTGCACATCTGTTAGTTTTAATATCTCTTCTGGACTTTTGGAGAGGATCTTCTTACTGAACAGCCTGTTCTTGAAGCCTCAATTTCAGAACCACAGCACAGAAAAAAACAGAAAAAACAGCATCAAGCCCCCCAAGATAAATGTGCTTGAATACATCATAATCCCACTTTGCACCACCAATCACCATAGAACTGAAAATGGCAAAACCTATTGTTAAATGTGCTGTGAAATAAAGGAGTATTTAAGTGTAGAAATAATAATAATGAAATATAGAAAGTAGACCAGGAAGGCAGAGTATGGTGACACACATTTAGTCCCAGATTGCAGGAGAATCTCTGTAAGTTTGAAACCTACCTGATCTATATAGCAAATTCCAGGCCAGCCAGAGCTACGTAGTAAGACCTTGTCTTTAGGAAGGAAGGAGACTAGAGAAGGGAAGAGAAAGAGGAGGTGCAGAGGAGGAAGGAGGAACATGAAGAGTGTTAGAGAAATGAACAAAAGATGGGGGGCGGGTATCAAAAAGATCTCATAGAGAAAAAGTTCAGAAATGGAATTTGGTAAATATGAGAAACAATAAAAATTTAAAAGACTAGAGAGGGTAATTCTGTAAAGCTGATAAGACAGATAATACTAAATATAAAGAGAGGGGGAGGCGTATTGGAAAGAAACCAGCAGAAAGAAAATGTATTTTCCTAAATGGAAAAAAAGATGATTAGATGAGTAGATGGGGGGATAGCACACAGGATATCTTTCAAAACACAGCATAGCAAAAACCCTGCTAGACATTAAAATTGAAAGGAAGCAGCAGAGTGAGAGGGCTGATGGAAGGGCTTCCTGTCCCTTCAAAACCTGGAGCCTGCTGGCTGTGTGCAGAGAGTAGTGAACCTATGGGTTCTGCCTTCCTTTGGTTTGGCTGTTGCTGTTTGTGCTGGACGGGTGTTTGCTGTCTTCACTCCCTGCTTTCCCTAGTGCTGGTGTGAGTGACAAAGGCCCCTCCCTATCTGCTCACACTGGAATCTTCCTTTGGTGGTAGGTATAGGAGGATTTTAAAGCATGCTCCCATTCTCAATACAATCTCTGCTTTCTGCTTGCATTTGCAGATGTGAGTCCTCACCTCCCAGCTTCTAACTCCAGCTGTCTGCTGTTTGCTGCCTTGCTGGCCCCCAACCCTCTGGGATCATAAGCCAAAAATATACTTTTTCTTTTACAAGTTGACTTGGTCACAGTGTATAAAACAATGATGGAAATAGCAATAGAAAAGTAACTAATATACCCTGTTTGTGTAATGAGGCCTCTGCTGGTTGTGCTTAGCGTTGTCTTATATGTCATCTTCTACAACTCTTCAGGTCATATCCCTCCCCTAATGTGTTAGCTGAGGGATTTCTCCCAAGCCAACACGAGAAGCAATCATGGCATTGAGATCAATAGTCGTGGCAGAGGTCAGTACTGGCAGTGGAGAAATGCCGCTGTGGCTATCGCATTTGGAATTTTAGAGTTCTTGGGCTGTGATGCAGTAAAATGCAGTGTCCTAAATGTAATCTACTCCCTGGCCTTAGGCACCAAGCCACCAGGCTCAAGGGTGATTTTCAGTTCATGAGATCTGTTTCCAGCCACCAGGGGCAGACTAATCATTCTTGATGATGTCTCAGATTGCTGCCTGCACCTTTGAACTTGGCAGAGCTGCTTCCCTGAGGCTCCCCAACCTGTGAATGTTCTCTGATTCTTTTTCATTGTGGTGCCTGCTTGCTGTCCACCGAATCATAAAACATGAGACTGGGATTCTCTTTGCTGCTAACCTGTCCACTGAAGAATCATTCTCACCGAAATCTGTGTGCTAACTGGTTGTATGTCAGCTTGACATACGCTAGAGTCCTCTAAAAGGAGGGTGCCTCAGTTGAGAAAATGCCTCCATAAGATACAGAAGTGATTGATGGGGTGGATCCTGCCCATTGTGGGTGGTACCATCCCTGGGAAGGTGGTCCTGAACTCTATTAAAGAACAAGCTGAGAAAGCCATGAGGAGCAAGCACATAAGCAGCCGGTCTTCATAGCTCTGCATCATCTCTTGTCTTCAGATTTCTACCCGTTTGAGTTCCTGTCCCAGCTTCCTTCAGTGGACTATGAGGTAGAAGTATAGCCACATAAACTTTCCTCCAACTTCATTTTGGTGATGGTGTTCATCACAACAATAGAAACCCTAGCCAGGACAACCTGCAACTGGACTTGGGACGTGGGAGAGCTGTGGTTTTGTCTTGAGGCCGAGGCTGGCCAGCTTTCATGTCTTACCTTTGGAAGCAGCATGAGTTCTCAGGCAGCTGCTCCCAGAGTTCCACTGGGCTTCCCTCTCTGCCTTGCCCATCTGTTCCTGCTCCTTCCCAGCATCCTTTCACTGCCTCCTTGGCATTCTGAGCTTTTCTTCTGTTTCTGTTTTAGGATAAGATCAACTTTGTCTCACTTGTGAGTCGTTACTTGCCCTCAGAGAGGCATCTCCTGCTCTCTGTCTTACTCAGAAGTCCCCCTATAATCTTGAATTCAGTTTTGATAGATTCTATTTGTCTAGAAATTTGCCTCTCTCCCCCAATTTTCAAGTTTTCTGCCATAAAATAATTTTTCCCTTTATATATGTCTCCTCCACATGTCTGATGCTGGTTTTACGTTATGGATACCTGTATTTGCTCTCGTCATGTGAGCAAAGGGCGTGTTTGCCTGTTTATCACTGCTTTTTGCTGTTGTTACTGTTACTCCTGTCTTCTGTGTGACTGAATTCAGCTTTTATCTGTGTCATTCTGGGAGTTTGCCTTTATTTTCCTCTTGGCTTATATCTGAAGAACCAGAGAACTGCCTCCATTTTTGAGCAAAAGTCTCTGAACCTCAATTTGAAACAAACCTGAGTTCTGCTGAGGTACAAAGTACAAACAGGAGATAGTCTGGGCCCATTTGATAGCCACGGAATGTCCCAATCCAGGAGATAGTCTAGGGAAGAGGGTTTGACAAACAAATAACAGGTTAAAATAACAGAGGAAATCTGGAAAGTCCCCCAAAATTGAGCTAATCAGGATTGTATCCTTACCAAGACTCCTAAATGATGTATAACCTTCTTATTGTTGCCTTTAAAAACCACCTTGCAGAGGGGTGGATACCTCCTCCGGCCACTGCCACATCTGTGTACCAGACAAGGTCCTTGTCACTACTTGCATCTTTTAATAAATCTTGCTTTTGCATTTTGGAGAGTTCAAATCTCTGGTGGTCTCTGGGCAGGTCTTGGGACCAGGTCACAACAGTAATATCAATATTTATTAACCCATTGCCAGGAAGCCTTGTTTTATTGAAGACTACATTTCCTTCCACCTGCCTACTTTGTAATTATTACATAAGTTTTGAAACTGAATTTCTTCATCATTTTTCTATTCTAAATATTTTCTTGTTTTACTCACAGTGTATGGGTTTTTCCTTTCTAAACATATTGATTTTTTGAATGCTGTGTTTGCTGATGACTTTGAACAGTTCTGTTCCTGTCAAAGAATTGTGTTATGTTTTAGAAACTGGTTAAAGCTAATTTTATATCTAACATATAGTCAGAAATTTCATGAATTTTCAGCTTTATTCAAAACAATGTTTATTTTCTGTCTGTTAGTTGCTGTGCTCTGTGTATCTAACACACAAGTGAGCTAGCTTGTCACCTGGACGATTTGTTCTTTTATCTTTACTGATTTGTCTGTTTCACCTGTTAGTTTGGGATTGGAAGAGGTACATGAAAGCCTAGCATGTTGGCAGTCTGGCCAGCTCTTACTTTATGGGGAGACGAGTTGTTGGTGAGGATAGTTTGATGAGTTAAATGTCCATTACGTGGTTGTCTTCTATCGCTACTAGCAGTGTTAATAGTGTGGCTGGCCCAGCACTCCTCCTGCTCCTCCTCCTCCCTTCCTCTTCCTTTTTTTTTTCTCCTTCATTTGACTTGCTCTGTAGCCCATGTTGGCTTTGAACTTAATGATCCTCCTGCTTTAGCTTCCCTGGTGCTGGGTTGCTCACATGTATAGCATGCCCCTACGGCGTCCGGTTTGGGGTGTTCGAGTTTTGTCCAGGTGAGGGGCGTCGAGGTTAAATAATCTGCACTCTGGAGTCCTTAGGTTCTATCATTCAGGATCACAATGAGAGACCCGAGCTTTATTCAGGACACCTTACATCTTAGTCCTGCTTCTCTCCATGGTCCCCAGCTTCTCCTACTGACTCTCCTCCCTCTCTCTACTCTCAGCTCTCTCCTTCCTTCTTCACTCTCTCACACCCCGCCCCCTCGTCCGGGCACACCCAAGGTCTTGGAAGATCCCAAAAGACTAGCACTCAGCAGGTGGCAGCCATAAGGAGACTGTAGAGCAGGAAAACATGTTTTTCCTTTTTCCCCTATTAACATAAGGTTTAGTCCTTTGGGGAGGAGAGGCCATAAGGGCCAAGGTGGCTCTATTCAGGAATCAACGTGCCCATTCCAGCTCTCTTCATTGCTGTTTACCTCATTGCTCTTGTTGTTCTTAGTGGATTTACTTTTGCAGACATTGTTTTCAGTAATCTTCAGAAAACTGATTTGTAGTAAACTCGAGTATCATTTCCAAACCTTACTTTCTGTGTATGTGAAAATTATACTTTGAGCATATGATGTAAAGCTGAAACTCATCAATAAGTTGGGATTCTTTAGATGGTCCAGGCTTTGGTCCTTATTATGTAGGTTATGGTGTTGGCTCCTCTCAGTCCTGTGTTCTTGTCTTTGATTCCCAGTACCATATTGAATCAATCACTAAGTCTTTTCAATTCTCCTTTCTCATAAATCCCTCCTTTAGGGCCCGTGCCCCTCCCCTTTAATGCAGGCTGGTGTGCCTTGCTTCCTGCTGTGCTTCTCTCTTCCTTCCTGCCATAATGTCTCCTCTCCGTCTTTCCAGTGGCGATGCCAACCTGGCCATTTGAAATGACCTTTTTACTATAACTGTCTTGTTTTCTAGGTATCTGCGATTCCTCTTGTTCTTACTGTAAAAGCTTAAGTGAGTTGCTCTTCTATGTCTGCTGCCCCATTGTTTAAGCCACATAAGACTACAGCCACATGTGGTCAAGGACATCTGTGGACATGACTCAACACAAAAATATGAAGCTACTTTAAAAATATTTTCTTTATATAACATGATTTCATGACCCTTATAGAAGACAACATCATGTTACAATATCAAAGTCTAGACCCTAAGCTTTTCCCCTTGGTTCTGGTCTACACCTCCTTTCCTACTATGGAGATTACCCAGCATCTCTCAAATCGGCTACAGCTTCTGCTGTTCATCACCTTTGCATCTTCTGTTCCTTCTACCAGTAAGGTCTCATTTTGTCTTAGCTTTCTCTGACAACCGCAGTGAAGTCATTTCCCCACTGCAAGACTTAAAGCTAATGCTGGCACCACTTTCTCTAGTGATGGTCCTTTGTAATGCAGCAGTCTCAGACCTGATGGAAATCACTGTCTTCTGCCATTACATCTTTCTTCCAGGTCCCAGGTTTCCAACCTTTTGCCCATCCTGGCCTTATTCTGGCAAGCTCCACTTTGTAAGTGCCCTGTGGAGCAGATTGAGTATGACACTCCAGGCTTGGCCAGAGAAAGGAGCAGTGATTCTCACTTTATGGTGAATGTCACTTTCTCAGAGTAAACATTCAGTTTGTTCTGACTTTGCACTTTAGCCAAATTCCTAATATCCCCTGTACCGCTTCCTGTTTCTGGGGTGTTTCGAGTCTTGTCCAGGCGAGGGGCGTCGAGGTTAAATAATCTGCACTCTGGAGTCGTTTAGTTTCCATCATTCAGGATCACAATGAGAGACCCGAGCTTTATTCAGTACATCTTATATCTTATACCTGTTTTTCCCCCTGCTATGCTTCTCTCCTGCCATGCATCTCGCCTAGCCTTTTTCCCCTCTAGCTTCCCGCCATGTTGGTTTCCTTCTGCTCTCATTCACACTGACTCTATTAACTCTACTCCATGCTTGGTTCCCGCTTCTGCCCTTGTGTCTCAGTCCTCCCCCAACTCTCTGTTTCCTTCTTAACTCTCTCACACCCTGCCCCCTCATCCGGGCACACCCAAGGTCTTGGAAGATCCCAAAAGACTAGCACTTAGCAGGTGGCAGCGATAAGGAGACTTGTAGCACAGGAAAACATGTTTTTCCTTTTTCCCCCTATTAACATAAGGTTTTAGTCCTTTGGGGAGGAGGATGGGCCATAAGGGCCAGAATGGCACTATTCGGGAGTCAACACCCCTGTCTGGGTGAGATGTTGCTCTTAAGCACAGTTAATTCTGTTGTTCTGACTGAAGGGCTTTGCCTCTGTCCCTGTTAAGTCTCCCGTGTTGGATATGGATTGGCATGTCCTTCCATTTAGTCTTTTTGGAAGTGGACTCTGTTGTCCATGTAGTTCCTGTTGTAAACGTGACTCTGGAAATCTACGGGTTATCTTTTTGAAGAGCACTACTGTATGCTGGGCGTAAGGACAGGCATTGGACGACTGAAGAATTACCGTTTCTTACCTAATGTTGGATGAACATTCTGTTTTACTGAAGATGTGGATGGAATATGAAAGAGCAAAGCTGAGATTGGGGTGGGGCCACCTTCTGCCAGACTAAATTCAGTGTCTCTGCTCAGGTATGAGTCTAGGCAGCGTTATGATCACATATTCTATGTTCCAGTCTTGCCCATCAAGACCATAGGAGATTGTCACATGCAGAATTCCTGGGTGTAGGCTAGCCCAGTAGGTGACCTCGCCTTTGTGACTGTAGTAGTTCCTGGGATCACCACTTCGGGACTGTTGTCTCGTCTTTTCTTTGCCTCTCTGAAAACCAAACAAGACAAACCTTTGCTCTATTCTTGGATAATGGGGATCCGCGTCATGCTGATTCCTTTCTAGCTGTTTCTTGTCATTGGTGAGGCATCATTGACAGCTAATCTCTATCACAGTTTTTGTTCCACAGGATAGCTGTAATCTTATGGTAGTTTCTGAGTGTGTTCCCCTTTTCCTACCATTCTTAGTTTATCCAGCAAACCAAGAATCCCAGGCAGACTGACAGAGAAGCAGACTCCTACCTCCCAAGACTTGTAAGCTACAATCAGATCTAGAGTAGTCCTTGGGCTCTTAATGTAAACCCTGGTCAACAAACCATTTGTTTCAGTTTGGGGAGTCAGAGATACAGTAGCAAGGCCATGGACATCATGGACAGTGTGAGCTCTAAGCCACCTTGTCAGTTTTCAGACCTCTGCTGTTCTCATAGACAAGCCACTCTGCTCTCCAGCCATCTCTAAAATAGAGGAGTTCAGCATACAGTGTAAGTGGTCAATAAATGCATGTTAACAACCAAGCTGTACTGTGGCATGCTGGCTTAGCAGTGGGATTAGTCCATAATGGTAACAACAAGCATCTATCAAGTGCCTGCTGCAGGCCAGGCATTGGGCCCGGTGCTCTCTGTACATCCTCTCTCCTCTCATGGGCTGCACAGGCATTTGGATTATGTCCCATTTTATTATAGCCCTAGGTTACAAGTATAGCAATTGAAGCTCAGAGAGATCAAGCAGCCCAGGCCTGTTTGATGTTAGGCCCTGAGGTCTTAACTGCCTAGCTGTGGTCAGCCAGTTTCTCTGGAGTATTCCAGAGCACAAAGACGGACAAAACCCCAGACAAACTCTGCATTCTGTTGGTAGAGTATCTAAAGCAGTGTCTGTTACAAAGCATGTGTTCTAGTTGGAGAGACAAGATATACAGAGGGCAGAACTAGAGAAGCTGAGACACACATATTCCCACCCCCACCCCACCCCCACCTCCACAGGAGATGGGGAAGACAGTCATTCAAGTCAGGCACTCAGCCTGCCTTAGTGAAGGTGGGTCTTGGGAGAGAGTGTGATCTAGCACAGCAAAGGGGGATGGGCCAGGCAGGGCAGTGTTTATAGCATGCCATGAAAATTAGGGTCTTTGACATACACAAAATGGCAGGAACTGAGAATATGAAGCTATAAACTGTAAGTGTTGCCAGCTAGTTGCCTTGGGTCACATTTGGTGGCTCTCCCTATGTTTTTAGAAACTTCAAATTGGTTTTAACACTTAAAAATTGGAAAACTTTATGTAAAAGTCTGAATTTATAACTGTGCTTGAATCATGGAGTTCTGGCCATTGCTGGCTCATCCTCACATGGTAGCAGTTGGGCTGGAGCTGGGGCCAGCTGCCTTTATTATGAGGTACAAGTGCTTTCCAGTCTGTCCAGACCCCACCTGCCCATGAGACTCCATCTGTCTGGTTTTTGTGGGCCACAGTTTGTAGTCTTGGCCTGGTGGGTTGGAGCTCTGATTCTGGATACAATTTCCTGTGAGTGGGCAAGCCTCTGGCACTTCTGGGTTGCTGGGGCCTAGCAAACCCTGGGTACTTGGTCCTGTGGCACCTGGTTGGCAGCAGTGACCACATTAGAGAGGAATGGGCTTTGGAAGCCACAGCAGGACTCTAGAGGGTTATGGGAACCACACCAAAGTTGCAGCCAGCTTGGCGGTTCATTTTGAGCTGTGTTGTAAAGGCACAGTATGGTTGGCTATCAGCCTCAGGGAGGCTGCGCACAGTGCAGGGAACAACCTGTGTGTGTGCTGAAGGAGAAACTGTGGCTTACGATTGCTTGGTGTCCAGCAACCTGACCAGACATGAAGAGCCTCTGCTGCTGTTTGGTTCTCTGAATGTGCACTAAACAATGAGAGCAACAAAAAAATGTACACACAAGGCTTGTAATCCGTAGTTGCCTCACACAGCAGGACATCAACAAGATCTCTGCCAGGGCCTCCAGCCCTGTGTATATTTTAGCAAAAGCCTGTAAAGCCTAGTTGCCTATGATCTTTCATCCTGGCTGCTGACGACAGCTTGCCTCTGTGTTCTTGTGTTTATTTATTTTCCTTTCTTTTGCACTTGGTATTCCTCCAGGCTCCATCTGAATGTACCTTGCCATCGGGAGCACAAGGCAAGAAGAAAGTCCTACCATCTCTCCCCCAGGCTCAGGCTTAGAAAATCAAAGCCAAGCAGAGGCAGCTCTTCCCTGCCTGCATCAGGGTCAGCAGTTTGTGTAATGTTTTTGCTGTCAGCTTATCGCAGCTTATTTCTTGTGGTTTTGAGCAAGGGATGGGAGATCTGTGTGGTTGCTGCCTTTTGAAGCAGGTGGGGCTTGCAGCTGTGATCAAAGCTAAGCTCCCTGCCAACTGACCGGATTCCCCACTGCTCCATGTGGGGCGAGCTTTCTCTGTGGAATGAGTTGGTGTAAAGAAAAAACCACCTGGACTCCTAGACAAGACATAAGAAGGGAATAGCACTCGGGCCCCCCTTCTGAGCAGCAAGCATTTGACACCATGATTGGAGTCAAACCATAACCAGCTTTAGCTTCCAGTTCCCGAGGAACATGCTCTGCCAGCCAGTTTGCCTATAAGCATCTCACTGTGGTGGTTTTAAGTTGACTTAGTGAAATACTCTACCAGCCACTCTTTCTTATTTTTAGCAGTCGGTGATGTTTGTAGATACCAATTTGGGTCTGATAGTGGAATGTTGGCAACTATCCAGTTCTAATTATAGAAGAGCCCTTTGTCTTTAAATCTTGAAGGGTGAGGAGTTTTGATGAAGTGTCCAGTCAGGTATCAGAGTCTTAATCGGTGATGGTCACATGATCACTCTGAGAAAGAGCTCCCAACCTCAGAACTGTTTTAGACAGTTTACATGTCCTGTTGATAGGGTCTAGGGCTGTGCACATTTAACAGTAGAGTCTGCCTTTGATGTCCCTCCCAGACATCTACCAGTGCTTTGCACGTGCTGAACTCTTTACTCCAGGTAGTTTAATCCTGGTGCCTGAGAATAAAGCTTTCCTTCCATATCTTTTATGCTCACTTTCTTAGATAAGTTAGCTGTGGAATGATATATTCCAGTGCCCTAAAATAGTTTATCTAGTGTCAGAATCCAGAAACTCAGACAGGTCTGTTTTTACATAAGGCATAGACAACCTTTAGTCAAATTTAAGGACTTGCCGTAGAAACTTTATTACGAGGAAGTGGTGGTTCAGAAGAGATACAGGAATAAGTGTAAGAATCATTGCACAGAGTATAAGAATTCTGGAAGGAAAGAGGAAACTTTAAAACAAGGGGCTAGAGAGATGGCTCAGTGGCTAAGAGCTCCTGGCCTTTATGAACATCAGGCTTTTAAGTGGCAAGAGACTCATACACATAAAATAAAAATTTTAAATCATTTAAAAAACAATCTAATAAAGTGCTTCATTACATATACACAAAAATACATGTTTAGATCTATATTCTACTTAGGTGTGTAGATATTGGTACTAGTAAATACTGCTAAACACTATTAGACAAAGTAATTCCTTAAATTTCAGAATTTATTTGGGAAAAAACCTCTAACTCGTAATAGCTAAAGCAACTATTGTTTCTCAGAGGCATGTGTAATAGACCAGGCTTTGCATGGAAAACGCTATAGATGTACTAGATGGAAGTGAGCAGCCTGGCAGCTGAGGTCATCCAGACAACTTTCATCTTCTGCTCCTTACAGCAGTGACATAAAGACCTGGGTATTTGATAGAATGGCCTTTGATTGGGGAGGCGCTTTGTGAAATACTTTATCTTTTATACCCTTGGGGGCTGTCTGGGCTTTTGGAGATGGCTCTGTAGGTAAAATGCTTATGAGCACGAGGACCTGAATTGGATCCCCAGGACCCTTGTGAATGAACAAAGCTGAGTTAGTGGCACGTGCTTTTAATTCCAGTGCTGAGGAAGTGTTGGGGGAGGGGGTTTCCTCGGGGCTTGTCAGATAACCACCCACACTACTTGGTAAATTCCAGGCCACTGAGAGACTATGTCTCAAAAAAAGAAAACACAAGGAGACAAAAGAAAAAACAAGGATGGCTCAGCAGCTAAGAGTCTGACCTTCTTGGAGAAAACCTGGATTCAGTTCCTAGAACCCACATGGTCAGAAAATTCCCTTTTCTGACGTCTGTGAATACCAGATATTCATATGGTACATAGACATACCTGTCAGGGTCTGCAGACCACTCCACAGAGACCATCACTCACATAAGCAATTAGCAAGAGCATTTATTTCTTGAGACAAAATTCCCTCCCTCATGCAGCCATTTAAGTAAAATAGCAATGACCACGCAGAGTTTACAGGTACAACTAGGGGAATTCCAGGGTGGGGGTATCTGACCTATGGGCTGATTGGTGGGTTTGAACCTATACCAGCCTCCAGAAGCAGAGGCTTCTTTCTCAGGACTCATGGATAAAAATGGTGCAAGCAGGAGAGGATTGGGGGAAGGGTGTCTTAAATTAATTTTTATTGAGGTCTGTGCAGACTCTTCATATACATAATAAGTGTTTAACAGGGTGAAACATTATATAGCCACTGTTCCAATCCCAAGACCTGAGTCAAACCGCCAACAGTCTCACTGTGCTGCCTAGCACTACCCCCCTGTACCCACACCACCGCTTCTCACTTGCCTGGTTTTGAACTTTCTGTAACTGAGATCATGAAACTACCTCTTTGAGAATGTCTTCCTTTTGTCAACATTATTTGGAGAGTATTCTGACTGAACATCAGGACCTACAGATCTTTTTAGGGCATCTTACAAAACAGGATGGTAGCATCAACCCTTGCACAGGACTGTGGCTAGTAAAGTAGCTGGCAGGGCTTGTGAAGCAGGATGACACTGGATACACTTCCTCTACTTCACCAGTTGGTTTTAAGATGCAGTGAACAGAACTATTCACTGTGAGCTGTTCTGTGTGAAGTCATTGAATTAGAGCCTCCCCATAATGCAGTGTGACCTCAGCTTTCTCGATGGATGGTATCTGTAAAAACTATGTCTACGTAAGGTCCTACTCACAGATTCCAGGTGAGGATGTCTCCATCTTTGTGGATTAGGATTCAACATGCAGTATCTTCAGACTCCATTTTGTCAGTGGCCACTTTTATAGGAACTGAGTCCAGCCAGGCATCATTAGCTCCTTGGTTATACTTTTGTTGGATGAAAATGTGAGGTGTTTTCAGAGTTGTTGAGTCTGGCATATTCACGTGCTGTGCTTCATGGGGTCGTGGGCACTCTTGAGAAAAGGGGGCTGGAGAGCTGTCTCCTCTTAGACACGAGCCCTGTTCTCCCATATCCCTTTCTAGCCTACAAAGAGAGGTGGTTTTTGTTTCTTGAACTTGACCAGCTATTTGGTTTTCACTCCTAAGTTGTTGGTTGATTTCCTGCTAGGTACCAGAAATAGTTTTCATCAGTCTACCCTCCTCTGTGCTTCTCCCACTGACCCTACCACCCCAGCCCAGGCCCTTTCTTCTCTCCTTCAGTGCCCACTGGATGGGTCTCTGAGATCCTCACTGGTAGCCTAGAGAGGCTTACTCACCAGGGGCATATCACTATGAGCAGAGCCAACTCCAAGATAGGACCTCCTAAGTGACAGCTCTTCTGTAACCTATGCAGAAAGGAGCTTTGTCTCTTTACATGGCTCCTTGGTGTGGCCCAGTCCTTGTTAGAGATGTTTACCCTCATGATCTGACCATGTCACTTAAATGTTTTATTTCTCTTCCCCATTTGAATCTATTGTACCAGATATACATTTGCAATGAGCTAATGAACATGTATGCATTCATTATCAGTTTTAAATGCTAGAGCCTTAAAGAAGTAAAGGCAGTGGATGATTTTGTAAGCTTGTCCCAAGAACACTTACTAAAGTACTTAAAGCATTCTTACTATTGTTACATGGCTGTATACTTAGAACTGTATGTGGAATGAATGTCTGGATAGATCTCTTGTTAGTTGTTTAACATTTGCTTATACTCCATGACATTCCAAGAAGATGAAAGCTCTTTCTGCCAGGACCTCAGAGAAGTGGCTCTGTCATGTCTATAGAGAAAGGTTTGTCCTGGCTTATGGCTTCACTCAGTTCTCATGATAGTTTTCCTAAGCGCATGACATCATAGGACTTGATAGTACTGAGGCATGTGTATGTGCACACACACCCCTGCACCCCCTGTGTGTGGTGGTCAGAGGCCGAGTTCAGAGTCCTCCTCACTTATCCTCTATTTTTTGAGACAGGGTCCCTCACTGAACCTGGAGCTGTTTTGTCTAGCCTTGCTGACCAGCAAAGCCCCAGGCTTTAACTGTTTCTGCCTCCTGTCGTGTGACACACCAGCTTTTTTACATGGATACTAGGGGTTCCTGTTTATACAGCCAACCCCTCAGCCCCACACTGAATTTTTATTTTTATTTTGCTTTCTTTCTCACACATTAAATAACTTGAATGACTGCCACAACAATTAACTGGTAAGCTGTAGAAGAGCCCTGTGGGGTCCTGCTCAATGGCAGTTCTCACCATGGAAGCCACAGGGACATTGAAGCCCTCACACCGGCTTTAACTAGAAGTGGAAAGGTGAGGTAGAGCCATTCTATAGGACTGAGCTCTTGTGAGTCTGTCTTTAACCAACATCTGTGGGTCCTGCACAAGGGCCTGCTCTCCAGCCACTCAGCCTTCGAGTTTCTGTGTGTGGAAGTTAACAAAGACAAGCAGTAATGACGGAGGCTGAGCTTGGCATGGTGCATCTACAAGCCACAGAACTCCAGAAGCTAAGGCTAGCATTGGGCCACCCTCCTCTCAGAAAGAACTACCATCAACACCTTTACTCTGCACCCACAGCCTCCAGAACTGTCGAAGAACTGATAGCCCTTTGCTCAGGCCACGTAGTGTCTTAAAATCTAATTGGAAACTTAACAGGGAGTCACTTCATTCATTGCCCAGGCTGACGTGGCTTAAACAACCTGTGCTCAGCATCCCAAGGGATAAAACAGTAACTGTTTGTTCGAGGGCAGACATAAGTGTCTGTGACAGGGCTATCAGTGACTTCCAGTCTGTGTTCATGCCTCAGTGGGTGACTTTCATGGCATTTCTCAGAAGCAAGAGCAAGGTAGGACCTTTGTTGGCAACTTCTACTTAGAGCCTTTGTACTAGCTTTTAGATTAGACTACAAAAATAGGTTTAGGGCAGGGGCCAGTGAGATGGCTCAGCAAATAAAGCACCGTACCTGACACCCAAGTTCAATCCCTCAAAGGAGAAAACCAACCCCCTCAAGTTGTTCTGAACTTGGTACACACCAAAGCACCTCCACTACCACAAACACTAAGTGAACAAAATGTTTTAAATTAAAATGTGAGGGGGGGGTATAAACCATCTCACATTACCTTGTATAAGTCCTGGCCCACTTTAGCAGGCGCTGGCTTCATTCTCAGCGTATCCTGCCCAGCAGGCCTGGGCTTGGGTAGAGGAAATGAAACTGAGTTGTTTACTATGAGGTTTACAATAGGCCTGCCATTGCAGGAAGTGGGGAAAAGCTGATGGATCACCTAGGCCACAGCTCTGCACAGTCACAGGATGTATGCTTTCATCTGTGCCCGAGCCCCATCCCTCCTACATTTTAGGCTCTTTTTGCACTTCGGCTGCTTATGGGTTGTGGGTTCTTTTTAATGCAACCACCACAAAACTCAGTCACTAAATGCAAAATATTTGGGAACCGATACTGGTTTAGCTATGTCAAAGGTGTGAGCTCAGAGATGTTACACTTTCACTGGAGTTAATTTATTAAAACTTGTCAGCTATCTATATATTTTTTTTAATCCTCCAAATTCAGTTTTATGTCACAGTTGTACAAAGGATAAACCATTTTGTAGTTATGTGGTGGTAAGAAAATCTAGTTTGAGGTGTGACTTTATGTAACAGTCTCTTAAGTACTGATTTTCTTCATGCTAACAAATGCATCCTGAGCATGTGAGATGTTCCTCGTTTACACACAAAGACATGTAACTGCAGCCAAGGACTCATGTTCACTCGGAATAACAGAATAGCTAATGCTCAGAAGAATCTGGGTATTTAATGCCACTGACAAAGTGTTTTTTGATGAGAACTAGCCAGTTCTGCTTTGAATGTGGCAAAAAGAATCACCAGCTCTATAGATGGCTTGACTTTTGATGGTGCCATTACGGAGATAGAGTCTAGAAGGAACAGCAAATTAGAACCAATATTAACTATGCCTGTGCTTGAAAGAACAAAATGGCTGCCTTGTCATGGCTTGATTTTTCTCCTCAAATAAAGTCCCCATTTTTTTTCCTGGTATCTGTGTGAAATAATTAAATAGTGGGCCCCATTTTTATTCCTCCAACTCTTACGTTAAATTCTATGTTCATGCTATTTTGAAATTTTAATCACTTTTTATCCGTGCATTAGGGGAGGGGCAACAGTGTGGAATTCAGAATGACATCTGTGTAGACCTTAGACTATCTGTTAGAACTTCAATGCTAACAGGACATTAGTCAGCCTGAGCTCGTGAAAGTGGTACAGTATGAAATAGAAGCTGAAGTAGGCGGTGGTGGCAGCACCTTTAATCCCAGCACTTGGGAGGCAGAGGCAGGCAGCCTGGTCTACAGAGCGCATTCCAGGACAGGCTCCAAAGTTACACAGGAAATTCGGGGGGGGGGGGGGGGGCGAGGAGGAGAAAGAAGGAAAAGAAAAGAAAGAGAAGCCAAGTATTGAGCATGGTGATGCACACTTATAATTCCACCACTCAGGAGCCAGAGGCAGGAGAATAGTCAATTTGAGGCCAGATAAGTTCAAGGCCATCTTGAGGTATGTAGCATGACCATTTCTCAAAATGCAAGGGCTGTAGCTCATCAGTATGGTAGAGTTTATCTGGTGTGCATAAGGCCGTGGGTTTAATCTCCAGGAAGCCCTTTCCTCTTTTTTTTTTTTTTTTTTTTTAAAGTCATCTTAGGAATCAAATGACCGTACGACTTTTTCTGGAAAAATAAGAATTCACATAGATGGTTATGGGGGCAGATGTCATTTGGATTATGTGGCACTGTGTGTTGCCTCATAGTGGTGAAAGTCCTGCTGCAGGCTGTCCCTTTGCTGAGCCGTCAGCTTGCTCTGCCTGGCCTGCTTTACCTTGGCAGGCCTTCCCCTTTGGCTGGCTCTCCAGAGATGCCCACTGAAGCACTGTATTTTCTTCAGCCCATGCTGCTGCCCGACATTGCTCTACCGTGTCAGCAGGGAGATTCAGACGACTGTTCTAAGGAAGGGGCTCAGACACACACCAGCTCAGCTCCTCAGGGGAAAGGCTGTCTTTGTTCACATCAGCTCTTGTGAAAGAGAGTCTGTTTGTTTACGTGTGAGTGTGTGTAACGGTCACAGGGCATCTTGCAGGAGCCAGTTCCCCTACGATGTGTGTCTAGAGAGTTAGACACAGCTAGCAGATTTAGAAACTAAACCGTGAGCAACATTTATGTCATCAGTTTGTTACTTGTCCAGTCTTCTGTTGGATTGTTGTGACTTAAAACTCTGATTTCCAAAACATCCTTTGGATCAGTCCCTCGTCTGCAATATAAGTTGGACATATTTTCCCACCCAGCATAGTCCTTTGCCCTGGCTTTGGTGGTTAGTGGGTTTCCCTCAGCTTCCGTGCTGTGAGGAGGAGTGCCTTCCTCATTCTAAAGTCATAGAAAATGGTCCTCCGTTTCTGTTTTTCTCTCACACATCTGTGACCTGCTTGGCGGTGCCACCTTTATGTTTCATTGTCATCAGTCTGATAATGAGCAGACCTAACTTTTCTCTTATTATAATTTTCAAGGTCTAAGAAGTTGGCTGCCCTTGCAGAAGCCTTGAAAGCAGTCTCCCTCAGTAAGGCCCAGCTGGGGTTAGAGCTGCAGGAACTCGAAGCTGCCGCACTGCTTGTCCAGGAGGAAGAAACTGCCAGAGAAGCAGCTCAGTGTGGTCCCATGCAGCAGGCTGCAGGTTCCAGTCCTGAGCCCAGTGACTCCGACAGTGCCACATCATCTGACACAGAAGACTCAGCTTCAGAGCAAGAGGAGCTGGTGGGGACTCAGCCCTCAGTGCTCACTTCTCTGCAAGCCCCTGTTTTAGAAGAGGACAGTGCCTTGCTCATCCAGGATAGTGGGCTCTGCAGAAACATGGCCAACAAGAGATGTGAAGTCCGTCAAGGGCAGACACTGGCCTCTACCCGAGATCCTCTGATAGAGGAGGTTGGAGAAGAGCTGAGGACCATGCTTCAGGTTTCCACACCTGGTGGTGTCAATTTTGGAAGCCACAACAGTATGCAGAATGGGGAAGAGAGGGAACAGGTGACCCAGGATTGACACAAGTGGTTGGCTCATTATGGGGAACTAGGTCAGCTGTGCTCTCGTGTAGACATGAATTCTCATTTCCATTGTGTACTTTTTCTATGTGGATATAGGATATTGCTTTTCAGTGAGCTAACATTTATACCTTTTATATTTTGTTTTGCAACTTGAAAAATAAAACCCTAAAGTATTTATTCTTTCCAAGGTATAAATAGTATTATAAAATGAAAACCATAGTTGTACTAGGAAAAGCTGTAGATCAGTGTTTTTCACCCTCCCTGATCTGTGACTCTTTAATATGGTTCTTCATGATGTGGTGACCCTTAGCCATAAAACTCTTCTATTGCTACTTTGTAACTGTAACTTTGCTACTGTTATAAATCGCAGTATAAATATCTGATATGCAGGATATCCGGTATTCAACCTCCAAAAGGGTCAAGACCTACAGGTTGAGGACCACTGCTCCAGACTGTAGTGGGATGGCTGACAGGTAGTGCCCACAGCTGAAGTGTGCACTGTGAGAAATACTAACAGCACGCTAGAGAAATGCTCACTGCAACTAGGATCATGGATTTCCCCTGCAGTTTCTGCTGTCTTTGACATTTGACATTCCTTTCTCCAAGCCAGATGCCACCCACCTGCATTCCCTGAGCAACCACTGATCTGCTGTGGTTCAGTAGCTTGCATTACCTACCTTGTATGGAAGCCAGAGCTCCTTTGGTGAGGCCTTTGCACCGCACACTTATCATGAGATGTGCTAACGTGTGCTGAGTCTTTTGTGTGGTCTCCTCAGTGTGGAGACCATTTCTTGGAGTGGATCTGTCCATTCAGCCACTGATGGACAGTTGAGGTGCTGCCAGTGTGTTGACTGTTAATAAAGCTCCGTGAGCATTTGGGTACAAGTCTCTCTACTGCTTTCTTTTCCCTTGGTAAGGATCAGCATGACTGGGCTGAGTGTGTGATAGGTATATGTTTAACATTTTACCAAGTGGGTTGTTTTCCTTCATCGTGTCCACCAGCAGTGGGTAAGTGTTCCCGTTTTCTCCACTGCTCAAGTCTACTTGGTATTTTCATCTTTTTTACACTTGCTTACCTATTTAGTTACAGAGAGAGAGAGAGAGAGAGTGAGTGTGTGTGTAACTGGAGGTCAGAAAACAGCTTTGAGGAATCAGTTCTTACCTTCTACCATGTGGATTCCAGAGGTGGAATCTGGATCATCAGGCTTGGTGTCAGCCCTCACCCTGATTCTTCTGGCCAGCCCTCTTAGTGTTTACCATTCCAGAGGGTATGGAGTTGAAGCCTGCTTCTGATTTATGTTTACTGATTTAAGAATTTACTATGCTGAGCTTGGCGGTGGTGAAGCACACCTTTAATTCCAGCATTCCAGAGGCAGGCAGATCTCCGAGTTTGAGGCCAGCCTGGTCTATAGAGCTGCCATGGCTACGCAGAGAAACCCTTGTCTCAAAAATAAGTAAATAAATTAAGTTTTAAAGGTGCTGAGCCTCTTTTCAGAGGCTTGTTACTCACACATCGTCCAGAAGTGTCCAAATCTTTTGCCAGTTTTTAAAGAGTATTTTATTTTCTTACTTTTTAATTTGAGAATTCTTTATAAAGTTTGGGTACAAGTTCTTATTATGAGTCATGTTTTCTTGCTTTGCATGCCTTATCATCTTTGATCAGCTGGCATACTCTGGACTTTAATCTTGCTGGGTGTTGGGTTTGCATTCATACAACTATTTTTTATTTCTTTAGGGATTCAGCTAAGTGACTTATACTGGTTAGGATCTGGCTTCTGTATTTATTCATTCTAGGGCAGAGCTTGGACTAGGGTCTATTATTGCCCAGTGTTTATATTCCTGAGAACAGTCTTTCAGTGTCTGTGTGTCTGCCTGCCTGCCTTTCTACCCAACCCCCTAACTTTTTGCAGAGCTGCAACCAAATACCTAGCAGAAACAACTTGGGAAAGAAAGATTTATTTGGGTTCATAATTTCAAAGAGATTTGCATCCTTTATGATGGGAGAGACATGGGTAGGAAGGATTCCATCTGCAAAGGTGGCTTGTTGACATGGTGTCAAGTAGAGAAAACGGACCAGAAACAAAAGCAAAGACCTAACCTCTGTCGACCTGTTTCTCCCAGCCAGACCCACTGTAGCGGCTCCACAAACTAAGGAGATGTTCAGAACATAAGACTGGAAACCTTTCAGATTCAAATTGCCTCGCTTTTCTGTCTTTGGCTTTCTCCCCATGGGTGACAGCAGCTGCCTTGGTTGGAAAGTCCTAAGCCTGTCTCCTGAGCTCTACACTTCATTAGGCTCTTCCTGGATTGTCCCTCCTGCACAGTGGGATGGTCTCAGAGCTCACCTAGTCTGTTTTCTGTCTTCCATCACCTGATGTCCATTGTCTTGAGAAATCATGGCTTCATACATGTTTCCATTTTTCTCATTGCTGTGACTTCAGCTTGAGTGGAAATGGTCACAGTTATGTGCATTTCCAAGCTTGCAGGTCAGTTGCTGGGGAAGTGGGGCCGGGTCAGTTCTTGTCTTTTCTAGACACCACAGCAATACTACTGTATTCTTGGTGCCTTAGAGACACGTGAGAGAATGAACAAGTGAAGTAAACTGATTGGCTTTGGCTGGAAATGAAATGAAACCTGATAGGAGCCCATTCATTTCAGTACTTTTTATTCCAAATCTATATAGTTTTTCTTTGAATTAGAAAGACTGCAAGGATATGTATTTCTAATATAAATTCCAGTTGTATTAACATGTTAGTCGGGGTGACTATGCTGCTTGACATGCGTGTTAACTCCTAAACACTGTAGCAGCTTGGTCTGGGTGTGTTGGAGCCTTTTCTCGGGCTCCCTGGAGAGCTTCAGAATTTCTGTGACCATTTCGAATGCAGTTCTCACCATGCACATTACCTGAGGCTGCTTTGAAAAGGCTTTGGATCCATTAACTGCAAGTTGAACAAATCTTCTCTTGTCTAAATGTTTAAAGCCACTGTGGACATTTTCTTCCATTCATCAGTTTTTGTCCGTAGGAGTCTGGACAGGATTGACTGTAGTATGAGTTTTGGGCTTGGCCTAGTTCTGTGGTCTGGACTTGTTTGAAGCTCTTTAGCCCTTTAAAAATGACTTAGATGCGTATATTAATTATCTATTGTTTAGCCTATGGCTAGGGCTTATTGTTTCTTAGCTTTTTATCTTAACTCATTTTTATTAATTTGTCTTGCCCTGAGGCTTGCGGCTTATCTGAATTTCTGAATTTTTTAATATATTCTTTTAGCGACTGGATCCCGGCTCTTGTGACCCAGCTTTCTTTCCCTGTATTTATGCTTAGATTCCCCACCTGCTTCTGAGATACCTTGCCTTAGGCCAAACAGTCCCTTTATTAACCAATGACATTCCCAGCGTAGAGAAAGACATCCCACATCAATTGACTTCTGTGAGAATTGTCTTGGTAAAACTACTTTCCTTAAAGATATGTAAACATGATGCTTCTGACATTATTAAAGTGGGCTCTGTAAACTGTCTCGTGAGTATGAGAGATGGCATGCACAAGTACCACAGCTTCAGGTCCTGAGGTCAGTTTATGTTACTCCCTTCAACCTCCCTTTGTCCACAGGGCTTAAAAGCACCTGGCTAAGAACACTATGGCACCACACCTGCAGCCCAGAACACCCCTCAAAGAGGCTACCCGCGGGGGTTTTATGCTAAACAACTTGCCAGGCAACTTCAGGAATCTCCTGTAACCACCACAGAAGTTTCCCAAGAACGCTGGATGATGGGAGAAAAGGCAAGCTAGGGGATGAACAGAAAGGAGACCACAATGACTCCCTAGTCACAGCACAGTGAGATTTGACTCATTGAGGTTGACAAGACATGGAATTGAGTTCCATAACCTTGACTCGGGGGTGACCTCCTCTGGGGGGTTATGTCAAAGCACCAAACTTTTCTTTCATCTTGAAAACAGGACTGAAATTATAGTTATGGGTCACCTAACAGTGTGTTTTGAGAAGTACAGCATTGAGTTATTTTGTCATTCAGTATGTGAGCATCATGGAATCTTCTTACATAAACTATGGTTGCTAAAGTGTCACCAAGTGACCGAAACGCTTGGGTTTAGTTTGGTTTGGGGGTTTTGAAACAATGTCTTACTATACAGCCTAGGCTGACCTGGAACTAGTGTCTTCCTGCCAGTGTCTCCCAAGTGCAGAAACTACAGTCCTGTACCACCACCTCCCTGCTGGGTGGTGGAATCTTGAGCAGCCACCTCATATATGCAACATATCTGACAGAACATGCGGAACTTGTCTGCATTTTTGTGAGACTTTATGATGAACTTGAAGTATTAAACCAACATCCTTCTTGCTTGGCTCTAGTTACCTAACAACAGGTTGCTAGGGATGTCAGCAGTGTGAAATGACCCAGCCCTGATCATCACTCAGAAACAGGCTAGTGATCAAAGTCTGCACAGTTCAGCAGGTTAGATAGAAATATTAATTATATTGACGAGTCACAGTGATACTCGGTGTTGTGGCTTTGCATCATCACCAACTGGCTCTCCTGTCCCACTATCCTTGAGAGTAATTCGTGGTCTTGCTGTGGGCATGGTGGGGCTCTGAAGCTGTAACCAGGATGGTATCATCTTTCACCAGCACAAGATTAATTTAGCAATGAGACAGGGCTGCTCCCTACCACATGCTGAATTGGTTGGCAGCTGCTGGGCGGTTTTCGCACCTGCCAGTGGAAAATACACTGTCTTTGTGGGAAACAGATTCTGTTGCCGCATACGGGAGGAAGGGACTTATAAAAGTTTATTAAATTATTTTAAAGCAGATTCATTGATAATTTATATCTTATAAGACGTAACTGGAAATCTACGTAATAACAGATACTGCTAAAAAGAAATAGGAATAAAATTAAAAACACCTATTTCCAGAAGTGTTAATTGAAAAAATATTTTATGATATAGATTTCTCCCTAAATACCATGACCTGTAAGTTATCAGACAAATTCAAGTTAAGTTTCACAGACACATCTAAGTGGTTGGTTGGGTTCAAAGCCTACTTCTCAAGTGGAAGCTTGTGATCAGAACTGGTGCCTCCTATCTTCTGAGCACAGTCTATAGTTTTTTAGCCCATAGCAAGTGTAGGAAACATTGATTAGGCATGATTTAAAGCAGCGAGTGATAAATGTAGCTGGGAAATTGATTCATGTCTCTCTAGTGACTGGGGCACAGCCATATTCCGTTGACACAACTCCTGTCTCAAGGCTGGAAAACAAACAGACATAAATGATCGCTGCTCTCAGCTCCTGGGGAAACCATTTGTTTCTGAGATAAGGAAGACTGCTCTCCAGTCATAAAAAGATAAGCCAGGGAGAAGGGGCTGTACAATTTGATGCCCAGGAACTTTGCAAATGACAGAGGAAAGAGGAAGGATTCATCTCTCTAGGAACATCCTGCTGGGTGAGGCACTGGGGATACTGTCTCTGGAAACACTGTAAAGGGATCTCTTTGACACGCTGGCGTCTTTGAAGTCTGGTCCTGGGAAACATTCCCTACTGTGCTCTTTCAGGGGCAGTATCAGCAGGAACCACTGAGTGATCTTTATGGTCCCTCAACCAGGGCAGGCACTTTAAGCACCTTAGCCTAGAAGGCCTCCAAAAACTCTTGTCCCCTGCTGCCTGGCACCTCTTGAGGACACTGGCTTATGTTTAAACCGTTACTGTGTTTGCATTTCTGCTGTGATTCACTTCTGGAAGTTTGTACGTTTCCATTTTACCCCAGCTTCAAGACTCCTTCAAATGCCGATGCCCACAGAGTGTTAAGTTTCCCATCCTCTAGACGGAAAGTCATTTCTCCCCTTGACCATGAAGAACAGTTTCTGTCTCAGTACTTGTTGCTTTCAGACAGGACTCAAAGAATAGAGCTGTATGCAGCTCCTTCAGTACTGCAGAAACTTAAGGTGTCTCCACTTTGGGTCCCTCCTTGCAATTACCCAGTGCCTGTGCAAAGGATACTTTCATATGGCACTTGTTGAAAGACAGACCAAAAATCCAGAAGACTGGGTGGTGAGCACTGGTCTCAAATTCTGCAGATGTCCCTCCCTACCTGTAACGACAGAACCATCTGCTCATTTCTGCTCCATAAGCCTTAATTCTGTGTTCAGTGTATGTTGCTGTCAACGTTCTAATCAGGAAGATCAAGTATGTCTCTTCCCTGAACAGCTGGGTCAGGAGCCCTCATGTCCTGGCCCAATCAGCTCCTATATTCTGTCTTTTCCTGCTGTGGCTTCCCCAACCCTGATTTCCCAGCATTGTCTACCCATGATTCCCTAGGTGGGTGAGGAGTAGCAGGGATCCTGTGACGCCTCTTTTCTGAGCACTGTGGGTGGGCACCATGGAACTGAATCAGGACCAGAGCTGTGGATCCAGGGAAAGCTGAAAGATGGAAACAGGAAATAGGTTCCTCCCAGACTGTCCCCTGGAGCAGTGGGCTCCAGAGCTGTGGGTTCAGACTTATGCACAATTAAATTAGGAAAACATAGAACGGAAGTATAGGTACAGGGGGAGGGCTGGTGCCAGTCTACTCATCCCCTAGCTTTGCAAATATCCAACCCAGCCACCATCCTGAAACTATCCTTCCTACAAAAGCTGAAAATGAACCAAAACATCTTTGGGCTTTAGGGAAAATTCCACCAAAGAACCAGCTACCTTCTCTGGGTTTTTTCCTCAGTTTTTTTTATGCAAAAAAAGAAAAAAGTCTATACACATTCACACATCATTGAAATAGCATTGGATTCCTATATATTACATACATTTTCTCGTTTTTTGTTGCGGGGGTGTTGTTTTGTTTTGTTGAGGCAGAGTCTCTGCAGTATTGCCTAAACTGGAGCTAGTTATGTAGGAGGAGCTTCAAACTCACTGAGACCCTCCTGCCTCTACCTCCCAAGTGCTAGGGTTAAAGGTGTGTGCCAACAAGCCTGGCACTCTTTTAATATGAAATTGTGATTACTTTATCTTGTCACTGAAGAACCTTGCAAAACTTGACTGCATGGCTGCATTGTTTGCAGTGGAAGCAATTACAGACTATGTGTGAGCAAAATGCCCCTGTTTTACAGTGCGTCTGAAAGCAAGTATGTCTTTTCCTCAGACTCACCAGGGGCATGTAAGGGGACAGGAGCTGAGTTGATGAAACCGCTCTCACAGAATGGCACTGGGAAATGGCAAGCCTCAGGCCCTTAGCAGATGGGAAGGGTGAGAGATGTGCCACAAATGGGATCTGGAGACGGTCTTACAAACAACTCAGGGAGGTAAGAAGTTAGAAGGATCCATGGCCTGAAAACATCATGTCAAAGGAAGGGCCTGAGCACAGGTAGTCATGTGATAGAATCTTAAGCAATTCTGCTTTGCCCTGTTGTGTATGCTACCTGCTGTTGGTCACTTTGGAGCTCACATCAGCCATTGTCTTACCTTGCTGAGTTTCAAGTGACTCTTATTTTACTTAGTAATGCCCCCAAAACATGAGTTGTGATCCTGGCATTGCAGATGTACTACAGAGAAGCTGTGATACACTTCCCTTCTTCCTGTGTGAAAAGAGAACCCAGAAGAAAAACTATGGTGAAGTTGCTAAGACCTATTGTACATCAGGACACTTGAGTAAGAGAAATACTCCTGGGAGCCCCTGCTGGTCAGAGGTGGCCTTCTATCATGGTTCTGCAACATGGAGAACTCCCACAGCAAGGGTGGGGGGGGGGGCATCCTGCTTTTTGTCTGACCTTATTTGGAGAATGTTTCCAGGCCTGAATGCCTAACCTATCTCTAGTGTGACTCTTGACACAGTTCCCTGCAGAAGCTTCCCCCTGCTGCCCATATGGTAATTAGACATTGTGCTAGGAGCTGTAAGATAGGAGCAGGCTGCTTACTGAGCATTAGGTGATGTCCTAGCCACTGTCCACATCCTTTATATCTCCCCTCACTCTGGAATAAAGTTGAACTGTCTCCTGGAAGGTTATTTCTACTGTGTTCCCAGGCCGCTTAGAACCCTCTGTCATCACTTCTGCCCTCTGTCAGTGTGGACTGGTAGCCATTGTGTCTCAAGGAAGGGGGACCCTACAAAAATACCATACACAGAACTTTATTACAGGTACTGTTATAGCTGGTCTACTTTATCGTGTTCCTCTTATTGTACCTGCTTTATAAATTAATCATAGGTGTGTGGCTAGGAAAAACATGTACCGGTTCAGCACTGTCTCTGTTTTCAGGCATCAGTGAGTCTTGAAAAGGATGAGTTCAGCTGTAGACTGGGTCTCTGGAGGGACAGAGCTAGTGTGTGTGGTCTCTGCTCTGATACCCTCGGTGTTGACAATTCCAGTTAGATCCCTCTCAGTCATGATGGCTGCCAGCAGCCCCGAAGCTTCCTCTGTTCTGATCAGAAGAGGTTATTTGTCCCAGTTTCCACCAAACTTCTAAACAACTGACTAGACCAACTTAAGTAAACACTGACCCATTTATTGTTGGACACTGAGGTGGTATGCGTGGTCTCAGTCATATGACAACCTTGGGGCAGAGTCAGGAACTTTATAGGTGGAAGATGGAGCATAGTAGTAGGAGAGTAACTGATAAATATCCAACCCACCCCATCACAGCCATGGAATGGGCCACTCAGTTCCACCTTATAGAGAGTCCTGTGGGTCCAGTGGTAGAGCCCCTTTCTGGCATTTGCGAAACCCAGGGTTTCCATTCCCACAAAAAGGGGCAGGATGGGAGCAAAGAACCATGTAATCATAAATGGACAGCCTCCAGCTGTCACCCTTTGACTTCCCCATCCTCCTGAGTGTTCCGAGTTAGCCGCTGGGCGGTGCTAGAGTCGGGTGTCCTAAGTGAGGGCCTTCTCTACCAGGCAGGCGACTCTGGATCCCCATCGTGCCAACCTTCCACCCCAAGCTCTTCCCAGGCGGCACTACAGTGCATGGCTATCCCTGATCGGATTTGCATTCCCTACCTTTCTCCCTCCTGCCTTTCTCTCGCTTCTAATCTGCCTTGGGTCCTGCTACTCACAGGGCCAAACTAAAAGACCCGGATTGTCCCAGATACCCTAACTAGTAAGGCTGCAGTTTCCCAGGCTCCTGCGCCGGCCTCGCACGCCCTTGCAATGCAGAAAGCACCCTTGTCACAGATGAGGGACCAGCTTGCAAATCTAGTGCCAGGCCGGAGATCACCCTGCATTACCAGCTGGGATGTTCAGCTCCCCGCAGCGTGCTTTTTCTGTAGCACTGGGTTATGGTCCTTCGGGTTCCTGCATAGTCCAGGAAGTGACCTGAATCACAGAGAACAGAATAAATCCCATTCCTGTGAATGTCCTGGACCATTCCCACCTGGGTCCAGGGGTCGCAATGCTGCGGATCCTCACCAACGGCCCTGCACTGAGCGCGGACACTTCGCACGGGACCTGTCGCCGCGAAGGACTCCATTTGTCAATCATCCTTGCTCCGGGAAGGGGCGCGGGAAGGAGATGATCCTTGTTGGCGACCGCCTCGCGCGCGGTGGCGGGGAGGGCTCGGGTCTCCAGCCCTCCCCCGCTAATCCGCCGCGCTGTCCGCTGACGTGTCTAATTATGTGTCTTACAACCACCGCGCGGTCCCCGGAGCAGCGGGGGCCTTCTGGCGGAAAGACGAGAATGATTGCTCCATCTGTTCCCGCGGCACCTGGGGGTGGGGGCGCGTAGTGCGCGTGCGCGCAGGCCGGGTGGGCGGGGCAGCCACGCGGAGCCCAGGTGCCTCGGGAGCCTGGATCTGGGCGGCAGGTGCAGGTGCCAAGCTCTCCCCCCGCTGAGTGAATGCTTAATTACAGTCGACCGCAGGGGCTGTTTCACTCCTGAGTGACGGATGGAGCTCCGGGTGAAGCCTGAGCGGAACTGGAGAAGGTAGCAGGCTGGAGACTGCTGGGAAGTGAGAACGAGGTCTTTCCCCTAATCACCCAGGCATGCCTTGTCCCTGGGCAGATGACAGCGTCCTTAGGGCTCCATAGATAGAGGTTCTACACACATTCCCTTCTATTCCAGAACATTGTTTCCTTGGCTCCACAACCACGCTGGACAGGAATCCAGGCTATCAAAAATAGGCTCTCCTTGGAGTCAAATGTCAGCAACAGCTCCTACATATCCTGGCCCTTTACAGTTTGCTGTTTCCTAGCAAGTGATCCCTTCTTCACCAGATGGAGCTCAGGGTCTCCTGGATGCTGGGCCAATGCCCCAGCCTCTAGTTCTAGTGCTCAAGTTTGGCCCTCCTGGGAGGGGCACAAGTACAATGGGAATTACGGAGGATCAGATCAGTGTTAGCAGCACTGATGTGGCTCATAGTGGGAGGTGTGGATGATCTCCCGAAGAGAAGGTGAGCAGAAGTGGTAAGGCTTTGCAAGCATGGTGGGAGTTGGCTACTGTGGAGCTACTTTTTCTCCAGGTGAATGAATCTGATGAATGAGGGAACTAGATTGTTCAGAATGGATGGGACAATGGAGTACAAGTAAAGCAAGTCGGCTGGGACAACCCATAGAAAGCCACATTTGTCTGGGGACCCAGACAATGTTATTGCATGCAGAGAAAGAAAGAGAGGATCCATCCATCCAGAATCTACAAAAATGAAAAGTAATGTGAATATTATTGTGCCTGAAAGCATACTTCATTATTAACCCAAGCATTTTCAAATCTTTCTGTCTTGAGCAAAGTGCCTTAGCTTGTCACCATAATGTGGGATGTTTTTCTGTACACTGTGAGTATAATTTGTTAATAAAAGAGGCTGTGTTGGCCTATGGCAAGGCAGTTTAAATCCAAGCCTTAGATAAACAAGGAGGGTAGAGTCAAGAGACAAGATCCAACTGCCCAAGAAGCAAGATGTCAAAGTACAGATAAGCCGTGAGCCATGTGGCAAGACGTAGATTAATAGAAATGGGTTGAAGTAAGTTAAGAGCTAGTAGGTAATGAGCCCGAGCCATAGGCCAAACAGTTTGTAATTAGTATAAGCCTTTGTGTGATTATTTGGGACTGAGCAGCTGCAGGACTGCAGGTCTGGGCCTCAGAACTAGGCGGGGCCAGAAACTTCTAGCTACATCACCAAGCCTATGACCTGAATTCCAGTCCCACAACTTCAACCTGGGACCTATATGGTAGAACAAGTTGTCTTCTGATGTGTGTGTTTGTGTGTGTGTACACTAGTCTGTGCTGGCGTGAAGAGGGGACACAGATAAACATGCACACACAAAAATAATAAATAAAATGTAATTCAAAAAGAGCTTTCTTGTGTCCTATCACCCTCAGTGTCTCAGAGTCATTGTTCCTCAGACTTTAGTAGATATAACTGGCCATTTTCTCCTAATCTACAGCTAATCTGTCAAATGTTAAAAGCACTGATACTGATGACAAGCCATATTGTGAACACCAGTGCTGAGGGCTGAGACCTTCAGGCCCTGCTCCAAATGAGAAGGTGGAATAATTTGATCCCATTCTACACATAAGAAAACACTGACTCCTTTACCCAAGTTCACCACTTTATTAGGATGTTTGTATTAGCAGCTGAGGTTGTTTCTATGTTAATTAAAAAAAAAACTTACATGTATGGTATTTTGTTTGCAAGTATGTTTGTGTGCCATGTGCATCTAGAGTCCATAAAGTCCAGAATAAGGCATTGGATCCCCTAGGACTAGAGTTACAGATGGTTGTGAGCCTCCATATGGATCTGGGAACAAACCCCATATTCCCTGAAGAGCAACCAGTACTCTTAACTGCTGAGCCATCTCTCCAGGCCTCTACTTTAAATTCTTTTTTTAAATTGCATTTACTTAGTGTGTTACACATATCCTAGAGTGTGAGCATGCATACTTGCACATCTGCATGCACACTTGCACATCTGGAAATAAAAGGATAATTTACAGGAGTCTGTTCCCTCTCTCCAGTATGTTGGACTAAGGGACCAAACTCAGGTCCTCAGGCCTTTACCCACAGAGCCCTCACAGATGGTCCAGTTATTTCTATTTAAAAAAAAAAATGTAATGATGTGGGGGGAACAGGGAGGCTTCACAAAGGGCACCCCTTGGAGATAGGTCCTGTGCCCTTGGGCCTTGGACCACAGACTTCTTCCGTTGTGTTGTTTCTGCTCATATGTATGTGTACGTGTTTGCATATGCGTGAGCGTAGTTTTGATCATTTTTAGCCTTAGTGATTGAGGCAGATCTCTTACTAAATCCAGTTCACTAACCCTAGCTAGCTTGGTCCAAGGGTTTGGTTTTTATTCCCAAACTGAGATTACAGATAGACCACTGTACACAGCTGGCTTCTACTGGAGTTCTGAGGATCCAGAATCTGGTCCTCAATGCTTGTGCTGAGCCATCTTCCAAGCCCTGGACTTGTTAAACTTTTCAAAGCTTCACTTTTTAAAATATCTGCCATAGGGAATGGTCTCAGCTCTCCAGGTGGCTGGCATAGGACTAAATGAATTCTCACCATAGTCTGGCCCATGGAGGAAGCCAATCATTTGCCATTTCTCCACCCTGTGTTGGTTTCTAGGACTCAGTCCAACAGACCATGTGTGCACACCAGGCTTCTAGTTATTTCCTTTAGGCTGTTTCTCCTGCACTAGAACTGCCTGGCACATCCCAGACACTCAGTATTTCTGGACCTGAGTCCTGGGTTTCTTTTATTCGGTGACTCTGTGAGATATGCCTTTCACAGGCTTCCTAAGACATTCAGAGGGGTCTCAGGAATCCATTTTTGCAAAGAAGAGGTGAAACAGACACTTTCATCTCCACCACCAACAGGCCATGATCAAACCGTGTAGTTTATATGTTGGTGTTCATGGCCCAGTATAGGACAACAACTCAGGACTTGAGGATGCCGGGTGAGTGCCCTGTGGAGCCATTGTGATAATGGACTGAACCTCTGAACTGTAAGCAAGCCAACCAAAATAAATGCTTTCCTTTATAGGAGATGCTGTGGTCATGATGTCACTTCACAGCAATAAAAACCCTAGCTAAGACAGCTGTCTAAGGTGTGTATTTCCCAGTAGCAGCCCCAGCACCCATCTGTCACTCTGGTACTACTTGGCTTCTCTTCAGCTATGGAAGATGTCTTAGGTACCTCCAGCCCTAGCTTAGCTTCCTCAAAGTGAAGACATGGCTGCATCAGGCCACTCATCTAAACTGCAGAGGTCACGGAGAGTTTGAACTCCACATCTGGCATCAGTTTGCTCCTTGAAGTGTTTTATACAGGTTTAATGTCTTCCTTCCGCCTCTTACTCTGAAGACACTGGAAGCTAGACTATAGGTAGGAAGTGATTTGGGGGAAGAGACTTCCAAGGTTTCACCCGTGGTGAAAGCAGGTTTGATGATTTAGTTGGCTGTGATGCCACACACATAGTGGCCATTTAGGGAAGACTCCTGAGCTTCCATGCTCTTGTAAAGAATTCAGAAGCTTGAAAAAGAGGCTAGAGAGCTAGGGGGATGGCTCATCTTACAAGATGTTCAATCACCAGAACCTACATAAAGAAAGCCAGATGTAGGACTTCACACTTGTAGTCCCAGCTTTAGGAAGCTGGGGATAGCTGGGTCCTTGAGGCATGCTGGCCAGCCAGCCTAGTCTGCTCAGTTATTTCTAGGCCAATGAGAACATGTCTGGGGGAAAAAATGGTGGATGGCATCTGATGAAGAACATCCAAGATTGACCTCTGGCCTTCATATGCATATCTACATGTGCACATGCACCTCTGTACACAAGAGCACACATGCATGCAAAACAAAAAGAGGTAGCCTATAAAGCCAATCAACTTTCTAAAATTCCAGCTAGACTGGTATGTCAGCACATCCGCAGGACTGGAGACTGAAGGAGAATGTGAGTGCAGGACAGGACAGAATGAAGTCTCAGTTCTAAGAAGAAAAGAGAGATTCCCCTCTATGACTAATACTTTGGACTGCCAACTACCTATGGAATGAACATCTCCAGGAAAGAATCAGGATTTTTCTGAGGCATGCCCCTTAATGTGAAGCTCCTTGGCACCAAGAGCAGTTTGAACTGTTGGTGTGCAGCAAGGGGACCTTTTCCTCTGCTCTCAGAAGCCTCATCTGGCACCTGTGTTGGGCGTCATACAGCTTCATCATGTGTGTAAGTGCACATACATTTTAAAAGACTTTTAGAATGCTGCTTTTGAGGGTATTTGTCTATGCACAGAAACCCAGCTTCTCATGAATGGGCACCACTTTCAGCTGTTACCACTTACTCAGGACTTCCTTGCCAGGCGAAGTAGCCAACCCACATATTATTTTTAGTTACAATTTCCTTGAGGTAGAGACTCATTATGTTGCCTAGGTTTGTATTTATGTAGCCAGTCCAGCCTGGTCCGGAACTCTAGACCCTCCTGCCTGAGTGCTGGGATGCCAGGTTTGCATCACCTGCCATAATAACAATGAGCAAAATGACCACATGTACTATAGACATCTAGTGAAATCTTCGTTTCCGTTTTCTTAGTATCCTTTTAGCGTTTTTGTATTTCTCTTGAGCTGTCGTGCACATCCCAAGACCTGCCCTGTGATCTTCCATACCTAGAGAGGTTCTGATCCTAAGAGCGGTAGTTCTCAACCTTCCTAATGCTGCAACCTTTTGAGTCTAGAAAATGTTGCTTCATGTGTGTGGGGGTGGGTGCTACCACACCTCTCCCAGGCTGGGCAGTGGGAGCCTAGAGCCAGCACAGTAGTGACTCAGAGCTCTAAGAGATGCATTTCTTCCTGTCACACACACTTTCCCTCTAGTTGAAGTCATGAGCCTGGCAGGGATTGTTCAGAGAAAGCCTGTGACTCATGTGCAAACCAGCTCCCCAGGTGAGGAAAACCTGAGCTGGCTGAGAGCCCAGCAAGGTCAGCTCCAATCAGTTCCAACCAAGACTGCTTCACTTTTGGTATTCACTGCAGACACAGAGCAGGATGGCCGCTTCCGGCAGTGTAGCAGCCCCTGGGAGTGTGTTTGTGCATTCAGGCATCAGTTTACTCAGCCAGAAGTAGCTAGGGAGTGGTTCTCATGCCCAGCCTGAAGCAGAGGGAGGGAAGAACAGATGGGATGTGAGCTTTGTCACTGTGGCTGGCTGGCTTCCTTTTGCATTAGCATTTTATACTCTGGCTCTCAGCCCAAGTGAGCAGCCAGCAGCAGTGTCCTGTTGCCAGCATCAAGAAGTCTCAGCCTCAGGAGGTCCTGACCCTGTCATGACCCCAGCAGGCACCTGGTGGCCAGGCTGCACCTGCACTGTGTCTACTCTGCAGCCACCATGTCCTCTTCCAGCTGACAACACTCCAGAGAATTGAAGCCATCTGCCCAGATCACGTGGAGAACCAGGGACAGAAGCGATTTAATTCAGCAGGCACATTCCAAGACCTGCCCTGTGATCTTCTATACCTAGAGAGTTCTGATTCTAGAACAGTGGTTCTCAACCTTCCTAATGCTACAACCCTTTGACATAGTTTTACATGTTGTGGTGACCCCCAACCATAAAATTATTTTCATGCTAGGGAGTAGTGTTATACATCTTAAATCCTAGCACTTAGGAGGCAGAGGCAGGCAGATCTCTGAGTCTGAGGCTAGCCTGGTCTATAGAATAAGTACCAGAACAGCTAGGGCTACACAGGGAAAGCCTGTTTAAAAAAAAAATTAATTATTATTATTATTTTCTTTTCTACTTGATAACTGTAATTTTGCTACTGTTAGAAATCATAATATAATGTAAATATCTGATACATAGGATATCTAATTTGTGACATCTGTGACAAATTGGGTTCTTTGAGGCCCAAAGGGGTCGCAACCCACAGATTGAGAACCACTGCTCTAGAGGCTGGCACTGTTTCTGCTAAGCCTCAAAACAGATTCCTTCTTCATTCCAGAGTCACTTACCCTTTCACCTAAGGGAGAAGAAGCAGCTGTGTCTATGATAGCCTTAGGGCCTCTGTCTAGGACATAGATGCTATGCAAAGGAGCTAGAAGTGTGGGGGTGGAGGCTGAAGTTCAACCATGTGTCCCCAGCTAGTTTGTGGGCTAGTGTTAGATTCTGTCAGACAAAGAAAGGTGGCCTACCATCAGTGGGACTGGACAGTCTGCTTTCTGTTGTCATATCCAAGGCTGAATACTGATGTGGGAATGTCTTTCTGTATGCTGTGAATATCAATCTTTAAATAAAGGAGCTGTTTTGGCCCATGACAGGCTCCATAGAAGAATCAGAATAGATAGGAAAGGAAGGGCAGAGACAGAGAGAGACTGAGCCAGCTGCCCAAGAAGAAACATGTAAGGAACAGAGGTGAGCCACAGGCCATGTGGTAGACAGATTAATGGAAATAGGTTGAGTTAAGATGAAAGAGCTAGCTAGAGATGTGCCTAAGCCATAGACCAAACAGCATGAAGCTAATATATGTGTCTGAGTCATTTTGGGGGGACTAAGCAGCAGCGGGCAGCTAAGGGGTCTAGGGCAACAGGTCTCTGGATCTGGACCTCTGGCTGCCCGGGGCCAGGAAACCTCATTGTAACAGATGATGTCCCAACGTGGGTCGAATACCCACATAAAATCTGAAAAAGATTAGAAAGGGCTCTAGAGCTGAAAGAGAGCCAAAATCAGCTTCTAAATTGTGCCTTGGAAATGAGTCATTGTACAGAGATAGCATAGCATTCGGGCCACATTCAAAATGGTGGCAGCCGATTGGCTGCAGGCAGCATAAGCTGCAACCAGGCCGGTTCCTGAAGTCTCATAGAAGACTCGGTAGCATGTGACTGTGTAGCAGTGTGTTTTTTTATCCTTGGTTGGCCAGAGACCCAGACCTACAGACCTGTAGCCTCAGACCCCTTAGTCACCCACAACTGTTCAGGCCCCCTGAAATGACTCAGACGCTTATATTAACTTTATGTTGTTTGGCCTATGGCTCAGGCACATTGTTAGTTTTCTCTTACATCTTAAATCAACCCATTTTTATTAATCTTTTTGTCACGTGCCTGTGGCTCACCTGTGTTCATTACATGTTGCCCCTTTAGGCTTCTGGCTCAGTCTGTCTCTCCTTACATGTTGATCTTCTGGACTTTTGGCTCCTTCTCTCCTTACATGTTGTTCCTTTGGGCTTCTGGCCAGGTCTCTCTTTGACTCTGCCCTGCTCCTCCTACCTATTCTGATTCCTCCTCCTACTTTTTCTATGGTGCCTGTCATGGGCCAAAACAGCTCCTTTATTTAAAGATTGCTATTCACAACATACAAAAAGGCATCCCCACATCATGACTGATTTAAGATTTACATTTATATTGAACAAAAAGGAAACAGAGTCAAAAAACGGTTTCTTAGTAGCAGCATTTCTTGGGTCTACTCTATTTGCTAACAGCAAACTGAGACATGGCCCCTTTAAGAGAACTTACTGATTCAGCTTTATCTGCAAAAATTATGTGGCTCTTTAAGAGACTGGTAGCATTTTAAAAGCTCTTCTGGTTGGAAGATGATTAAGGATTCACAATAAAACAGATTCAGATGGAAAAAAACCTGTAAACGGGTTACAATGCATGTAAAATGTACATAGGCTTCAGAGAGAAAAGAAAGTAGAGAAAGTCCTTAAAAAAAGAGAAATAGAGTATAAAAATATGATAAGCTGCATAAAGATGGACAATAGACACAGAATCTGGATTATGGCTATTATTGTGTTTTTTAATTTTTTAACTGTTAATGAGACAAATGCAGAAAGACAATGGATTGCAAACGCTACTAAGTTAAACAAGAATATATATTTTAAAGGTATCTTGATTTTGAAATTTGTGTCTAAGGATTTATTGCTTTGGAAGTGTTCTGCTTTTGTTTCCACAGAAGATGAGAACCTGTGGGTTGCTTCCAGGCAAATATGGTTTTATCAACCAAGATCACCTGAAAATTCACTGGTGGGGAGAGATGATCACATCAGCTTCAGGGCTGCAGACTAAGCTAATCTAGTCTCAAGAACCTGTGAGATTGCCAAAGCTCCTTAATCAGCAGGAAGTAGTAATGGAAAACTACGCCCAAATTCCCAAAATGTTGTTTCTAAATGTTTGTTTCATTATAAATGGTTAATAGTCATAGTTAATCTCTTTCTAAGCAGAAAAAAGGGGGTATGGTATATGAGTGATTTTAAAAAATTAGATTATTGAATTTACTTTGATCATAAAATCAGCTCTTAATCTCAAATATTTTAAATTGGTATGGATTTTGAATTATTGATACAAGTTTAAGGTCAATTCCCTTATGCTGTATGTATTTTTCTACTCTTGTTTAAGGTATGATGTTTATGTAACTGATTTAAAATTGTAATGTATAATTAAGAAATGCATGTTAGTTAGATTTTTAGGTATACAAAGATATAATCCAATTAGGTAGGTAATCTTCAAACACTTCTAAGACATACAGAATATGGCATTTAAAATATTTTTAAGAATTTAGACTTTTCTGGACAGTGAGACAGACTGCTCCTGGCAGCACCAATCTACTTCAAGAGGAAAATGGGCATTGAAGAAACTGTATATTAATTTTACTTTCTTTGTGGCAATGGTTTAGCCATTGGACAAAAACATGTTTTTGTATTGACTGCTTGACGGTATGCTGTTTAAACTGGACATGCAGTTTCCATAGGAAGATGACCTCTGAACTTTGGCAGAACAAGCCGAGATGGTCCTTCAGGTTCCTGATTTGCAGAGAAAACTGTCAGACATTCTTCAGGACTCGAGGAGAAGTGACTGATGAACTATACCAGAATGGGCAGAGCAGATTTCCTGCTTCACTGAAATGAAGAGACTCTTGGCCTGTAGGCTGAAGATAGATGCCCCAACTTTGTAAGGGAACTTTGGGTGACTGTCCAGGCAGATAGGTGTCATCTCTGTCATTTCTAGATTTTGGAAGTTGATTGCACTTCCTGTTTACTTGGGTAAATATTATATCCTTCTGTGGTCTTTGATGTAGTTGAAAATTAGATAGTTATAGATGTTTTTCTTAGTTATATTAAAAGGTATATTGGATATAAAATTTTAGATTTACAATGATAAGGTAAATGATGGAGTATTTTCTTTAATTTTGCTAACTACAAATAGACTAGATATTATAACTGTAATTCTTGCTTAATAGCTATTTCGTTATGTGTAATTTTGCTATGTTAAAATTGAAACCTTCCTTTTTGATTAGACAGAAATGGGGAGATGATATGGGAATGTCTTTCTGTATGCTGTGAATATCAATCTTTAAATAAAGGAGCTGTTTTTGTCCCATGATAGGCACCATAGAAGAAGTAGGTAGAGAATCAGAATAGGTAGAAAAGGAAGGGCAGAGTCAGAGACAGATATAGCCAGCCTGCCCAAGAAGAAACATGTAAGGAACATAGGTGAGCCACAGGCCATGTGGTAGACAGATTAATGGAAATGGGTTGATTTAACATGAAAGAGCTAGCTAGCAACATGCCTGAGCCATAGGCCAAATAGCATGAAGTTAATATAAGCATCCAAGTCATTTTTGGAGGACTAAGCTTCAGCAGGTGGCTAAGGGGTCTAAGGCAGCAGGTCTGTGGGTATGGACCTCTGGTCGCCTGGGGCCAGAAAACTGCATTGTAACAGAATACTTTATAGAAATTAGCTGCCACATTTGAGGGTCAGAGTCCATCATGCTGGCTAGCATCTACTTGGCTCTGCTGAAGGCCTTCTGATTGTATCATAACGGGAGGAGGTCCAAAGTGAGTGCTCTGAGGGTGGATATGGAACAAGAGAAAATTCAAGGAACTGCTACACAATGCCCCTGTCCAGAAAAGAGAGCTGTTTCCAGGCTCCTGTGGTCAGAAGAATGGTAACTCTCCTATAGGGTCACATCTGTCCCATGGGCTGCCTGGGTCATGTGTCCCCCAGGAATGTGCTGGGTGCTCCCAGCAGGAGTCCTTCGGAGCCATCTGGCTCCACTGCAAAGGTTATCTTGATCCTCGTGAACTCAAGACAGTCCAGTGTGGTCTTTCCCCAGCGCTGGCTGAGGAACTGAGGCACACTTCTGATTGTGCCTCTCACCCATGCCTGGCTCTAGATTGGTTCTGGAGATCACATCACCTACTGCTCTTTTCTGGGGCAGCTTTCTTCATGACCATGGCCTTGGCCTGGCCTATTTTCTGCCCCTTTTCCCACATCCCTTCTGACTTGGGAAGTCCAGAAAGAAAGTCTATTTTCTTACTCCTTGCCTCCCTGTTTCTATCCTTGGGGGCCTCTCAAGGCCATTACTGTCTTTGTTGAACAGAGCAGTGGTGGGTATGAGCTGAGGGAGGGGGAGGCCATTATTTTGAAGGTGTTGGCAGCAGAAGCAAAGGACTTTTCTAGTCATAGACAGGGGAGGGGTAGCCATTAGAAACCACTGGCACCAAAACCATCCTCCACACCAACCCCAATGGAGTCTAATTGTCAATTTTCGCTCAACCTGCAAACCTCAGGAACCTTCATCAGCTGCCCTCCCTCAAACACATATGTGTGCACTTTTCCTGTTGTGGATGGCAACCATGGGCCTCACTAAGAACCAAAGCCCATGCTGGCAGATGAGGGCAGTGTTGACTCCAGTCGTAACCCTGAGAGCTAAGTTATTACTGCTGGAGCGTCTCCTTCCTGCAGCTGTATTTCTGTGGCTTCTGGAGGTGGTCTGAGCAGATGCTCTTGTTCCACCTTCCTGTTTCTGTCTATGACACAGACATCTCTGGAAGGAGGGGAGAGCAGAATCTCCAAAGCTGCCTTTCACACCCGGGATGCAGTTAGATGGAGACTCGGAAGACACCAGTAGTCCTCTTGTGGACACCAAGCCTCCTGTAACTAGAGGAGGAGGTCACCCTCCCGGATACCTCTCAGAGTCTCATGTGATCTGCTCTGGTCTCTAGTACACAAGCCTCACCTATTTTGCTGAGGTAACTGTGCTGTCCCGATTCTGCTGCAAATCTCTTGTGAGACAGAGGGACACACACTGTCTTTTTACCCATGGAGTCAGGACATGGACTGCCTTGGTGGCCAGGGGGGCATCCTGGTCACGGACACAGACCATAGCATTTGTTTTCTGCTCACTCTAGAAAGGCCTTGGGGTGTGTGTTTGCCAGCAAGGCCAGATGAAGGCAAAGAAAACCAACCAAGGAACTCAAGAGGAGGTAAAATAAAAAAGGGCTTCCATCTGAAGTGTTAAGGATTCATTCAACAATTATCAAGCACCTACTGTATACCATACACTGTGCACTGTCCTGGACTTATAGGAGTGGCCTAGTATACCTGGCATTTGAGTATATTCACAAGTAACTACCGAGCCACAGATATGGGGAGGGGGAGGAGGCTTCCGGTAGAGTGATCAGAAAAGGGAAGACTCAGCCTTTTGAAGAGGAATTGCTGCTGAGAACAGTGAGGGCAAAGACTCTGCAGCACATGAGCACTGGGAGATTTGGAAGAACAGTGAGAAGGTGCTGTGGATGTAACCAGTAAGGAGAGTAGAAAGAAGCCAACAGAGAGGGAGGCTGGAACCAGAGGTCTCTTTTAGAAGTTGGGTAATTTGAAACCCATACAAGTAAGGGGAAGTTACTAGAAGACAGCTCATTTCTGTCAGGCCATTCAGGCCATGACTGAAGCCAGGATTGCTGCCCTCTCTGCATCCTGATTTTCACATCCTTGACGTCTGTGGTCCAGTATCTCAAGGTGTTGGATCTCCCATGAATGTCTCCAATGGCCCCCAAGCCAGTTACCCATTCTGGGATGAATTAGCTATATGTAGAGTGGAGCAGGGTCACAGCAGACATCCCAGCTGCTACTGGATAAGGATGGGACTCTAGTCAGGAAGGTATAACTCACAGTAAGGTAATGGAAATGGGGTGTAGTCCTGTTACCAGGAAACTAGAGGCTAAAGAATATCTCTATGCTTGTGCTGCTCACCTGTGATCCCATCAGTTATGAAGCTGAGGCAGGAGGATGGCAAGTTCCCAGTAGGCAATGTAATGAGATTCTGGCTCAATAAAATAAGAAGATGGGGGGGGGGGAGATGGCTCAGTGGGTAGGGTACTTGCTGCACAAGTGTGAAGACCCAAGTTTGAATTCCAACATTTATATAAAGAGCAAGGCATGGAGCACCTATAAGCCTAGTGCCATGGGGCAGAAGCCAGAGATAGAAAAGTCACTGGGGTTTTCTGGCTGCCAACCTAAAGAGTTCCTCTCTCAGGCTGAAGAGATGGCTCAGCGACTAAGAGCCCTGGCTATTCTTTGAGAGGTCCCGAGATCAATTCCCAGCAGCCATATGGTGGCTCACAACCATCAGTAATGAGATCTGGTGGCCTCTTCTGGCATGCAGGCAGAACACGGCATACTCAATAAATAAATAAATAAATCTTCTTTAAAAGGAGAAGTTCTCAGTGGAATGAGAGAGATGGAGTCCTCTCGCCTTTGCATACGCAGGTGCCTGAACCCACTCATGCGCACCCTCCTCCACACACACGTACAAGTTTGAGGAGGAAGGAGGAAAAAATAGGAGAGGCAGCAGCAAGTCCAGAGTTTAGCTCAGCTTCCTAGTAGCAAAGCAAAAAGAAATGTGAAAGTCAGAATCGTGATTGGCTAATTAAAAAGAATAGGTCTCAAAGAGGGAAAACCATTTTTTTTCTACTACAGCTAAGAAGACATTCTTGAGGAGGCTCCATGGAAGGCTCCATGGGAGATGCCATGGGTAATTCATCTGGAGAACTGAGGTTTCCATGGTGGAGGCTGTCCTGTGAAAGAAAAGGGACATTATTGAATGCCATGGAGACTCTGGTTAGGGGACCAAAGCCATGTTCCACCGAGGTTTCTTCTGATCCCACCGGCAGGAGGTAGGTCCTGAGAGAACAGCAGAGCTCAAGCTAGAGAGAAGGCCACCCCTCAGAACGCCACCCTTTGAGTGTTGCCTCTTGGGCTAAAGAATTTTCTTGAGGAACTGAAACTCTGGGGTGGTTAAATCCCAGTGCTTGCCAGCCATAGTGGTACAAGCCTTTAACTCCAACACTTAGGAAGCAGATGTAGGTAGATCTCTATGAGCTAATTAAAGGGTAGTTGGGGCTGTACTACATAGTGTGACCTTGTCTCAAAACAAAAGATTAACCAAGAAACAAAACCTATGAGTGTTGACTATTAATTTAAGACTATTCAAAATCTTTCTCAAAACCCAGGAAAAAGTGAACATGGGTATGGCTCCTGTCTTGGTGTCCCACCTTCCTGAAGAGCCCTTCTCAGTCAGGTGCTAAGGCTGGCTTTTGGCCCAGAGAGAGCTCCAGGTGCCAAGACCCTATCCTGCAGAGCCAGTGAACTCTGAAGCCAAGAATAGCATGGCCTTCCATGCTCGCTTTCATGCTTTGTGTCTGGCCCTGGGTTCCAGAGAACTGACAAGCTATTTACCTCAGGGACCGTCTATACCAGCCAGTCTGGAGCACTAGGCACATTGAAGTGCTCGGAGGTAGCATCCACTGCCTTCTGGGAATTTCAGCCATGGATATGACCTGGCTTAGAGGATTTGAAAACTGACCTCAGCTGAGCTCTTAAGGCACCAGAGAAGAGGATTGGCAAAGGCCATGACTGCAGAGAAAGGAAGCTGCTGTGCCGGGAGTTGGGAAGGAATTTGCCACATTTTCGTTTTTTATCCATTATTAGCCAGAGTTACAAAGGCGGGGCCAGGCACACAGGAAGGAGCTGGGTTAGGCTTGTCAGCCATATTGGAAACTCAACGCTGTTCAGAAAGACTGCTTGAAACCTAGAAAGAGACGGGAAGCTGCAGGCTCTTCGGCTTTGAGTTAGAACAGTTTTCCAGGTACCATCCAAAGAGTCTTTTGTTCTGTGTGGGAATTGTAGCCACATCTGCTTTTCCTGTTGACTAGTTGGACCTGTCTGCTGTGGATTGTGGTGGAAGCTACAAGACCATCATCCTGGGAGAGGCAGATGGGTCCTGTGCACTAGGGGAGATGGTCAAAGTGCACGGCTTTATCATCCAAGTTTATCAGTCACTTTTGCCTCTGATTTTGTGTGTACATGTTGGGGGTGCGCACATAAATACCTCGTGTGTGTGTGTGTGTGTGTGTGTGTGTGTGTGTGTGTGTGTGTGTGTAGTAGCAGACTCAGGTGTTGCCTCTCGGGCCCTCAAGCTGCAAATAAAAAGGAAAGGAATCACTGCTCCTAGGTATGGTGGAGGAGAGAGTTCATTGTAGATATGTGGGAGAGCACTGTCAGAGGCAGGGGCATCTGCTAAAGTCCAGAGTGGACAAGACTAGACTGAGCTGGGCCATATGGGGAGGGGAAGAAGGGAACCGTGTACAGCAGCCGGGAGGTCAAAGGTACAAAAAAGGGACAGGTAACCAAAATGTCTGGATTATATAGGGAAGAGCCACTGGGGGAAGGGCAGCCCAGGCAGTGGGCTAGAGAGTTCAGGATAGGGGGCAGGGAAGGCAAGGGTGGCTGCCATCTATACTCTGTACTAGGCACTAGGCAGGGATGGAGGGATGCAGGGAGAGCTTAGCGTCCAGGTTCAGCTTTGATATGTTAAATAGGCACCTCAGCCGTTTGGGGTTTGAAATTTAACAATTTCAGTGAGCCCCAGGAATTCACCTGATTCCACCTCTCCAGTGCTGGGATTAGGGCTATGTTACCATTCCCTGCTTTCAAAAAAAGAAAGAAGGAAAAAAGGAAGGAAGGAGGGAGGAAGAAAGGGAAGAAAGGGAGGGAGGGAGGGAGGAAGGGGAAATGTATGCGTGTGAATGTGTGTGGCATGTTTGTGTGGTTGTTTGTAAATGCATTGTAACACACATGTGGCGGGCAGAGGACAATCCGTGGAGCTGGTTCTCTCCTTCCACTTTTATATGGGCTTCAAGGATCAAACCTGGGTCTCTATATGTGTACAGTTCTTTACCCAGGGACCATCTCACTGGTCCACACACAGCTTTTTATGGGGTACTGGGGCTCAAATCACGTCCTTCTTTGTGCAAGTCGAGCACTTTACCCACTGAGCCACCCTTCTGCTCCTTTTGTTTCTAATTTTTAAAACTGGCAAATAAATCATTGTTCCCTCAATAACTCTTGCTGGAGACACAGAAACCTGTCATGAGAGGCTCCGTGAACCATCTCTAGCACATGGCTGCCTCTCTCATTAGCCGGTTAAATAAACGCTTGACACATGTTTATCCTCTATTAGTTTAGGAGACATTTTTTTCTCTTCTCAGTGCTATTTGACAGAGCTCTCTCCTAAATGTGATGAAAAAGTGCACAGGGGTTTCAGCAGGCAGCTGCCATAATTGAATTTGCCCGTGGACGTCAATGTTAATATTCTTCCGAGAGACCCAGGCTCCTATTTTTACTTCCAGACTGAGGCTCTACCTCTTGGGGAAAATAACAAGTTTGGTGGAGGACCAATCTGCCTCTGTTATTCAGTGTGGCTTTATTACAGGGTCCTTCTCTAAACGTGGGGACTCCAATCACTGCTGTCCATTTTGCTAAGATGTGCATCCGTGGACAGGCAATTTATTGTAATGGTATCTAAACTAATGAACTCCACTTACAATTAAAATGTTTTAGAAAGCTATTTCTTCTCCCAGGTCTCCCCAGGAGGCCCAGCTCTGACAAAAGTCAATAGCTCTGCCTGGGGGTGGGGGGAATGGCCTATCAACTGTGTCAAATGTCAGAGATGCTCTTTAAAGCATTTTGAAGAGTGAGTGGGAGCTAGCATCCGTGCCTATAAATTCATGAATATCAATTTTAAAACCATCTGTTTGGAGAAGTGTGGAAATGGCATGTGCTAATTGGAGAGTCGGGAAGACAGGGTTAGGGTGGCAGAGGGGAGCCCTCTAATTGTTCCAGAGGTTTCCATAGTCGCAATGACAGTGACATACTGCTGTAGTTTGGATAAGGCTGCCTTTCTCCCGCCCTCTACTCTCATACAGGATGCATTTGTTAGAGGTTGAGCCTTCAACTTCCTGCGACTGAGAGCTGGTGGTGGCATCTTTATGGTGCAGAACCTAGCAGGAGGTCTTTACCTGATGGACACAATGCTTCCTCTTCCTGTATTTTAAGTCAGAGCCATGAAACTAGTGGTTTTACTCTATCTCAGGCAGGTATCCATGCACTGCCTCAACTTGGGTCCAAAACCAACAGAGCCAACTAGCCACAGCGAAACCTCTAGACACAGCAGCCAAAATAAACCTTACCTCTGTGCAAACTGGTGTGTCTCCGGTTAATTTGTCACAGTAACAGAAAGCTAACTAACACACATCTCACCTTACAGATCTAAAGGGGGTCTCCTGATAGAGAGGCAACGAGTGGGATTGTGTTAGAATGCTAGGGTGCTCTTTCCTTTCAGCCTCACCCCTGCTCTAGGGAAGCTATTGCCATCTTGCCTCAAGTAAGGAACTGAGGCTCTGAGATGTGAAATGATTCCGTGAGGTTACACCAACGTGACTTCTGAATGCAGGGACTTAGGGGTTCAGAGTGGCTTTCAGTCTTTCTTGTCTTCTCTGTCTCTGATCTAATGACATCATTAAATTGGATGCTGTGGAAAGAGAGTGTTCCTACCCCTTGCAGAGTTCATTTGGCCTTTAGGAAACTGTGTCGTCATCATCCCCACCTCTCCCTGACCCCCTCACTCCATCTGCTTTCCCTCTCTCCAGGCTTGGGTAACCTCCTCAGGTTCTTGTTAACATGGTGTTGTTCTGTGTAGAGAGCTGCGGAGCTGCACCTTAAAGATGGCGCTGGCTTCCGCCTTCCACCTTCCCGTGGTGAGCGCTCTCTGAGATAAACAACTCCTTATTTGGCTAAGGCTGAGCGCTTGGTTAGCTCCCACGTACCCGACCTATTGGCATGGCCCACGTGGTGCCCCGTGATTGGCGGTCCAGAAGGTATTTAGCTGGGAGCGGGTACCCCAAGGAAGAAGAAGCCATGTTCAAGGTTCCTGAATAAACTGCTGAAAGAAGAGCCTAGTGTTGCATCGTCCTTGCGGGCGAGGATGGGTGTGACAGTTCTGCAAAGCCTCTCCTGGGCCCCCTGCTTAACACTACAGACTGCACAGCTCAAAGCCCTTTCTGTTCCTTTATTTCTCCTTCATCCCCACATTGTGGTCTGAGCAGGAAACGCCCCCTATAGGCCCATGTGTTTTGAACACTTGATTCCTGCCCTAAGGCACTGTCATGGACAGTTGTGGAGCCTCACTGGAGGAAGTAGAGTCACGGTCACTGGGGTGGCCTTGAGACTTTCTAGTCTGCCCCTACTTCCTCAGTGCTTACTCCTCTCTGTTATGCTGAGATGGAAAGTAGGAGTTTCCAGCCTCACAGCCCTACTGTCGTGCCTTCCCCAACGTGATGACTGTGTCCTCTCAAACTGTGATCCAAAGAAGCCCTTCGTCCCTTAAGTTACTTCTTGTTGTGTAGGTCACAGCAGAGAGAAGATAATGAGTGCTCCCAGACCCTCGGAACTGTTTGTCTCAGGGTTTCTAACCCTGAGATAAAATACCATAAAGTCATCACAAGAAAACCCACAGAATCTAACCTGGGCTCATAGGCACTCACAGAGACTGAAGCGACAACCAGGGAGCCTGCATGAGACTGACCGACGACCTCTGCTTATATGTGAGGGTTGTGTAGCTTGGTCCTCTTGTGGGACTCCTAACAGTGGGAACAGGGGCTGTCTGACTCTTTTGCTGGCTCACACTGGGTTGCCTTGCCAAGTCTTATTGCATGGGAAGGTGTTTAGTCTTCAAACAAAACAAAACACATCAAGAAAGCTGCCATCTCTGCTACTTTTGTTTTCCAGTATATCATAGATGCCAACAATGTTCTCAGCGCATAAATCTATGTTTGGAGACCATTTGTAACTTGACCAATGAGAAAACTATTGGCAAACTGATGCTGTGCATTCCATATCTCAAGAACTGGGCTAAAGATTTGCAGTACCCTCTCATTTAGCTGAAAACTATAACATTATTTTAGTGTTTTGGATGCTAGGAAATTAGAAGAGCTGGCTCCAGCCTGTGAAAATGCCACTTTTAAATATCTCTGTGAGGTATAAACATCACATAATAAATTGACCCATACTTAATGCACAATCTTCACAAGTGGAACACACATAGCTGCCGTTGAATACCAAATGTATACATTGCCTATCATCTCAACAATTTACCCCTGCACTGTACCACACTGTTCTCCTCTGGTGCTTGACATCTATTAACCTATCTGACTTTCTTTTTCTTCTTATATATTTACCTCTTCTAGAATGTTCTATAAAATGGAGCCATGCAGCATATTGCTGAGCAAAATCATTTGAGACTTGTGTGTGCCATGTACATCAACAGGTCTTTCATTTTCATTGCTGAGTAGTATTCACTGATATGGACAAACCACTGATGTGGGAATGTCTTTCTGTATGCTGTGAATATCAATCTTTAAATAAAGTAGCTGTTTTGGCTCATGCCAGGTACCATAGAAAAAGTAGGTAGGTAATCAGAATAGGTAGGAGAATCAGGGCGGAGTCAGGGTCAGACTGAACGGGCCGCCCAAAGAAGAAACATGTAAGAAACACAAGTGAGCCACAGGCCAAGTGGCAGGGCAGGTTAATGGAAATGGGTTGAGTTAAGATGAAATAGCTAGCTAGCAATGTGCCTAAGGCATAGGCTAAACAGCATGAACTTAATATAAGCATCTGAGTCATTTTGGGGGCCTGAGCAGCAGTGGGCGGCTAAGGGGTCTGCGGCAGCAGGTCTGTGGGTCTGGACCTCTGGCTGCCCGTGGCCCAGAAAACCTTAATGTAACATACCACAGCCTGCTTACCCAATTGTCTGTGGATGAAGATTTGGATTGATTCAAATTGGGGCTTTTGATAATTAACCTTCATTGTCTTTGTGTGTGCTATGAGAGAGTTTCCCAAAAGGGTAACTGCTATGGGATAAGGCTCTTGTACATTGTAAAGATTTGTCACTTGGATTGGTTTAATAAAATGTTGATTGGTCAGTAGCCAGGCAGGAAATATAGGCAGAGTGAGCAGACTAGAAGAATTCTGGGAAGAGAAAAAACAGAGACACTGTCACAAGCCAGATGCAGGGGAAGCAGGATGAGAATGCTGGACTGAGCATAGGCACCAAGCCATTTGGCTAAACATGGATAAGAATTACGGGTTAATTTAAATGTAAGAGCTAGACAGTAATATGCTTGAGCTACTGGCTCAGCAGTTACTATAATATTAAGCCTCTGAGTCAATTATTTGGGAAGCACCTTCTGGGTATTTGAGAGTTTCTGGTAGGACAGAAACCTCCGACTACAGGTAACTGAGCAAAGGCAGGTCCACTCTGAATGTGGGCAGATTCACTCCTTGGATTCAGGTCCTAGACTAAATACAAAGGAAAGTTGGTCCTAAGAGTAAAGTTTTCTTTCTGGAGGCTTCTAGGGCTTCCAGGTGAAGGGAGACACCATGTTCCTAAATTCAATGACCTCCTTATGACAAAGAATATTACCACAAGCCTGTGGCAGAACATTGGTAAAGAGAAGAAACCAGCCAGGAGTTCAAGAAATCCCAGCTCTTGAAGGTTGCCCAGCAATATGACAAGTGTGTCTGTCATCACAAGTTCATCAACATGTCATGGTAGGAAGAAACTAAGCCCTGGCCAGATCCTTGCTGAACTGTACTCCAGAAGCCTAGTCAGAGGATCAAGCAGTCATTGGCCATGAACCCACTGTAGTGGATTTATAATGTTACATTGTAAATAATTGTCCCGCCTATGAGTTTAATAAAAAGCGCTGATTGGCCAAAGGCAGACAGGAAGTGTGAGCGGGGCTACCAGACTAAGAAAACTCTGGGAACAGGATAAACAGAGCAGAAATGCCACAGAGACTCCAGAGTTGCCAGACAAGCCAGAAGATGCAGAGGACAACTCTACTGCTCTGAGAAAATGTACCGGGCCCCATGGCTGAACAGGATAAGAGTCATCGGTTAGTTTAAGGGTAAAGAGTTAGCAAGTTATATGCCTGGGCCTTAGGCTGATTAGCCTAAAATTAATGTAAGCATCTGTGTGTCTCTGTGGGTCTGTGGGACTGCGGGTCTGCGAGTCTGCGGGTCCCAAACTTGAGGCTAGGCCCAAAAATTCAGGCCAGAAACCTCTTACTACAAATGGCAGCCCAACGTGGGTAAAATATACCCACATAAAGCCATAGGAAGTTTAAAAAACGATCTAGAACACAGAAGTGAAGCTAAAAGCAGCTTCCAAGTTGTATCTCTCACATGAGCCATGGTACAGAGATGCCTGGTGAGGCATGTGGGCTTGAGCTACAATGGCCGGCTTTTGGAGTGCAGCTTAAGGTGTAAAATGGCTTTTTCCTGAAGTCTCACAGGACCCTCAATATAAGCAAAAAGTTGTAAATGATGTATTTAAGGTTTCTGTTCATAAGGACAAAAACAGAACAGAATCAAAGATGGCTTCTGAGTGTCCATGTTTTCTTGGATCAGCTCTGTTTGCCAGAGGCAAACTGAGGCTTGGCTTTTTAAAGAGAAGCTTCCTGATTCAGCGTTTGAGGCAAAATACTTGTGAGTCTTTTAAGAGGCCCTGCTGCCAAATACTTAAATGGAGTTAATGAGCAGCAGATGGCAAAGCTTTGCTTGGTGATTATATGGACCCTAAAATTCCCCAGAGTATCTGGGTTAAAAAGCTAAATTCTATGAAGCTAGACTAGGAGCTGGGAGGAGTCAACCATCCATCTTACCAACCTTTAATCCTTATCCAAGGGCCTTGGCAGCTTAAAGGTGTGTTCAGAAACAGAAATAGAAGAAAATGGGTGGATTCAATCACCCTTGCCAAGCAAAGATGTGGTCAGAAACAGAAAGTTAAGAAATAAATATACAGTAAAGACAGTTTTTTTTTAAAAGACTAAGTGGTTTAGAGTGTGTTGAAAATATATATACATAGGTTTAGAGAGTGGGGAAAAAAGGTAGAGAAAGCCCTTAAAAAAGAAATAAAGTAAAAAAAAATAAGCCATGTAAAGATGGAAAATACAGGGAGTGTCTGGATACTGTATGTTGTTGTCTTATCTTTAAGCTTCTTTACTGAAAATGTAATAGTAAAAGCTGCTAAAAGACAGTTGATTATAGATGCTGTTGGATTAATTCAATCTATATATTTTGTAAATGAGTTGACTTTAAAATTGAAAACCAAAGATATGCTACTTTGGAGAAGAGGTTTTCTTTTTCTTTCCACAGAAAATGAGAGGCTGTGGATTTATTCCTGGATAAAGAACATAAAGTTTGATAGAGGAAGACCCCCTGAAAAATCTCCAATGGAAATGAATAGACCAGCAGGAAGTAGCCTAGAGAATGATGCCCACATTCCCAAAACATGGATTATGGATGTTTGTGTTTGTTTACAGTGTTGGTTACTTACAAATTGTTATAGATAACAGTGAAAAAAATTATACGAAGGAAATTAGATTTGGGGTTTTGTTTTAAAAAGAGAAAAGGGGATATGTAGTGAATTTATGATTTTACATTGTAAATAATTGTCCCACCTATGAGTTTAATGAAAAGCGCTGATTGGCCAAAGGCAGACAGGAAGTGTTGGTGGAGCTACCAGACTAAGAAAACTCTGGAAACAGGAAGAACAGAGCAGAAATGCCACAGAGACTCCAGAGCTGCCAGACAAGCCGGAAGAAGCAAAGGACAACTATGCTGCTCTGAGAAAAGGTACCGGGCCCCATGGCTGAACAGGATAAGAGTCATGGGTTAGTTTAAGGGTAAAGAGTTAGCAAGTTATATGCCTGGGCCTTAGGCCGATCAGCCTAAAATTAATGTACGCATCTGTGTGTTTCTGTGGAACTGTGAGACTGCAGGTGTGCGGGTCCCAAGCTTGAGGCTAGGCTCGAAAGTCCGGGCCAGAAACCTCTTACTAAAACCCACACCATCTAAGAACTGTGATCCTGCATCTGGGATGCTACAATCCTCATAGGGACCATCCCCCTCAAGTCCCTGCCTTCTAAGCCGATGGCTGCTGCTGCTGCTTCCTGGCCCCATGGGAGATGCTGGAGTGTTCATGAGCAAGAAAAAGTTCTGCTGCATGCTGACACCAGAGAAGCTGTGACCCAAGCTTCTGGAGGCTTTTCCTGACAGGGACATGAACTGAGTCCCCTACCTCACTTTGTAGAGAGGGAGCATATCCTGTAGATTTCCTCCACACACCTCAGGCCCAGGCTTCTCTCCCTCTGCTTGTGGTATGTATAGCTTTGGATGCTGGAAAGGAAGACATTTTAGTTGTAGAAATACTTAGAAGAATCCTCAACCTCCCACAAGCTGCTGAGGGGTAAAGGTGCTTGCCAAGACTCATGAGCCCACTTCAGTCCTTGGCATGTCATGGTGGAGGGAAAGAGAAAGAACCAACTCTCACATGCTGTCTTCTAACTTCCACACATGCTCCGAATCATGTGTGTAACACCTCTCTACACACACATGTTCACAAGAAAAGAAAATTACCTCACTCATGTGAGGTATGTGACACTGCACTGTCACATATTGAAACTGGAGAAGAAAGAAGGGGAGAGGGAAGAGGAGGAGAACAGAGGGCACTATTAGGTCTCAAACCAGGGACTGAGATGCCTATTAATTATCAAAGCAGACCTGGCCACCAGGTTCTCCCATCATCCCTCAGTCCCTATCTGTTACTGGATCCTCCCAGCTGGCACACACACTCCCTACCCTGAACTTTGTCAACCCAGGGACTAGGCTGGGCTGCTCTTCCTGGTATAGCACAGCCAGTTTGCCTAAGCGAACCTTATCTCTTGTCCTCTTGGCCACTGCTCCTGTCTCTTTTCTCACCTGCTCCCTTTTCCTGCCCTGATCGTCCTCATGACTTGGCTCAGTCGGCCACTCATGCTGAGTACAGACTCTTTCAGATGTCTCTGCCTCCGCTCTTCCCTATATCACCAATAAACTTTCTCCCCCACCATATGCAGGAACAGTCATGTCCTTTTATTTATTTAATATTTTTCATTCAGGGAAGGAGATGCTGGGAGGGGAGGGGACAGAAAGGGAGGGGAGTCAGTCATTTTGTCACAGCAACGGGGAAAGCATAAACCCAGGAATGTTTATGCTTTCCTGGAATGTTGAGCAGTTCTGTGTGGACCTGTGTCGACATTGCTCCTGAGGAAATACCTAAGCAGGCACATGCTGTGTCCTAGGGCCATCCCAGAACTAGTGTCAGGAGAAAGTGTGCACTTCTTAGGACTGTGGCTCAGCTACTTGTACCCCACCTAGAGGATTGGGGAACAAATTCAAAGAATGCCAGCCCAGTGGTACTTCTGTCATCCTCAGCTGCCCCTCTTCTCCTGGGAAGACCGCGAGAAACAACAGCACTGTCTAGGACTGGAGAGGCTGGGGACATCTGGAGCCCTAAGCCTGTGACTGGGGGCAGGGGTGTCTGCTGTCCAGTTTACTGCATGCTGAGCAATGAATGGTAGTTTAGTGACTGTGTCCACAGTATAGGAACAGACACATATATGCACATGAATATGTATTCATATATACTTATTGTATATATTTATATTATATATTGTTATATATACTCACATACATTTACTACACATTGCGTTGATATACATGATGTAAACTGTTTGAAAATAATCGCTGGATACTCCTTATTATCTGTGTCGCAAACCTAACTGATTTTTGCAAAATGTTTTCATTGGCTCTGCCTGACTGGTATCTACAATCAATGTGGGTACAAGCTCCCATGAATGCTCACAGCTAACTTGCTTATATTGGAAAGTAAGGGACAGTGAGACCATGAGAACACAATGCGACAACTTTACATATTGACCAGACATGATAAGCTCATTATTGTCATTATTAACATTTTCTCTCTTTTTCTTATATCTGGACAATTAATACCTGATCAAGCTCCGACTTAGAGTGTGTGTTGATCTCTGGTGTAGACACCCCTAACATGACCTGTTTGAAACTGCCCATGCTGAGTTAGTGAGTGGGATTTGGGGAGAGATGGGTAGTTATGCACCAGTCTCTGCAGGAACAGTGAACCTCAAAAGATGGGCACTTGGGATACAAATCTCCCATGCCACCTTTCATGTAGTGTACTGTACTTAGGGGATGCTCCTATTATAGTTATACTAGCAGCTGCATTTTATAACCAGCTTGCAAAATTCCTGAATATGTTACAGGCAGTTTCAGGAAGGTGTGTACCAGGTCCACACAGCAGTGGCCTGGAGAGGACCCCTGAGATCGGTTCCAGCAAGAGACCACATCTCAAAGCTTTAAAAACGTTTAGTGATGTGGTTTGTGTGTGTGTGCGCGTATGAATGCAGTAGCCCACAGAGGACAGAAGAGAGCTTTGGATCCTTGGAGCTGAAGTCATAGGCAGTTGTGAGGAACTCCAGTCCCTTGAAAGAGCAGTAATTGCTCCTAACTGCTGAGTCAGGCTCAGCCCCCTCAAAAACGTTCTCTCTAGGCACAGTGGCTCCCAGCTGCCAGCACAGTGCCTGCCACAAGCTGCATGGCTTCTCTTTGGCCTGAGAGACTTTTTACATAGACCAGAATACACAGTTCTATAAAATAGATATCCAAAGCAAACACTAATGATAAATCATGAAGAGATGTGTTTAGAAGCATTCTTGAGTATGCATAGAATTGCATCATTCATTAAAGAGAAAGCAGATTTGAATCCTGATGGGACAGGCGTGTATGTTTGTCTAACAACACAATATGAAGCTGTACTAATTGATGCTCACACACCAAAGAGTGGCGTTTGGAAATTGTATAATAAACCATTATGTCTCTAGAACAACAGAAACTGTATGTTCAGTGAGAGCCCTCAGCTCATTAACCTCTAATGGCCTAGGATAAAGGCTGAGGTATTCCAGACAGCGTTCTTTGGCCTTATGAGCCATGCCTGTATGACAATGTATGCATCACAGTGTAGTGTAGGGTGGGTTCAGAATCACAGCTGCTGTGAGGACTCTTGATGCAGTGTGGGTGCACGCTGCCAGGGACAACTCAGATTCACGATGTGCTTGCTTGGGGTTCTTTTTTTATTAAGCATTCAGGAGCATTTATTGCCACCAAGGCGTCCCCACCCCCACGCTCAGTTACACAATTTCATTCTGGGTCATGATCCACAGTTCCAGAAGCACTGGCTTACATAACAAAAATGTATCTCTCAGTTGGATGTCACAGGGGTGGACTCTCCTGCCGTTGCTCCCTCCTCTTCTTTTTTTAAAAGTATTTCTGTGTAGAAAAGGACACCTAGTGCTGGCTTTGTCTCTCTCTCTACTTTATTTCTTTGAGACAGGGTCTCTCTGGAGCTAGGCTGGTGATCCTCCTGTCTCCTTCCCAGGCACTGGAGTGATGGGAATGTGCACAGACTCATGTGACATTTTACGTAGTGCAGGGTTCTGAACTATGCCCTCACGCTTGGGCAATAAGTGTTCTTACTTACTGAGCCTCTTTCTTGTGGTGCTGAGGATTGAACATGGCCCTGCAGACACTCAACGAGCTCTCTTCCCTGGCCCACACCCCCAGCACCCCCAGCACCCCCAGTCCTCATTTGATGCCCTCTCAGTGCACAAGCCCTGTGCTGTTTCTTGCCTTTCAATAAGGACATTTGTGCTGTGCATTTAAGGCCTCATGCTCATGGCTTCATTAATTACACCTGGGCACAGTGTGAGGCGGCTTTAACTAGTATGTTTAGAGTGACACCTTCAGTCCATGACTAGGGGTGTATTGTGGCTTTTAGGGACAAGGCTCAGGGTCCTTTCCTTGGGCATCTGAAGTGTAGTCAAGGCCCGAGGCTGGCCATGTGGGGAGAGATGAGAGGAAATGGAAACTGAGGGTGTATGCTGTAGTGGGGATATCCCTCAGTCCCCCACACACACCCCCACCCCCCACCCCCCCACCCCGCTTCCTGTAGCTGGGACCCCATGCCACTGGAGCATGTGACCTTAGCAGAACAGCAATACACAATGGTCAAAGCTGTAGGTCTCAGAGCTGCCCTTGCTGTGCCTCAAGTCCCAGAATACCATTAACCTTCTCACTGTGTGACCTTAGGTGAGTTACTGACCCTCTCTGTGGTGTGGGTGATCCTATCTAAAGGGTAAAAATTATGCCACCATTTCCTTTAAATTATGTCAATATATGTTTATATATTGTATTAGTTACTTTTCTATTGCTGTGAATTAATACCATGACCAAGACAACTATAAAAGCATTTATTTTAGCTTATGGTTCTAGAGGGTTAGCATCCATGATGGTGCATGGATGCAGACAGCAGGCATGGGATTCAGGGCAGGATAGTGAGAACTTACAGCTTGACCCACAGAAGCAGAGAGAAAACTGGAAATAGAAGAGGGTTTTCATCTCAAAGCCTGCCCTGAGTGACATACTTCCTCCAACAAGACCATATCTCTGTTCAGACCAGCATGTGTATACACACAGATAGATGCACATCTGTAATTAAAACAGAGATAATTCTTAGTGCGACTTAGTGTAACTAGCAATTATGATGTGTGTGCCAGCTATTGTTGTAACTCAATTGTAGTATGTTTTTCTCCCCCCAAGAGTGAAGCCTGAGAGGACCTTGTCCTCTGTCTGTCCTGAGCACAGTACACAGACCTCAGTGAGCATCCAACAAAGGTGTTGAATTAATTGAGCTATACATAAGTACCAGGGGCTAATGCTGTTATTAAACAGGATAGTGTGCTTGCTCACAGGCTCACCCAGTTGTCATATCATTAATTATTGTAATAAATAATTTTAATATTTATTGAAATATAGTTCACATAACATTTATTAAAATAAAATTCGCCCATTTAAAGCCTGCAACTCAGTGGATTTTAGTGGACTCTCAGATTCTTGATGTTCCCACCAGTCACAGCTGTAGATTGCTCCAGTACCCTGCCTGGACAGAATCTCACCCCATATACCATCCAGACTGTGCTGTGCCTGTGTAGATTAGCCTGGTCTGGCCATTTGGGGCAAAATAGGGTAAGTGGTTCTTGGTGTGTGTGTATGAAGGCGGCTCCTCTCACTTCAGTGTTTGGACAACATATGGGTTGATGGAATAATTTTGATTTTTATGTGTGTGGGGGGGATTGAACCTGGGACCTCAACCAGATTCACTATTCTGGGCAAATGCTCTGCCACTGAGCAGCAACTCTGGCCTTTTAATGAACTCCCAGCAAAACTATGAGGTAAAGAGAAGATCTTGAGGAAAACTCACAGCCTAAGTGGAGTATAACTGCATGTGCCTGCATCCAATGCTCAGGAGGCTGGGGTGGGACGGTCATGGCAAATTCAAGGTCAGCCTGGGCTGCACAGGTAAGATGGGGCAATGAGATTCTGTGTCAACATGAACAATAAGAGTCCAAACTAGACATGCCAAAATCCCAGCATGTGGGAGGATGGGGGATAATGAGCACACATTCAAGGTTAGCCTAGGCCACAGGATGGAATCCTGACTTTAAAAAACAAGGTTAAGGGATGTAGCTGAGTGGCCAAGTTCTTGCACAAGGCCCTGTGTTTGGTTCCCAGATCTGTATGTCCATGCCTGTGGCTGCCCCTAGCAGCACCAAGTTAGAATTCCTACTGACTCCATCAGCTGCAAATGACCTGACCAAGGAATGGAATACTGCACATCAACAAAAAGGGCCAGCAAGCAAGTTGTAGTGACCATATGTATGGGTCCCCAAGAGCAGTGCCAAGTGCAGACTCAAATACAAGTCGGAAGAAGATTCCTTCTGTGAGATGTTCTACAAAAGCCACAGGCAAAGAATAGGGGTTTCTGGGGCTGAAGACTGGTTAGGGGTTCAGCTGCAGGAATGACCGAGGAAGCCAGGGCAAGAAGATGCTGTGTGTGTTGACTAGAATGTAGACCACACCAATTATACATGCACAGCCATTATGTTCTGCAGAGAAACAGGTGATTGCATTGACGGTCAGTCAGTAGCGGAATGACAGAAATAAGTTAGACCCACAGTTGCTGTGCTGTTTGCTAGCCGGTACTCACCATGGACAATCGCTGCTGAGACTCTGCAGTAAGACCTCTCAGCGCACACCCTGACTGAGTGAGGTAGACACTGTCTGCCTCAGAGTGAATTGTGTCCTTGAAAAATTCAAACATGTGCTCCTGTTTTTCCAGGATACCAAGGCCCTCGGGGAGATATTAACATTAGATGAGATTATGTGGGTAGGACCCTTGTGGTATGATTAGTGCCCCCACAAAGGAGAAGATGGTTCAGAAGACTGTGCTGATACATTTTAAGGGAGGCCATGTGTGGACACAGAGGCCTGTAAGCCAGCAAGAAAGGAGAGTTCTCCATATTCATGTCCTGATCCTGGACTTCCATCTCCAAGAAGTATGGTGAAATAGACAGCTGTTGTTTGAGAAACTCACTCTGTAGTGTCACAATTCAATAGCTGACCAAATCCCCAAGGGACACCCATTTCACAGAAGCAGAGACTGAGGGCTTGAGTAATAACCATTTGCCAAATGCATCTGGAGTTCATTCAAACTTACTATGCTTTACTCACCCTGTTATATATATCTGGAATTGCTCCCCAAGGGCTCCTGGATTGACGCTCCACCCTTAGCCAATGGTGATACTTGGGGAGCTGAGGCAACTTCAGGAGGCAGGGTCTTGCTGGAAGAAGGTTTTCTGGGCCCTCTCCTCTTCCTTCCTGTCATGACCTTGAACTTTCTACATGTTCCCACTGTCATTACGGGGCCAAGCAACCATAAGCCACATATTCCTTCCCTTTACCTGTTTATTATCAGCTATTTGTCCCAGAGACGAGAAACGTAACTATGCAAGCCCAGAGAAACTACCCCTCCCACTTCAGAAAGTGTGCTAGTAGTGGTTCAAGTCCCAGCTCAGGGATAAAGCATGCAACCTAGTCCAGATAATCGGTTCACATTTTCTGAAGTGGGAGGGGTCCTTTGACTTAAAAGTCACTACAGGGATTAGACTGTTTCCCCATGAGAGCCACCAAAACCCAGTTTTTGCTGGGAATGTTAGGACACAGCTCTTTCCTGATGGGCAGGAGCTGCAACATCAGAGTTGCCACCACAGAAGAAAACACATCTAGAAGGAAGTCAATGTTTCAGAATCAGCAGACAGAAGGAAGAAACAGATTAGAACTCCTGGATTGTCCTGTAGCTATTGTGCAAGGACATCAAATACCTCAAGCTATCCAGTTCAGGTCCTGTCCCTGACTTGAAGCATAAGGAATAACCTGAGGTTCACACAGAGCATGTGTTTAATGACACTATTTAAACCAAGGCTGATCTACTGGAACCACTCTGTGAGTGTGTGTGCAAGCGCGTGCATGCATGCATGTGTGTATGCATTTGTGCATGTTCACCATCTCACTGGCTCTCATGCTTGGTTTTGTATGTGGGAGTTGGAGATAAAACCCAGGTCCTCATGCTTGCATAGCGGGTACTAGCTGTTCACCTGTCTACCCACTCAGCGCATCTACCCACTCTGAGTGTCTATCTCTAGAAAGGAAACTAGGACCATGGTAAAAGGTAAGATGGTGAAGCTTTCAGAAACTACAGCAATGGTGTGCACCATGGTGTGTCCTCACTGGACCTGTAGGTCTGAGGCCTGGCCCTCCCCCAGGAGCCAGGTCTGTGACCTACATCTCTGGAATCTCTTTTTTTCCCACATAAAGTAGAAATCAAAAGCATCCAGGCCACCAGGTGCCCTGGAGGTTTATCAAGATAAGAAAGAAAAAAAAATTCCTCAGTGCAGTGTCTAGGAAACAGTAACTATTTTATTGACTGAAAATATTGACATGAAGTGTGGGCAACTCCCTTGGCCAGCCATGCCTGTCTGATCGCACTGTAAATACTTTATCTTGTTTACTTTGTCTCTGATTTTTTGCTAGCTGTAATAATTTTAGTAACAGTGGGCTCCTCCAGAGACATTTAGAATCAAATGCAGACAGGATCAAAGAGCAAGACTGCCCACACCCTATCCTGCCTCCACATGTCACCTCCTCTTCAATACTGGGCTCCAATCTGCTCTGCTGTCCACGCCTGCTCCACACATCCCCAGAAAAAGAGGATGGCTTGGTGGGAAGCACTTGCTGATCTTCAAGAGGACCCAGCACCCAAGTCAGGTGGCGAGAAACTGCCTGTAATTCCAAGGAATCCAACGCCCTCTTCTGGATTCTTCAGGCAACTGCAAACATATATATTTGAATACATAATTAAAGACAATAAAAGTCTTTTTTAAAAGCCTGGATGTTTGTCATCTACCCAGGAGGCTCATCAGCCAGGAAGAAAACCACTTGAAGTTACTTGGAGTCTGTGAGTGGGTCGGGGTGGGACTGTTGGTCCTTGGACATCTACAGGAGAGCCAGAAGGCAGAGGACTACAGTGGACAAAGTTGCTCTCTCCACCAGTGACCGTGTGAGCTGGGCTCCCCCCTGGGCCACAGCTCAGGGACTCAAAGTCATGTTAGAGGCTCTACCATGGAAGATTTTCCTAAGGAGATGAACAAATGTGTATCTACTCCAAACAAAGAACCAATGACAGACTGAAGAATAAATTTATTTAATTGTAGTTACTTATACCTCCATGTGCTTACATGCAAGAGCATGAGTAACTTACAAGCAGTTATTCTATTAAAGAAATGTCTCTCTTTTTGCTAACTATTAGGTATCTATAAATTCTTGAAAGGAGTGTGATGTCATGAGAACTTCCTGGCAACCTTTAACTGCATCTATATCTATCTGTCTGTCTGTCTGTACGTCCGTCCGTCCATCCATCCATGCATCCATTCATCCATGCAAGCATGCATGCATGCATCCATCCACCCATCCACCCACCTACCTCTCTAACTCCCATCCATGGGGGAAAGTCATATATGGGTACCCTGGGAGTAATCACAGCTGTTTAGGGTTCTAGATGGTAATAGCCATGTCAGGCCTATTCCATAATAGGCTATTTCTCAAGGAGGTTCAGTGACAGCGTGCACATGGGCTCTGGTCCTCCTTCACTGTAAGAGACCCCAGTGGACAGTGTGGGAGACCACTACATGGGAGTGCTAGATGCAGAGCTCTTCGTGATGGCTGCCTGTGGCATCTGCCATTGGTGGTCCCTCTATGACCATTAAGACCGGGGGTTCTGTGAGCCCCAGCCTACTTTTCCTGCCTGCCTCTGAAATCCTGTGCTGAACTGGTTAACGGCTCTCAGCCTGTTTTATTGTGTTCATTGCTGCTGACTTTAGGAGCTGGGGTGCTTGTACGTGGTGGCAGCTGGCTTGTGATAGCTGCCAGAGCCTTCCTCACTTGCTCCTTGCCCGATCTCTGTTCCTTGCTGTAGAGTGAGCCCCTGCCATCAGCAGAGGAGCACCAGGATGCTTCCAGGAAGCCAGTGCATGCAGGATGCCCCCCTCCATCAAACCTCAGACTGTTTGGGGCCTAGTAGCCTGGCTTTAGGTGACACTGAGGCACTCAAAAAGTGTGACTACTCTGGAGCTTCTCATTTTACTTTGGCAGTTCCTTGCCCAGAGAATTATTTTTGGCTCTTAGACCTGCCCTTAACAGCTACTTCTTAACTTTATAAACACATTTTTTTAAGTTCTAATGGAGTTTTATTTTTATTTGCTAGCAAATAAGCTTATGATAACTCTGTTAGACTGGGATTCAGGTAACCTAGGCTGATCTCAAACTAGTTCTAATGACTTCGAACTTCTGATCCTCCACAGAAACTTCTGTTTCTGTGGGAGTATGAACCCTGGGTATTGAAGGGGCTTGGTGCGTGCTAAGCCAGCACTCTACCTAAGCCACACCTGCAGCCCCATGTCTGGGATACTCTATAAATGCAACACCTCACTTTATGACCATGAGAGTATGTGCTGAGGTCCCAATGTGTGATGCCTGGCTCTGCTGTGTGTCCACTGTGGCCTCTCTGAGCCTGTATTTCCCAGCATTGGAATGAAGACGGGAGAAGGAACTTAGTGTGGGAAGAGATGGGTTTTATAACCAGTATGTCCTGCCTACTCTTGACTCCTTCCAGCTTCATAGAGAGGTAGCCATGACTGTTTGCCCATTTTTCAGATGAGAAAATTGAGGCTTCATGGGTACATAGGGGTTGATTAAAGTCAGGGAAGGATCCAAACTCAAACCTAGCTGCACTGATTCTGTTACAAAGATGAACACGGGACACCCAATGGCCACATCTATAGCTCCATGTGACACATATTCCCCAGTCCTGGCTTATTTGAGGGATCAGGGCCCATGTGGCCAGTCATGAGAACCAAACCAACAGTGATTTCTTTGAGCCTGCAGACATCAGAGATGTACACATGCAAGGTAAATGACAAGACATTTATTAGTGGTTTAGTTATGGCAGAGCTGGTCTTCAGAGGCCTTTGGGCCCAGAAGCACAAAGATGACATCACAGTAATACAGGATGCCCCGAGCCAACACACATTATGGAGAAGGATGTGCCAGACACCTACCGCACACCCAACCCTCATAGACCCCAGACTCATCTGACCTTTGAGACGGCCACTGTTCAGACAGTAACAGAGGCATGGAAGGCAAAGTGACCTGAATCAACTCCAAAAGCTGGTAGGTGGATAAGCTGGGAGTTGTGACCTATGTAGATCTGGCTTCCAAGTCAACAGCATGTGACTCACTGACTGTGACAAACTGCCAACAGATGACTTTCATCACTCAAGGAGCCACATGCTAGGTTAATAATCTAATCTCACCTAAAGCAATGTTTTGCTTGGCCCTAATACTGGGGCTTTTGAAACATCTGAGTTCATTACCAACATTTAAAAATAGAGGTTTTTCACACAGAATGTCAGCTTCCATCTTTTCTTTGAGAACTAGAAGTGGAAGAGCCACCAGAGCTAAGAACTACAGCTCACTTAAAAAAGACCTCTGGTGCCACAGACTCAACCATAGGCACCCTGCTCTGGGTGTGGTTAGTGACCCCAAGGCTTCATGGGAACTGAATGGAGCTGTGAGAATATCAACCCAGGAGACTGTCATCAGTGTGTCAAGCTAGGATGGGGATAAACAATACTTCTCAAAACCTGGAGGCTGGAAGGCCAGCATTTGAGTGTCAGCCGGGCTTGAGTCTCTGCAAGCCTCTGTCCCCAGCTGTGCTCTTTCCCTGTGTCAGGATAAAGCTGGCCCTAGGGCCAGCCCTAATTTAATCTTAGTAGGACACTCAACATTGGATGACATCTCATCCCAATGACCTCATTTTACATTAGTGGCCTCATCCAACCACAATCCCATTCTGGGATTCTAAGAATTGAGTCAGGCTTCGATAGGTCGTGGAGGTCATACAAGCCCATGGTAGTTGGGTATTGACTGCCTTACCATAGGATAGACCCGTTTCATACGGTCAAAGGTCTTCAGAGGTTTTCTCATGAAACAAGGTAGGCAGCTATGAATGGAAAATGGCATGTGGTTGGTACCTGCCCAGAGTCATGGGTTCAGGCACTTCAGTGGCCAGGCTCTAGAGCCCTCTTCAGCCTTTTGCCCCCAAATGTGCCAGTGTCCCCACCTTTTATTCTGTAGGTTGTGACTCTCTCCATCCCAAGGTGAATGTTTTACTTGTATTAACTGTGTCTCTGGTATCTGTGTTTTCCCCAAATCTTGACCTTGGGAACCATGGATGGATAGTTTTTCTCAGAACTATCTGGGGCCAGATAATTCCTGAAGAAGTCAAACCTTCCACTCAGCAAACAGAGCCCCTCAGAACCTTGTTCACTGAGTTCTGACATTCTGGGTCACTCTCTACCTGCTTTGATCATATCAGGGTCAAGCAGCTGACACAGAGGGATAGCCCAACAGAACCTTCTAGGTTTTCCCGCTATCCAACCCCACCCTGACTCAGAAAAGCTTGGTCAGTACTTTCTTGTTTGAGGCCCTTGCTCTTCTCCTGACTGACACCCTTGCCTTGCTTTCACATATGATCTGTGTATCTGACCTGTTCCTCCCGGGAACTTTGAGGATCAAGTTAGCTTTTTCAGTGGCAAGTGTCTCCTTACGGGTGATCATACATCTATCTCACCACATTCATACATCTTAGACTTATACATCTATACATTTAAAACATGGTGTCTCCCCATGGCCCTATGGGAGTAAGCTACAGTCACCAACCATGGGAGTCTTTGCTGGTTGGCTGCCCTCACCACCTCTTCTGTCCTCACCTGCCCGCTAGTATCCCCGAACCTCTCAAACACACCAACTATATTCGCATATTTGTCTCAGGGGTACTTCTGAGGGAACAAAATTAAGTAGGCATAAAATTGAATCTTTTTTTAAATACAGAGAGGAAATAAAAGTGGAGACAGGGGACTTAACTGATGGCCGTTGAAATACCTTACATTGTTAAGTTTCCAAAGGCATATGAGCACATAGGCATGCTATAACGGGGGATCTTGGCCAGAGCCCAGGCCCTGATGCACAGTAAATCCGCCTTCCTCTTCCCTCCTGACGAGTATTGGCTCTCAGGGTGCTAGGCAATGTTCTACACTGAGACTGACAATCAATAGATGCCCATAAGTAATAACTGAGTTAACAGTCTCACAGGAAAACAGCAACCAGGCAGAATAGGCCCCGGAGTCCTCTCCTAACCTAACAAGTAGTAACGTAGGCCTTCCTTTAACTGCATTTGCAAGTCTTCCTCAGATGAACACAACTCTTCCCTTAAAGAACCTTTGTTCTTACAGGCCTGGGAACCAGGTTGTGTCTTTAGAGGCTCTTGCTCTTTTACTGCTATGAGCCACTATTCACTGTGTGGCTTGTGCTCTAGTTACCAACTCTACCTTCCTTGTTTCTGAGTTTGGGCTGGTGTGGGACAGTTAGGTGTGGGTGAAAGCATGAGGTGGGGTGGCATAGCCCCAGGAGAAGTGCTTCCATTCCTGGAGGAGACATCTTAGGCAAGTTGCTTTTACTCTTCCAGCCTCAACTTATCCTTATGAGAAACAATTGATGACTATGAGGACAGTCAGTGAGGTAACTTATCATCAGTCAGAAGTCTGTGCTCTAACAACACCCTCAAAGATTTAAGCCATGTGGCTTGCTTTTTCAGTGCAACTCATAGACCTGGGCAGGGATGGACTTAAATCTAAAAGTGACCTTTAGCCACATTCTTGAAGCTTGTGGGGTGTAAGTAAAGAAGGCTTTAATGTGGTAAGGAACCATAAGTGATATGTTCTGTTTCCTATGGGGGTAGCTTCCTAGTGACTATGAGGGAGCCAGGTCCCTCTCAGGCCAAATGGTGGGACTTCCGGAGGGCACAGCCCTTCCTTTGTCAGTGGGTCATAAATGCTGGCCCTCAGGGAATGCTGATGACCAACAGCTTACCGAAAAGATAAAGTGGATGATAAAGTGGGTTTGCAAAGGAAAGGGGAGGAGATGAAGGTCCTGAGAGCCTATGGAAGAATGGCTCCCCAGCAAGCCTCACAGCTTTCCAAAGATAATAAGAACATAAAGAGCAAAGGATAGCAGCAGAAGAGAAAAATAGAGCTTGAATCCATAAGAGGCTACCCTAACCTGAACAGGCCTGTGAGGTGTATCTGGCTGTCCACCAGGTCTATGTCGATAGCAGACATCATTAATCCATCACCACGTTCCTTCAACTTAGATTCAAACATCCTAGACTGTTTTTAATGCCTTCTCATTACTGATCCTCCAAGCTATGTCTGAGTTGAAACTCAGCTACCAAGAGTTTGGGACAGAGTTGTAATGCAGACAGGTTGTCACCTGAACCCAGACTTCCAGCCTCCTTGCTCAACTGCTGCCACCAACCAAAATCTTAACCAGAAAAAAACTTGCACTTCTAAGACTAAACCAAAGGGATTAAATAATCACGTTAGCAGTGATTTCGAGAGCCCCAAATTAAACTACATTCACATTTTTCGTGCACATGTGTGAGTTCTTGTCAGGAAGGGGAAAAATGAGGGAATTAAAATGTCTTGAAAAGATCCCTTTTTATAATTAAGCCTTTCCTTGCCTGTGTTCTGTTACCCGGGCTGACACATTATAGCAATAAACAGCCTGGGAAGGCAGCGCTCCTGCACTGTGTCAGCCAGTGAAGGATGGGGGTCTGCACAAGGCTGCGGGCTGTAGAAAAGCCAGTTCTGGGGCCTGTGTGATGGTCTTTGAAACTATCACCTGCCCCCACCACAGCACTGGCGAGTATAGGATTCACGCAGGTCTCTGCTTGGAAGGACATCTGAGTTTTAATGTCACCAGAACATTCTGAAGGAAATTGGGCCTTCAGGGTGGCCGCAGGGGAAGAGTCTCCTTTGCTGTGGGTAGCTGATTCCTGTAACTGTGAGCTTCCCTTTGAATAAATGAGAGGTATCCTCTGCCCAGAAAAGGGACACTTAAATACCTTGGGGCAGGGGTGGGGAGTGCTTTTGGAAACTGGAGTTTCTCCAAGCAAGGGTCAAGTATACTCTTCCTATACCAGGCTGTTGTGGGACCTGGGAAAAGTACAAACAGGCTTGCCAGAGGAAAGTGCAAAGGACCCAGGAGAAGGAAGCACAGGGGTTCTTAAGCATCACTTTGAGCCTTGCTAGATAGCTGGTCTTGGACCGGCTCTTCAGTTCTCTGGGCCTCAATTTCCTCATCTGGAAAATGGGCAGAAGTGTATGACTCAAAAGCTCCTTCCTTTCTCTTACTTCTTTAGGCATTCCCCCCTTTCTACTCTCTCCCTTTTCCTTCTCTATTCCCCCTTCCCTCCTTCCTTTAGGAATAAATGAAACAGTAATAGATGTGTCAGATGCCTAGCATAACAGTTAGAGACATGGTTCAAGCTCTTGGGTGAGACTGAGGTCTCATGGATCAGCAAAGCTCATCGTACAAAGATGGCTGAGGTCTTCTCTTTGTGGACTCTCCTCCCCTGCCCTGAGGTGTGGCCAGTCTGTGGGCTAGAGTGGGATCCAGGCCTCAGGCAACCCCATTTGCTCTCTCTTGGAGCCTCTCTGAGGTCCTGAACTGCTTTGAGGACATGTAACACCACCTATGCCACGCGGGTGACCCTGCAGCTGGAAACAGACTCTGTGGGCAGCAGTCACAGGCAAGCTGCCATCCTCGCTGCCGGGAACCAGTCCAGAGAGAGGTTACCTTGAAAGTTTCTCTTCCAACTGAACCCATGTGATGACCCCAGTCTGTGCTGCACAAAGCTTCTTCTTACCCATAGAAACACTGTTTTACGTTTGTATGTGACAAGTCCAACGGTCACCAGTATTCAGGCTCTTTATCTGCCTTGGGTCCTGTGGCCCTGAGATAGCATTTTCTCCCCTTGCTGGGAAGAACACATCTACTTCCTTCTAGAATGTCACTGACATTTCCAGAACAGTGCCTAGGGCAGGTCAGCCATACAATAAGTACTCAGGAATACCGCAACCATTTTCCTCAGCTCTGATGACATGGGGAGAGGGTGCAAAGAAAGAAGGCTGTTGGGGCGTGTCCATGGAGGGCACTGAGCCCTGGGAATCTCAATTCCAGTCAATAGAAAACATCTTGATCTCTCTTAATCTTGTTCGGAGTGCATTTAAAATTGGATTTAAATTTATTTGATTTCCTCTGAAAATGTTGCCCTGGTAAACCCTTAAGTTGGGAAGAGAGTGAAGAGGCCTCGCCTGTTACTTTGCAGTCTTAAGTGGCTTCCTCTGTCCAGGAGGCTGCCAGTGCCCATGTTCTGGACGTAACTACCACAGCCTTCTTACCTGTTCTTTCTCCTTTGCTTCTGCCCAGTGTTAAAGACTTTCTTCTATCCTGTGAGGTGACTGTATTTGCACCGAGGACCCTTCAATGCCAACCTGCTGGCTATAGGAATGTTTGCCTTGGTTAGCAGACCATGGCTCCGAATCAACTCAGGGCTCACCTTGGTTTCCTTTCCCTCCCACACTGCCGGACTGCTAACGCCTGCTTTCCTCATACAGCACCAGTCTCAGACGTTTTGTTATAGCAACAGAAAATGGACCAAGAGAAACTACATGATCACATGGGTGTGAATTTAAAAACGGGTCATTTTTTAAAGAGGGTAAAAAGAATGGGAGGTGTTACCCAGGGAGTTGGTGAGTGGGAGGAGGTGGGATGGGCTTCTGGGTCACATGTGCCCACTCCTTCCTGGTGGAGAGTCTGCTCACATGCTCAGCACTTTACTTATCACGTACCTGTTTTCTGGGATTATTTAATGTACAGTGTGGAGGAATGCATTTAAATTCAGTAAAATCGCTTCACTTCTCTAAGATTGAGATTTTAAAATGTTTATTTTTTTATTTTAGGTATATATGTGTGGGAATATGTTTCATATTTAATAAAAACCAGTCTGAGATATCAGAGAGATCCACCCACAGTCAATCCAGGAGGTCAGACAGTGGTAACTCACGCCTTTAATCACAGCACAGGGAATATCCTGGAGTGGTGACCTATGCCCTTAATCCCATCAGATCTGAGTTTGAGGCTTGGTTTACAGAGGGAGTTCCAGGCTCCCAAGCAGGCAATGGTGATGCCAGGCCTTTAATCTCATAACTCCAGAGACAGAGGAGATCTTTCTGTGTTTCTGTGAGTTCAAGGCAAACTACCAAATAGTAGTAGCCCACGCCTTTCATCTGAACCTGGATGTGAAACAACTGGGCGAAGAAGGCAGGTGTAGGAAGACAGAGCAGATAGTAGAAGCCATGAGGAGCAAGGCTGAGGAAGCTGGAAGATAGTAAGCTACTGAGATTTGATTGTGGAGTTTCCTCTCTCTGATATCTCAGCCTTTCCGTGATATCTGGCTCTGAGTTTCCTTTATTTGTGCAACAGTATGTGTGTATGCCTGAGTGAATGAATGAATGTATACCACATCCTTACAGGTTCTCCCAGGGTCCATAAGAGGGCATTGGATCCCTTGGAACTGGAGTTACAAGTGGCTGTGAGCCACCTTGCGGGTGCTGGGGACCTGGGTCTTTTGTAGTAGTAGCAAGTGCTCTTAACCATTGAGTCATCTCTCCAACCCAGTATTGGCTTTTGGGTTTTTTTAATTTTATTTTTTTTGAGACAAAGTCTCTCTACATAGGCTGTCCTTAAACTTACTTTGTAGATCATGCTATCCTCAAACTCACAGCTATCTGCCTGCTTCTGCTTCCTGAGTTCTGGGATTAAAGGTGTGGGCCACCACCACTTCAGGTCAAAATTTTTTTTAAATATATGGAATATTACCAGTATTTCCTTGGCCCTACAGACATAGTTATTTATAATGTAATGGATGAGAACATTGCTGTGAACATCCAAACCAGGGACTTTATCTTTTTTTTTCCCGTTGTCTTGCTTTTCAAGACAGTGTTTTTTTGTTTATCTTTGTTAGTCCTGGAACACACTCTATAGACCAGGCTGGCCTCAAACTCAAAGATCTGTCTGCCTCTGTCTCCTGAGTGCTGGGACTAAAGGCATGCGCCACCACTGCCAGGCTGAATCTCATAAACAATATCTGTTATTACTATTGCAAGCATTTATTTCTAATTGCTGTTCTTAGATTTCTGTGACTTCCTAATGCAAGAGAGAGAGAGAGCCAGGACTTAGGGAAATGGAGCAAGAGGGTCACAAGTTAGAGATCAGCCTTGGCTTTGCATCAGGAATCTGTCTTAAAAATAAATAAAAGGTGGTTTTTGATTTTTAGTTAAAAACTTTAGGGATGTCATGACTTTTTAAACGAGAAAGAAAATGTCCCTTTAAAAAGACTTTCTGTAGGTTTAAGTGTGGAAAATGAAAAATGGCTGTCACTTTTGAAAATACTTATTTTTCTTCATGATCCCTCAATCCTCTCCTCTAACTATACTCTGAGGCCCAGGCTATGGGGAAAGAATGCAACATCACTCAGAAGAAATGGATCACCCTGTTTTTCTCCACACAGTCAGGAAACATGACTGAAGATGGATTTCCCAGTTCTCGAGGAATCTGAGATGTGCAATACTATCTCTGCCTCTCTTCTCAGGGCCTCATCAAGACAGCCATGCCCTGCTGGGGTCTGAATCTGAACTATGTCCCTGGAGGAATGGGCCAGGCATACAGGCTGGGAGCAACATTGAAACCTTCATGCTCTGGATATTACATTACAGAGACTGGGAGAGTGTCACCCCGCACAGAGATATCGGCACAGCTGACCACAGCTGACAAAGACTGGACTCCAGGAGACCCTGGTTTCAGACTGCTGGGGCACCCAGTACCAATTCAATGGCCCAAGGGATATTATCCTGTTGAGGGGAACAATTTAGGTCATCTTACCTTAGTGACCTCAAGCAATGGCTGTGTGGACTGCAAGGCCCCCTCCCCACCTCTCCAGCACCCCACCACTTACCCCACCCCCTCACCAAAGTTTAGGACTGTGAGTACAAAACCACTGGCTGTGGTCATGAGAAAAAGGAAAAGCTAGCAATCTTCCACTTTTCTTTTTTGGGACAGAATCTCATGCATACCAGGCCAACCTGGAACACCATGCAACTGAGGATGACTTTGAACTCCTAGCTTCACCTCCTAAGAGCTACATTTACCAGTGTGCGCCACCATATCTGGCTTATGTGATGTTAGGGACCAAGCACCAGTCCTTGTATATGTTAAGCGGGCAATCTCCAAAAAGAGCTGTACCCCAACCTCCTTCAGCCTAGTGGGGGACAGCATGGACTTTCTGTGTCCCGGCTCGCGGGGTCTAACATCGTGGACCTAAGGAAGGGGGTGGACAAATGAAGGGACAAGAAACAGGAAGAACTAGACAGTACTCTGATCAAACTCCTGAACCCTTATTCTTGTCAGCAGTACATCTAGTCCTTTGGGGGGGAGGGTAACTCAAAGATTAAGCAAATGAGGAATTCATGCAGCTGCAAGCTATTCCACCAACAGGATGTCTTGTCTTGGAGACCTATATAATCTTAGCTATTGTTCAGTCCCGGGAAGGTTACCTAATTCCTGGGAAGGGACTCAACTAATTAGATTAACAGCAGGGGAGGCTGACTGGCTTCTGGGGAGGGATCCTTCTAGGGAAAAGGAAGCTTAATATGTTGGTCCCAAAAATGGCATCACCACTGCTAAGGTTTTTCTGGCTCCTAGCATCTCCTGTCTTTCCATTAGTTTTTAGGCCCAGCATGATGAGATACTTCTGTAGTTCAACAGCGGGCCTTAACCAGGGAGGGGAGGCATTGCCCTGATTCTCCCAGAAAGGAGTAATCATGATGTCTTTTGTGGGAGGAGAGGCCCTAGGCGCTCCTTTTTGTTAAAAGGCGCCCATAGACACCAACCTCTATGCAATCAGGGATGCCTCACCAGGGACTCAGAGGCAGAAGATGTGGTCATCCCCTTCAGTGCTTTTGCTGTGCACTGGTGTCTAAGCTGCTTACAAGTGAGCTCTATAGATCTGAGTACTATGCGCTCCTCATAGGAGGCTCATCACTTGAAGGTTCTGCAAGACCTTGGTCAGCAAGGTCGAGCCGGTGGTAATGGACCTGTATAGGCTTTGCAGCCAGGGAGTCCACTTGTTGCCTATGAAGCAAGTGAGCTTGCCAACAATTAAGGATCCCAAAAAGCAAAATGCTTACTAAGGGTCCTATCAAGGGCATCAAAAGCAAAAACACAGAGGATCTCCACCAATCATCTGCAGATGCAGAAAACTTTTGCGACCCCAAATGAGTACTGGATCGAGACCCTACCACTGAAGTGTAAACGGGTCCTTCCACATAACCATGGCACGTCCCTTTTGAGTATCAGGATGCCAGAGATGGTCAGCTGCTGATTTTCCCTCTTTACCCAGTGTGAGAAAATTAAGCACAAACAAGGCATAATTAGGAACACTGCGTGAAGATCCCTTAATAGGATAAAGATCCCTCTTTTTAAGTTTTTGAATGGTGGATGTAAGTGTCTGATGGGCCCACTTGACAATGCCTTGACCCTGTGGGTTCTAAGGAATTCCAGGAACATGCTTAATATTGAGTTGGCTGCAAAACTGTTGAAAATTCTTTCTTGTTTATCCTGGGCCATTATCAGTCTTAATTAATTTGGGACCCATAACTGTAAGGCAATTTAGAACATGTGCAATAATATTCTTAGAGGCCTCTCCTGCTTGAAGGGAGGCCGAAACAAACTCACTAAAGGTATCGATGGTAACGTGAATTTATTTTAGTTTCCCAAATTCAGAACAATGAGTAATATCCATTTGCCAAATTTCATTAGGAATCAAGCCTCCAGGATTCACACCCAAATGAGGTATTGGTAAGGAAGTAACACAGGACACTGTTTAATTATGTGTCTGGCCTGTTCTCTGGTTAGCTTAAAAAGTAAGCGTTTGCGCATTCAAATGATGAAGAGAATGAGCCTTAGTGGCCTGGGAAAGGGAATCCTGTACAATGGAAAAGCAAAGCGGGTGGCCAATTCAGCACTGTGATTTCCCTCAGCCAGTGGCCTGGCAGCCTTAGGCACGGTACACTTCTTAGAAAAATGGCCAGGTTTTTTGCAGTTAAAGCATGTTTTCGATCAGGAGCCCAGATCGATATATTTTGCAGGGCAGCCCGGAGGGCGTGAGCCGTCCCGATATCAGCACACAACCGAACATAATCAGCGATCTCAGGCTTAGCGCGATGAGGCCTGATCGCAGCCTGGCAGGCGGGGTTAGCATTTTCTAAGGCCAAATGCTTTAAGAAGGCGCTTTCGATCTCACTGTCCCCAACCTGCCGCATCATTTAGACGACGACCGACAAAGTCACTATACGGCTCATCGGGTCCCTGTCTTATTTTTGCCAGGGAGGTGGTGGCAGGCCCTTTAGGAGGCAGAGGCTTCCAAGCCTTCATTCTTGCATTTTGAATTTGAGTCAAGAGGCCAGGAGGAACTTCGCTTGACTATCACTTGTCTCATAAGGGCTATGGCCCAGGAGCTTGTCTTTTGGTCCATAAGACTTCCTTTCAGAATTGCGCTGTGCTGTCTCCCTACAATTCTGAGTAAATCCCGTTTTCCAGAGACATAATCACCCCCAGACAAAGCGGCAGGAGCCAGAAAGTACCAATCATTGGGCTTCACCGCTCACTTAAATTCTCAAGGAGAGCCAAGGTGAGTGGAGCCTTGGCCCGTAATTGTTTACAGCCGCTTTGAGGTCCTTCAAATGTTTTAGACTTAAGTGGCAATGTTTTTGGTCTGCCACCTCCTCGGAGTGCGAAGTGGACTCTATCAAATGCCTCGGGTCTTCCCCCTCAGAGTCCTCCTGCTGTGAGGTGGAGGCCTCCTCCTCAAGTGCCCGGGTGGCCTCAGAATCTGCTGCTTCAGAGCGGAAGGGTCTCTTACTTCGAGTAACAGGGAAAGCATGAAGACTTGTGACCTTTAGGGGCCACTCTGGACCCAGTCTTTAATAAGGTGGGGGAGCCATCAAGAGAGATGTTAGTCAACCCTTGATCAAGGCCATGCAGCTCTTTAATTTGCTGTAAATGCTCCCTTTTTGTTGGAGGACGTTTCTTAGAGAAGCCGTCTCTCTAGAGAGTTGGATCTTGGCTTTTTCTACGATATCAGAGACATTATCAAAATCAAGAACTGTCACATATTTAAAATCTATCTTTATGTACATGCAGGAATGTGTACATTCATATGCATAATAATACCTTCCTAGCTAGTCTTCTGGTTTGGGAGTATCTGTAACTTTTTCCTGTCTGTCTGACCTTTCTGAATTGGGATAACAAGTATGTATGCTGAGTCCAACTGGACACCAAATTATTTGTAAAGCACATGCTGTACAAACATGAGATGTGAGTTCTGATCCTCGGCATCCAGGAATGTATACATGTCTGGAACCCCAGCTCACATTGCAATGAGTTGGGAGTGAGAGAGAAGGGGGGGGACCCCAGATCCCCTTTAGGCAATCTCTCTGACCTGCCTGGTGACTGCAAAACAAGGCAGAGTCACTGAGCTCATAGGCCATCTTACAAAAGTCCTTTCCTGTGAACAGAGAAGGCTGTAGGAGGTAAATGGTAGCTTCTAGAATAGTGGAACTCAAGGACTCTCTGGATCACCTCAGGGCTGGAGCCAGGGTGAAGTGGCACCCTGCTAGGATTAAAATATGATTTTTCCCCACAAATACTGAGCTTGAGGCTCATGGCTTCAATGCAGCCATGTTGGGAAGCAGAGCAGACAGGGAGTGTGTTTAGATTATAGAGTGGGGCCCTTGGGTGCCTGTGTCTCTGGAGCGGTTAGCTGTGACAGATGGCATATACCTCCTCTGCTTTTTCCTCCTCAGCTATTTACCTTCCATTTGTTCTCCACGGGTAGACTAGGGTGAGGCGTTTCCTGAAGCGAAGGAAGCATGCTCAGTGACATGTGCTTCAGTGCACAGCATGCTGTGGGCCAAAACAAAGCCAGGCTGATCTCTGTTCCAGAGGAAGAAACCAGCTGCAGCAGAGGCAGCCGGGTCAGCCTTGAGGAAGGCAGCGATACACTGGGGCAAACTATGACGACCTTCTTTTGTTTTGTTTGTTTGTTTTTCAAGACGGGGTTTCTCTGTGTAACAGCCCTCACTGTCCCATTCTATGCTTTGAAGACCAGGCTGGCCTCGAACTCACAGAGATCTGTTTACCTCTGCCTCCCAAGTGCTGGGACTAAAGATGCACACCACCCCTGCCTGGCGATGACCCTCTTTATTAGCCACTTCACCTGAGTTTTCTAAGTTCCTGCCATAAGAACTATCGTCAAGGATACCAGGCCACAGCGAGGGCAATATGGATGGCAAGGAAACAGACTCAGAGGTCTGGTCCCTCTACTTGGGGACACAGAATGGGGACCAAGGTCCCCTGTTGAGATGAGGTGCTGGAGGAGGCCCCGGTGACTGGGGCAGAGCTATCATCATATTCACTAACATAGGCACGCAGGCATTCCATATCTGCTGAGGCAAAGGTTTGGGGTTTACTCTGCTCACAGCACAGGTTAGGAAATTGAGGATCAGAGACTGGTTTGACATCACCTATCTAAGATGGGTAGAGATCTCTGAGCATTGATGTGGTGTTACAATAAGGTTTCTTGACTCCAGGCGGCAGAGGTCCAGACCCACTGACCTGCAGTCCCAGACCGCTTAGCTGCCCGCTGCTGCTCAAGCCCCCCAAAATGACTCAGACACTTATATTAAGTTCATGATGTTTAGCCTATGGCTTAGGCACATTGCTAACTTGCTCTTACATCTTAACCCATTTCCATTAATCTGCCCTGTCACGTGACCCATGGCTCACCTGTGTTCCTTACATGTTTCTTCTTTGGTGACTAGCTCGATCTGATCTGACTCTGCTCTGCTTCTCCTACCTATGCTGTGATTTCCCCTCCTACTTTTTCTGTAGTGCCTGTCATGGGCCAAAACAGCTCCTTTATTTAAAGATTGATGTTCACAGCATACAGGAAGACATTCCCATATCAAAGTGTTCCTCCCTCAGAGTCAGAAGAAGGTATGTGAGAATCCACATCCCTGGCTTAAGCCAAGGGAGTGTCAGGGCTTCCTTTCTGGGGAAGCTTCTGATTTTGGCTTCTCCACTTCCCATTCCATCTCCACAGCAGGGCTGGAGGAGGTGTGACATTCCTTGTACTTTGTCCATTCTCAAGACCTGGGCTGAGTAAGGAATTGGGAAGACACCCCTACTTTATAAAGAGCTGGGACAAAGAAAGTCGATGGCTTTGGCAACCTTAGGTCAAATTCCAGGAGTGAGATGTACTAGGGAAAGAAGGGGACCTTTCAGGACAATGACAAGGCTGGAAACAGCACAAATTCCCCAGGGAGCAACCCTACCCTCTACTGTCATGTGAGGAGGCTTTGAAAGACCAGTTTCTGTGGCTTGAGCTGGGACAAGCTCTGAGTTCTTCACACAGTCCAGTTCCTCACAGGATCCAGCTGAGCCTGGCCTCTGACATCCCCTTTGCTTGGAGTCTCCGTCACCCCCTTACCTATCCTACTCCTTCACTCTGTCTGTTAGCCACCCCTGAAGTACTTCCTGAATCAATGGCTTGCACATAAAGTGTTATCTCCTTCTGGAGACCTGTGTAGCACCAGGGCCTGCCCTGCACAGCTGCTCTGTAAATATTTGTTGTGTGAATGGGTGAGCAAGCTGGGGAATCACAGGCAGGTGGATCCTGACAGGCTATTATGGTAATTACAGCCCCTCCTGTTTAGCCCTTGGCCTGGGTGAAACAGGTTGGTCCCTTGGGGAAGCCCCCAAAGCTTTGGAAGGAGGACAGGTGTCTTCTGGCAGGGCTCCTAATTGAGCAGACTATTTAAAGGTGAGGTCATCTCCCCAGGGAAGGAGGAACCTTTTACACTTAGGATGCAGTCCCAGGCTGGGGACAAAAATGCCCCTGTATCATTGAAGTGGCTGGAAGGAATGGCTGCTCTGGAATGAAGTAACGTAACCTTTGACCTGGACTATGGTCTAATTCACTCTTTCCCATCCATTAGCTAGAGGAAGGGAGGAGGCCAGAAGGGAGGTGCGGCATATCTTATTTTTACGGCATTTTTATTCTTTGTGACCTGTTGGGTCAAACCTGGTCTCTGCTCATGAATTATGCATCTGGGGGAGCCTTTCTGTGTTCCTAATGGCTCTTGTTTAGTTTACTTCCTAGAAAGACTGGGGGGAAATCAAGTATTTCAGTTAAAAACTTCACCTCTTGCCATTTCAATCGACATTTTCTTAATTGGGTGATTCATTCCATAGAGCACAATGGCAGAACTTGCAAGCTTCCTAGGTCTTAGAAAGCATCCTGCCAGGGCAGGGGAAAGACGGATGGATGAAGTCACGTGATGCCAAGCCTGAAGACTTGAGTTAGGTCCCCTGACCTCCACAAATATACACATACACTAAGGAAATAAATGTTATTACATGATTAAATAGATCAGCCCTATTCTCAAGTTTTGTATTTGAGAAGACTAGGAACCCAAAGACCAGCAATAACATGTCTGCATTCACACAATTACTAAGACCCAGCCACTATTAAGGACTCACTGAAAAGGGAATAAAAAACTGAGCCTGAGAGCTCCTGCTTTGGAGCTGAAGCAAGGGAATTCCAAGTTCGAGGCCAACCTGTGCTATGTAGCCAGAGCCTGTCTTGCAAAAAGAGAACAAAAGGCATGAGAATTTATTTACTTCACTTGTGAACATCTTTCCTTCATTTTATTTCAAATACAAGTTCTTTTTGGCAAGGTAGCCCAACAACTCACCTCAAAATCCAGTGTAGTAAAACCACCCAGAGCCTATACTTCTGGATCTTGTGTTGGGAGTCTGATGTGGTACACCAGGAATAGCTTCTTCCTGCCCCATGGACTTCAAAACGCCATAGAGTTCCGCTGAAGACTTGATCATGCCTGAGACCTCCTAGACCATCTATACTTATCCTCTCTATTGTTGGGGCTTCCTCACAACATGGCAGCTGGCTTCCAAAGAACTGAGAAAACAAGAGCAAGAGAGGGAAAGAAAGATAAAAGGAAACATCTATGGACTCCAAATTCACTTGGTGTCCTTGCCTGTATTAGTTTCTTTCTCTCATTGTGATAAATGGCATGACCGACTTAAAGCAGAAAGACTTTATTTGGGCTTATGTTTCCATAGCGAGAGTCCAACATGGCAGAGGAAGCATGGCCACAGAAAGCTGAGAGATCACATCTTCAACCACAACACAAATAGAGAAATGTCCTAGCGGTAAAGGCATAGGCCCTGGAAGCCAGCTGCCAATAACATACTTCCTCTAGCAAGGGTCCACCTCCTAAAGGCTCCACAGCCATCACAAACACCAACAACAACTGGGTACAGTTTGTCCTAAGAGTTTGGACTCAGTCAAACTCAGATGATGTGGTTATTTGGCATCGATCTTGCCTACTAGATCATAATTCCCTCAAGGGTCTAGCATGTGTCTGTAGTATGAGGTTTCGGGCCGGACTTTTGGGCCTAGCTTCAAGGTTTAGAACCACAGACCCGTAGACCCACAGACCTGCAGACCCGCAGTCCCACAGTCCCACAGAGACACGCAGAGGCTTACTATAGTTTTAGGCTGATCAGCCTCAGGCCCAGGCATATCACTTGCTAGCTCTCTACCCTTAATCTAACCCATGACTCTTCCTGTTCAGCCACGCGGTTCGGTACCTTTTCTTAGAGCAGCATAGTTGTCCTCTGCTTCTTCCCGGCCTCTCTCTGGAATTCTCTCTGGTGTTCTGTTCTCAGAGTTTTTCTTAGTCTGGTAGTCCCGCCTACACTTCCTGCCTGCCTTTGGCCAATCAGCTCTTTTTATTAAACCAGTGGGTGGGACAATTATTTACCATGAAACAATACAATACCCCTACATATGTCTGACCTATATGGCCAGTTCTGCTGAGGCTGAATCAAGTAGACCTTAAGGGCTTCTTTTGACTAGTTGGTGTCAACCTGAGTCTGTATCAGTTAAAACCACACTCATTTCTTCTCTGTAAAATTTCCTATTCTCTAGGAGCTAGCTTCCCTAGAATTGAATCTTCATTCATTCATTTATTCATTTACTCTGCAATGGGACTGCTGCTTCTCTTATTGTGGGCTAGCCAGAGAAGGTATTCTATAGGAATTTATACATAAGAGGAGACAGTGTTCAAGGAAGCCAGAAAGGTGAAGACTGAGGCAGAGCTCCCAAGCAGAGGAAAGGGTCCTGTGCAAAGACAGGAAATCAAAGTCCAATATGGCAGGCGCATGGTTTGAGAGTTCAGTAATAAAAGGCAATGTAAGGCTTCAGGGTCAAGTTAAGCCTGAATGTTACCATAAGGAAGTTAGCCTATCCCTGAGTATGGTGGAAAGCTACTTGGGCTAGCCAGATGGCTGACTGTATGTATGACCAGTTGGATGGGGGAATTGGTGGCTAGATGGCCAGATGGCATTCTAGCAAAGTCTTGACATGCCTCTTCCTGAGTCAAGAAAACCTCCATGAAACACATTCAGGAAGGGTCTTTTACCCTCAGCTTTGTAGACTAACTTCAGTGTCTCCTTAGCAACCAGATCTGCATTGAAAGGATTGGGAGGGTGCTGTCACACTGGCTATGAGTACAGCTTTAATGACCCTAGATCTTGTTTGTTCAGTGCAGAAGCCATTTGTCGTCATTTTGCTATAAGCATCCGCATCTGGGAGGGTCCCAGGGTGGCATGTGTCCTAACCCTGGCCAGTTGGTTTCAGGCCTGAGAGTCTGAGAAACTGCTGGGAAGAAAAGCATGTTTTAGGCATCCACAGTTACCACCTCCCCAACCCTCGAACTGTCCCACCATGAGTGGAGACATCTTGCCAGCCCACAGGAAGGCAGATCTAAGAGATTAGAGACAGCCATCTGGGGACAATCCTTTAGTTTCTGGATTCTGCTTTCCCTGAAGGCACCTGCTTCCTGGATATAAGCCAGTACTTCCTCATTTTGTCTGTCAGAAATAGCTGTGGAAGATTCAGTGGGACCCACGTGATAGAAACAGAGAATTGACTTCCTGCAAGTTGTCTTGTAACCTCTATACCCATGCTATGGCACACACGCACACACAATACACACAGATACACACCACACACCTACAAACATACATACACACACTCACAAACACACACTCAGGCTGCACACATACACACACATGATACACACATATGCACACACACAGAGATACATACCACACACATACAAACATGCATACATACACTCAGAAACACACACTCACACCGCACACATACACACACACATATACATTCACACACACAGATAGATAGAGAGGGGAGGGAGAGAGAGGATACATAGAACAGAGAAAGAAGGAAAGCCTTAGAGCTCTGACACTGAGTGAGTGGTCCATAGGATGGAGTGAGGGCAGTGTGACATTTCTCCAGCCAGCTCACTCATCATGTCCCTGTTGTAGGGATTCTGCCCTCTCTATCATTTTCCTGGATGCTCCTGTGCACTCTAAACTGCTCCTTACAAAATAATAAAACACCATTACCAGAGATGGACACTGGCTTGAGATATAGTTCTGTCTTGTGTGTGTGTGAATGTGTGTATATGAGTGTGTGTGTGTGTGTGTGTGTGTGTGAGAGAGAGAGAGAGAGAGAGAGAGAGAGAGAGAGAGAGAGAGAGAGAGAAAGAGAGAGAGAGAGAAAACGCTGCTCTGATTCAGAAACAGCTTATGTTGAGTGGTTCTGGTTCAAGGTTTCTCTTGAGGCCAGGGATGTTAACTAGGGTTTGTCACCTGTAGGCTGAGGTGAGGGTACTCACTGTCAAGATGGAGCTGGTGGGAGAAGACTTGGGATCCTGGTCATGGAGACCTTTCTAGGGGTCCCTGAGAATTCTTACATAGCAACTGCCTGTATGATTTAGAAGGAAGGAGGGCAGTTGGTGTCATGCTTTTGATGAATCAACCTCCAATGTCACACTGTGTCCTTCCAGCAAGGTTCTCCTGACTAACAGTGCCTATGAATAGGAGGGCTGGCACTGTGTCATAAAAATAGAGGGATGTTTCATGACTTCTGGGCAGACATAGAGAAATGTCTATTTGTACAGATAGAAAATGTACCAAGAGGCCAAAGAGGATTCTGTGAAATCCAGCTTTGGTGAACCAGTGAGCTTGTGAGGTCACTTACAGGCTCATGGGTTACTCAAAACGGCTGCCCTGAGAAGTCATCTTGTGACCACTGGATGACTGAACAGAGCCCCAAACAACTTCTGGGCAGCTACACTTCTTAAAGCGGTCCAACCTTCTCCTGGCCCCCACCTCTGATAGAACATTAACAAAGGGAGGGTTCGGGGAGAAACTGGGGAAGATGCCATGAAGGATCCCAAGTCCTGTTAAACTCAACCTCCCTCAGAGATTAACTAGAGACTGTTAATAGGGGAGGGTCCTCCAGGTGCCTACCAACCCTCTGATTCAAGACATGAGTCATGTCAACCCTGAGGAAACACAAACAACTAAGGGACAAAGCAGAGGGTGGTCACTTTCCCAAAAGGAAGTGCTGGTTATTAGCATCAGGTAGGCAACTGGTTTCTTCCTAGTGTGGTGGGGAGGCCGCTGGGTGAGGGATGACTTGGTATCCCAGAGACATCCAGAAAACACTCCTTCCTGCAACGTGTGCTTGCAGGGGATGTTTCCAAGCTCACCAAAAGCTCCTTAAATAAACTAGTGAACTGACTAAACTAATTTGCTGGTCTGCAGCTTCTGGCGTGCCTGGGGATTTCCTAATAAATACTGGCTTCAGTTTGGCGACTCGCCAGCATCACAGCCCTCTCAGGAGCTGAGCACAGCAAGAGCGACCGCACCCTAAGGAGTGGGAAGGTAGACTGCAGAAGGTCAGGTTTTGCCATGGTGGAGTGTCCCTGGGAAGGCACAACTGGCTTCTTCATCCCTAGTCAGAGGTTGGAGATAATGTTGGGCATGGCAAAGTCCACAGAAGGCAGATTGGACTTAGGCTTCTGACAAGGGCCCTGGGGACCATGTGTGCTGTGACTGAGTCTTCATGAAAAGGCACTGATGGCTTCCTGATCTCCAGTTGGGGCCCTACATTCTCAGTCATTCCCATCCATCCCATGAACCACTTGACCCATCAATCTGCAGGGCTTGTCAGATCCTTTAGCGGAAAAGGCAGAAGCATGGGGCAGGATGCCAACTTGGGAATGGAACTGTCTGGGTTTAGGCCATGGCTCCTCCACATCCACCCAGGACTCATTCCTGACTCTGTAGGTGGTGGTGAGGGTTCAGGGAAGGACTGAAGACTCAGTGGAAGTGGCAGTAAGCGAGAGCTAGGGTACCTTCTCCCGCCTCCCTCTTTCTCTCTCTGCCTTCCTTCCCGCCCTCTTCTCAGAATGAAAGTCTCACTGCACGGCCCAGATCCAAGATGCTTTGATCCGGTTTCCCTGATGCTAGAATTACAGCTGTGCACCACACCAGCCTAAGATTCCAAGATTCCTGAAAGGTAGGAATGTCCTCTGTCCCGTTTACAGCCTGTCACCCTGGTGCCCAGAAAAAAAATGACTAGAAGACTCTGGGTGCTCAGGGAGATCCTGTCCAGTGAGTGACACTCCAGGAGGGGACTTCCTGCAGAAGACTTCCACCCCTGCCTCAGTCCCACAGATGGTACATTTAGGAGGCAATGTGCAGGACAGGCAGCAGGCAGCAGGCAGCAGGCTGCACAGTCTTTGCTTTATTCTTTCCCTCTCTGTGTATCTTGGGACTGGGTGTCTCATCTCTGCTGGGAACAGCTCTGTGGACCCCCCACACGCCCAGCCACAAAGCCATAACTCACACCTCCCCCCAGCTCCCCCGGTCTTAATTGGGCCAATCTGTCCGCCTGACACCCCGCGTTCTGGTTCATTTTCTTCACAAAGCCCTCTCTTGTCACTTGACAGATTCTCAACTGTCTGGGGCACATTTTTCAACGTGTGTTCTTCACATATTTCCCAACCAGGTTTCTGCTCTTCTTAAACCCACCGCACTTTATAATTTCTGAGTGATCTTCCTCTCAGACCATCACTCTTCCCCATTCTGCTTTACAACCTCCCCTTAAAAGCCACAAGGTCTTTGGAAGATGCTTGGGTTCCCAGGGCCACACTAGCAGCTATGTGGAGGAGCAAAGTGGCCTAGGGTAATCATCTATTTGGTAAGTGATCCTGAAAGCAGAGGTCATAGGGAGGGAGGGAGAAAAGAGAACCTAGCCTTCCCACTGTTCCCTGCTAGGTACCACACGTGCAGAAGGTAGCCTATGCATCATTGCCTCTGGAGTGGGGACTGGGATTTTCAGCCAGAAATGCCATCTCCAGATAGATCCTGAACCACTTCTGGTGGAGTCCATATGACCAAGCAACCTTTTCTGACTTTGGAGAAAACCTCTGTAAGGACTTAGGTTAGGACTCTGGAACCTTCTACTAAGCTCTCCATCAGCTTCCCTGAAGTCACATGCCCACAGGGAGGTAATATGCTATATACAGATATCCAAAATGGCCCAACGCACTGATGTGGCTGCACACGTTGGAGACTGCCATATCTTTGTCTCCACAGTGCTTCTGATTATGAGGGTTTCCTACTAGTTTGGGTGCAGCCTCCAGCTGGGAGGCACTCCATGTCTGCCAGGTCCCCAGAAAGAAAGGGATGCTCAGCCAGGCTCTGTCTCTGGCAATCAGCCCGTAGAGAGGAAGGGGCTGGCACTCCATATGCAAAGGAATGAACCTCCTCACAATTTTCCAGGCCTGTGATCTCATTCAGATGGGGTCCTAAAGGCCTTACTAACACCATTTGCTTCTGCAAATGACAAGAGGTAAACAAGGGTTGGATTGCTTTCCTTGAATCTGTCACTCTGGGCCTGTGCCCCTTCTGGCGTACTGGTTGGGTCCCCACATTTCTATTCACTTTGACTAGGGGAAGGCCATCTTACTTCACCTTCCCCTTTTGCCTATCTCAGAGCCTAAGGAATGAATTTCCAAGAGTGGGCTTCCTACAGAAAGAAACTGCCTTTGCTTTTGTAGAGACTCCCTCAGGATCAGCATTCCATTTAGGAAGCTCTGTGCAGGGCAGGCATCAGGTGCTCTCCCTGCTGCTGTGCCCTTTGGGACTGGGTGTGTCTCATCCTTTCTGGAAATTTCCTATGGACTCAAAGCCTGGCCCCAGCAGTATGAAGTGGGCAGGAGCTGGACCTCCCCCTCCCTCCTTTCTTCCCTTCTTCCCAGGTGACAAGGCCAGGGAGCATCCCTCCCTTCAAGCTCCACCCTGGGGACAAGCTTCTTCCAGAAGACAATGCGAGGGGAGATCCCCAGAGAGATAGTAGCCCTTAGGCAGGGACCAGGGAACTGGGAGGAAGGAGGAAAGAGGAGTCCTCTCCCACCTCAGGCTGAGGAGTCTGTGTTGTTGGAGCTGCCCCTACATAGGAGGGTCATATACCTGCTCTCTCACAGCCAACCCTGGGACTGTTCAAAGGGTACATGTGTTAGAAAGGACATAATGAGCAAAGCTGTCGCCAGGACTAAACAGTCCTTTTCTAGGGTACATCTCCAGTGCACTGAAATCTCACATAAGGCTCTACTGTGGGGGAGATGTCAGAGGGATCTACCCACAGTCAGTCTAGGAGGATCAGACAGTGGTAACTCACACCTTTAATCCCAGCACAGGGAATATCCCGGGAGTGGTGACCTACGCCCTTAATCCAATCTGAGTGTGAGGTTATCTTAGTTTACAGAAGGAGTTCAGGCTCCCAGGCAGGCAGTGGTGGGGCCACACCTTAACTGAGCAAAGAAAGTATTTAAGGCAGATATAGAAAGACAGAGCAGGCAGAAGAAGCCATGGCTCATGCTGTTAGTCCCAGCACTTTGGGAAGCAGAGGCAAGAGAATCTCTGTGAGTTCAAAGCCAGCTTGGTCTTCAAAGCAAGTTCCAGGACAGCCAGGACTGTTACACAGAGAAACTCTGTCTTGAAAAAAACAAAACACAAACAAACAGAAAAAAACACCAAAGACTGGAAGAGGTGGATCTGTCCTCTGATATCTCTGACTGTTTTTATTATATCTGAAAATATCCCCACACTCCACCTCTTAAAGATTCTGCTGTCTCCCAATAATGCTGTTGGCCGGAGGCCACATTTCAACAATGAGTTTTTGGGAACATTCTGGATGTAAACTAGAACGAGACATGATGGTAGTCTGGCCCATATGGCCCCATTTGGGGGTTGCTGTCTTTTCGTTTGGTTGGTTTTGTTTCTTGAGGCACAGTTTCTCTGTGTAGCCCTGGATGCCCTAAAACTCACTCTGTAGACCAGGCTGGCCTCAAACTCATAGAGATCTGACTGTCTCTGCCTTCTGTGTGTTGGGATTTTTTTTTTAAATTAAGACAGGATCTCTCTTTGTAGTCCTGTCTGTCCTGGAACTTGCTATGTAGACCAGGTTGGCCTTGAACTCACGAAGATCTGCCTGCCTTTAATCCCAAATGTGGGGAATAAAGGTGTGTGCCACCACAGCCAGGCCTACCCTGGATCCTATTGTAATGTGCCTGAATGTGCACTGGCCTCTGAGTAGCTCCCCTGTGGAAGGCATGTTCACCTGCAGCCAATAAACATGGCTGGGAAGATGTGTTAAAGATAGTAATTTCTAACTGAAAAGTGACATGCCTTTCTGTTCACAACATAGACCTCCACCTCTTCCCCTAGTGTATTAGTAGTTCCCTAGATCCTATGACCCATCAAAATCTGAGGTGTCTGCATGGCACACTTTGATTGCCACAGATATCTGAAGGTGGTGTTTGCAGCCATCTCTATTTAAAGCCACAGTGGCAGCAGTTCACTACCAGATCTTGCCAGTTACTGTGCTGATAAAGAAACACTGGTTACCGTGCTGAAGTTTTATTTCATATTTTTGCAGCTGGGTAGCTTGCCTGTCTGCAGTCCCAAGCATTTGGTTTTGTGCATGTAGAACCGTGACACAGCAGAAGACTTCCCTATGGTATATGAGTGGGAATTGAGTGAATGAATGAGTGAATGGATGAATGGGTACAAATCTTTACTTGTTAGTAGTAAAACTTTGTTGTGAGCTTCTAGAAACAGTTGACAGGACAGCCTACAGGTAGTCCTGAGCAGTCTCCAAGAAAGAGTGGGAAAGAGCAGATAGGCTTGCCTAGGGTGGGATGCAGATGGCTGGAGACCTCAAGATTAGAATTTGGAGCTCTACAGACAGAAGAACATAAAGATGTTTGCTCAAGAGCTTGGAGACAGATGAGATGTTCTCAGAAGGAACACCAAAACACTACCTTTGTGTGTGTGTGTGTGGGGGGTGTTAGTTATTATTTATTTGTTTGTTTATTGTGTGTGTGGGTTTTCTCATCTGCATGTAAACAAGTGCACTGCACACAGTGCCTAAGAAGGCCAGAAGAGGGCATCAGATTCCTCCTTGGAACTGGAGTTACAGACAGGTGTGAGTGGCAGTGTAGATGCTGAGACTTGAACCCAGATTCTCCAGAAGAGCAGCCGATGATCTTGGTCAATTTGCCATCCCTCCAGCCCTTACAAATTCCTTTTGGTCTGATACAGCCAGTTTTCTTTTTCTTAGCTTTAATGTTAGAAGTAGCAAGCTAGGTGATGGGAAACTCTGCCTCAAAAAGCAAAAACAAAAACAAATCACAAGATAACTTTAAAAATTGTAGCTATGACAGAGACAAAGGAGGTACAAGGTGTTTGATACATTGGTGTACATATTTGTGGATTTTCTCATATCCATTTCTTTTTTATATAGTTCTCATCCAGAGCTAAAATATCTCTGCATTTTAAAACCTTTCTTCATATGGACACAGTTCAAAGCAGTCTGCACGCATTGGCTCACTAAATTCTTAATTTGTAGGGAGACATGGAAAGGTTAAGTGAATTGCATAAAGTCACACAGTTAGTAAATAGGTGAACTGAACTGGAGCAAGCCGATTCTACAGCCAGTAGAATCTACCAGTTCGTGGCTCCTAAGTGGGGTAGGGGTAGCTAGAGCAACCCTAACCTAGTAGTCTGCAGCTGAAGTGTCTTTTTAGGCACTGACCTTTACTCCACCCAACACTTAGAAGACAGAGGTGGAGGAAGATCTCTATGAATGTGAGCTAACCTGGTCTACACAATGAAATCCAAGCTAGCCAGGGATACATAATGAAAAGTTGGTTCTAGGAATGGGGTATTGCTATGACAGGCTTATTAACAGAATGTGGACTTTGGGACTTGGGATACAAAAACAGTTGAGCTCTTTAAGAACTTAATGGGAAGATAGTGGATCTGAGAGCAGTGTAGATTATGATGGCCTAGTTCAAGATGTTTCAGAGAATTATTAGTAGTGTACTAGAGACCATTCTTGTGATGTTTTGAAGAAGAATGTGGCTGATTTTTGTTCTTGTCCAGAAAAAAAATTCTGCCTGAGGTTAAGTTTTTGAATTAACAGTATTAGCAGAGGAGATTTCAAGACAGCCTAGACTGTGTTGCTTGGTTATTAGTCTCCACGTTTATGTAGATCTATAATCAAAAGGAGCAGGCTAAACAAGGAAAAATATAAAATGTGTAAAGTGAAATGGAACACCAAAAGTATAACGGAGTTCAAGGAGATGAAGGTGTTGGTTTGTTTGCTTTTGGGGCTGATCCTAAATGGAGTAAAGGGAGTGATGGACTAAGACAAGGTCTTACCCAACTAAACTTCAACTTTTGAAAAGGAATTAAAGAAAAGTTTAGGGCAGTGTAGGCAGACCTCAGTCAGCTAGCCTGAGGAAACTGAGTTTGCCCTGTTCTGGGTAAGGTGCCTAGGCATGGGCACCAGCTGCTTCCTGCTGAGCCAGCTTGGAGTCTGCCTCTGTGCCTGGTCATTGGTGAGGCTGGAGACCAATGAGAGAGAGACAACACAGTTAGGGGAGTCGCCAGCTGCCAATTTGAAAATTGAGTGTGTGGGAGAGATGCAGGTTTGCCCCATATCCACAATAAATGATTTTGTTTTAAAAGACTCTGTGTCTGTTTTTCACCTGATTCCCGGAGTCTGTGCCATAAACTCCTACCTTCTCACCTCCTCCCCCGAGGGCTGCCCAGAGAGAACACCCTGCAACAGGGCAGAGGACTGGCACATGCCTTTAATCCCAGCATTTAGGAGGCCCAAGTAGGTGGATTTCTGAGTTCAAAGCCATCCTGGTCCACAGAGAGAGTTCCAGGATAGCCAAGCTTAGGCAGTGAAGGAAACCATTGAAAACATAAAGCTGTTATAGATGTAGTTGAATAAGGGGGTCATGTTCTAGCCTCAGTAAGCAGAAGAACTTGGAAGCTTTGGCCATGTGATTCTGGCTTAGAGTCAAGGACGTAAGTAAGGGGTTGTAGGGCTAGAGAGATGGCTCAGAGGTTCTGTGGATCCTGAGTTCAATTCCCAGCAACCACATGGTGGCTCACAACTATCTATAACGAGGTCTAGTGTCCTGTTCTGGTGTTCAGGCAGAACACTGTATACATAATAAATCAGTAAGTAAATAATTTTTAAAAGAAAGAGGTTGCGGAATCTCCTCTGTGACTAAAGAAAATCACTGAGACCAGGCAAGTGTTGGGGTGTCCCTGCATAGGGGCCCAAAGAGGCCCCGTTTGACACTGTGAAAGTGAAGCCTGGACTTCACTGGAGACCCCAAGGTGTTAGAGATGCCAGAGCCATGGGATTCATGCTGAGGAAGGCTGGAACCCAAGACACAAAAGTGTGTTGCAGTCAGCAAAGCTTGGAAATCTGAAGAGATCTGACAGCAGACATGGAGATACAGAGTTTGGAGTTTACCCTGCTGCTCTTAAGTCCTTCTTTGGTCCAGTGTTTCCTCATTATGCTCTCCTTCCTCCTTTTGGGAACAGTAATGTCTTGGGTCATTGTATGTTGGAAGTATGTGATCTGCTTTCGATTTGGATTTTATAAAGGATTACAGTTAGGAGACTGCCATGAGTCTCAGAAGAGACTTTGAACTTTGGACTTTTAAACAGCGCTGAGACGGTGACAGACTATGGAGACTTTTGAAGTTGAACTGAATCCCTTTTTTCCATTATGCTATGGTTATAAGCCTCTGGGGTCCAGGGAGTGGAACACAGCTTTGAATAGGAATGGGCCCGATAGGCTCATATATTTGAATGCTTGGTCACTTGGGAGTGGCGATACTTGACAAGGATTAGGAGATGTGGCCTTGCTGGGGGAAGTATGTCACTGGGGATGGACTTTGGGATTTCGCATGCCCAAGCCAGGCCGGTGTCTCTCCTTCCTGCTGACTATGGATCCTGGTGTAGAATTCTCAGTTCCTCCAGCAATATATCTGCCTGAGTGTCACCATGTCCCCTGACATGCTGATCACAGACTATACCTCTGAAACTGTAAGAAAGCCCCAGCTAAGTGTTTTCCTTTTTAAGAGCTGCCTTGGTCATGGTGTCTCTTCACAGCAACAGAACATTGACAAGGACAGACACTGTCTAAAAAAGCCAAAGTGGGGGAGAGAAGGGAGTCTTTTTTAATATGTCCATCGAGATATGAGCATTGAGCCATAGTGCTGCCTTGTTACAGGACCATTTTGACATTTAGTAGGACTGGGGACCTCAGAGGGATGGATTAGACATACATGTGCTGAGCTGTCTGTTAGCCCAGCTGGCTGACTGCTCAGCAGGTGCAAAGTCCAGGGTTTAGTCTGTAGAACCAGGGAATCCCATATGGTGGCACATGCCACCTAAGAAGTAGAAGAGGATCAGAAGTTCAAGGTCATCCTTGGCTACACAGAGAGATCAAAACCAGCCTAGGATAATACATGAAACTTGTCTCAAAAGACAAGGAAGGGAGAATGAAATATTGCTCTGACCTCTTTCTGTTCTCTCCAGCTCTGGAAAGACACCCAGACTTGCGGTGGAAGGGCACCTATTCTCTGATGGAGATGAGAGTCTGTTGGAGACTGCAGCGGGAGTTTTCAGATCTTGAGCAGGTCTGTGCCCTCACCTCTCTTCAGGCCCTCCAGGTGATGCTATTATCAGATCTCTTTCTTGGGCCCAGGTTAGGGCTGGGACTTCTTTGGCCCTCCTTTCTCTGAAGCTGATTCACCACCGTCTCCTCCTTCAGTATAGCCACCTACTTCATCTTGGAAGCTCATTCAAAGTCAATGTCTAAGGATTCTTCAATTTTAACTTGAGTTCAGTGCAGTAAACTAGAGCTCAACATGAACAGCCAGAAGTCACAGGATACCAAAGAACTCAAGAGAGCAGAGCTTGCACAGCAAGCCGGGGTGAGCATTCTCTACTCCCATGTGGACTTAGACTCTGCTGTGTTTTGTCTCTCAAACACATCGCCTCTGGGTATGTCTTTCCTATTTTTTTTAATTCACTTTTAATAAATATTAAACACAGATAAATGACTCTCACAGGAGGAAAACCACAGCTGGGCATGATGATAAATGCTAAGAATCACCTGGAACCAGCGAGCCTGGGAGCTTTGGCTTCTGACCCTAAGTGGTTCATTTTGATTTGGGTTTTAAGATAGGATCTTTTATTTCCTAGGATGGCCTTGAACTTTCTATGTAGCTGATGAAGACCTTGAACTGCAGACCTTCCTGCTTCCCTCCACCTGCCAAGTGCTAAGAATACAGGTGTGTATTACCATGTCTGCTTTTATTCAGGGCTGAGGCTCAAACCCAGGGCCTTAAACATGCTAGGCAAACACTATACCAACTGACCTACACCCCCAGCTTCTAAGTGATTCATTAAAAAGGTAATTCAGGGAAATGGTGGCCAGTCCACAAAGGGCATGCTAGGGGTGGGTTAAATCATCTGTGGGCAACAGCTACTCAATTTCTGGGAGCCTGTGCCCAAACAGCCCGTTAGCCATACATGAGAGGACCATAGATCTGAGACACTTAATGTCATCTCCCATCGGTTGCTGTTGGGGTTTTGAACGTGCTTTGTAGTATTTTTCTTCTCTTATTCTCTGGACTGTCAGGCTTGTGCCCCAAGGAGTCTCCAGGGTGCCAGAGAAAGTCCCCAGACACAGGGCCACAGGCCATGGGGAGTTGGAAGTCCAGCTACTAGGCTCTGAAAAGCCAAAGCTCCTCAACACACCAGCATCAGCCACAGGGGATAATTGTGGGAAACAAGGTATTATTTAGATGAAGCACATTTGCCACATCCAATAGAACAATGTGGCAGCTGCTAATTTTTGCCAAATAAGAATGTATAATAAGAATGTATGCTCAGTGTCCAGCTCTTTGGACCTTTTAGGAGAAGCTAGACTTTCTTACTTTTGTGTGGACTTTCTCCATTTGCAAAGGTTGAAAATGGTTAGGTTTTGTTGGTGGTGGTGGTGGTGGTTTTTGTTTGTTTTTGAGACAGAGTTTCTCTGTGTAACAGTCCTGGCTGTCCTGGAACTTGCTTTGAAGACCAGGCTGGCTTTGAACTCACAGAGATTCTTTTGCCTCTGCTTCCCAAAGTGCTGGGACTAACAGCATGAGCCATGGCTTCTTCTGCCTGCTCTGTCTTTCTATGCCTGCCTTAAATACTTTCTTCACTCAGTTAAGGCATGGCCCCACCACTGCCTGCCTGAGAGCCTGAAACTCCTTCTGTAAACCATGATGACCTCAAATTCAGATTGGATTAAGGGTGTAGGTTACCACTCCCAGGATATTCCCTCTGCTGAGATTAAAGGTGTGAGTTACCACTGTCTGATCCTCCTAGACTAACTGGGTGTAGATCCCTCTGATATCTCAGACTGGTTTTTATTATATTTGAAAATATCTCCACACTTTCTTCCTTCCTCATTTCCTTTCTTCCTCTCTTTTTTGTCAACTTAACACAAACTAGAGTTATCCAGGAGGATTGACCTGTGGGTGACTCTGTAGGGGAATTTTCTTGATTGATGATTGAGGCAGGAGAGCCCAACCCTCTGCGGGCAGTGCAATCCCTTAGCAGGTGATGCAGGGTTGTAGAAGAAAGCAGGCTGAACAAACCAGAGGAAGCAAGCCAGTAAGCAGTGTTCCTGCATGGTTCCTTGTAGTGGATTATATTGTTACATTGTAAATAATTGTCCCACCTACTGGTTTAATAAAATTGTTGATTGGCCCAAGGCAGACAGGAAGTGTGGGTGGTGCTATCAGTCTAAGAAAACATCACGATGAGATAGATGCCAGCAGACACAGAGGAGAGAAGTTGAAATGCTTCTCTGAGAAAAGGTACAGAGCCGTATGGTTGAACAGGATAAGAATCATGGGTTAGTTTAATAAGAGTAAAGAGTTAGCAAGATATATGTCTGGGCCCTAGGTCTATCAGTGTAAAATTAATGTATGTGTCTTTGTAGGACTGTGGGACAGCGGGTCAGCAGGTCTGGACCACAGGCCAGAAACTTACTACTACAGTTCCTGACTTTGCTCCTACAGGAGCATTAAAGCAGTTCCGGCCCAGACTTCCCTCGATGATGGATCGTGGGACATGCCAGCTAACCTAAACCCTTTCTTCCCACAAGCTGCTTTGGGTCATGGTGTTTGTCACAGCAACTCAAAGCTAACTAGAAAGACTTCTAATTTGATGCCTCCTCCCATGCCACCTGAGCTAAACAAAACATAACTATGGACTAGATCTGGTTTACAAACCACCACATTCTGAAACCTGATCTATACCGAAAAGTTGATCTTGGTTCCAGAATGTTCTTGCTAAAGGCAAACTCCGAAGAAAAACTCTGATAAAGGGAAACTGAATGGATTAGTTAGAAATAGGCTGAATGTATGTGTTAATGAATTAATGTAACCTCCGAGCAGAGCATTGGTAACCAGAGAGATTGTTACTTTCCCCTGCAGTTACTGGCAGGTGGTAGGTGAACAGTCCTGGACAACTCCATGTCTGAGTACTGTAGAGATCCAGCATTCTTCTACCTTGATGATCAGTGCTGTGTCCCCTCTTGTGAGTCAAAACTGGCTTCTGAGTTCATCACCTACATTCTATCTCAGTTCACATCCCTTAGAGAGAACTTAGTCACACGATCATATCTACCTAAACGAGACGCTGGGAAAGATTCACCTCTCACATTCCCTGCAACTTTATCTGGCAGTCATACTTGCATAGAGTTAGTGAAGGGTGGGTCAGAGTGGGAGGGACTGAACAGAAAATGAGGGTCCAGCAGGCCCAACCCAAGAGAGATTGGCTTCTACTCTGGTGCCAATGTTATGAAATAAACAAAAGGGACCACTACTGAGTCCAAGATACTTTCCACATCTGTTCTCAGGTGCTCTCCCACATGGTATAATGAGAATTTATTAATTCTGTTTTTAGAAGAAAACTATGAGAGTCAGAAGCGCAGAATAGACATTGGAACTATTGGATGTGCGTGTGTGTAGGAGTAAGTACATGTGGAGGCCACAGGGGAGCCTAAGATAATGTTAAGCACTTTTAGTGCCCCTCCCCTTTGAGATAAGGCTGCTTACTGGCCTGGATCTCTCATCCTGGCTGGTCAGGAATCTGCTTAATCTCCCCAGCTCTGGGATTACAAATGCACACCACCACACCTGAAATTTTATGTCATTTATGACATTTGATCCTCAACATCAAACTGAGGATCTGGTGCTCATACAGCCACTAGTGTTTATCTCTCCTGCTTTCGAGACAAGATCTCGTGTGCTTTCCACACTAATTTTGAACTCCTGGACTCAAGTGATTCTCCTGCTTCAGCCTGACAGCCTCCCGAAGAGCCAAGACCAGAGACTCTACAGGGGCATGTCTGGCAGTTCTAAACTCCTAATTCGGGGGATAGCCTGGGTCATGGCTCATCGGAGCTGCCATGCAGGTTTGTCAGATGAGAGAAGTCAAGGCCTGAGCTTGGGTTTTAAATGGGGCCTATATGACTGCAAAGCTCACATTCTTTTCACTGCAATCTGATTTCTGTACACCCACTTCTTCCCTGGGGACAGTGACAGCAAATTTACTGGGTTGTTGAGAGGGTAAACAAACCATGATGAATGAACCCCCTCTCCTAATATGAATGCCTTATTGTTATTCTTCATGCCCAGACAATGTTCAGCCTCTGCTGCTGCTTGCCTGTCTGTTGGGTTAAGGCACCAGAGCTCTCAGCTCTAATGGAAAGTCAGAACTGAGATCAGAGTTAATGAAAAGCAGGGGACTCAGCCACTGGCACGTGGCTTACTGCTAACCTGCACAAGGCCATTAGCTCTCCTGTCCTTAACTGGATTGTTCCATTCCATGGCACACTGCTAACCCAGATATACCATCGGGTGCGTCCCACATCAAACAAACCTACTCTATGAAAACTGAGACCTGTTGAAAAGATAAATGAGAGATAATTATTTAATTAACCACAAGAGACTTTGTTTTGCAAAACAGGATTGTAGTACAGTTGTGAAATAACACTGAAATTTTCATTCTAGAAAAAAAAACTGGAATGTGAAGATACTCAAGTTCCCTTCTAGACCGTTTAGAAATGTCATGGAACAGGTTAGATATAAAACATTGTAGACTCATGTGCCAGGAGAATATGTGATGCCTGAATTGGGTAGGGGATTGTTAAAGGTGAATATTTTGGGGGGTCTGGGTAGACCGCTATCTCAGCTATAAAAACTTAGAAACAGTTGGAGGAGGCTGATCTAAGCTGCCATAACATTGGGCTGTTTGACCCCTACATCCCTGTCCATCCCTAGTCCGTGAGCTGCCCAAATGACCCCTTCTTTCTGTGTACTGAGGATTTCACCTATGGCCTCACATGTGCTGGACAAGCATTCTACCACTGAGTATTTTTATTTTGAAGCAAAGTCGAAGTTGCTCAGATTATCCTTGAATTCATTCTATAGTCCAAGCAGTCTAGAGCTTGTGGTCTACCTACTCCAGTCTCCTGAGTAGCTGAGATTTACAGGCCTGTGCTACCAGGCCCAGCTGAGATTCTGTCTTTCAAACAAGAGAAATAAAACTCATGTGTTAGTTCTTGGCCCGTGAACTGAAAGATAATATCACAGCAGGCTGGGATGGCAACTTCACCATTGTATGTACTCTGAAGAAAGCAGAGAGTACCTGCCTTGCAAAAGGGCAAGGGGAAAGAGCAAACAAGAAAGCCTATGTCTAGCAAACTTGATTTCCCCATGTTGGGGGTGTCCTTGGAATAAATATACCCAAGATCTCAGTAATCCACTTCTGATGGGGATGAAATCTCAGGGTTGTCTGCTACTCTAACTGAGTGTAGTGGTTTCAGATCTTTCTGTCTGGGCCACTGAACAAGGTCCATGGGGACACATTCCCGCGGACTCTAAATGATGGTTGATATAACTGCTATGTTGATGGTTCAAGTAATGCTGGATCCCTGGAGCAAACTCAGGAGAGGCCACCATCTTGTTTCCACCTGAGCTGCCCTTGAGGTCATACATTTGTTTCTCTAGAGAGCAACTGGCAGAATTCGTACTGAGTAGATTGGATGTGAGGGTGCCGGAGAGAGATCCTCAAGAGATGATAAAGAAGTTTGGTGGGTACAGCCGGGCAGAGTGACCCCTGCATGAAACCCCCCAGTATTCCCACCAAAAACTTGGACATATTTTCTTTCTTTGCAACCAAACTATGTATAGTAAGCCAATAGGCTCCCTTTTAGTCCCCTTTCCCTCTCAAGTTTCACCAGGAAGGAGAAACTCTATCTGGCTACCTGAGAGTCTTGTATACCAACACATCTTATCCAGATTTACTGTGGAGTCCCATGGAGATCCATTGTGGCCAGGCATTAAGCAATTAATTGTGCTTCCAAGGCCATTATAAACAACCATCCTGCATTCCTATACCATGAGAATATCTCATGAAAGGGGTTGGCTACCTCCCTGACCTCTTCACCTAATTCTCTTCTCTTCTTTAATGCCGTCTGGTTGGACAACCTCTCCCTGCCAAGCATTTCCCTGTGCATTAACGGCATCCCTGATATGGGCTTCAGGTGCCTCTGGATGCCAGCCTTGGTCCAGGGCACTTTACATGCAACACACCGTGTCGCTTCAGTCTTCACGAGACTGTGTGATGCTCTCCATTTCACAGAGAGTGGGTACATCCAGAGAGTTGTACCACTCTGTTTCCATAGGATTCCAGCTTCCACGTGTTTTCCCCCATGCCACCCTCAGGGCCTGGAGGAGAGAAGACCCAGGTGGCCCACCTGGCAGGAAGGGCCCCGGAACTTGGCTTTTCTCTCTTACTCCTCCATGATCATGGTTGCCAATCTGGAATGTGGCCCTTCCTAAGAAAGCCCAGGACAGAAGCCAAATGTTGACTCACCTGCCAGATTCAGCCCATCCCTGCCAAGATGCCTCAGGCCTGAGCAGGAGGCTTGGCAGGGCTGGCCCATCAAGGGGCCTATGGTAGCTCTTGGGGAGCAGCTTCAAAGAGCCAAGCCTTCTCTCCTTATGCTTTAGGTTCCAGGGGCTAAAAAGATCCAGATGGACCCCTTCTATTCCTGCCTCCTCTCAGCCTTCAGCCTGGAAGTTTCTCAAGGGGACTGTTTCCTCTGGGTTGCTCTGTGTGTGGCAGACAGATTTCTGTGAATACTCCTGATGGCTGCCCTACTGCCTACCCCAGTATGCAGCACACACACCACACCCCCAGATTCCCAGGACTGTAGTTATGGTGGATTTCCTTCTATGAGAAGATGATGATGTCTGTCACAGGGTCCCTAAGCAAGGCAGGTGGTTCCAGCAGGCCTAATCCAACTCCAAGGATGGAAGTGTGCCAACAAGGAAGACATTTGTAAGTTGAATCTTTTTCAGAGACTTCACACATGATTCCAGCCCAGCTAGCAAAGTGAATTCAGCCTTCTGACATCCCAGCAGGGGTGAAGCGGCGCCACTTTTTGCTGAAGAGTGATGTGTTCAGCAGGAACAGAAAATGAATAGACTTTGAACAGCTAGTAACAGGTCCACGTTCTCCCCAGTCTGACCCTCCCAGTCTACCCTACAGGGTCAAGGCTGCTGCAGTTCTTCTTGCCTCAGGCCAGACAATGTCAAAATCAGCCTCCAGGCTCCTCTTCCTGCAGATACCCACCAGCAAATCCTTTCAATTCTCCCTTTATTAGACAGCACTGTCCTTAACAGGAAGCCCTCCTGTTTCAAACCCATTCTTCTTTCTCTTCTTACAGCTGTGTGGTCCACTGTAGTAATGCTTTGGTCCTGGTAGCTCCCACGCAGGAGGAGAGAGTCCTGTGGGCACCGGAGGGGTGTGTGTGCGCGCGCGCGAGCGCGCGCACGCGTGGCGGGAAATGCCGCTGGCCTACTTAGCTTTAAACACAGACACAGGCCAGAAGTGAGAAGGGGAATTCCACTGAGATGCCCCATAGGAATCGGGGGCCATTCTAATGGGGGTCCCTTTGGGTATGACAGGCTCTCACAGCCACTGCCCAGCACTGCTCTGCAGCTAGAACCCTGTTGTCTCACAGAGGCATTCTCAAGGCTGCTTCAGAATCAATTATGCTCAGAAGTCATGCTGTGAAATCTTTTCCAAAGAACAGGATTTTATTTATCGTTCAAAGTTTTGAGCCAAGAGTGAGAAATGGTCGATGCTGATGAGTGAGGAATTCCCAGGAGGTCTCCAAGGACGTATAGGTAACCAGCCCCTGGAGTGGGTAAAAATGGATAGTTCTCTAGGCAGCTGCAAAGCCAGGCTGACTCACAACTTCCCAGCTTCTTCCTTGAAGATTACGTGAGGTAACTTTGCTGTTTTGAACACTCAGCAAGGTACCAGATGCACCAGGAGATCTCAGTAAACACTGGCTATTATCACAGATACGTTGCTATAATTTACTTCTCATGGAAGTGCGCATGTGTGTGTGTCTGCTCATGCACTTGTATTCATCTTCATTGTAGGAGCAGTTAGTTAGCTTTTGAAAGATCACAGCCCCGCACTCCAGGGGAAGTTGCCTAAGTGCTTCAATTATCTGCCTTAGTTCAGCATCCACCGGTGTGTTAATTAGCATAATGGATTTCTAAAATGGTTTTTCATTGATGAAAAGAAATGGCGTTTAAGAAAGGTAGATGGTTAGAAGTGTTTCAGGGGTTGCCTTGTCTGAGCACTGCTAGCCACTGGGCCAGGCCAGTTGCTGCTTCTCATCAAAAGGGAGTCCAGCAGGCCTGAGTCTAGACAAGGCAATTTGATCACCCAGCTGACCAGGGTAGCTCAGTATAAAGAGACAATGTTACCCCATCCACCTCCAGTGAACTGTTTGTAGTCGGGGTCGTCAGAATATCCAAAAGAAAAATGAGTGAAGTGTTGGGAAATGCAGCCTGGTTGAATATTTCCTAGCTTGCACAAGGCTGTGGGTTTGATCCCCAGCACCTCATAAGCAGTGTCTTCTTCTAGTCTCAGTACTAGGGAGGTGGAGGCAGGAGAATCAGAAGTTCAAGGACATCTTTACCTACACAGAGAGTAGACCAACCAACCTGGTCTCAAAAAGAGTTAGTGACTTGAGGTGGTGGAATGTCATGTGGCGTGTTTGTGGGAGAGCTTATCCTACCTAGTGTGGTGGAAATTGCTCTGAGACAGGCTGTCTTTGTGCCATGCTATCCAGTGCCATGCTATCCAGTGCCATGCTATCCAGTGCCATCAAATTAAGCAGGGAGGAGAGGAAACCTGTGTCCTTCACAGACTTTTTACCATTGCTAGGTAAAGAAGCCACTGGATGCCGAACTTAGAAAGTGCGTGTCTGTGTATGTGTGTGTGTGTGTAAGTGTGTGTGTGTGTGTGTGTGAGAGTGTGTCTGTGTGTGTGTGTGAGAGAGAGTGTCTGTGTAAGTGTGTGTGTGAGAGAGTGTGTCTGTGTAAGTGTGTGTGTGAGAGAGAGTGTGTGTAAGTGTGTGTGTGTGAGAGAGTGTGTCTGTGTAAGTGTATGTGTGTGTGAGAGTGTGTCTGTGTAAGTGTGTGTGAGAGAGAGTGTGTCTGTGTAAGTGTGTATGAGTGTGAGAGAGTGTGTCTGTGTAAGTGTGTGTGAGAGAGTGTCTGTGTAAGTGTGTGTGTGTGAGAAAGTGTGTCTGTGTAAGTGTGTGTGTGTGTGTGTAGGTTTGCATATTTGTATGTGTCGCAGTACACATATAGAAGTCTGAGAACAACTTTTGGGAGTGGATTTCTCTGTCCTCCTGGTTGAGGTAGGGTCTCTTGTCTCTTTGTAGCTCTGTGTCCTCCAGGGTGACCTTTCAAGCTTCTAACTAATTTTTTTTTTTAATCTCTATCTCCCATGGGAATCCTGGGATTACAAATGTATCTGGCTTCTTATGAGTGTTCATAGACTCAAACTCAAACCTTCAGGCCTGTGTGGCATGCACCTTTCCACGATGACCTATCTTTCTGCTTCTAAGTAGAGAATTTAGATTCCATTTTCTTCCGACAAGAGAAACTTAAAGCAATAGATCTTTCTAGAAGTAACATGACTGAGTCTGATGAGCTGGAGTGTGGAGCTTAGAGCAGGATTTGAATACTGTTCCTCTGTTGTCACTATTAAGTGGCCTTGGTTGAGTGTCTTCACTTCTGTGAGCCAGCTCCATCCTTTACAAAGATGGGTCTAGGGATATATTCCCCATGAGTTATGAATCAAGCAAACGGGCTTGAAGTCCCTTAACAAAATGTCTCACACACAGCGAACCTTCAGTACATCCTAATTACCCTCATAGATTTAGTGCAAAGCATCGGAGAGAGACCTGTTGTAGCAGACAGCAAGGCATGGAGATTTCTTAGTTCTCACAGCCCAGCAATGACCATGAGCTTTTGGTGAGATACCCTGGAAGGTTTGTTAAGAACACATATCCTAGCTACCAGCCCAGACCTCTTGGAGGACAGTGGGTGGAGCCAGGAACAAATACTCAGTATGTGCTCTGATGCTCTACAGCTAAGGAGCCTGTGTGTATAAAGCTCTACAGCCACAGGCTTGGCAATAATCTCTGTCTCTCTCCAAAGGCTCCTCAACACTGCATCTGAGCCAAGGGCACCGCTTATATGAGAGACAGTGGCCTTTCTATTCCTGAGCCATTTCACCAGAGAAGAGGGTGGGTCACCAACATCTTGCTGATTTTACAACAGATCTCCAACCTATTATCAGAAACACCAGTGACTTGCCAGAGCACTCAACTTATTGATAGGCCATCACTGAGAAACTGAGTCCTCTCACCTCAAGAAAGGCTTCACATTCGTCACTTTCCTAATTGATGTGACAAAATACCTTGACAGAAGCCACTTAAGTGAAGAAAGGTTTATTTCCTCTCACGGCTTCAGAGATCTCAGTCCTTCGTAGTCAAAAAGGTAGAGCAGAGTTCACAGTATGGGAATGTAAAGCCAGGCTCCTTACGTCATGTGGCAGCCAGGAAGTAGACACAATTGGCCCTCTTATATTTTACCAGTGAGGCCCCACATCCAAAGGCTCCCCAATCTCCCAAACAGCACCGTTAACTGGGGACCAAATATTCAAATACATGGGCCAGCAGAGGTCATTTCACATTCAGGCCACACTGGCCCTGCACCTCAAGACAGAATCTTAGAAAGTGAACAGATGAACCGGGCGCCAGGACTGCCTGCCTAAGGCCCCAAGAGCTGTTCTTTTCATTTAGTAGCAGTTTAAAAGTATGAAGTAAAGTAAGAAATTCATGGGTAATTGAGGAAAGGATTATTTATTAAAGGATTCTTTTGGGGAGCACCTCACTTACACAGAAGAAAGCAAACTCAGTCGCAGAGTCCCTGGGAGGCTGTGGGCCAATCCAATGCTTCTTGACCTGGTCCTCTTCACCATCTGAGATCTCAAGAGAGAAGGGGCCTATATATATGTTTCCCAGATCTTAAGCTAACTCAAAGGCTGTAGGTGGAAGGGTATATTTTCCGTACTACAATGAAGTTTGTAAAAAGTAAAAAGTGTACCTCATCCCTGTAACCCCAGCACAGGAGGGTTGGAGGCAGGGAAAAAAAATAGTTTAGACCATCCTTGCCTATACAGCAAGTTTGAGGCTAGCCTGGGCTACATCAGACTCTATCTCAAAAAGAGTGAAGTGTTAATATTCTCATATTATTAAATATTTCTGTATATGAAGAGTTCCACACCTCCATACTGTTCCATACTGTGTTGGATGAGAAAGCCTCTGAGATATCTGATGGCTTTATTCCCAGTCAGCTAGCTGAGGCTCTTTTTGCTTTCACTGAATGGAAGTCACCCCCCCCAGGCAAAGCATGGTTTCCTAAGTGTTCCGGGTTCCAGTGTCCAGGCCTCATAGACTAACAGCCCCAGCCATGTCTCTAAACTCTACATGCCAGAAGCTGATGGCTTTAGGTGAGTAGGTGTGCTACTCTGGGCCTTGACTGACAGTGGCCCTACACTCAGTGACCAGAAACTCATGACTCACACAGTAGTGGCGACAGGTAATGATCAGTGTGACAATTTCCTGGAGCCCTCTGACCTCAAAAGCAATTCCTATTACAGCTCCTGAACTTTGGCTCTTTATGCCCTTCCCCCATCTTTCATGTGCCTTCTAGATCTCTGCGGTCACTGCCACCTCTGACTTGTGTTTCCAGAAATATGTAAATAAAAGACCAGTACTCAGAAAAGCCCTTTGTCAGACCTAACATTGCATCCCAAGGAGCAGCATAGGCAGTGTCTCTCTTTCTCTGATGACTGCAAGAGGAAATTAAACAGCATAGTGATATAGCCATAGGCAAGGGGGCATTGTTAGCTCTCTGTATTACAGCATGACTTCCTGTTTACTCAGGACCAATCACAGCCTGTGTAGGTACAGCTTTCCCATCTGCCGATCATATACCAAGTCATTAGGACACTGGTCTTCGTCTTTTGGACATGACCAAAAACAGCTTCTGCAAGGTCCAGAGCCCAAGAGGTGGACTCAGAAGTAGCAGGGTAGTCAGTGGGGTCTTCTCATGTTCACCGAGGCTTGCTTACCTGGAATGGAGGCTTCCTGAGCTGGTGCAGGCTGTGACTAGAAGCTAGGTCGTGTCTTCAGTAGCCATGGTTACAGTGTCCCTTGTAGCTGGAGCGCAGTTGTGTCTGGGCAGTCTCCTTGCTCCAGGTTGCCAGGCATAAAGGAAGAGTCTGTCAAACAGCCCACTCCCGACAGCTTCATTCATTCACAGAAAAGCATCAAAGGAATGAGCAGAAAAGGCTTAACGAAGGCCGAACTAACATGCTCCACATAGAAGAGTTCAGTGGAGCATGGCAGGGCTCTGTCCCTGTCCCAGTAGCCTAGGAAGAACCGAGTCCTTCTGAATGTCTCAGTGGTAAAGATATGAAAGAGGAGGGCTGGAGAGGAAGCGAAATAGACAGGGTGCCAAGTCTCTGAGTTCTACCTCCTTCCCAGCAATCTCTCTTCTGGCGCTAACTGGATATGACTGGGGTCACCTAGTCTTCTAGCAAGATGGAACCAGAGGCTCAAATTGTCGTTTAAAAGCTTTTAAAACTAGTATCTTCCCTTTTAAAGGAAATCTTAGTTGGAATGATACTTTATGATTTGACATTCTAAAAGAAATACTTTCATTTTTTAAAAGCCCACATTTTATTGTGACTATTTTTTTAAACGATGAATGGTGCGCATCTGTGCGTGTGTGCATGTGTGTGTGCATGTATGTGTGTGTGTGTGTGTGTGTGTGTGTGTGTGTGTGTGTGTGTGTGTGTGTGTATAACTAAAAAGAAAAGTCCTTGCAGGTTTAATGAAAAATTTCCCTCTCTCACCTCAAAGTCTCAAGGAGCCCAGTCAGAGGGTTCAGGCCACTAACCAAACTGCTAAGGTGACTGGCTCCAGACCTTTTCTCTGCATATGTTTGCCCCTGACCGAGCCTGAACTTCCCTGGAAGGTACTGCCCCCCACCCCCAGCCCAAGCTGTGTTTTGGGTGGGACGTGATCTAGTCAGCCTGGGGCTGGAAGTATTCTAGAATACACTGGTCATAACACATTAAAATAACATTTATAAAAAGAAAGAGGAAAAGGGATTTGGGAAAGGGAAAGAAGGAAGGAGGGAGAGGAAGAGGTAGAATGGGGAGAGAGAGGGAAAGGGAATAGAGGGAGGGGGGAAATATCCTGAGGATGCCTCAGCTTGCTCCCACTTATGACCTCTAGGGGGCACTCTAGAATACCCCACCCAAGGACCATTCTCTAATGCTGCCCCTTGCCTGAAATGATAACTGCCTCTGGGCATGGACCCAGGACCAATAAAGCCACCCAGATAGGATCAGAGCACCGGCAATATTTCTTATGAAGATTTTCTGTACGTAGCACATGCATATATTTTATTTGAGGTGGAGATGTCACTAGGGGTTGACTCAAAAGCCTCATGTATGCTAAACAAGGCTGTACTACTGACCCATACCCCAACCCTCCTTTGTAAGACACATTTCATTGTTACCTAAGCTAGCCTTGCACCCACCGATTCTGAAGCCTAGGCCTTTCTGATTTGTTTGTTTTGGGTTTGGGCTGGATTAGAACTCTATGTAGCCCTGGTTGGGCTCCAACCCCTGGTGCTCTTCCTCCCTCAGCCACCCATATAGTTGGGATTCTATTACCTGCACCTCCAAACTCTGCTATTTTAATTTTCTGTTGTTTTGAAATTTATTACTATCATTAATGAGTTGTTTTGAGACAAGGTTTCTCTTTGTAGCCCTGGGTGTCCTGGAACTTGGTCTCAGACCATGCTGGCCTTGGACTCAGAGATTGACCTGCCTTTGCCTCCTGAGTACTGGGATTAAAGGCATTAGCCACCATGCCTGACTAACTTTATTATTTTTATTCTGTGCAAATATACATGTTTGGGCATAAATGTGCATGTGAGGTCAGAAGACAGCTTGCAGAAGTCAGTTCTTTCTTTCAACCATGTAGGACCCGGAGATCTAACTAAAGTTTGTCTGGCTTAGTGGAAAGTGTCTTTAACAGTTATATTCAAGATGGGAACATCTATTCTGGAGTCTCTGGTACCTTGATTCATGACAGTCTAACTGGAAAGCCTGCCTTTTACGATCACAAAACCAATACTGTGTTCATGTCAGGGGGACAGGCTCAAAATTGTCCTGGGGTTAATGAAATCACAAGGCTCATCATGTAAATGACCAGCATTGAAACCGGATGAAATAATCCTACAACTAATAAACCACACTTCAGATGAATCCTCTGTTGAAGTCATCTTAAAGCCCATCTGCTGAGCCATTGGAGACAACTAAAGAGGGAAGCTTGCTTCCCTGAGCTAGCCTGGCCTGCTGCTGCAGCGAGCCCAGCTCCCCGCAGGAGCTTGCATGCCCACGTGCTAATCCTGGGTGCTGACAACCAAGCAAACCCTGCGTGGGCGACAGTCAGGTGTGCGTGGCCCCAGGCGGCCTGTCTCCCTTTCCTCCTAATGGCTGCAGGATTGCTCTGTCTCAACAGCAGGAATAAGTTCCCTTTGTCACCGCCGTCGCCATGGTAATTGGACACGTGATCGTCTCTTTGGAGTTCTTGGCAAATCCATGGATGTTGGGTTTGGCTTTTACATTCCAGACTGTGAAGGAAACCGGAGGAAGGAATTACTCTTCCCAAGAGCCTCGGGCTGTTTCCTAAAACAATTTGGGAGGCGCATCCCACCCCAGTGGTTTGGGGAGCTCCAACCCTGGCTTTTCAAACCGCATGCTGAGGAAAATGGGAGTTGCTTGGTTTTAGGCCAGTGATTTTTTTTTTTTTTTTAATGGAAAGACTCAGGTTCTCTGAAAGTTAGGCTAACGGTTTGTGTTTTGTAAATAGCTATGCAAGTAAAATGTATTCCGAGATTCACATAGAATTACACAGGTAGAAATGGATAGGAAGCTTGGACCCACCATAGGCTGTGGCATGGATATTCATGGTCCTATTGGGTTTTGTCAGTTTGAGGTTTCCCACGAGACAAAAAGAAATGCTTAAAAATAAATAAATAAACATGCTTTTGTTCTTTCTCTTGTGAAGATATTTTTTTTTGATTGAACGTTGCTTTAAGATGAACAGAGTTCAAGGATAATCATATGCCAGAAAGTTCTGACCTGTAGACCAGTTGGGGGGGGAATTCTGAGATCTTAACCACATCCCAACCCAGAATTCCCTGATTTGACAAGTCAATTTGCCTGTACTGTCTAGAGGAACCAGGTGGAACACAATCCGGGAGACACTAAAGTTTTGATGTTCTGAATTCCAACAAGAAAGGATTTGTGGTATAAAACCCTGCACATGGCACAGACCTGTGATCCCAGCTCTTGGGAGGTGGAGGCCTGGAATTCACACCCTCAGATGTCTCCTTGACCACATATTGAGTTCAAGGCCAGCCTTGACTACATGAGAGTCCATCTGAGAAAGAAGAATTTGGGTCTTTCTCTTCCTGTAAGTAACTTCAAGTCCAACAAACTCTCCAAGCTTCAGAATTTAAACTCAGCCTGGGAGGATGATGAAGAAAATCAGTTTTGTTTCTGCCATCCCAGGAACCCATGACCTGACTTTAGAACTTGTTTTAGTTATCATAAACAATGGAGGTGTTTGCTTTTGAAGGGTAGATGACTTCCTTTCTGCACAGGCTGACAGGCTCTCAGAGGGATCTGAGTCCCGGGCAAAGTACTAGATCAATCCACTGACATTCGGTTTCCAAGAGGCCTTGGTTAGTGCTTTAGTTTCTGATCAACAAAGTAGGAGTGAGTGATGGCTGCATATGCCTACCAATGGCGCAGGGGTGAAGGGAAGAGTGTAGACAGAATGCTCAACATAGCACCCAGTACAGGCAACTCATCCAGCGGTCTCTGTTCACCCAGGGGATAAGCAGGAAATGACCCCCATCCTAACTCACTCACACAAGGCAGTGTTATGGGCCATTCAAGTAGAATCTGCCATTTAGCCAGCTGCTTTACCAAAGCTAGAACTTTTATTCCTGTGGTTAACTTTTTATATATTACTTTTACTTTAAATATACTATCTTATTAATTATTTGACAATTTCATACCATCCATGTATTTTAATCATAATTACTCTCAGTTCTCTCTCGTGACCCCTTCTGGGTTCACTTTCACATCTGGCATCCCATCCCATCTCTTTTTAATAATCCTCCAAATCTAATTATGCTGCCTGTGTTCCGTACCATGTAATTTGTGATGGATGTGGAGAGTGGCCTGTCCTGGAACTGGAAGAGTTGTAGCTTTATATCTAGTTGCCTGAGAGGCTCTGTGGGATTCCTGTGTGTGCCTTACAAAGTGTTTGTTTTCCAGGAAAAAAAAGAAAAAGTGTCTATGTGTGTGGAGAGGGGGGACTGTACACGTGGAGGGTAATGTGTGTGCGCATGTTTGCTCATGCTAGGTGGTCAGAGGATGACCTCAGGTGTTTTCAGAAAACTCTTTACCTTTGGTTTGAAACAGGATCATTCATGGACCTTGAACTTTACCAAATAAGCTATGCTAACTGTTCAGCAGGCGCCAGGGACCTGCCTTTCTCTGCCTCCAACCTCACTATTTCTGGGACTACCAGAGTATGCCACTACACCTGGCTTCTTATCTGGAGTCTGAGGATGAAGTAGGTCCTGGTGCTTTCAAAGCAAGCACTATATTGACTGAGTCGTTTCCTCAGATCACTTCCTAGCATCTTTCTGGCCATCCGTGGTCCTTTCCCAGATCTTGCCCAGATACAGTCTATGTAAGAATGAAGCTCTCTCTCTCTCTCTCTCTCTCTCTCTCTCTCTCTCTCTCTCTCTCTCTCTCTCTCTCTCTCCACGTGTGTGTGTGTTCATGGGTCTGCAGGTACATGTGTGTGAGTGCATGTTCATGAGCATACATGAACATATGGAGGCTAGAGGCACACCTTGGTTGTCTTTCCTCAGGAACAGATTACTGGGAATTGCTGCTCACCTGTTAGGCTATGCTAGCTGGCCAGCAAGCATCTGTCAGGCTATGCTAGCTAGGGTGCTCTTTCCCCCTCACTCCACCGCACCCCTGCAGTGATGGGAATGACTTTTTTGTTGTTATTTTCAGGTTTATTGAAAATATGACATAACAGATTCAAATGGCTCCAGGTGGTTTTGAAATTCATCCCAACGGTAGGCCGAGTGACCTGCAGGTTGGAGAGTTTGCCAAAGTCCAGAAGCTTCAGCATTTCTTTGGTGTTGAGATCTATCTCAATGGTCTCCTTCCTGGTCCAGGGCTGAGACCTCAGGAATGTAATTATCTCTACTTTCTCTCTCTTCCTCCTGCAGCTTGATAGAGATGCCTCTCACAGGCCCTCTCTGAATCCTCTTCATCAGATGTGTGACATAGCTGGCCATCTTGTTGCGGAGTTTCTTGCTGGGATAATGATGATCTCCTTGCACACGTGTTTGTTGGTGTGGAAATCACTACCCAGGCGCGTGTAGTACTTCTCCATGATGACCAGGGCTGCCTTCTTCACAGTCTTGGTATGAATGTGGCCCGGTTAAAAGTGGGAATGGCAAATGAGGGAAAACTACTCACAGCATCTCTATCTATTCACCAGAGGCTCCATCTTGAATGACAACTAAGCTTACTGCAAGGGGACGTTCCAGAGATGAGCTGTAAAAGTTCTAGGTGGGTCCTGCATGCATGCGCACAGGCCAAGCATTGTATCCTGTGGGCCATTCATCAGGGCCAGATTTGAGCCATCCTGATCCACAACTCAGACTCTCATCTTTTCTTCTACATACATGGAAGCTCATCCCCTTCCGTGGGTCCTCTGCACCTGCTACTTCTCCTCATAGACTGTCCTTGCTGGTCTCAGGATTTATGGCACCTTCTTGTCATTCAGACCTCAGCTAATGTGCCATTTCCTCGGAGGTTCCTGGAGGTCATCAGACAGTGAAGAGGCACTAGTTACTCTGTTACCCATTAATTATTTCTTTGTGGGATATATACTGGGGACCACCACCTCCTGTGTCCCCCCAAGATCTAGGATCTAAGAAACAAGGTAACAAAACAGCTGGATTTCTGGCCAGGCTTTCATTCCAGTAAAAATGAGTATTGAACAAATCCACAGAAAAAGGTGCCAAGGCTCACACCTTCAAGGGATTGCTCACTGGGCCTCTCCAGCTGATAAGTAAACCATCACTGAAGCCTCCTTCTGCCCCTCTCTCACTCTGTGATTGTCGGGGAAGTCATTTTAATCCTCCGTACTTCAACTCTAAAAGCAATAAGAATTTAGAGCATCCCATGGTGCAGTTGTGAAGACCAAGGATGGTGATTAGGATCAAACTTATCAAAAGATGAGTAAGCCTATGTTGTTTAAATTAATTACTTTATTTTAATGCAACCTCACATTCTTTTGACTCCTCCCAACTCTAAAACCAGAAGAGGGAATGTATATCAGAAGGTTACCCTTGAATTTCCCTATCACAATTACAAAAGTATTCTGTTTTGGGGGTGCTAGAGGGAAGATGTGACAAGATCTAGACCCCAGTGCGTTTTTTGACAAGACTTTACTGCTGCTGACATGACTTCAAGCTCACATCTTACCAGAGGCTTTTTGCTGAGCAGCTTGTCCCTGGGTGTAGTGGGAAGCTGAGGCAGGAGGATCACTCTGAGTTCAAAGCCAGCCTGGGTTACAGAGTGACTTCTAGGCCAACCAAAACTACACAGTATGACTTTATTAAGTGAAAAAAGAAAAAAAAGCCTGTTTTGTTCATCCCTGTTGAGCTTGGTAAAGCAACCTTCCTCAGTTTACCTTCAAATTACTCCTAACTCATTTGTTTGGTGATGCTTAAGTGAACTTATTAAATTGAGTGGAGATTTCACTTCTCAGATATAATTTGTGATTTTGATATTAATGTTTTGTAACATTGGGTTCCGAATCATAATGTCATAAGGAGCTTAACTGATTTGAAACTAATCATGCCCCTGTAGTACGGACTTATCAGCTTGATTCAAACTGATCTTGGGGCTTAAGCTTAGCTCGGGCCAAAGAGTGCTATGACATTCGAGAGAATTTCCTGAACCTCTTGACTTGGGTGACTTAAATATGTTCGTGGAAACTATCAGGTGTCTCTTTACCCTCTTTATCACAGACTGAAAAGACAATTAAAGGTGGGGAAAAGCCACAGGAAAAATGAGACAAGTGTGGGAGTCTCTTTAAGCCCTTCTGTCACTCTGTCCAAGTATAGGCGGCTGTGAAACACTCACATTTACAAGCTGTGCTCTAGAAGCTCAGGTTGAAATAGTTGGAAGTCAATTCAGTACTGGTGATAGCAGGTACTGGAAAAAGGCAGGACATTTGCAAAAGTGTTATGATGACATTATTTATTATGTGTGCGGAGGTATGAGGATAGCTTATGGGATTTAGGTTTCTCCTTCCCCATGTAAGGCTTTGCATTCTAATCAAACCATCAGAATTGGCATCAAGTGTCTTTGTCTACTGAGTCACCTTGCCAACTCAGCTTTTCCTTCTTCTTTTTAACTTCAGGAGTGACCAGTACAGGTATTTTCCCATGGAGTTCATTCTCTAAGCATGAGTGACTTGCACAGTTTCATGGGACATGGGAATTCTGTTATCTACTGCCCCCAAATGATGAGTGAATTCAGTTTTAATTGGCCCTAATTGGTACCTGGTCTCCTGAGACACAGCATTTATCACCTGACTCACAAAAGTGTGACATTTCTTTTTTGCCTTTGGGAAAAAAAAAAAAAAAGTCATTCCCAGTATGAGACACACCAAAATGAACTGGCAGCTAGACAGAGAGCAGCCTCTGGGCTCCAGGAAAGACACAATTCCCAGGACACCAGGGCTGCTAGGGCCAGTGTGCAACAATGGTTCTCTCCAAAACCATTTCTCTCTGTTGGCAGTCATAGGCGCTCCAGGCTGCTTTCAATTCTCCAGATACCATTTCTCACAAATCAGCTCTGTGTTTTCTGTTTCCTTGAGACAGGATCTTCTATAGCCCACACTGGCTTTGAACTCTCTATGTAGCCAAGGTTGACCTTGAATTTCTGCTTCCCTGCTCTTACCTCCTGAGTGCTACATGCTTAGTTTGTGTATTCTTGTGTATGTGTATGGTGTATGCATATATGTGTGTTTCTGTATGTGCATGCATGTGTGGAGGCCAGAGGCTGATGTCAGATGTCTCTGTCACTCTCTACCTTGTTTATGAGATTGAAGGTCTCTCACTGAACTTGGAGTGTACTGTCCAGGCTAGATGGACTGACCAGTGAGCTTCCCAGATCCATTTTTCTACCTCCCATAGTGCTGGGGTTACAAACATGGCCACAGCACCCAGCTTTTACATGTGTGCTTGGATCTGAATTCATGCTTATTCAGCAAGGACTTTGCTCCCATCATACCTGGTTTATATAGTGCTGGGAACTGAAAATCTTAGTGCATGCCAATTTATTTTGTTTTACTCTTTTAAGACATCTTTTTAGCGTGTATTTATTCATTCTCTCTCTCTCCTTCTATCTCTCCCTCCTGTCCTTCTTGCCTTTCTTCCTCCCTCCTTCTCTCCTTCCCTGTCTCTCGGTCTGTGTGTAGGTACATGTACCACAGCACCAGTGTAGAGGTCAGAAGACAACTTTGAAGAGTTGATTCTCCTCCAGTGTGTGTCCTCAGGCATCAGAGCAGGTACCTTTATCAGCCTTTTGTTTTACTCTTGTAAGAGCAGTTCAGGAAATGACACTTGGACTTGATCTTCTGCAGAGATTTTCCTGAACCCCCTTACTGTACGACTGTGCTGGTTTCTAAATGGACCTCCTTGGCTTGCTGCTGTGGCTTCTGTCACACTGTGTGCCCAGCATGAACCATTGCATTTGCTATGCAGTTCACAACCGCTCAGCATTTGCTCTCTTTATTTTTTTCTATGGGGGCTCAACGTGTGCCAACCTGGGGTCATTACTGTTATGTTATGATAACTCATATACCCGTGTGGCTGATGTATTGCGATAGATGGAGGCTCTATATCCCGTGTCGGGATGGTAGAGACACTTACACTAGGCCCATGTGGAAGGACTTTACTGTTATGGAAAGAGGGAAAAGAGATAGATGGATAGAGAGAAAGGAATAGACGGGGAGGGGGTTTAGGAACATGCCCTCTGACAAGGTGGGGAGAAAGACAAAAAAGGGGAAGGGTTGAAGGTAGGAATTCTTCTTAAATGGAGCTTGATGTCAGCACTGAGGGCAGGGCCAGACCAATGGCTACTGGCCAGATGTGGCTTCAGGGGCTAGGAGAGAATCCTAACAGGGCAGGACTATTCTGGGTACATGTGGGCCTCTCTTTGGGCAATTAGACTGAGGATGTCTCATTAGGCTGGCGGACCTTCCTCAGAGCTGTACTGTGGCTCTGGGATTTCCATCCTCTACTTCATGTCTTCTCCTGCAGCACAGCTACACCATACTTTACATTCTGGCAGGACCCACTTCTCCCTCCCAGGCATTGTTTTTAGTGCGTCTCTTATATGCATTGTTCTTTTTTTTTGAATTGGTTCTTTGAAGAACTCAGATCAATCAACCAAGTAAAATGTAGTAGTATTCTGGTAACCCCAGAACTCAGAACTCAGGGTCATGAGTTAAAGGTCAGCATGAGCTATATAATGAGATCCTGCCTCAAATAAAATAGAGTACAATCTAGTCCATGAGAGAAGACTTTGGACTCTGGACAGGATTTCATGAGTTTCATCCTGATTCTGTTCTTAATGGATATGTGACTTTGGCTGAACCCTTGAGCCTTCCGGGCCTCAGTTTCTTCTTCAGTGAAAGAGAGTAGAATGAGCTTCTGCCTCCCAGGGTTTTACTATTGTTTAAACTCTGAAGAGCTTCCTACAGAGCACGCTTGTAGTCACCATCTCTTGCTTTCTTCTCCCTGAGCCTTCCTTCCACAGACTCAGCTAAAGGCCTAATGCTGTCAGTGACTCTCCTGGGAAAATCTACAGGCAAGTGAAGGCACCCCAACAAGGGCCCAGGAACTGGATCACAGGGGCCACACAAACCCGCATGCTCACTTGTAGGAAATTGTTTTATTCTTCCTGTCTGTGGAGATCAGGAGCCTGTGGTTTGTGAAAGTATAGTGTCCCAGTGGGGTGAAGCTGGATCCCAGTTGTCCAAGTGTGGCAGAGCAAAACAGTTCAGAGGTTCTCCATCTTATATTCTTGCTGAGGCCATTTTAGTGGAATTTGCTCTCTTTGATGGAGAATCCCATGGAAAATTACCCAACTCTATTCTAGGAGCCTGAGGTCAAGATGTCCCAGCTAATTTTTCTTGGCCTCTGTTAAATTGCTTGCTTGCTCAAAACCTCCCCTTCAGCTGCCAAGTGAGATACCAGGATGTGGTTTTTGCTTTTAAAAACCCCTTGCTCTAAACACTTGGCACACCACTTGGGTCCCGAATACCTGAGTGTCATTCCAACCATCTAGAATAAAGACTTTCAGTTGGCTATAAACTGTGTCTGAGTGGCTATTTCTGGTGGGCTCTCTGGAGGGCTCCTGTGACAGACGAGCCACTTCTATGATGGAGAACTTTTCTGGGGAGAAACAGGTGTTCTGGATAAACAGGTTTCTAAAAAGCCTTCATGAAGACTTGGAGGTATAGTTCCATGGTAGAGCACACACTTGCTTACTGTGTGCAAGGACTTGAGTCCTAGTCTAGCACCAGACCCAACCAATCAAGCACCGATGATAGCCTTATGGATGCATGAGTTGGAGGGTGTGGAAAATTTTTGTCAGGTGGTAGGAGTGAGACAGATCAGAGGGACTGAGCTCTGCTGGGGACAGTGGAGCAGGGTTAGACACTGTCACTGTTCAGTACTGTTGTGGTATTGATAATATTACCAATAGGTCTTTATTATGAACATCTTTTTAATGCTTCATTTTTTTTCCTTTAAAGAAGTTGGGATATTAGAAGCTAACTTGAGAGTTGGGTATGCTAGCACATACATTTAATTCTAGCACTTGGAAGGCAAAGGCAGATGGGTCTCTGTGAGTTCAAGGCCAGCCTGAGCTATATAAAAAGACAGAAGAGGAAGGGAAGGAGGAGGCAGGGACAGAAGTAGTAGCTGCTGAGATGATTTGTCTTTATACCTGGGAGGGACTGGACTCTTCCCTGCCTGCTTCACTGCCTTGAGCAGAGGCTGCTCAGGCCCAGCAGCCTGACAACTTTAGGGAACCCTCAAAGAAGAAACACACCAATCACAGTGACTTGTTCGATCACAGCTCTGGCTTCAGAAGGTGCTGTCTCAGAGGCAAGTTTAGTTATTTATGAGAGTAAGGACAACTTAAAATCAGCTATGTCACTGAAGACACAAGCTCTCTCCAGTAACCTTTAACTGCCTGGATATCTTCGGGGAGATGTGGGCCTCGGTGAACCTCTCCCAGCACCTAACCATGTTCTATCTACAAATCCTAGAAGAGAGGCAAGGCCTGGTGAACCTCTCCCCACTGAGCCACTACTACCTATCTATAAATCCTCCTGAAGGTGTGCCCTCCTTCTCCAAATGCCTCCTCACCTCCACGATGCAAAATTAATGGGCTCAATCTTATGCAAGTCTCCTTGGGTGATCACACTAATGACAGTTCAAAGGGCAACAGCCGTATCTCATCAGAAGGACAACACTCCTCACCAACAGCCAAAGCACATGATATCTGGGAGGCTGCAATGGATGGGAATACATCTGGCATTGGTAAAACCCTTGGTCCAAATCCCAGATCTGTCAGTTACTAGCTGTGTAGCCTGGGTTTAAGTTGCTGAATTTCTATGTGCCTCAGTTTACTTGTTTATAAAGCAGGCTAGCAGCAGTTGCCCTGGTGAGGTGGGTTGGGGGGTGAAGTGAGCTGACACATGGCCCCTTTGGTTGAATTGCAGTCTGCATTCATTACTAAGAATGCATTCAGCAGTCTTTGCTCCTGCAGGGCCAGAACGAGAATAGGGGAAATAGCCTTGACTTTTCTCTGGCATTAGGTAAGAGAGCTGGAAGTGGTAGTGCTTGGTGGCGCTCGTTCCCAGCAGTGACAGCATGAATCATGCTTGATGCAAGGTCTTGGAGTCTGAGCCTGCCTGCATCAGCAAAACTGAGATAGGAATGAGGCCATAAAAAGAATCAGTGGCCTCACCTAAGTACCTGATTGCAAATATTTGGCTTCAGCGGATCCTTCTGGCGTTTCCTCCAGGGAGAAACTTGGAGGTTGCTGTCTGGGATAAATCATACCGATGGAACAGCAACCCACTACCCTTTCCAGTCACTAATAAGACCCTAAAGCTTGGCCCCCTGGGGTAGGGGAAGTCAGAAGAAAGGAAGCAGTCATTTTTTGGTTTTTTTTTTAAGTGCATGCATCCCTGTGGTTGAGCCAGCTGGAATGTGGTCAACAGCGCTGTCAGGGCCTGAGATAGCTCAGCCCTCCCTCTGTGTACCCACTGCATATTCCTAAGAGAGACAGAACATTGCTGTCTGAGCCTGCTGAGCCCCGCTTATGGCTGGCCCTCATCTCCCCCAGGAGATCTAAAGAGAACTTAATCCATATGTTTGGATTCCCTCACTCATCAAAATGCAATTTTCTAAGAGTCATTTGATCTCCAAGATGTTATGTGAGTGTCTTTTTATATTTTATATTTTCCTTTAGAAAAGAAAAGCTGATGTTGTGCCAAAAGAAAATGAACTCCAAACCCTCTGGGTCTGAGTGGGGTTCAAACATCAGGTCCCACGGAGCCAAGCAAAGGATGTTGCTTAGCATGGCCTTGAAGGTTCTGCCCAGAAGCCAGGTGAATCTAAGCAAACCTCTCTTCCCTCCCCTCTGGTAATTGAGAACTACTCAAACAGCTATTAGGAACTCCATACTTTGTAAGAGCTATGTGCCTCTGTAAATGCTCCAGACTGTTTCGGGAGGAGTGTTTTTTCTTTTTTAAGACAAGGTCTCATGTACCACAGGCTGGTTTTGAACTCACTGTATAGCTGAGGTTGACCTTGCACATTCAACATTCTGGGATTACAAGCATTTGCCACTGTACCCTGTTTGTACAGTGCTGGGGATTGAATTCAGAGCTGCCTGCACTTGGCATGCTGGGTAACCGCTCTAGTGACCACACTATATCCACACTCATGGAGCCACCATATGCAGTTACTCTTTGATTGGAGTCTTTTCTCCTTGTCCTACCCTCCCTGCTCCCCTCCCTCCCTGCTCCCCTCCCTCCCTGCTCCCCTCCCTCCCTGCTCCCCTCCCTCCCTGTTCCCCTCCCTCCCTGTTCCCCTCCTCCCTGTTCCCCTCCCTCCCTGCTCCCCTCCCTCCCTGCTCCCCTCCCTCCCTGCTCCCCTCCCTCCCTGCTCCCCTCCCTCCCTGTTCCCCTCCCTCCCTGTTCCCCCTCCTCCCTGTTCCCCTCCCTCCCTGCTCCCCTCCCTCCCTGTTCCCCTCCCTCCCTGTTCCCCCTCCTCCCTGTTCCCCTCCCTCCCTGTTCCCCCTCCTCCCTGTTCCCCTCCCTCCCTGTTCCCCTCTCTCCCTGCTCTCCTCCCTCCCTGTTCCCCTCTCCCTGCTCTCCTCCCTCCCTGTTCCCCTCTCCCTGCTCCCCTCCCTCCCTGTTCCCCTCTCTCCCTGCTCTCCTCCCTCCCTGTTCCCCTCTCCCTGCTCCCCTCCCTCCCTGCTCCCCCTCCTCCCTGCTCCCCTTCCTCCCTGCTTCCTCCTCCCTGTTTCCCCTCCTCCCTGCTCCCCTCCCTCCCTGTTCCCCCTCCTCCCTGCTCCCCTTCCTCCCTGCTTCCTCCTCCCTGTTTCCCCTCCTCCCTGTTTCCCCTCCTCCCTGTTCCCCTCTCTCCCTGCTCCCCTCCCTCCCTGTTCCCCCTCCTTCCTGCTCCCCCTCCTCCCTGTTCTCCTTCCTCCCTGCTCCCCTCCCTCCCTGCTCCCCCTCCTCCCTGTTCCCCTTCCTCCCTGCTCCCCTCCCTCCCTGCTCCCCCTCCTCCCTGCTCCCCTTCCTCCCTGCTTCCTCCTCCCTGTTTCCCCTCCTCCCTGCTCCCCTCCCTCCCTGTTCCCCTCTCCCTGCTCCCCTTCCTCCCTGCTCTCCTTCCTCCCTGCTCCCCTCCCTCCCTGCTCCCCTTCCTCCCTGCTTCCTCCTCCCTGTTTCCCCTCCTCCCTGCTCCCCCTCCTCCCTGTTCCCCCTCCTTCCTGCTCCCCCTCCTCCCTGTTCTCCTTCCTCCCTGCTCCCCTCCCTCCCTGCTCCCCCTCCTCCCTGCTCCCCTCCCTCCCTGCTCCCCTTCCTCCCTGCTTCCTCCTCCCTGTTTCCCCTCCTCCCTGCTCCCCTCCCTCCCTGTTCCCCTCTCCCTGCTCCCCTTCCTCCCTGCTCCCCTCCCTCCCTGCTCCCCTTCCTCCCTGCTTCCTCCTCCCTGTTTCCCCTCCTCCCTGCTCCCCTCCCTCCCTGTTCCCCTCTCCCTGCTCCCCTTCCTCCCTGCTCTCCTTCCTCCCTGCTCCCCTCCCTCCCTGCTCCCCTTCCTCCCTGCTTCCTCCTCCCTGTTTCCCCTCCTCCCTGCTCCCCCTCCTCCCTGTTCCCCCTCCTTCCTGCTCCCCCTCCTCCCTGTTCTCCTTCCTCCCTGCTCCCCTCCCTCCCTGCTCCCCCTCCTCCCTGTTCCCCTTCCTCCCTGCTCCCCTCCCTCCCTGCTCCCCTCCCTCCCTGTTCCCCTCTCCCTGCTCCCCTTCCTCCCTGCTCCCCTCCCTCCCTGCTCCCCTTCCTCCCTGCTTCCTCCTCCCTGTTTCCCCTCCTCCCTGCTCCCCTCCCTCCCTGTTCCCCTCTCCCTGCTCCCCTTCCTCCCTGCTCCCCTCCCTCCCTGCTCCCCTTCCTCCCTGCTTCCTCCTCCCTGTTTCCCCTCCTCCCTGCTCCCCCTCCTCCCTGTTCCCCCTCCTTCCTGCTCCCCCTCCTCCCTGTTCTCCTTCCTCCCTGCTCCCCTCCCTCCCTGCTCCCCCTCCTCCCTGTTCCCCTTCCTCCCTGCTCCCCTCCCTCCCTGCTCCCCTTCCTCCCTGCTTCCTCCTCCCTGTTTCCCTTCCTCCCTGCTCCCCTCCCTCCCTGTTCCCCTCTCCCTGCTCCCCTTCCTCCCTGCTCTCCTTCCTCCCTGCTTCCTCCTCCCTGTTTCCCCTCCTCCCTGTTTCCCCTCCTCCATGTTCCCCTCTCTCCCTGCTCTCCTCCCTCCCTGTTCCCCTCTCCCTGCTCCCCTTCCTCCCTGCTCTCCTTCCTCCCTGCTCTCCTTCCTCCCTGTTCCCCTCCCTCTCTGCTCCCCTCCCTCCCTGTTCTCCCTCCTTCCTGCTCCCCCTCCTCCCTGTTCTCCTTCCTCCCTGCTCCCCTCCCTCCCTGCTCCCCCTCCTCCCTGTTCCCCCTCCTTCCTGCTCCCCCTCCTCCCTGTTCTCCTTCCTCCCTGCTCCCCTCCCTCCCTGCTCCCCCTCCTCCCTGTTCCCCTTCCTCCCTGCTCCCCTCCCTCCCTGCTCCTCCTCCTCCCTGCTCCCCTTCCTCCCTGCTTCCTCCTCCCTGTTTCCCCTCCTCCCTGCTCCCCTCCCTTCCTGTTCCCCTCTCCCTGCTCCCCTTCCTCCCTGCTCTCCTTCCTCCCTGCTCTCCTTCCTCCCTGCTCCCCTCCCTCCCTGCTCCTCCTCCTCCCTGCTCCCCTTCCTCCCTGCTTCCTCCTCCCTGCTCCCCTCCCTTCCTGTTCCCCTCTCCCTGCTCCCCTTCCTCCCTGCTCTCCTTCCTCCCTGCTCTCCTTCCTCCCTGTTCCCCCTCCTCCCTGTTCCCCCTCCTCTCTGTTCCCCTTCCTCCCTGCTCCCCTTCCTCCCTGCTCCCCTCCCTCCCTGCTCCCCTTCTTCCCACCTCTACTCACTTCCTTCTTACCTCCCATCTTTCTTTCACCAAACAGCACTTATCATACACATTGATGTGCTACTGGGGAGACCCACCAGAGAGAGAAGACTACACCATCCCTGCCCCGTCACTCCACCTGCTCACTCTCTAGAGACACTCAGAAATGAGCATTCTGGATGTCTCTGATGCTGGTGGCCCACACCATGGAGAAGTGGGTCTAGGTACGGTTTGGCAGGTGAGGATGTAGGGCCAGCAGAGGCCCTCTTTTCTCTAGTGAGAAAGCAGAAGTGTGAGAAAGGTGAATTTGACTGAGCTCCCAAGGAAGGGCCAGGAGCTCAGGACTTTCTTGATCCTAAAGCTGATCCCTAAATTCTGCCTTCAACCCACTGTGTCCCTTGAGTCCCACCAGGGTCACACCCAGTACATGGCATGGTGGCAAGTCTCACTACTTTTTAGACTTTTTGGATTGATGGCATAATCTCTCAAAGATTAAATATACAATGTAGTTTCTAGTATCTCTCTGTCTCTTCTCCCCTCTCCTCCTTTTTCCCTTCTCTCTCCTCTCTCTCCCTCCCCCACTCTCCCCTCCCACCCTCTTTCCTCTCTTCCTCCCTTCCTCCTCTCTCTCCCCTTCTCTCCCCCTTTCCTTTTTCCTCTTCTCCCCCCCCCCTCCCTCTCTACCTCTCTTCCCTCCCCACCTCTTTCTAATACTGGGGATTAAACTTCGAATCTCATGCAGTATTCTACCACTGAGCTACATCCCCAGCCTTAATTTTTCATTTAATTAATCCTTAAAATTTACTTAGCTGGGCAGAGGTGGCACACACCTTTAATCCTAGCACTTGGGAGGCAGAGGCAGAATCTCTGCTAGTTCAAGGCCAGCCTGGTCTACAAATCCAGTCCTAGGACAGCCAGAGCTGCTACATAAAGTAACTGTGCCTCAAAAAAAACCATTGTGTGTGTGTTGTGTGTGTATGTGTGTTATATAATGTATTTGTCTTTCATAATTTCTTGTGTATATGATGTATTTTTGTTATCTTTATCCCTGTTACCTTTCTTCTCCTGCCCCCCCCCCCACTTCCACGGAACCTTCTTCTTCCCCACAAGTTCAGCCCTGTTTTATTAATTTCTTTTTCTTTTTCTTTTTTCTTTTTTTTTTTTACTTTTGATTTTGAAATAAGGTCTTGTTAAATGACCCAGCCTAGTGTTGGACTTGTTCTGTGGCTAAGGTAGGCATTGAAATGGAAAGTTTCTTGTCTCTGCCTTCTTGAGGGCTGAGACCATGAAACTGCGCTACCATGGCCTGCCTGCACTGTCTCGGAGTGGGGGACTGGTGGATTAGGGGGGTGTCTATGGCAAGCACCTGCTCATCATTCCCGAGCACCTGGGCACAATCCCAAGAACCATATAAACAAAACAAACACAAGCAGCCATGTGACTGCTGTCTTTTTCTTTCCCAATTTCATCTTATTTTCAACGATAAGCTTGTCTCTACTCTGTGTAGAACATGAACTTACTGAATTCTGTGGATTAATGAATAAATGCTTCAACTTTTGCTCAATGGTAAAGAACTATAGAACATACTCATCCATCATTCCTGAGTGCCTCATGGAGGACTCTTAGAGATGAACACCAATAAAGGCAACCTCAGACAGTTTCCTGTCTGGTTAGGGGTGACTGATGCAGGTTAAATTAGGGTTAGGGTAGACTAAGAGAGATTAATGTGGAAGTAAGTACTGTCACTGTGAGCCCATGTATGACACTGGGGAGGTGTGACCTTAGTAGAGATGGCCTCTAGAAGGCCACATTCAAGCTCAGATGTAACAAGAGAATGGAATGCTGAAGATAATAAAGGCATGTCTTCCACCTTTGGGAACCCCTGAGAGATTAGTTGGGGAGGGGTGGTATGGAGAGCATGGGAACTCCTTCAAACAAGCTTCTGGCTGCAGAAGCCCTATGTCCTTCAGCCTGAAGAGTTTCCTTTTAGGACACTTCATTGAGCTCACCCTGGATACTTGACTTTATGAAAGTAGAAAAGAATTTAAGTTTGAGATAATATGGGGCAGAGTTGGCGTTCATTAAATGGCATTTTCAAAGAGATTTAAGAACCAGACTAATAAATAGAGGGTTACTGGGTGTCTGAGTTGTGGCAGAGAGATCCCCTAGATATGGGCCTGAGCTTCTCGAAGGAGAGTGATTACTGTCTTCATAATACCCACAAATGTTGCTTTTGAGGTTTCTGAAGTCTCACCTCAAAACCTAAATGAGATCATAGGATGGTTCTTGGGGTGCTGAGCAGGACCACAGCCGATAAGGTAATTTCTAGGTCTTGGGCTGCAGGGCTAAGGAGGGCAGTGTTGGGCAATTGTGGGCTGCAGTGACTATTGGGAAGCCACCACTGCATCAGCTCCTGCCTTCAGGTTCTTGCCCAGTTTCGGTTCCTGACTTGGCTTCCCTCAGTGGACTGTGACTCAGATTATGAAGCCAAATAAACCCTTTCCTTCTCAAGTTTCATCATGGCAATAGTAAATAAGACAGAGAGGGGTTTTTGTTTTTAAAAAAAATTTTTTACTGCTTGAGAGATTTTTCAGAAAAATAGGATCAGGCCACCCCTAAAGGTCAAATAAGGTTACCCCCTAAGCACAGTTCATTGCTGTTTTAACGTGTTCTATCTAAAAGGACTATTGTGTCAGCAACCTTCAGAGCTAATGTTCCTGGGCTGGCATTCCTGCTCTCTGCTGGTCAAAGACTCTAGCAGACTCCAGAGTGAGGGGCTCCTCTTCTCCCCTGTCCTCCTGTCCTGCCTCAGTGTACATTGAAGTGACAGAGTTCTGCTTTGATACTGGATCTGACCTACTCAGAATGTGTGGCCCAAGACTGTGCAGCCCCTGTGCTGATGGGTGATGCTGAGGTTGGCACCAGAGTCAGCTGAGTGGCGTCAAGACAGAGAGGGAAGCTGAATGTCATGATGACATCCTTTGGGCCTCGGTCAGTTGATACCTGGAGCCAAGCTTTCTTTGGAACGTGGCCTAACAGATTGCTTCTTGACTTTTAGCCAACCAAACCCAGATTTTCTGTGGCTTATCCCAACAGAGTCCCCACAAAGTCATGTTCCAGAGCACTGAGAGACACCATGGTTCCTGACCGACCTTTTCTTTCTCCCCAAGACACTTTAAAGGCAGGACACAGTAGGAATTTCCAGGTATGATGATGGAGATTGTGACCAAAGTGGGTGGCCCTGACTTTATTTTTTTGGGTGCTATTCTTGCCAATGTCAACTACTTAGTATCAGTCAGTGGAGAGTTCCCGAAGTGGTGTAGTTCAGTGGAAAGAATTTTGTTATTTTAGCACACATTTTCATTGTGGGTGGTGAGGACATTTTATGGTTTTGTTTTGACAAATCAAAAGTAATGATTTAAGTCATCTAAGTCATCACTAAATTAGGCTATAGATGTGCATTCACTACCTAACACAGTTTCAGTTAACAAAGACCCAAACATACAGGCCTCAGTGTATCACACAACCTCAGTGTGCCACACAGCCTCAATGGACCACACAGCCTCAGTGTGCCACACAGCCTCAGTGGACCACATAGCCTCAGTGTACTATACAGTCTCAGTGTGCCACGCAGCCTCAGTGTGCTACACAGCCTCAGTACATCACACAGATTCAGTGTACCATACAGCCTCAGTATACTATACAGTTTCCATGTACTATACACCTCAGTGTACTATACAGCCTCAGTGTACCATACAGCCTCTATGTGTAGTAAGCTGTATCATCCTGTAATGGAATGTTCAACCTGTATGATGCTTGCACAATAGCAAAATTACCTAACAGTTCTCTTTATTGTTAGGGGGTACATGACTGTTTTGGGTCTCAAGGGACCCTAGAAGCTTACTACTTATCTGTACTCTGCTTCTTCTACATAAAATAAAGGCCAACAAAGTGTACACCTCCCATTGGTTAGAACTAGCTTGGCTTGTAAGATCTCATGGAAATTTGCACTCAAGATTCTCTAAAATGTATGTCTGTGCCTAGTGGTGACTTTCAGTTGGTAGAGTACTTGCTTAGCATGCACAAAGCCCTGTTTTCAAGCTCTGAGACCACATAAACCATGAGCGATGGCACAAATCTGTAATCTTCACACTTGAGAGGTGGAGGCAGGAAGATCAGAAGTCCATGAACATCTTTGGCTACCTAGGAATCTCAAAGCCAGCCTGTGCTACATGAGATTTTGTCTTGAAAGAAACAAGACAATTTGAAATCTCTTATCTGAATTGCTCTGGTGAAATAAATAAATAAACAAACAAATAAGCAGTCTTATTCTAGAGAATCCAAGTTATGTTTCTTTATGAAATGATGTACTTCCAATGTATAAGTGGTTCAGTCTCTCTCCCTGGGCCTCTGTTTCCTTATTTGTAAACATGGAGATTATAATAATAGAAGCTTCCGCAAAAGGAGGTTTCAAAGATGACTGAGGAAATTCCAAAGCCCTAAGCGCTTGCAGACTTAGTTCTTGCCTGGCTCTGGAAGGTTGGCAGTAGTGAGCCACAGCCCTGGCTTTAATGGCCTTTGGTTAGCCACAGAAGCATGGGAACAGAGTAGAAACTGGTTCCCTCTTCTGGGGTCACCATGAGCTGCCTATATCTTGTCAATGAATGTTCCAGCTCTTGTGGTACAGTCTTTCTAAAAGTCTAGGTGATGGCTCTCAGCTAGGGTTGACAGCCAGCATGGATCCAGCCAAGGAGCTGTGCCTGTCTGTTTGCCCTCATCATCCCCCTTCCATACCTTCCCACGCTCCCCTGCAAGCCTCCAGCTTGAGCTATCCTCTGTTGCTGCTGAGTTACTTCTAGTACATGCCCAGCCACTCTCACCCCTCCGACAGCTGCCTTTGTGACACAGTCATCTCCCTAGCAGAGATCAGATGTATGATGGATGTCTCATTCACTCCTAAGTCCTTCTTAGTGGTTTTATCCTTGAGTGAAGAGAGGCACTTTTTTTTCCCTAGAATTTTAAAAAGATTTATTTTAAGTTTCTGTGCATGTGCACATAAGTGCCATGCATGCAAAGGTTAGGGTTTAACCTCTGGATGACTTCCTGTGGCCTTTCCAAGATTCTTTCTCTCTGCTCTTTTCTGTCCCAGTTCACCTTCCCTCTTTCTCTGCTCCAGCCCAGCAGATCCATGGCAGCCCCACTTCAGCATGTCTCCAGTGCTGTGGTCCCTCCCCCGTCTTTCCCTCCCATGCAAGGTCTTTGCTCCCCAGGGTGGTTAATTTTTGAGCCATCACCACCTGACCTAGTGCCTGGCACTTTTGGTATGTGAGTGTGTCCACTTCTGTGTAGGTGCCTGCAGAGGTAAAGGGTGACAGATCTCCTGGCACTGGAATTCCAGGTGGCTGTGAACCACTTAATGAGAAGGCTGGGAGCTGAACTTAAGTCCTTTGCAAGAACAGTACATAATCTTTAACCACTGAGACATCAATCCAGCTTCCTGAAGAGTGGCTTTGATGAGTGATGTCACTTGCAACCACACATCCACCAGCTGCCAGGACTGGTGGATCATGGATGCAGCTTCCAGCCCTGCCACTGTGTTTGCCTTTAATGTTCTAATCTCCCTGTATCAGAATCTCAGAGTGACAGACCCAAATCCAGGCAGGCTCCTGAGGCCAATCTATCTTGAGCTAACACAAGAGTTTATCATTTCCAATCGCACCCTTGAGTTTCTGTCTTCCTCTCAAGTTCATGTGTTGAAACCTGAACCCCAATGTGCTGGGGCCTGGAGACAGGGCCTTTGAGAAGTAGTTAAGATTAGACAAGATTAGACATCTGTTTCCCATGATGGAATTAATAACTTTATAAGAACAAGGGAAAAAAGGGGATCTGGTAAGACATACTTATAATCCTAGCGCTTAGAAGGTAGAGGCAAGAGGATCAGGAGTCCAAGGTCAGCTTCAGAAACATAAGGCCCTTGTTTCAAAATGAATGAAAGAGAAAGAGAGGAAGGAGGGAAGGAGGGAAGGAGGGAGAGAAGGAAAGAGAGAGGGAGGGAAGGAGGGAGGGAAGGAAGGCAGGCAGTGAAAAAGAAAAGGCTTAGAGTTCAAACGGGTAGGCAAATGTGAAAGAGAACGAAGGAGAGGATTGTGAGTTCAAAGCTAACCTGGGTCACATCTCAGGGCTCAGGCTGTAGCTCAGCTGCAGGACTTGTCTGCCCCACATACAGCCCTAGATTTCATCCCCAGCATCATGTACAGCAGGTATTTCATGCCAGCAATCCTAGTGCTTAGGAAGTAGAAGGGGTCCAGTTCATCTTTAACTACGTAGTGAATGCAAGACTGAAGAGGAAACACCGTGTGAGGACAGCTGACATCACTATCCCAGAAGAGAGCTCTACCCAGGGAAAACAGGCTGGCATCTTGATCTTGGGTGTCCAGAGCTTCGAGACATAAGTGTCTGCTATTTTTGTTACTTGGTTTGTGAAAGCTGTGACAGCTACCATGGTGACGAAGACAATAGAAATATCTTCTGTGTGTGAGGGCAGTGGAGATTCTCTCCATCAGCTCTGTGGACCAAATGCTGGATTGAGCCATTCACAAGAATAACCTCATCCATTCAAGATTCCTGGGATGTCCAATATCAAGATGCCAGCCAATTTGGCTTCCGGGCAAGAGCTCTTGTTCTGGTTTGCTGATGACCAGCTTCTCACCATATTCTCCCGTGGTGAACCAAAAGACAAGGAAAGAAAGCCAGAAAGTTCTTTAAAAGTGCTGCCTTGATAATTCTTCCTTGTATCCACTTTCTTAGAAACCCTGCACAGCAACTTTGCTTTATACCTCATTGGCCAGAGACTGCAGTTGTGGCCAGCCCTAGTCACAGAGGAGGCTCCTCCAGACCATCTGTTCCTCAGGCTCCCTGGAGCCATTGATACTGCCTGACTTGAAAAAGAAAGAAACAGTGACTATTAGGTGGAGGTCTTGTCCACGCTGCTGCTTTTTGTCATTTTTACCAGTGAGGAAACCCATTGAGAGTCAGGGGCTCAGGCATCTTGCCCAAGATGATGTCAATGTTAAAGACTGGGCCCGTGCTTGGGTCAGGTTTGTTGAGTCTGGCATGCATATTCCTGGCTGGTTTGCTGAGAAGAAAGGCAGAACCAAGGGAAACAGGAACACATTGGACACTGAACTATCCTAGATACTGTCCTCCTTACCCTGTTGAGTGAGTGTGGTGCAAAGTGAGCTACCTCCAGGCCTTGGCAGAGTCTCAGGAACTGGCCTTGAGTGAGCAACGTGAGTCAGTGTAGGTGAATCGGTGTACTTGGGCGTGACTATTCATCTTGGAAAGGAACCAAGGGATGCTTTCCAGACAGTTTCTACCCTCAGCTGACAGACTGTTGAAGCCCATCTTTAGACATAGTGTTTCCCTGAGATAAGTACACATAACCATCCACAGGTCCTCAAAATAGCTTCTGTGGCCCCCATGAGAATCTCATTTGTTTTTTTCTAGTAAATTTTCTGAATACCTTTTTTATTCAGTAGGGCATGCCTGTAATCCTAGCACATAGGAGGCAGAGGCAGGTGGACCCTAAATTCAAGGACAACTCGGGCTACATGGTAAGGCCAGGTGTCATAGGTGCTGCCCATTCCCCCCACCAAAATGAAAGTCTTTCTCCCTTCTCTCCTGATTGGCCTTCAAAGGCTCTGAGTAATTATGCTAATATTGGAGTGTCTCTAACGTGGCCTCAACTGAGAGATGAATCTTGTTCAAAAGCAAAATCAAGCTCTAATTCTCTATCTCCTTGACATTTTCCCTTTCAAGCCCGTGGAGGCTGTTCTGAGAATAGAGGGCTGGGGAATGTGTCACAGACCTGCACTTCACGCCTGGGTGGAGTGTTTCAGCATGCTGGCTTTCAATTAGAAGTAAATGCTAGGAGACAGGGCTGCAGAGAGCTCTGCACTGGGAAAGATCAACCCGGGCCTTGGGGCTGTGATACTTCCTCCACAACTCTGAGCTTTCCATATTTTGCTTTATGTCTCCTGAGTGGTTCTAATGTACCAGGGTTGACCTTTAAGAACTCCCCACCTGGTTATGCAGGATGCCCTGTCACTCCGGGCTTTGAAGAGGTCACCAGCCTGGAGCCACCTGTATGGGTCAGGGAAATGTCTTCTCTCCACATACAGGGGATTCTGAGCTGAATTCTCTAGGGGAACATTAGATCCACTGAGACCCAAGTACTGGAATCTGATTTTCCACTCTCTGTGATTATGGCTCCATTTGGAAGAAGAGCATGTGGGTTTGCCTCTCCTCTGACTAGCATGATCTGAGGCACAGGTGGAGGATAGTGAACTGAAGAACAGCTGTCCAGTATTAAAGCATCTACGAGGCCACACTGCCTGGACTTTGTGATTATGGAGAGAGGCTGGAGCCATATTATCTTGGGCTATTTTAAGTCTGTCTGAAAGTCATTCATTGGCCACCCTTGTGCCTGACTTAACAGCCGTGACCATCAAAGTCTTTTGTAGCAGACTTTCTTTTAAGCCACCAACCAGCTCCCAAATCATGACACAGGGACTTCTTATTAGTTATGAAGGCTCGGCCTAGCTTAGACTAATTTCTGACGATCTCTTTTCACTTAAATTAACCTGATCTCTTTATCTACCTCTTGCCTCGGGACTTTTTACCTTTTTTCTTTCTGTATATCTTACTTTTCTGCTGTCTCCATGTTTGGCTGTCTGATATCTCCCGTCTCTTCTCTCTTCTCCCACTGTTTTTTCCTCTGCCCCTAGATTCCTCCCCCTATTTATTCTCTGTACCCATCAGCCCCGCCTATCCCTCTCCTGCCTAGCTATTGGCTGTTCAGCTCTTTATTAGACCAATCAGGTGCCTTAGGCAGGCAGGCGAAACAAAAGTAACACATCTTTACCTAGCTAAATATTCACAACAACCTTTAAAATACATTCTTAGCAGACTCCTAGAATCTATTCATCCAAATGTGAAGGATGTCACCAGATAGCCTTTGAAACCTGTGGCATAGCTGCATTCATCTGCTATAACCTACCTATGGTCCCATCCATGCATTCTACAAGTGTCTTGATTTATTTTTAACTTCCATTTTCTCTAGCTAAAATAATTTTACACAACCATTTCCACCGTGGAATGTGTCCTTTGGAACAACCTGAATCTGTGTTCCTAGGCATGGTCATTTAAAGATAAGCAGTCACTTTTCCCTCCAAGGTGACAACTGTGTTTTTTTTGAACCATTGGGATTATGCATGTTCTGAGGGTGTCACTTCTTCCCATCTTGACACCTGAAGGGATGTTCATGGTGTTACATGGATTCTTCTCCTGGAGAAGTATCTCACTGAATTGTTTCTGCATAATGTGAACTTAAGTTGGAGGAAGCTCTGCCCCTGCTACACATTCTCCTGTACTGCTTGGCTGCTTCTATGACTGTGCAGAGTCTCCAGAGAACTATGGATTGGCAGCCAGGCTGTGTCCACTTATCTTTAGCCTCTGTAATGACCATCCATCCTCCTCTGTGTTGGACCTAACATCCAATTGACTACCTTGAAGATCCTTTGGGGAATGGGCATATAGACCTTGCCGTAGTTTGAATGAGACAGTTCCCATAGGCTCATATATCTGAATGTCCAGTCCCCAGCTGATGGAACTACTTGCAAAGGATTCGGAGGTGTGGCCTTGTTGGGAGGAAGTGTGTTACTGGGGTCGAGCTTGGAGGTTTTATAAGCTCACATCATTCCAGTTAGCTGTCTTTGCCTAGTGCTTGTGGATCAGATGTGAGCTCTCACCTACTGTTCTAGAGACAGGCCTGCTGCCATGCATGCTCCCTGCCATGATGACCATGAACTGGAACAGTGAGCCCCAAATTAAATGCTTTTTATAAGTTGTTTGGTCATGACGCTTTGTCACAACAGTAGAAAGGTGACTAAGACAGACCCTGTACTTTCCACTAACCCAAAGGTCCTGAGTGACAGAAGGATGATGGCTGGGGCTCAGAGTCCAAAGTCCCCTGTCTTCATGTGAGCACCAGCTATTTCTACTAATGCATTTGAAAAACCACTTTGATTCTTTACCAGCTTTATTCCATCACTATAAAAACTTCCCGAAACAGTATTTGGAAGAGCCTACATCTGTGTTCCCTGGCCATGGTCACTCACATTGGGCTCCAGAATGAACCATGTCTGACAGCATTTGAGGTGAGAGCTGGGGGGTGGGGGAGGGGTTGTTATTTGCAATGATAATAACAATCCACTGTGAATTTGGTGACCTGAGATCCCACCTTGGTGGTGAGCAGTTCAGGCAGCCTCGGCTGTGCACTATTTCTGGTGTGGCTAATGTCTGATGGGCTCAGTCACATGCTTGCTTGATCTAAGATGACCTCAGCTCAGATGGCAGAAACTATGTGGGCTCTTTTCATTCTACACGCCAGCTCACACAGGAGTGGCTACTTCCAGAAGTCAGAAGGGAAGAGCCTAGTTTTGAGACCTAAACTCAAAATTTGCTTATAGTCACTTTCTCTGTCTTCTGACATCAAAGTTAACCTTGCTCCTATGTATGGAGGAGGATTTGACTCATGGTGGGATGAGCTGGAGTAGGCACCAGCTACTTTCACAATTGATGACACAGAGCCATTTTCCAAATCTGCTTAGGGTGTCCTTAGAGGAGGAGCCTCTTGAGCTACTGGAGCATCACAGTGTGCATATCCCTCTCCACGTCCAACCAAAAGTGTTACTTTTTCTGCTTTTGAGACAAGGTTCACTTCATAGTGCAAACATAGCTGGCCTTAAATTCAAGACCCTCTTGTCTTAGTGTACCAGTGTTGAGATTTTGAATAATATGTTTCAACTTCCTGATCTGGAGAAGGAAATGAAAGGCAGCTGGCCATGGTTTAGACTTGACAAGCAGGTTTAGGGGTTTCTGTATTCTTTTTTTCAATTATTATTTTAGAAGTGTGTGTGTGTGTGTGTGTGTGAGAGAGAGAGAGAGAGAGAGAGAGAGAGAGAGAGAGAGAGAGAGAGAGAGAGAGAGAGAGAGAGAGAGAGTATTGTGTGTGCAGACCAGAAGGGCATCAGATCCCTTAGAATTAGAATTAACAGGCCACTGTGAGCCACCCAATGTTGGGTGCTGGGAATTGAACTCTAATCCTCTAGAAGAGCAGCCAGTTCTCTTAACCCAAGGCTATCTCTCCAGTTCCTAAAGCTCTGTATTCTAATTAAGAACCCAGTTTCCAGTTGTAAGGTATTCTGCTTTGAGGTTTTCCTAGGAAGGCATAAAACAAAGCAAAGTATAACTGCCCAATGCCCAGCCTGCAGAGAGTAAAATTCTCACCATTGGTGATTCATTCCTTTGGCTAAATACATTATAGTGCTCCTGATGATTGACACTTAGTGTGAAATGGCTCACTGGATCCTTCTGGGTGTATCAAGTTGATTCCTAGGCACAGGAAAGTGTGGGTTTTGTGGAACTCTTTGGAGGTAGGAGAAGGATAATGTGTGGGGAAGAGGAGCGTGGACAGGCGTGGGCTGTTCATGGCCAGGAGGAGGGAAGGAGTGATCAGGATTGGTCTGAATAAAAGGGAGGGTCCAGCTTACTGGGTGGTGAGAGCTAAAGCTGAGCCTTGTGACCTGCAAGAGGGAGTGGAGGGCACAACACCAGGTGCTTTCTGGCTTCCCCAATTATGCTGCTTACACACACACACACACATACACCCTGCCCACTGCAGAAATATTCATAGTACCAGTGACCTCTGCATCCCTCAGTCTTGGGGAGTGGGAATTTCTCCAAACTCCCCTGAACAGTGGTTGTTCAGTGCCTTGGGAGAAGTTTGTGGTAGAGGAAAGATGAGAAGAACCAGGATGTCAGCGTGGACTCTGAAATATGTCACTTATGACACTGAGGAAACCTGGAGGCCGGTATGCACTTTGATATACTAACAGGTACCTTAGACAGCCATATGTCCCTTCGGCTAGAGATAAAGGAAATGGCTCCTTTTGGCAAAGGGGATCCAGTTTCACAAGCTCCTAGGAATGTTGGATTTTGTATAACGACCAGAATTTGAGGAAATGGAGTTTTCTTTGGACCTGACAGCCCTGTCCAGCAAGGTCTGCCACACTTTTCCAAAGGAGAGTACTACTCAGTCAGGAGGCTTTGGTGGATAGGCGGAGCTTCTCCCAAGCTGCAGGCCTGTTGAGAGAGACACAACTGCATATCAACAGGACAAGTGTTGGGAGACAGTCTTCATCTGGTGACCTGCAGAGTGACTTGAGGGAAAACACCTTGTTTTCTCAGGTAACAGAAGGTAGGAATTTGGCTCCGAATCAACTATCTACACAGAATGTCCCACAGTCCCTTTAAAATGGTACACATCTACAATGGGAGGCTGAGGCAGGAGGGTAGTAAATCCAGGGTCATCCTTGGCTACACAGAGAGTCCAGTGTCAGCCTGGGCAACATGAGAACCTGACTCCCCCCCCCCCCAAAAAAAAGTTATTTTTGTACCAAGGATAAACCAGTCAGCCATGGAGCCTTTATTAAAGGGCTTTTATATTTTCTGGAGGATTTATGTTAGAGTTCTTTTATCCAGCTTGTGTAATACCCAGGCCACGTTTTGCTTCTGATAAGTGTTGTAGCGTGTCTAGCACTTTTATTAAACAGCTTGTGTGCACCATAAAATAAAACGTGGGGGAAGTGAAGACTTTGCTTGCCCTGAAAACTAGCTTGTGGATAATTCTCCTTGGTGGCCTGTGTCTGTCCATTCACCTGTTTGTCAGTGTTCTGTGAATCTATTTCTGATATGGTGCTCATGGCTTCTGTTGAGATCAGAACCAGGAACTCATTATGAAATCTCTTCTTAGAATATGGGTGTGTCTTTATAGTAGCCAGAGAAAATCCCTTTGGGATGAGTGCCAATTGTAGAGTCGTGGCTGGTAACTCACCCTCCTGAGCTACTGTGGCTGTGACTGTAGCCTGTCTTGTGTCTTTACTTACTCATGCAGGGCTGTGTCACCTCCTAAATGAGCTGTTTGCTTGCCTGCCTTCCCCATACCTCTGCCTCCGATCCCTCCCCCTTTCAATTCCTCGAATCCCAGCCCTTTTTCTTCCATTCATCCCTCCTTCCCTTCCTCCCCCTCCCCCAGCCCCTTCCCATGAAGCCCACAGTAGGATGGGCTCCAGCCTTACTGTCTAATGCAGCATCGGGTCACCTGCCTTCAGGGTCAGTTTCTTTCTTTTGGTATTGAAAAAGAGGGCTGGAGAGATGGCTCAGTGGCTAAGAGCATTGACTGTTCTTCCAGAGGATCTGAGTTCAGTTCCCAGAACCCACATGGCAGTTCTCAACTGTCTGTAACTCCTGTTCCAGGGGATCCAACACCCTCACAAAGGCATGCTGATGTGCATACGATACAAATAAATAAATTATAAAAGAAAAAGGACTCAGTGTTAGGCAAGAAGGGGACATTCCTCAGGAAGCTGTTGTGGTCAAGGGTAGAATGTACTGTCTTCATCTAAGGTATGGAGCAGAGGAGAGCATAGCCAGGCTTCTGGTGGCCAAAGATTAATGGCCGTGCAGGTGTTATGAGGTAAGAGATATGGGTGAAACAGGATGGGCTCAGCCCTGGGAGGGTGTTTGTAGAAGGTCATGGTCATGTGGAATGGACTGGGGAAAAGCTGAAAGGCGCAGTGGATAGGCTCGGGGTATTGATGGCCACAGGCCTCACTACCAGCTGTTTATATTCTCTGTAGCAACGTCACTGCTGGGCTACAGAGCCTGACCATCTGCCAAATGCTATTTGCTATGGCTCAGACAAAGTACCATGACTGGGTCACAATGTGACTCCTAAGGCTCATCATTGGAACAGTGGATCTGCTGACAGCGCCTGCCTTGTGGAAGCTGGGGGCTGTGTTATAAGGAAGCTGAGCTTTTGGAGAAGAGTACGCATTGACTTTTAGCTATTAGTTTCCATTAGGGTCCCACACAGAACTCACCTGATGTCCAAGAGAGGTTGTCTAGAGCACAAGAGTGAGGCCAGAAGCATAGGGAATAGCTTAGCAACCACGACTCTCCTTGACAATGTACCCAGCAACTGTTAGCAGCCCAAGATGCCTACCTGCTTTAAATGATGGGGATAGTTACTCTCCGTAGCAGTCCTGTAATAGAGCCCACTTCTACCCAAACATACCCTGGAATATAATCCAGAAACAGAGGGCAAGGGGTTTTATGTACATATAAAATAAGGCAAAACTGCATCTTCAAATAAACTTTCAGGGAGAATTCATTCCCTATTTATCATCTTATGCATGATTGGGCATGCCTGTGATTAAAATCAGATATATTATAGGAAGGGACATGTCCAGTAGAGGAATGAATGTATGACCTAATTTGCCAGTCAAAATAGAGAACCACTCAGACTCTGCCCCTTAGTAACCAACTCCTTCCTCTCTTGAACCCTACAAAAGGTTCAAGAAAGATGTGCCCACTGTAATCAGGACCCCTGAGTGCACTAACCCATGTGGTCCACTGTCAATCTGTTTCCCTAAATAAAGTTTCTGTGCTGCTGTTCCACATCTGTGTGGCTTTTACTTCATTCTGAATAAAATACCAAGAACCAGGAAACACTGATTCCAGACGGTGAACCCACTGCCAACCACCAGTAAAAATAGCTCAAAGTGGGTGCAAGGTGGGGGAGGTAAATCTCTGTTGCCATGTCCTTATCATAGGTCTGTGAGCCAAGCCATACATGCTTCAACCACAGGAAGGCTTCCCCAGGCTTGGCCACTGTTAGCTACTTCTATATTGCTGTGCTAAGGCACCATGACTAAGGCAACTTATAGAAAAAAAAAAATTGCATTTGGAACTTAAAGTTTTCAGAGTCCATGACAATCATGGAGAGGGGTGAGACAGCAGGTAGCCATGGTGTTGGAGCAGTAACAAAGAGCTCATATCTTGATCCACATACATAAGACAAAGAGGAAACTCACTGGGAATGCCATGGGCTTTTGAAGTGAAACACCTCCTTCAACAAGGCACCCCTCCTAATCCTTCCTAAACAGTTCCATCAACTATAGATCAAATATATGAACCTGTGGATGGCATTCTCATTCAAATCACCACATTGTGATGGCTAGTGACACAGACTCTGACACATTGGAAAGACCTAGGTAAACATGGCAGTATTGTGCCCCAGGTCATTCGTAGCCACAGAGGATCCCTGGGTGTAAAGCAAAGACCATGAGGTGGAAGGCTGGTATGTAAAGTCTTGTGCATATGCTGCAGGAGTCAAGCAGATGACTGGCCCTAAGACACAGGAGGCATGGTACAATCTGACAAGCACCTATGTACACTAAGCAAGGGATGCTGGGTATTCTCAGGACAGGCTTTCAGCAAAGTCTTGGGGTCAGAAAAGTGTGGCTGGAAAGGCAAATTCAGGTGGAGGGGACTAGGTAAAGGAAAGCTGGTGGAGAGACTGTAGTAAGATGTTTCTGGCCTGTCTGGCCCAAGGTCCAGACCTGCAGCCCTGAAGCCGCTTAGCCCCCAATATTAATTACAAAATGTTTGGCTTATGGCTCAGGCTCATTACTTGATGGCTCTTTCAATTTAACTAAACTCATTTCTACTAACCTGTGTCTTGCCACGTGGCTCATGGCTTACCTGTACTTCCACATCTTGCTTTTTTGGTGGTAGTTTGCAGCTTCTCTGGGTGACTCTGTTCTCCTTCCCCTTTATCTGTGCTTGCATTTCCCTCCTGACTATAAGCCAGCTTGCCATAAACCAAAACAGTTCTTTTATTATCCAATGATAATTCACAGCATACAAAAGGACATCCCCTATCAGGAGACAGCTCTTCATCTCTGGGGACTCAGATCTGAGGGCAGAGAGATCCCAAAATGCAGAGTTCAAAGTCAGCCAGTGAACTTCAGGTCTGCATCTTCAGAATATCAGCACTGCAAAAGAAAAGGATTCCCAAACTGTTGCAGGTAAAAACAAACAACACAACAAGTGCTCACTGAATAAATTCTTAATCTGGACTGGTCTGGTCTTCATCAGCAAGACCAGGTGGTGACATTTGTATGTGGACTATGTATACTGGGCATCATATTGTATATTATTCTAGTTTCTTTCATATAAAAAAAAAATCCTTTAACAAAATTCCTCAATGAGCTATGAGCAACAAAGTGCTGACATTCATGATGACCTGCCAAATGTTTTTGGTAAAAAGCAGTCTTTGTTTAGACACCAATAAAACAAAGATGGCAAAATGTGAATTGGTGAATCTGGGTGAGGACAGCCTTATGATTCTTCTCTGTGGCTAAAATTGTTTCATAAATATTTGATTTTAAAAAAGGTTTTTTATGAACAGAAATGAAAAAGTATAATCTAAGAGGCAGAGAGGGGAGAAAGGGGGATCTTGAATTTTCTGTTTTATTGGGAGGGACAGACAGGCTAAGTGGCCAGGCAAAGGTCAGTGAGTAGCGAGGGCTTTGTGCCCCGACTGTGGCTGTTCAAGTATGTGGAACTCCTCGGAGGGAAGGTGTGCTGATGGATGGCCCGGAAGGCTGTGTCTATGGAGCCCCTGTGATCTTAAGCTGTCTTTAATGTGAGCTGAGCAGCGAGGTCCTGAAACATGCCCCAAGTGTTTGTAAAGGTTGATAGCATCTTTGGGACCTGTTCCTACCGTGAACAGAAGCTGTAAAGTTTCAATTGTTCAGCTTGTCAGGCCCAAGTGTCTTTCCTGAAGTGCCATAAAAAGGCTCCATCTGATGTCTGACGTCAAACAAGCCTGCACTAATGCTCTGTGAATATTTGTGACAGAAATGCTGCTGTTTCTTAGATGGGACCTTAGAAGCAGATCTTTCTTTCTCCTTCTAAGAGAGAGCCACACATTGAAATCAAAGAGATAGTAGCCATCTGTGGGACCCACACTACGGAGCTGCCAAAACTGGGGAGTTCAGTGGTAGAACATTTATCTAGCATGCATGAAGGCCTGGATCCTATCCCAAGTACACAGGGTTGGGGGGAGGGAGAGGAGAGAGGTGGGGGAGCCTTCAAGTCATCATATATCGTGGTACATGCCTGTCATCCCACTACTTGGGAGGCTGAAGCAAAAGGATTTCAGGTTTAAGACCAGCCTCAGCTCCATAAGTGGAGCTATTTGGGAAACTGACCCACAGAACCTCAAAAGGCTTATCACAGTGGCTAAAACACATTTGTGCTTGAACATTTCATCTCAGAGAAATGAGTGCTCATCTTCCCCAAGTACAGGCTTGATACAGCAGCTTTAGGAATCACATAAAACCAGAAGCAACCCTCATGCCTGCCAACTTAACATGGATATGTGCACACATGGAGTACAACTGAGCAATGAAAAAACACAAAAACTCTAAAAAGCAGGGGATGATGATGAGAACCTACAAAATCAGGAGGATTGTGTGTTCAAGGTCCACATAGGCTACACAATGAGACCTTATGTTAAATGTCAATTAGGCTGAATATGGTGGTGCACAGTTTAAACCCTGGTATTTTAAGAGAGAGAGGCAGAAAGATCCCTCTGAGTTCAAGGCCACCTTGTTCTACATAGTGGCTTTCAAGCTAGCCAGGGCTACATAGTGAGATACTCTCTCAAAAAAAAGAATATATACATAGATGGATGTCTTGTCAGAGACACATAAGAATTCACTTGCTGTGAGCATTTATATGTTATATGTTTTTTTTTTTTTTAAGAATACGTGAATTGGATCTGATGATGACACCTGAATCCCACCACAGGTCAGGCCACAAAAGAAGTCATCTCAGGGATAACATGTGCAGAGGAGCCCTAATGCATGCACGCGCACATACACACACACACACACACACACACACACACACACACACACACACACACACCCCTTCTTGGACCTTCATGCCTTGTCTCTGCTCTGCCTGTATAAAAAAGATTGTCTATGTACCCACTAGAATAGAGTGGAGATAACTCACCAGGACACAAGAATGAGTGGACTCTATGCTGGAAGGATACCCAGGACCAGTGAATATTGGGGTACTCATGGGGATGACTGAGAAGACTGGGGTACTAGTAATACCTTGTTGGGTTATGATTACATGAGTACGATTTGAGCATTAAGCAGCATGTGAGTTGGATGTTAATAGAAAGCTGGAAGAAGTTAAACAAACGTCCTCGTGTGCCCGAGAAGGGGCAGCTGGGCTGCAGGGACATGTCCTCACTTCTGCTCTGTCTCCGGGTGTGGGGTCTCTCTGGAGATTGAAGGTTAAGGCAGAGTCCCCAGGCAGGTCTAGGCAGCTGCTTCCTTCAGACTCTTGTCAAGCCTCTGCGGTTGGGCTTCTGCGGGAAGACATGTTCCTCAGGCTGTGGGGCTGGCTGGGGTAGGTGCTTTCTTCAAGCACTGAATTGACTCATCATAAAGGGGGAAAATAGAAGTACTTGGTTTTGTATTATTTTCAGGGTAACCAGCCTGGCTCAGGTCGGGGAGCCCCTCATGCGTTTGGTGGTACAGGGACCTTTTGATTAGAGTCTTGAGCTGGGGCTGTCCAAACCCCAGATCTACTTTGATTCTGTTCTGAAATGCAATGTTTGAGCAGCTGCCAGGCACCAGAAAAGGTAGTGATGGCTCAGAAATAACCACATAGGGGAGCAAAGGCCTTGCTATGAGAGGGAGAGACAAGTGACCAGTGACGAGCATGCTGAGGTAGGACTGCTATACATCTGAGAGGTGGAGGAAGACGGAGGGCAGAATCAGGGAGCGGGAAAGAGAGGCAAGAGGGACAGTGTAGGCGGAGTTTCTCTTAAAATGCACCAATCCAAGATTAATATTTATTAAAATATAAACCAACACTCACGATACAGGTAACAGCTTATAGTGGCGCCTGAACAGGGACTGGAGTATCTGAGTGATGGACAATGGATGCCAAACCCATCTCTCCAGCAGTCAGGAACCAGGAAATGGGGCGCCCAGGGTCCCAGCAGCCCCTTATCAGTGGAGTTGGCCACTCCCCCTTCAGGAGCCCAGGACCCTGGATAAGCATCCTCGGATCTTATCATCTGACACCTGAGTCCCACCACAGGTCAGGCCACAAGGGAAGTCATCTCAGGGATAACATGTGCAGAGGAGCCCTAATGCATGCACACGCGCGCGCGTACACACACACACACACACACACACACACACACACACACACACACACACACACCCCTTCTTGGACCTTCATGCCTTGTCTCTGCTCTGCCTGTATAGAAAAGATTGTTTATGTACCCACTAGAATAGAGTGGAGGTAACTCACCAGGACACAAGAATGAGTGGACTCTATGCTGAAAGGATACTCGGGACCTTGTGAAGTCACCACCAGATGGGTAATGACAGCTCACAGCCCACATACCTCCTCCTTTCAGCTGGTCACTGACAGATGTGTGCTGAGCCCTCAATGCAAAACAAAAGCAAACCCCATAGCTCTCACCTTTGAAGGAAATGAAACAGTCTGCTCTAGAGCCATTTTGAGTTACCATGGTCTGGTAACATGGATTTAGTAGGTTACCCCAAATTTCATCTTCCAACGTGAAAGCAGTTCCATTAAGTTTTCTAATTCTGTAGAAGAAAAAAAGCCATCAATCAAGGCATGTTTAAATACACTGGTGGATCTGTCAGAAGAGGTTGTTACAGTGACATGGAGGCAGCTTTTCTATGGGGACAAGATGCTATCTGGTGACATTATTAGCTTTCCAGGTTAGTGGAAGCAAGTACTCTGCTAAGTAAATAGATTTGAAAAAGATTTTTGTCTGCTAGTCACAGGATGTTAATTCAGACACAGAGGTGAGCAAGGAATGGCTATTCAGGGGTCTAAAGGTAGCCTGAGATAAGGCGATTAGCCTCTGGACCCACAACATTCCAAGCTTTTCTCTGGACCTGTGCATTCCAGACCTCACCACATCACTTTGGTTTTAATCCACCTACCAGTCTTTGCAGACCAAGCCTCTGTCTAGAAATTCTCCTTGACTCCACAAGGAGACAAGCTGAGCCCAAGAAGCCTCTTCCTGGCCACCTCTCAGCTGGCCACAGGCAGGTGTGAGCAGAGTGGGGTGCCTGGTACTGCAAGCTTGCACAGGCCTTACTTGGGAAGCCCCTGGTGAGCCCACAGCTCTGCCTGTCCTTGTGGCAGTCATCACTTGTTACCCTGTAGCTCTTGCCTATGGGGCAGTTGGCACTCAGTGACAGAGAGAACACTGGGCAGGCAGTAGAAAGCAGGCTGCTGGAGTGCGGAGACACTCCATGGAGAGGGGCAGCTTGGAAAACTATGTAGAAAAGAAAAACAGAATGTTGGTGACTGAGAGCTTAGGAGCAGTTAAATATTAATAGAGAACAGAAGGCCAGTGGTAGGGGAGAGAGGGAGGAGAGGGTGGGACCCGAATTTAGAGCCTGCAGGAGGGCAACCTTGCTTCTGTTTGGGCTTGCTGCTCAGCCACAGAGAAGTGACCTTGCCCTGAAAATCTCTCAGGCTACAGCTATTGTCCTCAACAGCCAACACAAAAGCCACTCCACTCACAGGAAACTTGTGTGTGTGTGTGTGTGTGTGTGTGTGTGTGTGTGTGTGTGTGTGTGTGTGTGTGTGTGTGAACAAAAGCATAATGGCCTCAGGGTCTCAGGGGAGGGAGGAGGAAACCCCTTAGCTGTTAGTTGTTCTTTCCAAATCTGAGATGTCCTAGTCTACACCCCTGCAATATCCAAAAACTGCCTTCTTGGACTTGGGGCATAAGCCACTAATAACCTGCCCTGCAAAGCTGGGGCATGCGGGTCAGGGCTCTGTAACACTCCTACCAAGCCAGGTTTCTCTCATTCTCATAACTCCCCGATGCCTTGCCTAGGAAGGGAAGGGTCAGAGGGAAGGTCCATGCCTACATGGCTGTTCCTCTTCCAGCCAGTCCATCTTCCATCCCTTTACAGCATCTGCTATGGCTCAGATAGTGCAAGCTTAATACTCACTTCCATTCATGGTGTTTGGAGGTCATTGAGATTAGAGGAGGTTATCAAGGTGTGGCCCCATTTTGATATCAGTGGCTTTCTACGGAGAGGTTCAGGGGTCCAAGCTGGTATGTCTGTTCTTATCTTCATGTGACATCCCCTGCCATGTTATGATGGAGCATGTGTGAGGCCTTCACCCATGCACTTAGACTTCCAGGTCTCCAGAACCATGAGCTCCACACCCTCTGTTGCTCATAGGCTGCTCAGGGCCAGATGTTTTCTTACAGCCACAAAGCAAATGGATAAAGACAGCCTCAGGTTCTCTTTTGTAACTCAGGAAGAGTGAGGCCCCCTTACTGCTGACTTGAGAAAATTAAGTGAAATGTTATGAATTGAGTATCAGCAAGGAAACCAATCCACAGGGGACACTCAGCTAATGGAGACTGAGGTTAGTATCATGCTTGCAGGGCTGGGAATGTAGCTCAGTGGTAGAGTACTTGCCTGGCATGTGTGAAGCCTTGAGTTCAGACCCCAGCACTACAAAAATTGAAAAATTCCATGCTTGTTTGAGTTCCCTCGCCTTACCCAAGCTTGCCCTTGGAGTAGTAGATGCAGAAAGAAATAAGTTCTCTGTGTCAAACATCTAATGATGAGGTCACTCTGCCCAGTGTGCAGAATTGGCCCCATGTCTCTGGCAGCCTGTGATATTAATTAATAGCTAGCGTTTCTTGAGATCTCACCAGGCTGCAAATGAGTTTTCTCCTCTAACCCGCATAAAGCCCCTGGGTGCCAGCACATTTCACATTTGAGGAAATGGAGACTCCAAGCCCATAATGGGCCCAAGCTAAGAAGCAAGTAAGGCTGAAAGCTGAACATTCCAGAATGTGCTTCATGACTACTGCCTGGCTGGCTTGCCTCCTGAGGGGTGGGTCCTAGCAAGGAACAGGCAATACTGCCAGTGCTCTACGCAGGATGCTCTAAAGATGCTTGGGCAAGTCAGATGATCCTTCACTTAGGCCACGCCCCTTCATTAGCATGCTGGTGTCTTTCTTCTTCTAAATCTTAGTGTGGAAGAAACAGAGAAAGGATCCTCTTTTGACTCCCAAAAGTCCTTGTATAATCCAGTACCTTAAAAGGTACTGGAACTCACAGATCAGTGAGGACAGGGCCTGCTTTCTCTCTCCACTGTGTACTTATCACAGCTCTGGAGCATAGCAAATGCTTAATAAATATTTATCATCTGGCTGGGTGCAGGCTCCACCTCACAGTCATTAGGGCCCAAAGTCTGTCAGGGACCATGAAAATGCCGTGTCTCTAATTTTTCTAAAAACAGGAAAACAGCCAAAGGAAATGGACAATATGTAGTTGTGAATCCAGCCTATCATAGTGCTACAGTCATAAGATGTAAATTTATTCAGCAAAGAAGTGGCTCATGGGAATTCTAACAGTTCTGAATGAGAGCGGATTACATGGAGAAGCCTGGAGTCTGGGGAAGAGTAGACTTAGTCAAGGTCGTTTCCTTCCTTCTGTGCTTTAGGAACACAAGTGCTGGGCTGATGGGACCATTCAGTGGATGAAATGCTTGCTGAACAAGCAAGAGTACCAGGACCTGAGTTTGGATCCCCAGCACCTCAGAGCTCGGGAGCCAGAGGCAGGGGCTCCCCCAGCAAACAGACTTGCTAGGTTAGCCTAAAACATGAGTTCTGGAGTCAGGGAAAGACATCTAGTGTCAAACTCTGGCCTCCACACGCACATTCTCACACATGCATACACATCCACACACACCTATTGTTACTGAACTTGAGGGTCACAACTGTAGCCCACGCCAGGACCAGTCACCAGTTCTCAATAAGCCAATTAGAAGAGGAAAGCAGACAAAGGATAGTAGCCACATTGGGGGGACAAAGAGATCACTGACCCCCCACCCAAGTCCCTCTTCCAGATCCTGAAGTGAGATTCAAGTTCAAATAGAAGGCCAGGGATTTGCACATCTAAGCAGTACCAGCAAGGTGTGGTCCCACTAACCATGGACCTATTTTGACTGAATTTCAGTTGCATCCTATTAAGTGGCCTAACAAGTTGTTAGAACTAGGGGAGATAAGCTCCCCTGGGACTGGGGCCTCCTCCTTCTCCTATCAAGAGATTTCTGGGGAAATTCCCATTTCTTTGGGACCCATTAGTCCAATAATCTGACAGTCAAACTGAGAGACGCGAGTGTCTCCTTCCTCTCTGCCAGGCCTGTTACAAGAATGATGGGGCTGGAGAGGTGTGGCTCAGTGGTTAAGAACACGGTTCCCAGCACCCATGTGGTGGCTCACAAGCCTCTGTAACTTCAGTTCTAGGAAATCAGATGGCCTCTTTTGGCTCTGCAGGAAGTGCATGCATGTGGCACACATACATGTGTGCAGACAAAACACCCATACACATAAAAATACAAAAAAAATTTGAAAAATAAAATGAACCAAAGTGCAAATAACTAAAAGATGAATGATTATTTCCAGAGTTTGTGAAACCGCAGTGACCCATCTTTCATAACCCTAGTCTGCCAAACACCAAAGACCTTCCTGGGCTGGCTAGACCAGAGGGTGCCCTTGATCAGGGACAGCCCATAGGAAGGAGTTCTTTGGGACACATGGTTGTTGGGCAGGAATGTCTGTGTTCAAGGTATGCTACTATGAGAAGTGGCCAGCTTCCTGGATTGTGCTCTAAAATAGGAAGAAAGAATGGGTACGCAGAAAGATGAGGAATCAGAGAAGGCAGGCATGGGGCCAACTGCTGAGTGTGGAAAGCAATCACTGGAACCCATGGTTTGCCATGATGGGGGCACCTCTCTGGATACTTCAAAAACTAAACCCTAGCCAACCCATGCAGTTCAAAAGATAGTGCCTGCTGCTTAAAAGCTTGGGAATTAGTTAATAAAGGTCTCCTTGTAGTGGCATTATGTTGTTACATTGTAAATAATTGTCTCACTTACTAGTTAAAACAAACAAACAAACAAACAAAAACATGATTGGCTGAAGGCAGACAGGAAGTGTGGGCAGGGCTACCAGACTAAGAAAACTCTGGGAACAGAAAGAACAGAGGAGAAATGCCACAGAAGCTACAGAGACACCATGATGATGCCAGCAGATGCAGAGAAAAGAAGTTAAAATGCTGCTCTGAGAAAAGGTACCGAGCCTCATGGCTCAACAAGATAAGAGTAGGCAGAGTCATGGGTTAGTTAAAAAGCAAGAGCTAGCAAGTTATATGCCTGGGCCCCAGGTCAATCAATGTACAATTAATGTAAGTGTCTGTGTATTTCAGTGGACTATGGGACTGTGGGCCTGAAAGTCCAGGCCACCAGGCTAGGCCAGAAAGTCCATGCCAAAAACCTCATACAAGATCAAAAACCTCATACATTTGCCTTCTCAAATGTCCCCAAGAGGTGCTGCTACCTTCATCCTTTTTCCAAATGGGGAAAGAAAATGTCACTCATTTTCTCAGGATCCCACAGATTGGGTGAGAGCCAGGTCTAAAAAGCCATTCTGCTTTGCTAGGCCCCAGAGTCCCTGACAGGCTCCATGGCAGCTTGTGCATCCTCATCTCCCAGTGGATCTCTCTCATTGTACCTCACACTACCCTTTCCTGTGACTGAGTGTCTCTCCCCTATGTGCAAGGCCGCCAATAGTTCAGAAGAAAATCAAGCATGTAAGTCCACCAGCAGGCTGGGGAGGTGTGGGGAGAAAGGGACCACAGGCAGAGAGAGCCTAGAACCAAGGGGGCCCTTCCTTTTCACCAGACACCAAGAGCCTCAGCAAGAAGAAGCAGTGGAGAAGCTGAATTGAAGAGGCTTTCTCTGTGGTTTTACCTCAGAGGGGGAAAAGACTGTTTCTACACAGAAAAAGTTGGACCTTGGAAGTAAACATGGTAGATGGAGAGGGACAACACTAGAAAGCCTATTTAGAAGATTTGATTCCCTCTGAATGGATCTGATGAGGGACCCTTCTATAATATTGCTCAGAAAAGCACCTGAATGCCTGGAAGACCAAATAAGGGGGCAGGACGGCTTCACTGGCTACCATGTCCTTCTGTCCAGTGTTCTTAAATAGAAAGCTCACAGCTATCTGCCAGCCGCCCATGCTGATACTGCATGGTCAGGCTCCCTTGCCGCTGAGTGGGCTGCTGAGCCCATCTCTTACACTGGGGACCCTGCTGGGTTCAATCATTGACTGGGAGCAGCCATGGTCACAGGAGCTGGCGGATGTGGGCCATTAGCCACTTAACTCCCCAAGGCAGGATGTCAGAGTGGTTGGTTTTCAAAGCTGCTGTGTGGTTGCTCTCCGTCCCACCACCCCCCTCATTTTGCGCCTTCTACACCAGTTCCTTATTCACACTCTGCCTAGGCCCAGCTCCAGTGTCTCACTCCACTGTGGAAATGCTGGCAGAAGCATTTCCATTTTTTCCATCATGCCCTTTAATGTGTCTCGCTGATTCTTGTTTTGTTTGAGGCAAGGTTTCACTACGTAGGTCTGACTGGTCCAAAACTTGCTACATAGACCAGACTAGCCTCATACTCACTTTGTGAGTGCTGGAATTAAAAGCATGTGCCACCATGATCAGCCTCTAATTGATTCTGACTAGATCTTTTGCTCCCTATGAACCAACTATTGTGACTAAGCAAATGAAGCCACTGTTGGTTGAGGTGTAGACCATGAACCCCACTCCTAGGCAGATGGATGGTACATTCAGACTCCAAGTTCTGAGCAGGGGATGGGGAGTTCTCAGAAAAGAGGGGTATCTGTGATAAGATGACAGAAATAGATAGCAATGCTGAGGTTCAGTTATATCATCCATTTCCTCCCAGAACCCTGTTTGCAGAAAGAGATTTACTCGGGATTTTTGTGAAACACATATTGAGAGATGCAGGACCTTAGAAATATGAGGAATGTATCATGACTGTGGAGGTGGCTTCATCAGTAAAGATGCCTTTCTGCCAAGCATGAGGAACTGAGTTTGATCCCTGGCACCCAAGTGGATGGATAGGTGGGGCAGTCAGCACAGGTTGTAATCCCAGTGCTGGGGAAGCAGACAAGAGGAGCCCGGGGGCTTGAAGGCTGGCCAGTCTAGCCAACTGATGAACTTCAGGTTCACTGAGAGTATTTCGAGGAAGATACTCAGTGTACATGACTGGCTTCTACCTGCATGTGCAAATACACACACACACACACACACACACACACACACACACACACACACACACGGCTTTAGTAATGAAAGAAGTGCATCATACCTGCAAAATTGTCCATTGGAAATAGGCCATTAGTTAGGATCATTAGCAAAGAGAAAATCGCCTGCAAATTCAATGGGGCCTGTGATTCACTGAAGCAGCTGGTTCTTTTTGATGTAGTGTGCTCTCTTTATCAGCGTTACAGATGTTACTCCAAGACAGTGGAAAACTAGACAGGTTTTATGTCTTTTTAAAAGAAAAGATAATGAGACCCTATAGATCTCCCCCAAAGTGAGGAGAATGCTCCTTCCCAGAGCATTCAAGTGCCCCTGGGCAGTCTCTGTGGTAAGAATCAATGGTGGAGTCCTCATTCTCTTCTTATCAGGGATGGTCCCCAAGGGAAAAAGGGCATTCCCTTCTCCTCTCACCTGCTCCAGGTGTTAACTTGAAGATCCCAAGCATAGAAACTATTTGACTCCAGCAATTGTGAGCCAAAGGCTATGGAACCTCAATTAAAAAATCCTACTGTCCCAGGTCTGTACACTATTGTGTCTTCATCTGGTCTAAAGTATGAAAGGGGCAGGGTGAGTGTGTGTGGAGATCACATCTGTAAGTGCTTGGCACATAAGCACAAAGGACCTGAGTTAATTCCCTAAACCACATTGTAAAAGAGCAGGTGAGGGGTGGTGAGGAAATAGCTCAGTGGGTACTTACTCTCTGTGCAAACTCAAACAGTTTGAATCTACCTAAAAAGTCAGATTTGGTACTGCACATCTGTAATATCAGTACCCTAAAAGCAAGATGGGAGATGAAAACAGGAAGATCACCCACCCTAAGGCTCTAGGACCTTCTGTGGTTTGCCTTGCTCAAATGGCAGAAGCCACCTTCCCATTGCATCTCCTCCTTTTCTTCTTTGAAATTCAGAGCCTGATCTCTGGGAAAGGCTGAGATATCAGAGAGTAAACACCACAGTCAGAGCTCACCCAGCTGTCTTCCAGCTTCCTCAGCCTCGCTCCTCCTGGCTGCTTCTGCCTGCTCTGTCTTTCTATGCCTGCCTTAAATACCCTCTTTGCTCAGTTGTTTCACATCCAGGTAAAAGGCGTGGCACCACCACTGCCTGCCTGGGAGGCTGGAACTCCTTCTGTAAACTAAGATGACCTCAAACTCAGATTTGATGGGATTAAGGTTGTAGGCCACTACTCCCAGACATTCCCTGTGGCTGAGATTAAAGCTTTATGTGAGTTACCACTGTTTGATCCTCCTAGACTGACTGTGGGTAGATCCCTCTGATATCTCAGACTGGTTTTTATTAAATTTGAAACATATCCCCACAGTGTATGTGTGTGTGTGTGTGTGTGTGTGTGTGTGTGTGTTGTATAAATGTTTTCAGATGTGTGAGTACAGTTGTGTGTATGCTAGGGTGTGTAAAATGTAAAGGCGTGAAGCCTGCATCACCTGAGTGAGCTTCATCAAGCAAAGGCCTACAGATTGAAAAATAGATACATGCGGGTCAGTCACTCTTGAAAGAAGAATGCCGTTTATTGGAGTTCAGGAAAAGTCTTATATACTGAGGATTGCCCTTTGACCTTGAGTAACCCCTGTAGCTCACAAGCAATACCTGACTTTAGCCAGCTTCTTTGTCCTTTTCTAACTACCTGATTCCTAAATTTCAGCACCTGCTTACCTGTTTGGGCATAGTTCTGATAATGGAAATGGATCAATGGGTTCAGGTAAACACTTTAGGCCACCAAACAGTGCTAAGCCCTTGGGGCTGCAGGCTGACCTCTACATAAAGGTCAGAGGATGGCCTCAGGCTGTTGGTGGTCCCTTCCACCATGTTGTAGGGCTGATCTCTTGTTGACCGTTGTCTGCCAGGCTGGCTGTGAGCATGGATTCTGGGGAGCTGACTTTGGTACATGTGCTTGTGTGACTAGTGTTTCAGCCACCGAGACTTACATGCTGCTCTTCTTTTTCTTCGAGGGACACCAGCCATTGAATGTAGGGTCCACTTGATTCATCATTGCAGATGTCAACCTGCAACCCCCAGGGCTTAGCACTGTTTAGTGGCCTATGGTGTTTACAGGAACCAATTGATCCATTTCCATTATCAGGAACTATGCCCAAGCAGGTGCTGTGATTTAGCAATGAGGAAGTTAGCGGACAAAGAAACTGACTCAGGTCAGGCCTTGCTTGTGAGCTGCAGAGGTTACTCTAGGTCAAAAGGCAACCCCCACTATATAAGGCTTTCCCTGAGCTTCAATAAACAGAATTCTTGGTTCAAGAGTGACCCGCATGTATCTATTTTCCAATCTGTAGGCCTTAGCTCGGTGAAGACCACTCTGCGATGCTGATGTTACAGATGGATCTCCCAGTGAGATTCAGATGTTACAGTCATGATACTATCTCCAAGTACAGTTACACACTCAGGTCCAGATGGACGCAGACTTGGGGAGAAGTTCTTTCATGTGCTACAGCAGATTGACTAGGTTTCAGACCAGATTCAACTCTGCACCCCTTATTCCATGTACCCTACTGTACCCACATCTGCTTTTCTATTTTGTATTCTAGCTACATAGAAGGAATAGAAGATAAGAATTACAAACACATCCTGATCTTTTCATGCATGGCAATCCCTCTCTCTAGAACTAACCAGATTGGTGCGGCTTGGTGGGAAAGAACCGGGGGCGTGTTACAGCAGCCAAGGTTTATTTCCTGGTTTGAATGTCTGATAATCCATCAGACACCCTTTGTGCCTCAACTTCTGAATCTACCATAGAATTGAGGTAACGATAAAAGTGCCATTTCGTTGAAATAATGAACATGAAATGAGAACCTGAAATAGCATACGCACAGAATAGACGTGGCTTTTAATAACTTGAAGCTTCCTAAGGAGTGGAGGTAGAAACAAGGCTTGAAATGGCCCTTCTGTAGCTATGCTCTCCAGCATCACATCACCTTCCTTAGTCTCCCTATCCTGTCTTTACCACCTCCTTCTTTTTTCTTCCCTGACTAATGGGCAGCCAGGCTAGATATAGAAACCCCAGGACAGGTCTTCTGCCCATGGCAGGGATGTAAGCTTCCATGCACGGTAGCAGACCGCTGTTGTTTCTATGCACAGTAGCAGACCGCTGTTGTTTCCATGCACGGTAGCAGACCGCTGTTGTGCATTGAACAGCTTCGCCTTGATTTTTACTGTAGTTCACAAAGAAAATACAATCCAATCCATTCCACTGAGTTTGCCTGGTAGATCTCTCCCTTGCTTACACTTGAGCAGGGAGAGACATTATTGTCCCCTCAAGTTCTTGGGGGGGGGGAGTTATCAGCAGAATGTTACTGAAGGTTCTCACACTAATGGGTCTCAGCCTAGTTAATGGATAGCCAGGCTGGATGCAAGCCTCAGGACAGAGCTCACAATATAACCCTCCTTAACAGCCATAGCTTTGTTACTGCCCAGCAGGCTCCAGTTTCCCTTAGGGTAGGCTCTCCCAGACCTCAGTGAGCTATCCCCTGTATTAACCAGACACACCCAGACAGCCTAGGATGCAAGTGGGGTCACTGCTGAGACAGCTGTTGGCAAGACAAGGAGTTCACTTAGGCTGGGGATATCTGGCTGGGCTACCTGATGCAGACTTGGTCTCTAAGGCTGTAAATCAGAGGCTTCCTTAGAGGGAGACCCAGGTGCTCTAACTTCATCAGAGGGACAGCAGAGGTTGGCTTCACAGTGGCATGAGGCTGGCCAGGGGCCAAATCACTATTGATTTTTGTTACAGAGACAAGAGATAGCAGCTTGCTTCAGCTGTGTGGGCCAATTCAGGGAAGGAGAGGGAGGGGCACACTGAAGGCACAGCTTTCACCCCCACCCCCTAGAATGTAAAAGGAAGAAAGGGCACTTGTCCCTAGCAGGATGATGATTTTCTGCAGCTTTCATGTGTCAGTAAAGGATGACTATGGAGAAGCAGCCTTATTGGACCCCAGCTAAGAATCCCAGGAGGTTTTGCTTTTTAATCGGTTGTAGAAACATCTTCTAGTGTCTGATTTCACAGTGGGAAGAGCCTGGCACCTCCACCTGCCCTTCTTGCTCCTGTCAGGATGATGGAAGCTGAGCAGAACAGAACACAAGGTCATGTTCAGGCCAGGCCCAGCCATTGTAGCCTTCGGCAAGAGCTCAAGCAGATGCCTGCCTAAGCTGGGTCAAGTGTTTAAAAACTACCAGCAGCACTAACGAAACGTTAAGCAGGCAATGTTCTGGCCCACCAGCCTTGACCAATGTGCTGTCCTAATGGCCTGCCGCCCTGAGGCTGGGCTTTAATTTCTAAGGCTTCATACTCTGTACAGGCCCTTGTGGAACATGGCAGTCCCTTCCCCGTCCCTTCTCACTGACCCCTCTGATCCTGTCATGCTTGTTGCACATGCCACCTTCTGCCCTATCGCTGTTCATTGGTCAATTTTCAGACCTGGGTAGTCAGTAGACACCCATACATCCTTAAAACAGCACAGAAGCCTCAGCACAGGGAGGTAGGAATTCTGGGTATCTGGGACAGGGTCCAGAAGAAGGATAGCAAGTAGCCATCTGGATGCAAACCCTCTGTCTCATAGCCTCCTGTGATGCTTGCCCTCTTTGAGAGGCACACAGTCAGAGGAGTGGGGGCCCATGGAAATAGGAGGACCTTCCTGCCAAGGTCAGAGGCAATTCCACCATTATAACAGTCCTGTGAGTCCTGTGAAGTGAGATGCCATTCTTAAGTGGCAGTTTGGGAGATACCAGCCCTGGATCTCCCTTCCTGCCAAGAAAAAGGGCTTCCTGCCTTGAAGAGACTGTCTGGGAGGCCCTTGACGATCCTCTGTGGATCTTCTGCCCAGAGACAGCTAAGGTCTCTGGTCTCCTCACCCTAGGCTGGTGCTCCCACCCCAAGCAGAGCATCTGGGGTTTTTTTGTTTTTTTTGTCTGCTCTTTTTTTGTTTGATGACTTTTCCTGTGTTCCTGAGCCAGCAGCAGTAAGCCTGGGAGATAATGCTCCAGCCCCTTCACAAAACGATCCATCATGTTCTTTGAAATAGCTTTTACAGCCTTACCCTCTCTCTAATGACCTGTCATCTACCTTTTCTTTGCATCCCAGAGCATATTTTTTTCCCCCAGCAGTCTCAGGGTTCCCCCCATTTTTTTCTTTTTAATCCTGAAAAGGTTGGTGGTTATGTAATAGTCTCACAAATCTGTCCACTAGGAACTGAGTACTTCAATTGTACTGTCCCCTAATCCAGCCTCCCTCCAGTTAGGCCTTTTCAAGACTCCACCAGTGGAGACTCAAGGGCCCCTAACCATAAACTTTGTGTTGCGATCTCCCCCAAATCTGTGTTGTTGACATCTGAAATGTCCCTAAGAGACCTGGGCCTCTACTTATTTCTGAAGATCTAAAGAGGATTTCAGATTCAGGTGAACAAGAGACACCCATAGATTCTAGAACTAGGGATAGAAGCCGCAGAGCCAGGGTAAGATCCTGAGAACCCATGAGAAGCCATATGTGTAGATATGTATCCTTGGCCAAGACCAGAGGTATATGACCATCCTGTAGTTCAGGTTACAGTCAATTGTGAGCTGCCCTGCATGGCTTATGGGAACTGAACTGGGGCTCTCTTGAAGAGCAGTGTGTGACCTTAACCACTGAGCCATCTCTTTAGCCCCTAAACCAGCAGTTTTCAGCCCGTGGATCTCAATGGGAGTTGCCTAAGACCATCAGAAAGCACAGATATTTGCATTACAATTTAAAACAGTAGAAAAAATTACAGTTATGAAGTAACAACAAAAGTAATCTTATAGTTGGGGTCACCACAGCCTAAAAAACTGTATTAAAGAGTCACAGCATTAGGAAGGTTGAGGGCCTAAAAGGAGAACTGTATTTCTGCACCTGGAACCAGACATTCTCCGCTCCTCAGGAAAGAGGCTTTGCTCTGTTAGGACGTCTGATCCTCCAGGAAGGGAGGTCAAGAGGGTGGAAAGAGACATCACTTGTAATCTCAGACGGCCCAAAGCCTTGCTTTCTTGCCCCATCTGTCTTCCCTGCTCTGCCTTGGGTTTCTAGCTTGGCCTCTTGCTGTAGATTTCAACCATGTATATACTTATTACCTTGCAGCCTTGCAGATTGGTAATAAGTAATTGTTACTAGAGTTCTTTTAATAAAAAAAAAAAAAAAAAAAAGATTGTCTACTATTGCTTGAGGACCTGGCAATCCAGCTGCTCAGCTTGTATCCTGGTGCATTTTTTGTCAACTTGACACAACTTCCCCCAGGGAAGGAAGAACCTTAACTGAAGAATTAATTCAATCCTACTTGCCTATCACCATATCTATAAAAGATTATCTTGATTAATAATTGATGTGGGGGGGACAGTCCACCATGGGCAACACCATCCCTATGCAAGTAGGTTTGGGTTGTCTAAGATAGCTGCTATCTGAGTTGCATGAATTCTATTCAGTATATAATAAAAGCCAGAGCCAGATATTGGGAAAAGCTGAAATATCAGAGAGACAGGGAACAAACTACAGCCAATTCTCACCCAACCAACTCCTCAGGCCAAATGAGGTAGGTCCTGTCTCTACGAATCCTCAGACTGACTGGCCACACAGTCGAAGGGGAAGAACTTCTGCCTTCTTTTCCCTATCTTTCTTTCCCTGTTCAGCTATTTCAATTCTTGGCTCAACTTTCCCAGTTCTAGGATGTAGTATGAAGTTTCTGGCCTTGCCTAGCCCTGAGATCTAGACCTGCCCTCAGATGCTTAACTCTGTCTAGCCCTGAGGTCTGGAACTGCAATCCCAAAGTCCCAAAGAAACACACAGAAACTTATATTAACTTCATGCTGTTTGGTCTATGGCTCAGGAATATGGATTTCTAACTCTTAACTCTTAAACTAACCCATGATTATTCAAGTGGCTTAGGACCTTTTCTCAGCAGCATTTTGTCTTCTTTCCTCTACATCTGCCTGCCTGGCATCTCTCCCAGGGTTTTCTTAGTCTGGTAGCCCCACCCATACTTCCTGTCTGCCTTCTGACCAACCAGCATTTTATTCTACCAGTAGGAGGAACTGTAACGGGCGGGCGCCCCTAACTTTAGTGCCCCTAGACACCCCAAGACCACGGCTAAAGACTACTGTTAACTTTAAAGAAAAAGAGAGTTTAATGAATGATATACCGGTACATACGTGTGTGGGCTCGAGGCACTGTGAAAGCCAAGAGCCCCGAATACTTTCAGAGTAGAATTCTTATACCGCACTCTGGGTAGGGGAGGGGTACATCCGGCTCATGAGATAGAAGTTGTAACAGTTCTCATGGTAGGGCTTTCCTGGGTGGCCCCACCCAGGTTGCTACATCAGGAATGCGGTCCCAGGGCCTTATCTTGGGTGGTCCCCGCTCGAGTGAAGTCCAGAAGGTCAAGCTGCTGACCAGGTGGGTCCCAAGAACTCAGGAAGTACATCCTGTGTGCAGTTGAGCAAGCTGTCATAAATCCTGTGAACAAAGCTTTTCCGAGAATCTGAGCCCTGAGCAAACTGCCATCTAATTTAGTGATACGGAGCTGAAACTCTGTTCTGAACAAGCTGCCATTAGTGTGTTTGATACAATGGAACCAAAACTCTGTCAACCTTGGCTAGTTTCAGGGACCTCAGGAAGGGAGTCGAGGGGAAAGAATCAAACAGGATTTTTCTATCTTTACAGAACAAATAACTACAATGTACAAAAGTATAATCCCACAGCAGTAGGATTAAAGATGGGCACCACCACTACCTGGCTCTGTTTGGCCTTGAACTCACAGAGGAGCAAGAGGATCTCTGCCTCCAGAGTGATGGGATTAAAGGTGTGGATCACCACTCCCTGACTTTTGTGGCTTGGCTCTATAGGTGTCTCTGTCCTCTGATATTCCAGACTATTTCAATTAATTATACACTATATTACCATATCTGAACATGAGCCAGAGAACAAGCCAGTAAACAGTATTCCTCCAGGGTCTTTGCTGCAGCTCCTTCCCTGTCTTCCTGCAGTGATAGATTATGAAGTAGAAGTATAAGATGAAATACATCCTTTCTTCTCCCAAGTTATTTTTGGCCTTGGTGTTCATCACAGCAGTAGAAGGCAAATTAGAACCAATAGCATGGGCTAAGGGAGTTTCTTATAACCTGGCCATGAACTTGAAGATCTCTCATCTGTGCTATGCTCTCTCCATCAAAAGTGAGGGATTTGGTGTGGTGATGTGCCCTGGTGTGCAGGGTCTACAATGTGGGCCTAAAGATGAGGGCAGACAAATGAAGGGACAAGAAACATGAAAAACAAGAGAAAAACACTATGCTGATCAAGCCCCTGAAACTTTAATCTTCTCAGCAGTACATATAGTTCTTTAGGGGGAGGAGTAAGCAAGATTAAGCAAATGAGGAATTTACACAGCTGCAAGCTATTCTGCCAACAGGATGTCTTGTCATGGAGACCTATCTAGTCTTAGCTATTGTTCAACCCTGGGAAGGTTACCTAATTCCTGGGAAGGGACTCAACTAATTAGGTTAATGGTGCAGGGGCTGCCTGGCTTCTGGGGAGGAATTCTTCTAGGGAAAAGGAAGCTTTAACATGCTGGTCCAAAAATGGCGTGGCCACTCCTAACGTTTTCCTGGCTCCTGGCAGTGGTGTTGGTTTTTAACTTGTTTTTTGAAGGATCTCACTGCATAGCCCAGGCTATCTTCTAACTTGATACTCCTCCCTCTGACTCTCAAGTGTAAGAATTACAAGCATATGTCATCATACCCAGCCAACCTATTCTCTACCACTGTGGCTTGAGTCCTGCACTCAGTCATACTCACCCTCCTTCAGTCCCTGGGCTTTTCAGTGACACAAGACAATAACCATCCCACCCCCACCTCTTTTTAACTTAAACCTACTTCCGCTGAGTTTTTCCATCCCTTGAAACCAAGAGGAATATTCTAATATAGTAGGCTTCTATAAATATTTGATGATTGGATTCAAAAGAAGTGCTGAAGAATTGATAAGCAATTTTAGAACTCTGAATGTGCAGAAGCCCAGAAATAACACCCATGGGTTGGCAAACTTTTTCTGTAAACAGCCAGCTAGTAAATATTTTAGGATCTGCAGACCACATAGTCTCTGTTGCAGTTAACCAATTCTGCCAGTTTGATAGTGACTGTAGATAATACAACAGTGAATGTGCCAATAAGACTTTATCAACAAAGCCAGTGATTTGGCCCACTGACTGTGGTTTTGCTGGTCTCTGCTCTCCTGGAGATGTGGGAAGGATTGTTCAGTTTCACACGTTTTGAGCTGAACAGATTGGGGAAAACTTAGAAGTGTCACTGAAAGGAAGATCAGATTGTGTTCCCTCTAGATGCTCTCTGCTTGTCCCATCAATGTCTGAGAGCTTTTGTAAAAGTGAGAAATCATCCAGTTCCTCAGTGCCCTCACCTTCTCCACTCTTTGTTGCTAAATTGGTTCCAATGTCATCATGCTGGGCCCTCCCTTGCCTGCTCCTTACTCTTCCATCACCCTCAACTTTTTTCATCTTATCCTCTCTTTTAAAATGTATGTACATATATTTGTCCATGTTTACATGTGTGCATGCATGCCGTGGCACGTGTCTGGAGGTCAGATGACAACTTTGGGTAGTCATCTCCCTCCGTCTTGTTTGAGGCAAGGTCTCTTGTTTGCCACTGCCTATGACAGGCTAGCTACCTTGCAAACTGGGGACTCTCCTACCTTCACCTCCCATGTCACAGTAGGATGGGGTTTCAGATGCTACCACATTTGGCTTTACATGAGCCCTGAGGATCTACTCTGGTCCTTACACTTCTGTGACAAGTACTTTACACGCTGAGCCACCTCCACAACCCAACATCCCCCTCCCCTCCTCCTCCCATGTATAGAGAAGAGACTGAGCTTAGAAAGAGGAAGAAGGAAAGAGAGCCATTAGTTGTTTGGACCTTAAAATGGCCATAATCCCTGATAGAAGCAACTTTAGAAAGCATGGTGGAGATGGCGTGATGGAGCAAGTGTGCTTGTGTTAGGGGAGCTTGTGATAGATGCTGTTCACACCACTGCAAACCGTGATGCAGAGAACAAGGTAGGAACCCTCATCCAGTTATAACCTTCCAAGGCCCACATGGGACCAGTGACCCATTTCTTCCATCTAGTCTCAACCTCCTAAAGGCTCCAGAACCTCCCCAAATAGCATCACTGTTTGGAGAATAAGTGTTCAAAACAAGGTAGTGGAGGGCAGAGTCAAACCTGAACAGACGCCAAAGGGAAAAATAAAGAATAACACACACAAATATACATACAGAGGTGTCCGGGCTGTCCTCCACAGTACCCCATTTCCAGGAAAAGCACTCAACAAGCTGGGGTTCCCAGTAGAAGGAGCTACTCTCCAAGAGTGTGAGATTCAAGAGGCACATGACTGCTTGGCATTCTGCTTACTTTGCTACTCTGAGGCCAGCAATTGAGCTAGAGGCTGGGTGAGCCTGAGCTGCTTATAGAAATGGTGGCCATCTTAAGCAGAGCCAGATAGCCACTTGGACCTCGGCTGGGTGGAAGACAGATAAGACTTGTCTCCCTTCTAAGGCTGCTACAATGCTGTCCTCAGATCTGACACTCAGAGTTCCCCTTCAATCTGTCTGGACCTTTATAGCCTGTCAGTTGGAAGCACTCAAGTTCTGATGGCTACATGGCCTGGGGTCATACGCTTCTTGTTTTCTCCTTTTAGCGAGGTGACCTTGAGTAAGCTGTACTCTCTTTGTGCCTATGTATTGAAACACTGAGACTAGGCTGCAGACTGACCACCCCCCCACACACACCTTTCTCCTTTGAGATGGGGTCTTATGTAACTATGGCTGGTCTGAAACTCACTATGTAGACAGGCTAGCCTTGAACTCACAACTATCTTCCTGTTCCCTGAATGCTGGAATGCCCAACTACAGATTTAACTTTTATTTTACTTTATTTTATAGTTTTGTGTGTGTTATTAAGTGTTTGAGCTACCTGACATATGTGTTGGGAATTAAATTCAGACCCTCTGGAAGAGCAGCATATGCTCTTAGCTGCCAAGGTGTCTCCCTAACCCATAGTCTTACTTTTTAATACAGGGATGAATTTTAAAGTCAGCTGCAACTCTTGTATGCTTCAAAAATATCCTTTAAAGGGCACAAATCACCACAAAATTCTGTCAGTGGGATTTTGTTCTTTATGTATATTGTACAGATATTATTTACCTTAGACAGTAAGTACCTCAATAGCCCATAGGTGCTGGCCAAAAACTCACTATGTAGCCAAGGATGATCTGAAAGCTAAATTATAGGTGTGTACTCCACCATGACAGATGTTATGCAGGATGAGGAATCCAATCATCGAGGCTTCATGCCTGCTAGGCAAGAACTCTCTGACTGAGCTACACCCCAACTCAGCTGTATAGAACTTCAGATCCCCAAAGGGATCTAGTGGGGTGTCTGGGGTGTCTACCTTCCAGGTAGCAAATGGTAAGTCCCCCACATAGTCTATCCTGAGGTTCTTTTCCCATCCTACATACTTAGCTTCTGTAATCACACAAGTTAACAATTGCTTTACCTGTATTGAAAAGATCAAAGAAATATTAGTATTGCCACAGCTGGGACTTGAGGAGTCTGGAAAGCATGAAGCAGCGTCACCATCAGGAAGTTCAATGAGATTCTCTACAGTCGCTCTGTAGGGCAGTGCTTGGTGCAAAGTGCCCCTTAAAGCATAGGTGTCGGCCCGCTGTTATTACTGTTATTATGTCTTAGGAGCCTCTATTCAGTCTGGCCTGTGATCATCTGGAGAGTGTAGAGGATGCTGTCAGCTCTCCGCCCTCATCACTTGCTCTCCTTTGTCCCGGAGTCTCTGTCAGGAACTGCTGACCTCATGCTTTGGTGCCAGCTGGATGTGCCCAGGAAATCACAACTGTCTTGGCTTCCTCACTGATTGTCTGTCAGACAGGAGTAGCTCTGACCCTGAAGCCACCAACGTCTGTCACTCCACTGCAGGAGAGAGTCAAAAAGACCCTCTCCTTGCCTCTTTGTCCCTCAGCCCACCCCTCACTCTCCAGTTCCTCACAGGTCACTTTCATGGGACTTCTCATTCCCTTAGCTGCTCCTGGAGCCTGGTCTAGAGTCAGAGTTCCTGGGATTTTTCATGCCATGGAGATGGGAGCAGAGGTGGAACAGAGTGGCAGGAGAACAGGAAGGGAAGGAAGCATCTGAAAGAAAGGAGAGGAGTGGCCAGAAATTATCTGCTGCATGGAGGCCTCACAGAAGATGCAGAGGAGGCTGCTTCCAGAATGACAAAAGTGACCCAGACCTGGAAATGGAGGACCCAGGGACCAAGAAAGTAGCTTATACAGGGGCTCATAGCATTTCTAAGGATAGAACTTGGTACTGCGTCTGGACCATACAAATGCTCAAAATAGAATGAATGAGTTGGGTGGGTAAAGAGGTCAGGGATGACATCCCAGGCTCTACACCAGCAGGCTGAACTGTGGTTTCTGGAACAGCTGACCCTGCACCATCTGCCCTAGAGATGCCGGACACTCCCTTCAGATCAGTCTCTTGACTCTGTTCCCCACACATCTGAGGCTTCTGATTCTGGACTGTCCCCACCAAGGTCCAGTGCAGGTTACCTATAGGTCAATATCATGGACCTGGATAAGTAGGGAAGTTGCTTCTCCTGCCCTCCTTCCTCTGAAAGAAGACTGTTTTAAAAATTAACTTATGTGGCTTGAGAGAAGGCTCAGCACTTAATAGAACAGGCTGTTTCCTCCTGAGCACCTGAGTTTGGTTCCCACCATCTACTTCAGGTATCTCACAATCTCTAATTCCAGCTCCAGGGAATTTGACATTCTCTTCTGAACTCTACAAGTAACTACATGAATGTGCACATACATACACAGCCACATACAAATGAATTTTAAAAATTTTAAATTTATTTTCAGAGTTTGTGTGTGCATGTTGGCATCTGTGCGTGTGTGTGCATGTGTGTGCGTGCGTGCATGCACATGTGCGTGTAAGTGCATGCGCACACGCACGTGTGCGTGTAGAGGCCAGAAGTTAACATTGGATGTTGTTTTCACTCAGTTCTTGACATTTTTTGAGGCTGGATCTCTTACTGAACCTGGAGCTGACTGATCCCTAAACTGGATGCCCATCAAGCCAGAATCTCCCGGCTCCCCTTTCCTCCTGCTGGCTTTGCATGCTACCAAACTTTTTATGTAGATCCTGGGAACCTAAACTCAAGTGTTCCTGTTGGCATATAAAGCACTTTACCAACTGAGCCATCAACCTCCCACCGCAGTGCCTGCAGAAAGGCATTCATCAGAGACCCAGGTGCCTTGATCTTTGATCTGTCTATACATTTCCTGGTCTGGGGCCAGTCTGTGGTGTGAGCAGGTTTCCTGGTGAAGAGTGTAATTTCGTCACCAAACACTCTGGGCACACAAAGGTGCTAAGGGTATATGCCTTTGTCTGACCTATACCCTTTCCAACAAGACTCTTTGTTCTTATCCATTCTTTAAGGCTTAGCTCAAATGTCACTCAAAGTGCCCTGAATTTTCCTCATCCTTTCCCTAGGAAGAAAGCTTTCTGTTTTCCTGTAACTCCCAGAACATTTATTAGACACCCCTTCTTGCTGTGGTTACTTACATCCTTATCAGGCTGTGTGAACCTTAGAGCCTCTCTTCCACTATCTGCCATAGAGGACAATTGCTTCTGAGTACTTGCCAAGCTCTGAGTTCAGTCTCTACTGGGCATGATTTTAATTAGCCTTAGATAGTCTTGAGTGGCAGGTATAAGTATCCAGAGGCTCAGAGAGGGGAGGTGAATTACCTGCAATCACATAGCGAGTAAGTGGCCAAAGCCACTAAATCTGTCAGCTCAAAGGTGTCAAAACTCAAGCTCTTACTTTGCAGTCAGTGAATGACTAAGTAAATGGATGGGTGGGTGGGTGGATGGATGGGTGGGTGAGTAGATGGATGGATAAATAGATGGGTGGGTGGGTGGAAAAGTATGTTGGTTGAAAGAACTGACTCTGTCTGAAGTGCTTTACTTGAAGCTCAGGGATTCTCATCCATTGATTTGGGATGAGACCGAATCTCCTCAAATCTCTGTCCCTCCAATCTCAAGCTTTCTGTGAAATCTTTATTCACAGCTGAGTCCCATTCATGAACAGGAAACTGACATATTCAGCCCTAGTCATTGCTCTCTTTGGCCTCCCTCAGGTTCTGTCCCCGGAATCTCATCTGTCACTGAAGGGGCTATCCCTCCCCTAGAGTGTGGGAGAGCTCCCTCCCCTGGGTTACTGATGGGGTGGGAGGTGAACCGCAGAGCAGCTTCCACCGAGGCGAGGCGCTGACGTGGAACCAGGCAGCTGTTGGCCTTGTTTCACTGCAGCAGCTTATCTCAGATCATCTCTTCAATCACAGGCCCTTAAACAGCTCCTGACAATCAATTCATATAGTGCTGCCTGCTCTTCTTGCTGCTGTTCCTGGAGGTGGTGGGAAAGAATTACCGTATGTACCTGTGTAGAAGCCCTAGGATCCTGTCGTAGCCTTGGTTCCCTGAGGTGAGCCAGCCTTCTGCTCCCAAATCAGACTAGTAGCTCAGTTCCTACAACCTTCACATGTTCCTCCCAGTCTCTCTTCTCAGCACACTCTAGTCCTCACCATCCATTCTGTACCTAAATGCATGTTCTTCAGCCACTTTCCCCGGCTTCCTGCTGACTGAATACTTCCTACAAAGGCTGCAAAGTCCTTCCCCTTCCTGCCTGGATAGGAGATCTTGAATTACCTCTTCAGACAGCTCTTTAACAACTCATCATGCACAGCTCACTTCTCCCTGCCCCCCCCCCATCCTGTTTTATTTTCTTTATCCTGCTTATCCTGTTTGGAAGTTTAATTGTGCATGGATGTGTGCAAAAGTGTGCATTGGTGTGTATTTCCCTGATCGACTATCCTCAACTCCTCAAGTCCACCGAGCTTGGTTAGCTTACATGCCCACCTCCTTACACTAGGCCTGGCTAACAGCAGACATTCAGTACGGCTTGCAGAGTCCACAGCTCTGCATCCACCTAACAAGGGAGAGCCACACTCAGAGAAGTGAAAAGATATGCCCCAGGTCACACAGCAGAGAGGCCAACATGAAGAGGTCTGGCTGCAGAGAGAGAGGGAATTTGCAGCCAAACTCTCTCTCTACCTGTGAAGAGATTGCACCTAGAGACCCTGAGAGACCTAAGTTTGAAGTCTGCTTTCTTTTCTTTTTAAAGTCTTATTTATTCTTATTATATATATGAGTGTTCTGCTGCATGTATGTTGTGGACTCTCTCTCTCTCTCTCTCTCTCTCTCTCTCTCTCTCTCTCTCTCTCTCTGTGTGTGTGTGTGTGTGTGTGTGTGTGTGTGTGTGTGTGTGTGTGTGTGAGTGGTTCCTATAGAAGTCAGAAGACAGCATCAGGTCCCCTGCAACTGGTGTTTAACAGATGGTTGTAAGTCACCATGTGGGTGCTGGGAATGGAATCCTCTAGAAGAGCAACAAGTGTTCTTCTTAACTATGGTGCCACCTCTCCAGCTCCAATTTATCTCTGCTCCAACAGAGTAAGTTACATAGTGATTCACGTTTATTAGGGTATTGTGAACTGTCCCTGTGCCTGCCTTTGCTAGTGGCTTCCTGTGTATTTAGTTCTTATTAGTGTCCCTGGGGATCCCAGTCTCCACTGTGTGCAGAGTTACAAACAGGGGGAGGGAGGTCGGTCATTTACCATTGTCACACATCATGCAGTGGCCAGGAGCAGGCGGTACCTGTGAACCTTCACTGGTGCTACAATCTCTGTGGTTCCAGAATGTTGTGGGAAGGATGAACCATCATTCCTAGCTTAGTGTGGGGTAGGGGTTGACTAGCAAAGGATAGAACGGAAAATACAGTGGTAACCAGAGTGACCAGCCCAGCTCAGCTGCTCACAAGCTGTGTGACTCCTCTCTGAGCTGCAGTTTCTACACAGATGCCCCATGCAGGCCAGTGGCAGGAAAAAAGAAATGAAGCATAGAAGGGGTAACCAGTGCCCGGCACCCAGAAAGCCCTGAGCAAATGGTGTGTTTGCTCAGACAACATAGAGCACGTTCAGATTAATGGCCCCAGCCCTGGGTGGACAACTTGGCAGGGAGACTTCATTAAAATCATACCCGTTAGCCCTAGACTCCCTTCCTATCCTCCAGGGTTCCTCCTCCGAGCAGTTCTAGTGGGTTTGAGCGCCTTGTCTGTTTCTGTCAGGGAGTTCATAGCCTCCACTCCAAGCTGCCTCTGAGCTATAGGCAATCATGTATATTTGGGCAAATAATGTCAGACAGAGGGAAGAATTTGGGCAAGACAGAGAAGCAGGAAGAAGCACATGCCACACTCATTATTCAAGCAAGTGGTCTGGGGAGGGGAGGCTCAGGCTGCAGCTCAAAGAGGCTTGGGGGAATAATTAGGATTGGATAAGGCGAGCATGGCAGTAAGGAGGCCAGGACTGTAGAAAGCAGACTGGGGGCCAAGACAGCATGGCTGAAGGACTGAAGGGATCAGGGTGACATCAAAAGACCAGTAAAGCAACCAAAAGTCAGGAATATCTCTCTGTCAGAGGGCTGGGCCAATTCAAGGCTTCCGCTGTGCTCAGCATTAAGTTTCCGTGGCTAACTATGGGAAACGGACCAGGAGTCTGGGCTGTGTGGGGCAGGGATGCATGTCTGTGGACACTGGCCAGCAAATAAGGAGAGTATTGCAGCTGGTCAGTGATGGTTATGGTAACATCAAGGCAGCCATGGTGATAGACAGCATTGGCCAGAGCCCTCGTTATGGAGAGGCAGGAGTGACCTCTGCTCATGTAGAATTGACTGGGGTTCCATAATGACGTGTGTGTGTGTGTGTGTGTGTGTGTGTGTGTGTGTGTGTGTGTGTGTGTGTGTGTTCAGGTACACAAGTTCAAAATTGGGGGCACATATTTATGCAGGAACATATGGAGACAATCTTGAATGTCGTTCCACAGGTGCTGTCCACCTGTTTTTTTGAGAAAGGGTCCCTCACTGACCTGGAACTCACCCAACAACCTAGACTGACTGGCCGATGAGTCCCAAGGCTTCACCTGTCTCTCCATCCCGTGCTTGTCACTACATCTGGCTTTTGTTTGTTTCTTTTTTACGTGGTTTCTGAGGACCAAACTTACATCTTACATCCTTATACTTGCAAGGCAAACACTTGACTAACTCAGGTGTCTGCTAAGCCTGGTTTGGTTTTGTCCTTTGACGAAAGGCTCAGGCTGGCCTTGAACTTGAGTCCTTCTTGCCTCAGTCTCCCAAGTTCTGGGACTGCAGCATGTGACACTGCCCAGTTCCCACACTGTTCAGAGAGCTCTTGGGGTAGGTTGGAGGCTGAGGCTCTCATCATATTACTAACTTCTGACTTATATTCATTGGCCCTATTTTGGTACCAGCTTTACGTTCCTTTTAAGGAACATCCTTTTCCATCTTTAGTCACCCAAGTCTAGGACACACATGCCACTTAGGCTTAGCCAATCATGTTTCCATCCGCTGGACACAGAGAGCTTCAGTAGTGAGGCTTGAGACCCAACTTATCCCAGTGAGAGTCAACCTTGTAAATTTTTTGTTCTTTAAGACGGGGTCTCATGTAGCTTAGGCTGGCTTTGACTTAGAGTTCTATATGTAATCAAGGAAGACTGTGAGTCTCTGACCCTCCTGCCTTGACCTCCCCAGTGCTGGGATTTGGAGTATGAGCTACCACATCTGTTTTATATGATGCTGTATTTTGAATCCAAGGTTACATGCATCCTGGTTAAGCACTCTGCCAACTGAGCTCTAACCCCAGGCCTTTGGGTGGAAGTTCTGATAGAGAGAAACTGTCCCTTTTACTAGGATTACCAAGTAAGAGATTCTACACCTGGGGGTTTGCTTGAGAATCGGGGCTCCTGTTCAAAGGTTTTAAGCCATGGATCCCGCTCTACCTGAAGCTCATCCTAAACTCTGATGTTACTTGAGACAATAAACTTGCTTCCATGCCTCTCATATTTTTATTCCAGGAGAATTCAGAATTGAGACACAAAGACTAAAGCCTATTTAAGCTGGCTCCAACTGTGAAGCCACAGAATTCCTGGGGGAGTAGCTCCATGCTCACCTAAATTCAAATACCACAGAGGCAGGATGATTGGCAGCCAGGAAAAAGATTGAGGGAGCCATGGAATGTACAGGATGGGGAAGGTGGAACGCCCCATGTCTTCAGCATCAGAAAAGGGAGTCTCTCTGTGACTGGCATCTGTGGTCCAGGCTTCTGCACTTACATGAGTCTGGCACATTACTTGACTAGCTCTTTCTCAGACCTTCCAAGAAACTTATCTTCGTGACTTAAATTTTGTTTGTTGTTCGTTCTTTTTTTTTTTTTTTCCTTTTTGCCCCAAGGGACTCACAACTAACTATTATAACAGCTGATTCAATTGCGGAGGTAAAAGGAAGGAGGGGAATAAGGAAGGAAGGAAGGAAGGAAGGAAGGAAGGAAGGAAGGAAGGAAGGAAGGAAGGGAGGGAGGGAGGGAGGGAGGGAGGGAGGGAGGGAGGGAGGGAGGGAGGAAGGAAGGAAGGAAGGAAGGAAGGAAGGAAGGAAGGAAGGAAGGAAGGTGCAGAGCAGAATGGCAGATGAGATGTCCATCACAGAAAATGGGAGGGGACAGACAACCCAGAAGCTTTTTCAAGTAGCCATACCCTGCTACAAGCACAGGTCTAAGGTCCAGGAGGCTCAAGTTGAACAGGGAACCCTGTGGTCTTCCTGCAAGGATGTTCAGGAGGCTGTGGCTAGCACCTGGCCTGGAGAATAAAGGTGATAACCGTTGGGTCCACAGTGGGCTTCCTTGAGACTGCTGTCCTCCATCTGGTAGCTCTCCTCACCATCTGCACCCACCAGTCACTCCACATCCACGGCCTCTGCCATGGCTTCCTCTCTCCTTAAAAAGACCTGGTAGCAGCTGTTCTATGCCCTTGCTTGTCTCTTGGTCTCAAAGAACCCACCCTGGATCAATTTGATACATACATCCTTAGGGCAGGTATAATCACTTCCCACCTGGCTTCCAGCCAGATCATCCCACAGCCAAAGAAATAGCTTTCTTAACTGCAGCACCCCTTCCTGAAAGTCCAAATACTTACCTAGGTGACAAAAGATACCATAATGGTGATGGATGTGGTGTGCAGGCCTATATAATCACAGAACTTGAGAGGTGGAGGCAGTAGGATCATAAGTTCAAGGTGATCCTGGGCTGTATAAAGTGAAGGCAGCTTGAGCTCCATAGCAACCCCATCCCATTGTGGTTAACTCTTCACCTTACCTCCCTGCTCACACTTCCACCCTGTTCTCTCAATTCCAATGATGCCCTAGTATCAGAAACTCTCTGCTTGGAAGGCCAGCCTTCACTTCACCCGGAGCTATTCCGTATCTTTGAATTTTCTTTTTTCTTCCTCTGGTACCTTGACCTGGCTCATATATGTTCCAGTCTGTTTCTCTAGAAAGCCTCCCTGACTTCTTTCATAGTCTGGTGTTATGTTCTACAGCCCTGCCCTCCCATGTCCACAGAACTTTGTTTCTACCCTTCCCAATCTGAGGCAAAGCTGTTCACTCAGCTGCCCTCACTTCTGGGCTGTGCTTTTCATCCCGGAGCCTTTCTTGCATTTAGCCAAGCACATCCTAATCTCTGTGGTTGGAGCTGCTGGAGGCCCGGTTTTTGCACATGCTGAGCAAGGCCACTGCCACTAAACTACAACCACCCCCACCCCCATCCCTCCAAATCTCATATATACATTTCTTCGGAAGAGGGATATGCATATGTAGGCAGCATATGTGTGAGTGCAGGTGCTTGGGTATAGAGGCCAGAGGTGACATCTGGTGTATTTATTGCTCACCCTCCACCTTACTTTTTAAAATTTATTTATTTTTATGTGTATGTTAGATGCCTGCATGTGTATAGGTACCATGTGCATCTGGTGCCCACTGAGGTCAGAACTGGACTCCAGGGTGCTTGTGAACCACCATGTGGGGTGCTGGGAATTAAACACAGGTCCTCTGTGAGAGCATTAAGCACTGTTAACCTTTCAGTCATCTCTCTCTCCAGCCCCATTCCCACTTTTTTTTTTTTTTTTGAGACAAGATGTCTCACCAGACCTACAGCTGGTCATTCAGTTAAAACTGACTGGCCAGCAAGCCAGAAGAATCCCCCCATTCTGTCTTCACAGCGCTGGGGTCTTAGATGCTTGCACAAAGCCCTGTGTCTGCTCTTTTGAGGCTGCCTAAGCCATTTGAAGAACATCCCTCAAAAGATTCATTCTGACAATGTTAGTACACTGAGGGCAGGTGCTGGGTCTCCGTTATTCTCTAGGCCCCCACATGAAGGAGAGCTTCTCTGATAAATGGTGGCTATAAGGATGATTGACAGCTGCTCACAAATTATTCTACGCCCGGAGCAATTCCCCGGGGAGGAATGAGCAAATGAGATGAATGACTAAATGAACGAGTGAATGGCCCACCCAAGTGCATATGGGAACTAAGTCCAGCCTCCCCTCTTGAGGTGCAGCAAGTCACCCCAGTATTAGTCACAGCTCAGAAACCTGAGGGAGAAGGCATGTACGACCAAAGCTCTTCTCATTTATTGGTGAACAGGAGAACTTTAAAACTCATTTCGGCAGTGTGGGGTTGAAAGGGGGAGGGGGGTCACTGGCACCTTCTGGGTCTGCATTCACAGACTGTCTAGGCTTGGAGATTCCTATGGGGAACTGGAAAGTCCTCTCCCAGCTCCTCAGCAAGAGTGAAAATATATGATTTAATGACAATGGCTGATTCAATTTCAAACAAGTGGCTCCTACTCACCTCCAAGAAGCTGCTATGAAAACCCAGGCTCTGGGTCTGGTTTTGAAAAGGCTTATTCTGTGGTAAGACCCAGGCTCAGTCTGAGGGTTTGGACCAGGGGATGCTTCTTCATATCTCCCCTAAATGGTATTAGCTATGATGAGCAGTCTCTGAAGGCTGAGTTAGAAGCCTGGTGTGTGTTGCAGTGGGGGGGGGGGGGGTTTATAGAACAGAGACTCCTATGGGACAGGCCCCCACCAGCCACTGTCCTGACCTGCACAGCTCAGGGAAGCCTCTGTCCACCATTGTTCTGCCCCCATGGCCAGAGCTACCCCGGGCCAGCGAGCAGGGAGGTCAGAGCTACTCCAGCCCCAGCTGCCAGTTCCCTGGTTATCTGAATTGAAGAGGTCAGAGGTTAAGTGAGAGATCAGAGTACTCGGGTCAGAGAAAAAAAAACAAATCCCAGGGGCCTTGGTGTGTGCGTTGCAAGCATGTAGGCCACGCCCTCTGCCACAGATGGGGGTTGTTTTATATGCAGCCCTGTCCTCCTTTACCATGTAAATTGGCTGATTTGTGCCCTCTTTAATTGAGTTAGAGGAATTTAATGGAGCAGGAAAAAAGGATCTGAGGGAGATTTGGGTTTTGGTGGATGGTCTTCATGGGAAGCTATGAGCCAATATGTGCTTCAGTTTCATTGTGTTCAGAAGAGCCAAGAGACTACCGGGCTGAGGGCCTCTTCACACAATGACTGAAGCCTTCTGAGAGAGCAATGAGCCCAACTTCAGAGTTTGCTATTATGCGTTTGCTATGTTTTGTAATTTTAGAAGCAAGATCTCATGTAGTCCAGGCTGGCCTCGAAGTTGCTGTGTAGCCAAGGGTGAACCTGAACTTATAATCTTCCTGCTTCTGCTCTGTTTATGAATCGCTATGGATGGACCCCACAGCATTCTAGCAACTGAGCTTCCACACCTTGCCCAGTATTCTGTGATGCTAACACACTTCTTGTTTGTAGGCTCATTTAAGACAGGCTCTTAGGTAGCCCAGGCTGGCCTTGAACTCCTGAGTCTGAAAACTTCAGGCTCCTCAGATGGGAAACCCTTACAACATCTCTACCAGGCTCTTTACCTTGGGCGGTTCTACGAGGTAAATAGTTCAGTGAGGCATCACTGGGGCAGTGAGTGTTATACCGGAGCTGGGAACATTGTACATCACCTCGTCTCGGGTACTGTCTAGATGACAGTGACGACCTTGGGTCTATTCCTCCTGACCTTCCTTTGCTTTATCCTGTGGGAGTAGCAGGCCTTCTGTCCTTGTCATGTTATTTATAACTTAGTACTGGTCCAGGCCTGTAATCTCAGTGATGGTCCCAAAGAACTTCTTCATCCCTAGAGTATGTGGCTCTGTAACATGTGCCCTATGCCATTTCTCAGACTTCCCCAGTGGCCATGGGGCTCACTTACTTGGTTTTTATTTACACCTGCCCTACCCTAACTCCCCTATCATAGAAAGGCTGTACCCCTTCAATCTCAAACAAGCTCCCGCCTCCTCCATCTACAAGCTTGGCTTTTAGTGGCTTTAAGACAATAAGAGAGAGGATTATTGTTGTGACTGGATGGTACAAAGTATCTAAAATGCCTGACACAGGTAAGTCAATAATTGTCATTGATAAAACATTTACTTGGAAGAAATGCTGCTTTCCTAATAAAGCAAGGACGTGTGAGTTCACTGCAAACATTCTACCCCAGAGTAGAAATGCTTACCCGGTCCATGAAGGAAGTGATGTAACACCTGATATAAAATCACACCTATTGCCCTGTGTCTTAGGGTTTCTATTTCTGCAATGAAATGTCATAATTAAAACCAACTAGGGAGGAGAGGCCAGGAACCTGGAGGCAGGGGCTAATGCAGAGACCATCATGGCTTGCTCACCTGCTTTATTATAGAATCTGTGATCGCCACCCACAATGGGCTGCCTTTCCCCATCAACCACTAGTTAAGAAAATGCTCTACAAGCTTCTTACAGCCCAATCTTACAGAGGCATTTTCTGAATTGAGGTTCCCTCTGCTCAGATGACTATAGCTTGTTTCAACCTGTTAGCCAGCACACTCTGGAAGGTGCCAGGCTTACAGCCCATTCTCAGCACCTTGTGGAGAACTGGCAAGCTCTTTGACACACGGGTGGTATGCCATGCTAACACTAAGCTGGAATTAAATGACTTATTGGCAAATCTGAGTAACGTTCATCCCTCTTGTTAGAACATCAGATTCTTCAGGGAAGGAAGGCCTGTGTGCGACCCTATGGCTGAGCACACAGCCTTGCATACATTAAGCCTGAATAAATGAGTCCCTGAGTACTGGTGCATGAATGAAGAATGGAAGAAAAACAGCTCAAGCCACTGAACACAGGTGGCTTTGCCCAGAGTGAAGTTCCTATGATGACACTGGTTTGGCCAGAGAAGACGTGAGAGTGTACAGAAGGGATCTTGGATGCAGACGGTGGAGGGTCTCATATACAGTTAGTTAGAAATATGAGCTTGTCTTGTGACATTCTTTGTAGACGTCTTTGCCAGGAAATCATCTTTGTGACATAGCAGAAATCATGTTTGACATGATTTCTCTTTTCTGTCACTTTCCTTGGCTGCACAGTGGAGTTTGTGCACCCACTGTGTGTCGCTAGGCCTCTGTGAGCTTGTTCCAGCCACTGCCTTGATGATGGCAGAAAATGCCAGATACTGATCCCTGGTTCTTCTTTACATTTTGGGGTATAGTCTCTCAGGGCAGGACGTCATAGCTGCTTGAGGCAGCTGGTCACATTGTGCCCATTGTCAGTGGCAGAGTTGATGCTTAGCATATGAGAAGCCCTGAATTCAATCTTTGGCCCAGGAAGGAAAAATAAATAAATAAATAAAAATTAAGATCCAGACACAGATGATAAGAATGATAATTTGCAGAAGCACTCAAGCACGTAGGAAGTACAGGGCTGTCTGTGGGGGGCATCTCCCAGGGAATAAACAGGACAGAGACCACCAAGGAATCTCTCCCATGTTGTCCCAATTTGAAAAGTGGGGTGGAAAGGGAGGGTCCATGTGAGCTGCTTTTGTTGGTTTCAATAAATACCTGTGGAATTAATGATGCCGAAGGAAGCGGAGAAAGAAAAGGCTGGGGCCAGGTGCCAGAAGGCAGTCTGGCAGTTTCTCAGAACCTTAGTCATAAGCATAGAATCCAAGCCCTCTCCTCCCAGGCACTCACCCAACAGAAAATCAAGTATATGTATACACAAAGAGCTGTGAGTAAATGTTCACAGCAGCCTTGTGTGTCATAGTCCTGAACTGGAAACAGCAGCGTCGTCCATCAACCAATAGCCAAGTAAACAGAATATGGGACATCTGTGTGTAGAAATACAGCTGAGGGATCACCATATTAGGTGATATAAAAAGAATGTGTATGAGTGCTGGCAACAATACAGGACTATAGAAAATGCAAGCTAATCTATAGCAACAAGTCTGTTTTCTAGGCAGAGGTGGCTGTCTATCTTGACTGTGGCTGTAGTTCCATGGCTATGCGAATGCATAAAAACACTCCATGTTGTGTTCTGTATAGGTGTGTAGAACATCATCTGCCAAACACATCTTAATAAAGCCATTCAAGAAACATCTTTGAGAAGGAGGTTATGATGGTTGCGCGTATTGTGCCAGGGTTGATGTGAGGTGGTGATCTGAGTATCCTGGAGTCCCTACCACCATTAGAAACATTTAATAGTCATGTTCTGAGATAGCTAAGCAAAAAAGTTCAGGAAACAGGTTTAACATAGCAAATGCATAGTGTGGTGAGTGTGTGTGTGTGGAGGAAGGGTGCTTGTCTGAATTGTGATTGGATGTGGATGTGAAGATGGTTACCTTCCAGGGTCGTATGTCAGAAGTTTTCTACTATATTTTTTGAGACTAGTTTCTCATTGGTCTTTCTGAACCTTGCCAGAAACCCGTTTACCTGTCCCTGCAGGCATTACAAGCGCATGCCACCTTGCCCAGCTTTTTAAAGTGGTTTCTGAGGATCATATTCAGGCCCTCAGGTTTTCACAGCAAGCACTTTATTGACCGAATCCTTATTCCTGTGTGTGTGGCTTTAAGAGGAAAGAGTGTGTTTCCCGGCCAGTCAGAGCCCTAGAGCTTGCTGTGTGGTCATAACTAATTGGGCTGATTGGCATCTGTAACTATTTTTAAATGTTTAGGAAAGTTAGTTCATTTATCCCTTTCAGAAGTGTCTAAGGACGTCAATCTCAAAGCACACATGGTGTTTGTTGTGTCAATGACCCACAGTTTACTTAGGTTTCTTTGGTGACCCTCTTGGGGGGTCAGGTTATCTCCAGTGTTCTAGTGTATAAATCACAGCGGACAATTTGGTCAGGAGCAATTTCACCAGAGGCAAATTGATTAAGCTGTCAGTGTGGTTGAAATGTTGAGTTCATCAATAATAAAACCTTTCAGTTACTATGTTTATACAAAGACTTTATGTTCCGAGGGGAAGTTTTTGCCTGGAATAATTTTCCTTTTTGGTTTTTCTTTCTTTTCATTTTCTTTAGTGATGTAAATCAAAATCAAGGCTTTGAAAATTAGGGGAGCACACACTACTGTTGAGCTCCATGCTGCAATCGACTTGCCAGCCTCTTCTGCACCCTCCAGCCAGCTCATATTCGCTTTGTCTCATTTCTTTTAGCATTTTCTCGGTTTTCAACATCCCAGTATTTCTCTTCATTTATAACCTGCTTGGAATTAGCTTAAGAAGGAAGAAACTTAAGCAACTGTCCCACAAAGTTGGAAACAAATAATTTTACTATTCCACATCTCATCCAGAGTGTTCGAGATTCACGATACACAGTCTTGGTCCGGCATGCTGAATAAAGCCTTTCGGGAGAGTGTAATTAAACAAACAGAAGACTCTGCCACTGAAGATAAAGTGGGTTAGTGTGTGTGTTGGGAGGATGATTACTGGAAAGTGAGCCCAGCGCCTTGGGCATGCTAGGCAAGCGCTCTGCCACTGAGCCATACACCAGCCCAGAATGAATTTCTTTAGAGATACAAACCAATTTCCTCCTCTTCTTCGATGTTGTTGTTGGGTTGGTTGGTTGTTTTTCAAGACAGGGTTTCTCTGTGTAGCCCTGGCTGTCCTGAAACTTGCTCTATAGACCAGGCTGGCCTCAAACTCACAGAGATCCACCTGCCTCTGCTTCCCGAGAGCTGGGATTAAAGGCCTGAACTACCACTGCCCAGCCAAGTTTCTACTCTTATTGCTACCAAAGAAACAGTAACAGTGACATCTGACATCAGAACTCTTGAGCTCAATGATGTTGTAACATTCTCTTCAACAGACAGCCTCCTGGGACAAGAAAGTCAGACGAAGTCAACCTCCCAATCAGCTCCTCGGCTACCCAAACTAAGCCAAGATCTTGTACTTGGCTTTTCAGCCACGAAGATGCTGTATGGTTCTGCACACTGTGACTTTTTACAGCAACAAGTAGTCACCTCATGGTGGGTGGCTAAGACACCAAGAGCTTGAAGCAGTGTTATATTTTATATTTACAAGTCAGGAAGCTGGGAGTCAATATGGTGCTCATGACTTTAATGCCCTGTACTCTGCAGACAGGCTCTGGGAGTGGGGGTAAGGTGTAATTCTGGTGCTTAGCTTACTTTCTCTATTCTACAGAGAGCTTCTATATACTTTCGCTATACAGTGAGCCTCCTCTCAGTAGCTGAGCTGACAGGCCCTCTCACCTCTGTTCACCCAGTCTGGAAACTCCCTCACAGGCATGCCCGGAGGCTTGTCTCCTGTGAATTTCCAGATTCTATCAAGTTAAAGTTATAAACCATCACAGCAGTTAAATATTTTGTGTCAAACAGTAACATTACTCACAGTGAACCAGAATTACCTGTACCAGGGGCTGGCAAGGTTACTTTTCATTAGATAAGGGACTTCCACACCCACCATCTTTTGAACCAAATCAAATGAAGCCACTGTAAGTGAGGCAATAAGAGGACATTCTCATAATTACGTTGATTTTTCTTTTTTGCACACATCCAGAAAATATTTCCTTCAATTAAATTGTGAGAAGTGGAATTGCTGACTCTAACAGTCTGCACTTTTAAAAGCCTGGATTCTATAATTGTCCCCTGGGGATTTATTCCAATTCATATGTTTATTAGATGTAAGGTTTCTGAGCACTTCCTGGTTGTCAGAGTGCAAAGGCCTAGGCTAGAGTAAGCTACACCTTGGCTTCAGGGACAGCCTGGCCTCCTTCTGTGGCCAGCTGGAGGTTTGGGGGCAGGTTGAGGGTAGAGGATGTTGGAGACTGAAGCCAGGGGGCTCCTACATGTTAAGAAAGCACTCTACAACTGAGTCTTTCCTTTCTTATTTTATTATTTTGAGATAGTGCTTTACTATTTGCCAAGGCTGCCTTTGAATTCACTCTGCAGCTTAGGTAGGACTTGAACTTGGAATCTTCCTATCTTGGCCTCCAGGTAGGGGTAGATGGGTTGAAAGGCCTCCACCACCAATGAGGCTCAATAAACATTTGTTAAATAAATAAATAAATAAAATTGGAAGACTACCCTTAGCGAGGCTAAAGTGAGGACAATTTAGTGTACCAGCTTTGGGGTTTGTTTTGTTTTTTAATTGTAGATCAATCTGCCAGAAGCCAGGGAGTGGGCAGATTTATAAACACACACACACACACACACATACACACACACAGACAAAAGGTAGAGGCCTGCAAAACTGCAAAGTGTTGTTTCTGGGGTGTTTTTCTTGTGAAGCAGCAGGAGGCAGGTAATAAAAACATCCGGTTACTTCTACATAGATGTTGTCGACTAAGAGTTAAAGCCTGGGAACTTCTGTATGGTGACAGTTGATACTGGTCTCTGGATTTTTGGCTGTGCTCCCTCAGATTCGGCTTTCTCAGAGAGCATGGCTTCGACTTGGTGATATGGATCACATTTTGATTTTTAGTCTGGTCTTCTGGGGTGTTGGATTAGTTACTTCTCTGTTGCTGTGATAAAATGTCATAGTCAGAAGCAACTTAAGAAATTAAAATGGTTTTTACTTATGGTTCGGGAGGGTGAGTTCACATGACTGGGGCAGCATGGCAGCAGGTGGGGGGAACAGGAAACTGATTAATCACATCTTGACAAGCAGGAAACAGAAAAGGTAAACTGGAAGTTGGGCAAGGCTATAAACTCCCAAAGCTGGACCCAGTGACTTCTCCAGCAAGGCTCCTTGCCCTAAAGGTTCCATAACCTCTCCAAATAGCACCTATAGCTGGGGACCAAGCCTTTAAATACATGAGCCCATGGCGGACAGTTCTCATGCAGACCTCCCTGGGGATTTAGCAAATAATTTGGTCTAAGAGCAAGTCCCGAGTCCTAGAAAGTTGACAAAATGAAAGGATTTGCACCACTTGGATTTTGCTATACACCAAACCACTCTTGAACACCAAACAGGGACCCAGGGAAGCTAATTAGTCAGCTTCTTGCCTTGCAAGGGTGAAGGCTTAAATTCAATCCCCAGAGACCACATTGAAAAAGCCAGATGTGTGGGTGCACATTTATGATCTTGTGCTGGGAGGCACAGACAGTCCCCTGGGATCGCCTAACCACAATCTCCAGGCTGGTGAAAAACTCTCAAATGATAAGGTGGTCAGGCCAGAGAGATGGCTCTGCAGGCAGAGGTGCTTGTCACCAAGACTGACAACCTGAGTTCAAACCCCTGGACCCACACAGTGGAAGGAGAGAACAGACATTCATAAGTTGTCCTCTGATCTCTACAGGTATGCTATGGCACATATGTTGTGTTAATGCATATACCCTGTATGGCAGCAGATGGCAATGGATGGAGGGCCAATTGCAGCCATTGAGACAATTGGGCCCACATGGAGTGGCTTTATTATCATGGAGATAGAGAGAGATAGAGGGGGAGGGAGTTGAGGAGTGTGCCTTCTGGCTAGGTGGGGAGACGGAAGAACAAAAAATGAGGGGTTGAAGGTGGAAAGCCTTTTAAAATGGAGTTTGACATCAGAACCCTGGTCAGGTCTGACTAATTTTCTTTGGCCAGGGCTTCAGGGGTTAGGACAGAATTCTAACAACGTGTATCACATACACACAAAAATAAATAAGCCAAGGTGGGCTTCATTCCTAAGGAATGACACCTGAGAGTATCCTCAGGCTTCCACATGCACACATAGGCACACACATGTCTACACATGCATCATATACACACAAACTATGGATAATTATTTTTCCCCAATCGGGTAGTTGGTGAACAGGTTCCTTCTGGCCTCTGTGAACTCTATGGTCATCTGGTGGTTCAGAGGGAGATACATAATTCAGTGACTTTTCACATGTCTGCATCAAGTGGTTGGTCCTGAATGGCTGGGATGGTTCTAATCTGCTCCATGTGCCCTTCCATCCTCTAAAAAGCTAGCCCAGGCTTGCTCACGAAATCCACTCTGGGTTCCAAGGAGCAGCAACAGGTCACTCAAGGACAAACACTCTTCATGTGTCTGGGAGTTGCTTTTACCACCTCATGCTGACCAAATGCAGTGTCACAGTGGAGGCTGGAGATGGTGCAGGAAGATGTGGGTGTCAGGAGGGGGTTGGTGGCTGGTTATCTAAATGCTGGAAGTTTCACTTTGTACCATGAACGTTTAGACTAATAAGTGTTCAGCTCTGTCTTTGAAAAAAATAACCCTATAGCTACAAAAACCACTTCTGGGGGGAGGCTGCATGTGGCCAGGAATGCATGATGACCGCCTTTTTTGACCTTTTTCTGAACAAGTGTGGAGAATCATAACTCAGAACTGCTGGGGCTGAGGGTAGCTTGTCTACCCTCTCCTCACGTACTCAGATAAAGTTCAGTAACTCCCCTTTGCCCATCGCAGCTTCTCAGGGCTCTACAAGCCGCCATTTTCCCCCTTGCTCAGCACTTGTGAAGTGATTTAATGGCAAAGCCCTTAGCATGAATTAAACATGGTCCCAGGCTAGCACCTGGAAAGACCACCTGGGGAGATGGGAGTGCTTTTCCTTAAGAAAGCTTTGTGTGCAAAGGGCTGGGGTGCCAGAGGTAAGGCCCTTGTCTAGCCCAGGCTTGGAACCCAGCCCTGAAAAAGAACAGGCTTTGTGCAGATTTTCAAAGAACAGTGGCTGAAATGATCTGAGTTCTGCCACTTCCAGCCCGGAAGTCTCTGCCTCCTGCAGGCACACATGCCTGTTGGAAACAGAAGAAAAGGCCTGGTGGAGATCTCTCACATTCCTCACTTGAGAGGGCACAGAGGTTAATTTGGGAAATAGTTCTCTAATAGAAGCCAGATTTGGGGAAAGTCAGGCAACAGATTTAGAAGTCATGTCTCTGGTGGGGGTGAAAGGGGCGCTCTGGGGATAGTGTGATGGTGCAGGACCCCTGTGTGTGAAGGCTGTAGGGGTCATTTGAGCAAATAGGATGATCTTAATAGCTGCAATTTATTCTCCCTCTGGGCTCTGCATTCAGAAGGCTGCCTAAGCAGCTGTTGATTTAACTCTAGCCTGCTGGGCTCTGAGAAAGGTTTGGCGCACGAGGGCGGTGGGAGGGGGGGGGGGACACGGTACGGGAGGGGGGGCGGGGGGGGGGACGGGACACAGGCTAATAGTCTTTATCTGCGTCTGTCTACCTGGCCTTCCCTCTCCTGTTGGTTTTTCACAATAACACACACACATACATATACTTGTGTGTTGTTCTTCTGATAAGGAGGCATGTGTAAGTTCTTCTCAAATTATCTGGCTAATGGGCCAGCTTTTAAGATTTCTAATCCATTGTAGACCAACACTTTTATAAAATGTCATAAAAATAAAGTAATAGAAGAAAATAAGTCAAGAACATAGAAAAATACAAGCTCAACACTTTTATTATTAGATTCAGCAAGACATGAAAGTGCTCAGTTAAATGAGGTTGGAATTTCTTCACGCTCGCACTTTCTGGACTCTGGGTTCTCTAGTCCATGTATTGTAGACACACTTCTGCATGCTTAGCAGGTTCGTCAATACATCCATCCATTCATCTTCTACACGTCAAACTGCTGTCCTAACCTGGAACTCCCTGACAGGTGGGTGGTTCCAGCCGTGGGAGCTGAGATGGGATTGGCCCCTGGAGTTCCAGTCACTTGAGGATTCAGCTAAGGAAGACTAGCCAGACCACAAAGGTGGCTTAAAGTAGCTTCTGGGGGACAGAGGAGAAGGGAGAGGGGGTGGTGCTGAGGAAGATGGGAGCACCTGGGGGTTAGCAGGACTATCCAGGTGGAGGGCAGTGTTCCAGCAGATATCTCAGTGCAGGGAGCCAGAGGTCCTCCCTTTGGCTAGAGGCAGTGTTAGAGGTAGATGGACCTGGGGACTGGACTTTGGGGATTGTGAGGCTGTGCCCTAGGCATAGTTTTATTCCTAGGTGCCTATTACTGAGCATAACAGCTGTAGTAGCCTCAGGCAGGGACACTCTCCCACACTCCCCCACTCCCAAGCAGGTGTTCATTCAAGGAAGCTCCTGAAAAGGCTGTGTGGAGGGTCTGGGAGTAAAGCCAATAGGGGCTGCTGCTAATAGCCAGCCTGGAAAAAAAAAAAAAATGGGGTCTGGGCCAGCTCCCTGGAGGGTAAGAAGCCCTGATAAATTCCAGGGGCCCAGCCTGGACCAAAAGTGGAGTCTACAGCCTGGAAGTGGATCCTTGCAAAGTCACTGTTGGATGTGAACTGAACTGCCAGATCAGGCTTGCTGAAGGGTGGTAGGAAGCCAACCTCACATCAGAACAGCCTCCATCATCAGCCTCACACTATGCACAAGCCACCAAACTTCTAGGAGAGGGCTCCTCAGTTTCCTCCTAGAAAAGCAAGGAGTTGCCTCTTAACTGAATTACAGGAAAGCAATAAAGACCTGAGGGGAAGCTTCACGATGCACCCTTCTGACAAAGGAAGACTGAGCAATGCAGCTAGTGATCCTCCAAGCTCTAATTCTGTTTGCTTTTAAACAATAGCCGTCACCACACAAAAGCCCAGTTGTTGTGGTCTGAATGTGAACACACACACACACACACACACACACACACACACACACACACACACACACACACACACACACACACACACACACACACACACACACACACACACACACACACACACACACACACACACACACACACACACACACACACACACACCCTCTTGAGCTCCTGTGTTTGGACACTTGGCCCCAGCTGTGCTGTTTAGGGAGCTTGTAAAACCTTTTAGACAGAACCTAGCTAAGGAAACACATGAGGAAAGGTGGGAGTTGGCGACAACAGCCCCCCAGTCCTCCCCCCTTGCTTCCTCTTCCCCCCAGGTGTGTGCACCTGTCACCCCACCCTCAGACAGAAGCTATCTACCGTCGGCCTTTTATACCTTGATGACCCTACCCCTTCCCCAACCATACATCCTTTTCCCATCCCAGCAACTTGTTTCAGTCAGGTAGTCTGTTGTTAAAAGAAAAAAAAAAGAAAAAGACAGCTAACATACTTGTACCTGTCTATAATGGCAGCTATGCACCATCCCCTCAGCCTTGGTTACCTGATGGACCAGACAGCCAGAAACTATTGTGTTTAATGTTGAAATCACACAAAATGCCATGAGTGGCAATTAAGCATTAACTCTTCTGGAAATAATTCCTCTAACATTCAGAGTGACTTGAACCAGATATTGTGATGTCTATTTTATTAAAAGGGTCAATATCTAGAAATGTTAGAGGGAACATGAAGGATCTGCCACAAAACCTCAAAGAGCCTGGGGCCTGGGGATGGAGCCAGTGTGCCTTCTGCTCTGGCTACCCTAGGAAGTCCATTTGCTGAGACTTTTCTCCAGCCCAGGTCACAAACTGCAGTCAGTCTGCTGGAGAGGGCTGGAGGAAGAGAGCCCTCTGATTAAACATGAACAGTTGTCTCTTGGGCTCAATGCAGTACCTCACCCACCTAGACCTGTAGAGAGTTAGAGGACTTACCTTTAAGGCATCCATAGTGACTTGAGGATCTGCTGGAATTTGCTCTCTGACTCTGGCTAGTCTCTAACTCACAGAGATCTGTCTATCTGCCTGCATTTGCCGCCTGAGTGCTGGGATTAAAGACATGCGCTACCGCCTGGCTGGATCTACAGTTCTTGTTTCATAGTCCTCATTTTCATTTTTCCACTTCTTTATTCCCATTGCTTTGTCTTTGCATGGCCCCTGTGTCTAGAACTCTGGCCAGCACACACTAAGTGCTCAGAGTGTGATGTCTAGATAAATGGGCATGCTGGGCTCCCGTCCTGCTCTCCTATAGGGACAGGGATTATTTTCTCCCCAGCATAGTTTTCCAGCATCCACCAAGGCTTGTCCTTGTGCTAGGTACAATAATCTGAGTGATTGCATGGAAGGATGGTGGGACATGTTCCAGATCTTTCTGTTGGGAAACCCAGGCCAGCTGCCGATTGCCTTGGGGGTGTCTTTGACTATTGAAACTCAGGATTCTTCCCAGCCTCTGAGCATAAGTTACAACCACAGTTATCATGTGAGATGCTCCACCTGAGTCCAGATGTGGGATGTCTGTGGGGGAGGGGCCCTTCCATTCTCAGAGATGGTGACATGATACTTTCATGGTGTTTCTTTCCTTACTTGTCTCCTGAAGCTTGCTAGATCACCATTTCCAAAAGAAACAAGCTATTGATCTGGGGATATGGCTCAGTTGGTATAATGCCTGTCTGGTATGAATAAGGAGGCCTTGGTCCAACCCCTTTGTAGTGGGATTTTGTTCTGTTCCATTGTAAATAATTGTCCCGCCTACTGGCTTAATAAAAACACTAATTGGCAGAAGGCAGACAGGAAGTGTGGGCGGGGCTACCAGACTAAGAAAACTCTGGGAACAGGAAAAGCAGAAACAGAGATGCCAGAGAAGCATAGATGCAGAGGACAACTATGCTTCCTGAGAAAAGATACTGAGTTGCATGACTAAACAGGATAAGAATCATGGGTTAGTTTAAGAGCAAGAGCTAGCTAGTAATATGCCAGAGCCATAGGCTGATCAGCGTCAAATTAATATATACCTTTGTGTGATTATAAGTGGCAGTGGGGCTGAGAGGGGGTCCGAATCTCAGGGCTAGGCCCAAAAGTTCAGGCCAGACACTTACTACAACACCCTTTGGGCCAAATAAACTAGTCATGGTGCCTCGCACTTAGGAAGGAGGGCAGGAGGATGCTGTTGAAGGCTGTCTTCAGCTTCATAGGGAGTTTGAAGCTGACATAGGCTACATAAGACACTGGGGAAGACAGAAGAGAGAAAGGAAATGGAAGTGAAAGGGAATGAGACTGTGCTGAAATTTTACCACGGGATCTGCTTCTGGAGGAGGGGTCCAAACCTAAGACAGCCAGTGTTCTGGACTTCTGAGGATGGCAACCTCATGGAGAAGGATGGTGTAGTTCCCCAGCATTTCACGTAGAAGGTTTCCAAGATGTAGAAAATTGGAAAGCATGAAGACACTGTCAGCCAGTTTCTCCAGTAGTTGCCACTTCCCACAGCTCTCTTATCTTGCCATCCCCTTTGAGATGTTTACACTCATATGGAAAAACATAGTTCATATATGTTTTATAGATTATAGTTTAGGAGTCTAAAGATTTCAAAATAAAACAGTATGCATTAAAAAAAAATACAAGGACTAAAGAAATAGCTCTGTCAGAAAAGTGATTGCTGCATAAATGTAAGGACCTGGATTCGGTCCCCAGAAACTCCACTGAAAAAGTTGGACATAGTGGTGTACACTTATAACTCAGCACTGATGAGGCAGAGACAGGCAGATCTCTAGAGTTCACAGGTCTGTCGGCCAAGCTTAAGGGAGCCCCAGGACAGTGAGAGATCCTGTTCCAAAAAGTAAGGTGTACGCCTCCTGAGAACCACACTTGATATTGTCCTCTGACCTCCACATACACCTATACAAGCTTATGGTGCATGTTCCCCTGAACAACTGGAGAGTGTATTGTAGATACCACAAAATGTCATCTGTAAAACATTCATCTCATGTCTTCAGGAATAGTGACTATTCTTGGGCCAGTGAGATGGCTCAGTGGATAAAGGTGTTTGCCACCAAATTCACCTGGCAATATGAATTTGATTCCTGAGACACACACACCATAAAATTCTAAATAAGTAGCTTTCCCTATAAACCACAGGTTCTGTAATCACCATGATCAAGGAAATTGGTCTTGATATGGTTCTCTCTCCCTAGCTGTTCCTATGATGTCTTTGTGGTCCCTTCCTCATGTTACCAAGTATACTATCTTTGGACATAGTGAATATCATCAAATTTGGACCAAATTGAACAGAACAGAATGACTACCCTAAGCTATGCCTCTGCTTGAGGGACAGATTACCCACATCCCCAGTATGGCTGAACTTCCTAGGGCAGGACTTCCTGACTCCTGCTTAAAGTAGCTGAAGGTTCAGAGCTTGCTCTTACCCCTACCCAGGCAAATGGCCTACTGTAGAGAGGGGACCATTCCTTCCTTCAAGCAGGCCAAGCTGGAGACTTGACCTAGAGCTTCATGATTATGGCTATGAGGCAGGCATTCTTCTCCAGCACCACCTCAATCCCATTTTCTAATGGTTCTGCTGTCACAAGCTTAGAACTTTATTTTCATCAGCAGGAAAAGAATGTGAGCTCTTAGAACTCCACTGCTCATCTCTGGTATCTGAACCTCTTGTAACATAGTAGGCCCAATAGAGAAAAGCACCCCTGTTCAAGTACTGAGAAATTCAAGGTGCTGGCAGCAGGGTATGACAGCAGCAGCTATGGGGTCCTTTGAAGCATGGGCCCTGTTCTGTGGAGTGAGTTTCACTCCCATGAAGCTGGGTCTATAGGCATTGTGTGTTGCCTAGATTCACCGAGAGCCTTTTCAAGCCTAAAGCCTTACATGCAGAGATATTGGCAAGGGCTTGAAGGTGTCAGATATAGTAGAAAGAATTAAAAATACAAGATAACACAGTGTCTACCCCACCAGCAATGGTAACCAAACATATCTCCAGGGATGATGCCATTGACAAAGGTACCTTCAGTGAGCCCAGCTTCAGTCATAACTCACAATCCCAGTTAGGTATAAGAGGTATCTTCTTGTAACAAGCCAGCTGATTTCTGTATTCCATTGTAACCAATCGCTCTTGTGATGGCTGACATTGTCAGCTTGACAGGCTTGGGAGTCACGAAGCAGACAAACCTCTGTAAGGAAGTGTCTATGTTGTGTTCATAGAAAGGCCCACTCTAAATGTGGGCAGCACATTCCATAGGCTGGGGTCCTAGGCTGAATACAAAGCAGAAATCTGCTTCCTGGCTGCAGATGCCGTACGACAAGCCACCTCTCACCCTGCTGCCATAATTTCCTGTCATGAAAGAATGTCCCTTGGAACTGTGAGCCAAGGTATCAAAGTTACTTTTTAAAAATTTGGTATTTTGTCACAATAATAAGAAAACTAATTTAGACCTCTTCCACCAGGCCATTTCAGTTCTCTGTCACTCAAGGCAGACCACATCCTGTTTCATCCCACAGTGCCCCACCCTTCAGCTCAGAACAGCTGTGATCACTGAGAGGTGGGAGGGGGGGCACTGTGTTTCCTTTCCCATTCTTTCTCCACAGAGATGCAATTCCCAGCAGGAGACATTGGCAAGGGTTTGTAATAACGCTTCACAGTTGTATAAAAGAAAGAGCGGTTGGCCTGGCTTATCTGCTTCCCCCTGAGGAGTGAATGGAACTGGAGCCTCATTTTCACTAACCTTTGAACTTCCCTGGGAGTGGGAAGGTACAAAAATGATTCAGGGACCATGGCAGGGTCAGGAGTGGACAGACTGGGGAGGCCAGAATCCACCAGTTCCCAATGCCTGCATGTTTGTACTGTCCTCTGGTCTCTGCGTGCACATAAAGGTGAATGGACTTCTGGATAATATCCTATATGAAAATTCTCTTGAGATGTTGGTGGGCATTACAAAAGGGCAAAAGCACCAGCTTTAGGTAGGAGCCTGAACAGGTGCTTTGTTATGACTGGGGTTTGCGACTGTCATGAAGGTGTGGGTGGGACAGTGAGCATGAGTCTGTATGATGCTTCGGCATCCTCAGCAGGAAGAACACAGAGCAGAGATTTCAGCCACTGTGTGGAAAAAGCAAATGCAGCCACAGGCAGAGACTAGAAGCCTCTTCCTGTCAACAGGAAGCCTTTCCCTTTTGGTATGTCTGACCCACAAACAGCAGTGTTTGCTGAGCGTGTGGTGCCCCAGCTTTTCTTTTCCTGGGATGGAGTAAAAATAGACCTAAGGTTTATATTTGCGGAAACCAGGGACTCTGCAGATCTGGAGTCCCTTCCCAGGTCAGCTCTGGAGGGACAGTATGTTAGCTTCCCCAGTTCAGAGGGTGCTAGTCAAACCATTTCTGCGAGCTTGCCTAAGAATGTGCTGTGATGCAGTCTCTCAGGTCTGATGCCAGCAGTCTGCACTTCCACAAGATCCTCTGTAATTTGGGTGCGCAGTGTCTAAGACCTGCTGGTTTGGAGCAGAGGGTTAGCAGTGGAGAAGGCAGGTGTAGTGTAATAGGGTACCCACCACAGGCCGTTGCTGAGCCTCAGTATGCACATCTGTAAAACAGTCATGAAAAGATAATCTGTGAGGATTGGAGTTAAGTAAAGAATCCATGTGCAGCTCTTCACACAGGATCCCCAGGAAACATGCTTGAAATGTTATCATCAAGCCAGGTGTGACAGTGCATTCTGGTAATTCTAGCATTTGAGAAGTAGGTGAATCATCTCAAGTTGGAGTCCAGCCTGGGCTCCAGAGTCAGATTGTCTCCAAAGTTCAAACATAACAACATAACAAACGTGTAATTATCATTTATCAGATCATTAATCCCAGCCAAGTGACATTATCTTTCTATATCCAGCTCAGAGACCTCTTTAGAGTCCTTGGATTGAGTTCTGGCTTGTTATAACTTGTTTTTCTTGGCTTAATAATGAGCAAATGAGAGAACTGAGAGGGTGCATTCCTGCCATGCCAGTCCACACTACAGGGATGAGGCAGGAGGACCAGCAGACCAAGGTCATCCTTATTACCCATCCAGTTGGAAGCCAGCCTCTATGTGAGAGCATCCAATCAGAGGCCAGCCTCAATGTGAGAGCATCCAGTCAGAGGCCAGCCTCTATGTGAGAGCATCCAGTCAGAGGCCAGCCTCTATGTGAGAGCATCCAGTCAGAGGCCAGCCTCAATGTGAGAGCATCCAGTCAGAGGCCAGCCTCTATGTGAGAGCATCCAGTCAGAGGCCAGCCTCTATGTGAGAGCATCCAGTCAGAGGCCAGCCTCTATGTGAGAGCATCCAATCAGAGGCCAGCCTCTATGTGAGAGCATCCAATCAGAGGCCAGCCTCAATGTGAGAGCATCCAGTCAGAGGCCAGCCTCTATGTGAGAGCATCCAGTCAGAGGCCAGCCTCTATGTGAGAGCATCCAGTCAGAGGCCAGCCTCTATGTGAGAGCATCCAGTCAGAGGCCAGCCTCTATGTGAGAGCATCCAGTCAGAGGCCAGCCTCTATGTGAGAGCATCCAATCAGAGGCCAGCCTCTATGTGAGAGCATCCAATCAGAGGCCAGCCTCAATGTGAGAGCATCCAGTCAGAGGCCAGCCTCTATGTGAGAGCATTCAGTCAGAGGCCAGCCTCTATGTGAGAGCATTCAGTCAGAGGCCAGCCTCTATGTGAGAGCATCCAATTGGAGGCCAGCCTCTATGTGAGACCTTGCCTCAGAACAACATTAATACCTCATTAACAAATTGGAATCAGAAAGGGGTGGTGTAGAAGGCTTTTTCTTTTAGGCCATCAACCAGCTCCCAAATCATACACAGAAACTTAGTATTAGTTAATAATGCTCAGCTTTATCTTATGTTCTTTTTTGCTAGCTTCTATAACTTGAAATGTTTCTCTTCATCTCTGTCCTGCCTCAGGCCTTCTTACCTTTCCTTTTGTATGTCCCTACTCCACCTAGCTAGCTGGCCTCAGCCATCCCCCTCTCTTTCTCCCTCATTCCCTCTTTTTTTTTCTCTCCCCCTGTTTATTCTCTCTGCCCTCCAGCCCCGCCTATCGGTCTCCCGCCTAGCTATTGGCCATTCAGCTCTTTATTAGACCAATCAGGTGCCTTAGGCAGGCAGGTGAAACAAATGTAACACATCTTTACATCATTAAACAAATACAGCATAAACAAGTATAACACATCTTCATCTAGTTAAAATAATATTCCATAACAGGGTGGAGCAGGAAAGTTCAAAAGTTCCTAGTTTGTCTGCCTGCTCGCTGCTTACCCTTGGAAACTGAGGTCCAGGGAGTACTTTACATGGAATCCCCAGGTAGGATCCAGCAGCAGAGTCCCTGTTTTGAAACTCTGTATAATAAGAAGAAATGTGCTCACGGTGCCTCCTTGATGCTGTGCAAGCCCGGGTAGATCTCCAGGACAATTCCATTCCAGAGTTGGGGGGGGGGGGTATGATCCATTTGGGATGAAATGCAAGATGAAATCTCTTTCTCCACAGTCCCAGAGGACCCTTCCCTTTTATCCCAGGTCTCTCTGGGAAAGCTGTTTGCAAAGAGACAGGTTCAGAGCAGTGGCTGCTTATGTCTTGAACTGAGTGATAACATAGAGAATGTTTATATTTTAGTTCTTTATACCATACATGCACAATCATTCTCTCTCCTCCCTCTGCCCCATCAGATTTTACCCACTTAAAGTTTACCTACAGAAGAGGAGGAAGAAGAGGGAAGAGAAGGAAAGAAGAAAGAGGTTGTATAGTGCAGGCATTTAACTACAACTCTGAATGGCTCACGGCAGAAAGGCGGCAACTGAGCCAGGCAGAGGCTAGGAGGCTGATTGAGGCAAGAGGAGTGTGAGTTTGTGGCCAACCTGGGCAACATCGAAAGAACTAGAGTAGAAAACAAAACGGACAACACACACACACAATGGCATCTAAGAGCAGGAACAAACAAATCCAACCAGGACTTAATCCTTAAGTCAGATCCAAGGACATCTGGAGGACCACGCACAGCAGAAATAGAAAGACGGTACAACTTTTTAAAGAAGGGCCATGTGTAGTAGGGGGTTTCTGGCCCTGACTTTCGGGCCTAGCCTCTAGGTTTTGGCCCACAGACCAACAGACCCACAGAGACACACAGATGCTTACGATAGCTTTAGGCTGATCGTCCTAAGGCCCAGGCATATAACTTGCTACCTCTTTACCCTTAATCTAATCCATGACTCTTATCCTGTTCAGCCATGAGGCTCGGTACTTTTTCTTAGAGCAGCATGGTTGTTCTCTGCTTCTTCCGGCTTCTCTTTGGCATTCTGCTCTGTTCTTCCTGTTCTCAGAGTTTTCTTAGTCTGGTAACCCCGCACACACTTCCCGCCTGGCTTTGGCCAATCATCGCTTTTTATTAAACCAGTGGGTGGGACAATTATTTACAATGCAACAACACAATCTCCCACAGCCATGCGCATGGAGGGCTGGCTTAATGGGAAAGTCCCTGCTCCACAAGCATGGAGGACTAGGTTCAGATCCCCGGCACCATGTAAAAGCTGGGTGCTAACATGCCCACCTGTAATCCTGGCACCACAGAGGCAGGAGCCAGAGGGTTGCTGGCTTACTGCCACCAACTCCAGCCAACTAGGTGACCTACAGGTTCTGCGAGAGGCACTGTGTAGTATGTGGTTGCTGGCCCGACTTTTTGGGCCTAACCTCAAGGTCTAGGCCCACAGTCCCGCAGACCCACAGAACCACAGACCCACAGTACCACAGTCCTACAGAGACACACAGATGCTTTCAATAGTTTTTGGCTGATCAGCCTCAGGCCAAGGCATATCACTTGCTAACTCTCTACCCTTAAGCTATCCCATGTCTCTTGTTCAGCCATGTGGCTCGGTACCTTTCTTTAGAGCAGCATAGTTCTCCTCTGCTTCTTCTGGTTTCTCTCTGGTGGTCTTCTGGCACTCTGCTCTCAGAGATTTTCTTAGTCTGGTAGCCCCACCTACACTTTCTACCTGCCTTTGGCCAATCAGCTCTTTTTATTAGACCAGTGGATGGGACAATTATTTACCATGAAACAACACAATACCCCTACAGCACTGACTCAAAGCACAAGATGGGGAGTAACCGAGGAAAGCTCCCTGACCTTGATCTCCGGCCTCCACGTGTGCACACATGTATACTCATACAAATGAACTGGGCCATGGAGAACATTCTTTGCTTCACAGCCCCTAGGATGTGTGGCTTGGCTGCTTCTCTCTCACTGGTTCCCCAGGACAGCAGTGAAAACCATGTAAGATTGTGTTACTAACCTCAATTTATGACTGGGAATTCGGAAACCACCTGAATGTACCAACACAGGTGTCTGCAAACGATGGTGAGCTATTCAAAGCGTTTACAAATCATGAGACATAGCTAGCAGGGAGAGGTGCTGTGCACCTGAGATCCCCAGACGTGGATGGTAGAGGCAGAAAGGCCAGGAGTTCAAAGGTATCCTGGGTCACGGGGAATCTGAAGCCAGCCTGGATTACATGACACCCTGTCTCAAAGCACATCTATGATCATGATCATAACAAGGATGCTAATCTGGGCTGGTAAGATGACTCGGTTGTCAAAGTACATGTGCTACCAAGCCTGAGGACTGAGTTCCATCCCTGGGACTCACACCATGGAAGGAGCGAACCCATTCCTCCAAGCTGTCTTCTGATCTCCACACATGTGTCATGGCACATACCTCTTGACACACACACACACACACACACACACACACACACACACACACACACACACATACACACACACAATTATAATGTAGATTATGTGGAGAAAGGAAAGAATATGATCAAAATATATTATGTGAAAAAATGAATAAAAACTAAAAATAGTTGGCCATGGTGACACATACTTTTAATTCCATCACTTGGGAGGCAGAGTTAGGTGGATCTCTCTGAATTCAAGGCCAGCCTTGTCTACATAGCAAGCTCCAGGACAGACAGGAAGACATAGAGAAACTCTGTTTCAAAAAAACAAAAAATAAAATGTAGATCATGTTTAAAATATGCAACCCCAGCATAGCCCTCTGTGCCAAGTACCATGCTCACTAAGCTTAAAATGCTACTGCATCCTGGTAATTAATGTTCACAGTACATCCCCAAGTGGTCCTGAGGGTAGCTGGGGGAAGAGCCTTTGGTATCTATCCATAGAGACCAGAGATGGAGCTAAATATCCCACAATGCACAGGGAAGCCTCCTACAAAGAAGAATTTCTCACCAAAACGTCAAATTGCCAGGTTGGAAACCCTAATTATATATAAATATATATGCCTATATAATTTAAAATTTTATCTATGCAATTTTCTTTTCCCCTCTCACACTTAATCACGGTTCTTGTTGGATAGGATGCCTTCTAGACTTCTGTAGTATGCCTTCTAGACTTTTCTGTTTCCCTTTGTCTGTGTATGCAAAGAAAGTCTAGGAGGAATATTTCAGAATATTAACACAGAATTTTAATCTCTACCTTATAGAAATATTTCAACAAAAAGCCTGGTACGAGAAAAAAATGTGAAGTTCCATTAAAGCCACATGTAATCCCAGTACCTGAGAGACGGAGGCTGAGGAGTGCCCTGAGTTTAAGGTCAGCCTGGGGTTCTTGGTAAATTCCAAGTTAGTCTGAACTATATAACAAGACATGTTTTCCTTTTGTTTCATTATTTCTCAAAAAGGAAGGAAGGAAGGAAGGAGGTGGGAGAGAAGGAAAGATGAAAGGAAGTGTTCAGTTAGACCAGATAGCAGCAGAAGGAACAAAGGCTGGACAAGGTTTTACAGTCCAGCTGATATACTGGCCACCCACTGGGGAATGGTTTCCCTCATCCCAAAGCTTGGGGGAAACCAAGGCCAGAGAATCTCTGAATGAATGTTCCTACAGCCTCAGGTACCATGGAAGAACACACACACACACACACACACACACACACACACTCTAGTACCCCAGCGATGGTGATGAACCTGTAGATGTACACATGGCCATGATTCTGGCACCCATGGACCAGTGGGCTGATAGCTACTCTAACACCACTGCTCACTCACCCCTCCTACTGTTTGAGGGCTCTGCATGTTCTTTGCCCTTTTCTAGAGTAGAGACTCTGGAATCTGGGCCAGAGCTCTGGAACTACCCAGGTCCTTACGGGGAAGAGATAATAGTGGCCCAGTCTAGAACAGGGAGGCCCCAGCAGCTGCTTAACAACTCTTTTCCAGGGCAAGTGAAATACAGTATCCCAGAAACAGGGATCAGGAGGAATTCAGACAATGAGACTAAACCAGTGTCTCTCAGCTTGTGAGTTGAGACCCCTTTAGGGTCACATATTAGATATTTACATTACAATCCACTGGACTAAACAGAAGGCCACTTCCTGGGCCATCCCTAAATTCAAAGGCAAAGATGGGCCTTGGTACTGAGCCTGTTAGCAAAGCATCCCAATGTAAACACTAGACCTAAAGGTCTATGGGGATAAATCCACACAAGTGCCTCACTTACCCACCAAGCTCCACCTGGCTTCCCATGATGTCCCACCCATGGAAAGGGTGACTTTGGTACCCTGCCCCTCCATGTAGCCTTTGGTGGCACCACAGGCCAAGGATATCACAGACTGTTACTGTGATAGGATCTGGACTCAGACATGGTCCCCAGAAGCAGTCCAGACTCAGATGTCACCATGGCCCCAGGTGGCAGCACAGGCCACTTAGACTGACATGGACCCCACAGCAGTCTATGAATATTCTTAATAAAGAATTTTCTAAATAAGGTCTTGGTAATTTCCAGATTTATGAAATATTCTATGATACTTCCCCCTTCAAAGTGGAGATGAGAATCCCCCTCTTCTACATGTGGGCTGGACTCGGCACTTACAGTAAATACAGTGTGAAAGATCTGGCACTGTGGAATCCAGGTTGGAGCACAAAGGTGGCCTGAGGTCACCTGAGGAAATCAGCTGTGTATTTGAGGACCTCCAAACATTTCCATGGAGAAGGCCACATGAGGATAAACTCAGGTGTTTTCCCAACAGCTAGGAGGTGAATAGCACCTAAGAAGCTTTGGCCTAGGCTTGGGGGTGATTGTGTCCCAGCTGACATTGAGCTACACTCAGGTGAGTAGCTTTAGATCCCCACCCCCAGTGAAGGGGGTGTGTGTCTCTGTGTGCTGTTTGCAACCATTATACAGCAGGATATGACTGTTCATAATGAAGAGGTTAATCAGTGTTGATTTCTCCCAGACTACCCTATTTAACCTAGTAAGCCGCCCTGGGACACCTTGAGCTTGACTTCTCTGCACAGAAGCCTTTGTTTCCTGCAGCCAGAGCTCTGGGCAGACTAGTAGGAAATGTGTGGGAGGGCTGGCACCAAGCCATCACTGACCCTGCCAAGCTGCCCTTTTTCCTTGAGGTCTGGAGCTGCTTTTCCTTGGCAGCTTTGTTGGCAGCCCTACCTGTGTGCATCTACCCCACACCCTGCCTGCTGCACAGGCCCTCCTTGAAGCTCAGAAAGTCCTGAACATTCAGTCCTGGCTTCTCCCTCGCTTCAGTTGCTATATGAGGTACCAGACTTTTTTTAAAGGCAAGTTTCAGAGGAGTCAGTTCATAGTTGTCTAGCATTTGGGCAGAACATTATGGTGCTGGGGGTATGCAGAGGCAGCAGGTCACCTCATGGCAGTAGGCAGGAAGGGACTGGGAAATCAGGTGTCACCTTGAAAGGTATGTCTTGGGAATTTTTTTCAATAAGGCTCCCACCTTCCAAGTTTTCTACCAAACTTCCAAAATAGCACTGGGAACTAAGCATTCAATAATGGGAAATATTTCATATTTAAACTATGCCCACTACTACCTGCCCATCTCCCAACCTCTCTTCTTCGGTCTCCCAGCAACCCCTCCCCCAACTTCTGTGCCTCCCTGCCTCTCCACACCCTCCCCTGCAGAGGTTACTCACCATGCCCTATCCCAGGCTCTTCCTAGAAGAATGGGTTGCTGCCCTCTTCTGAGCCAGCCCTGTGCACACCCTGAGAGGGGTGTGCCTTCTTCACAGGGTGGTGTTTGGCTGGGGTACAGGGGATGCTTGTTTTCAAGGGTCGGATCACCCTCTCTTTGTTCCTTCTTGTCAAGTTCGATGGCTCTCAAATGTCACCACCTCTAAGAAGTTCTGAACACACCAATGTGTGCATTCTGAGTTTCAGTAGTTTTGAATTTATCAACACTTGAGTTTGGAGGAGTTTTGTCTTCTGTGGTTGGTTCCATTTGAATGCAATGAGAATAGAATCCTACAGAAAATCCTGTGGAAACACAGGTGGCCAATTCTGAGAAGATCCTTTGGGAAACCTTAGGACTATAGCTCTGTTTTCTTCTCCTCCCTCCCTTTGTCCCCCCCCCCCGTGTGTGTGTGTGTGTGTGTGTGTGTGTGTGTGTGTGTGTGTGTGTGTGTGTGTGTGTGTGTGTGTGTGTGGTGGGTGTCTGTACATATGTACTTGTGAGTGAAGGTCTGCTTACCTGGTTGACATCAGATGTCTTCCCCTATTGCTTTTCACTTTATTTATTTATTTTTTAACGTGGGTTTCTCACTAACCTGTGCCTCACCGTTTTAGCTGCACTGTCTGGCCAGTGAGCACTGAGTATCTTCCTGTCTATGCACAGATTTTATGTGGGTGCTGTGTGGTTCTATGCTCAAGTCCTCATGCCTATGCAGCAAGCATCCTGAACCACTGAGCCAATTCTCCCGCCTCTAAACCTGTAATTCTAAACAAAATTTTTGTCACTGGCTCCTTTGATAATGTAATAGAAGCCCTGGACATTCTCACTAATAATTGGTAGTTGGGGGCTTGATGAATGGCAACTCTTCCAGAGGACCAGGTTTTGATTCCCAGCACACGGCAATTCACAGCCATCTGGAACTGTAGTCTCAGGGAATCCAATGCACTCTTTTGGTGTCCTCAGGTACCTGGCACATACAAGGTACACAAATAAACATACAGGCAAAACACCCACACACATTAAGGAAAATTCTGTGACCATTTGAAATGCCTACAGAAATTCCAAGTTTAAAAATCCCCATTTCAGCTGAAATTAGTTTTACAGATAAGGATGGCAAGGTCTAGAGACGGTGAGCCAGTTAACCAAGATCTCAGAGCCTTTCAGTGAAGGACCTGGGACTAGAAAGCAGGTCTCCTTACTGTGGCATATGGGTCCTCTCTTCAGTGGGGTTGGTCCAGCCTCTGCTTGATGATGACCAGTGATAGTGAGCCCTTGCTCACAGCTGCAGTCTTCAGGGCTTCAGTTAGGTTTGGACAGTAAGCAAGATCCTCTGTCTTCAGACTTTTATTACTCAGGGTTCACATGGCAGGAACACCAGGCCTCCCAGGTCCCCTGAGAAGTGGCTTGGATCCTGAGATTTTGGCTGCCCCCATATGGAGATGCCAGATAGAAATTCCAGTTGAGACATGTCTACCCTTAGGCCTCGATCAGGAAGTGGGCCATTGGAGGTAGGCCTTAAGGTTTCTTAGCCTGGCCCCACTTCCTGTCTGCTCTCTGTTTTCTGATGGCCTGCCAGTCCTGCTATTCTGCCTTCTGCCTCCCTCCACCAAGATGAAACATGAGCCAAAGCAAGACCTTTCTCCCTGAAGTTGTTTCTGGTTAGGGGAAAGGAAGAGCTTCTTAGGGTAGTTGTACTCTTCTAAAAATTAAAAGCAAAAATTTTAAAGGCAAATTGCCTTAAACCACGAAGGAGTTTATTAACAAGAATCCAAAGGTAGATTAAACTTCAGGAACACTGCAATTAGGGACAGTTAAGATTAGGAGACTTTTTCTCTTCTTTGCTCTTGCTTCAATCTCTAAGAAAACACCTCCTCACCATTCTTACCACACCTGACTCAGTCACATGTAGCAAGGATGAGACTACACTGAAAGGCATGGATCCTCCACAGCCCATCCTAAGCTAGGCAGGGTCAAATCCAGGGCAACCACGACAGTTACACCCAGCCTGAAAGGAAAGTGACTCCAAGGATTATCTTGTGGATTTTGAGGGACTGTGGCACTGTTCACTAGAATTTCCAAAAGACTTTCACACCCTTTTTCCAGAGATTTATTCCCAGTCATTTTGCAGGCAGAGTCGAGCTCTCCGAGTCCTGTCTGGACCTTGTTCCTAGTTCTCTCTCCTGTTGCTATGGCAAATGCCATGACCAAAACCAACTTGAGGTGGAGAAGTTTTATTTCAGCTTATACTTACAGGTCATAGTCCATTGCTGATGGAAGGAAACCAGGGAAGAATTCAAGCAGGAACTAAAGCAGAAACCATGGAGAAGCTCTGCTTACTGGCTCATTCTTAGCTAGCTTTCTTATCCAGCTCAGGCCCACCTGCGTAGGGATGGTGCTGCCCACAGTGGACTGGAACCCCTACATCGATTGGCAATCAAGACAATGCCTCCTACACGCCAATGCTCACACATCAATCTGGTCATGGTAATATTCAGTTGAGATTCCCACTACCTAGTTGACTCTGGGTTTTACCAAGTTGACAATAAAGCCAGGACAGACCTCTTATGAGCTTGGGAATCTATCATGAAAAGATGCTGATTCTGTATTTAGTAAATTACAGGAAGCTGGAGAGGGAAGGATCCTTGATAGCCATCAGATCCAACTCAGTCTCTTTTACAGAGATGCCCCTGGCTAAGCTGGAGTCCGGTTCCAGTGGGAGGCAGTACACTGGGGGCCAGTGCTAATCTGTGATGAGGCTGTGTCACCACCTGTCTGAGCCTCAGTTTCTGATAAACCAAAGTAGAAATGGGACAGAAGGAGTTTACTCTATAAGGGACAGTCGTGGTTAAAACTATGTTTATTTGTGACTAATATTATAGTGATTAAGGTGACTTTAGATGACAAAGTTTTTTTCATCTACCTCTGGGATTTTCATGTCAATTTAGGATATTGCATGGCTGAGTCCTCCTTTCGGCACCATGGGAGAATCCGTTTGCTTACCTTTTCAGTTCCTAGAGGCTGCAGGCATCCCTTGGCTCATGGCATCTTCATCATCAATGCCTGTCACTCCAACTAATTTCCAGTTATGTCTCCTTCCTTTCTTTGGATCTGCCCTCCCCTGACTGTCTTGGAAACTCTTGTGGTGATATTGGCTGCACTTGCTAATTAATCTCTATTTTTTAAAAAGATTTTTTGGTATGTGTATGGATATTTTGCCTGCATGTTTGTCTGTGTACTGTTTATATGCCTAGTGCCCTTGAAACCTAGGAAAAGGCTTCAGATCACTTGGAACTGGAGTTACAGACAGTTGTGAGCCACCATGTGGCTGCTGAGACTCAAACTCAGACCCTCTGGAAGAGCAGCTAGTGCTCTTAACTGCTGAGCCATCTGTCTACTCTCCTAACTTCTCTGTTTTCAGGTCTTAAATTCAGTCACTTCTTCAAAATCTCCTTTGTTATTTGAGGTAACATGTTCACATGTTCCAGAATTTGGTGGTGATGTCTTTGAAAGAGGAGGCAAAAGAAAACACACTATTGTGCTTCTTGCAGAATAATATAAATGAACATAAAAGTACATAGCCTAGGGCTGGAAAGATGGCTCAGAGGTTAAGACCACTTACTGCCTTCTCTTGCAGAGGACGTGGGTTCAATTTCCAGCACCCACATGGCAGCTCACAACTGTCTGTAACTACAGTTCCAGAGGATCTGAGACTCTCACACAAATATACATGTAGGCAAACACCAATGAACATTAAAAAATTATTTTTTACAGTACATATTCTAATGCCAAGTACATAGGAAGCATTCTGCAAAAGTCATCACTGTCATTTAGACCCCACTGGCCAGTGGTTGGCACTATGCTGAACATTGAGGATGTCACAGTGATGGAAACAGACACAGCTGCCTGCCCTGTGTGGCTTGGCTGGTCTTTTCATTATGACACTCGGCATCTCAAAGTTACACATGTGCTATGCTAACTCCGCAGATTCCTGGCCAGGCTTCAGATGGCTTTCCCCAGGTAACAAACCACCCCATAGTGTACTGACATTGCTCACAGCTGTTTCCTATTTGGATCCTGGTTTTGTAAGTGATTGATTTGGGTTCTTGGGTCTTGATTGGGCCTGGCTGGTATGTATGTGCTTCCCCATAGTCAGCTGATGCTGGTTTGTAATGGTCTTGGTTAGAGTGAGTGGGGTTTCTCTTCAGATGGCTTCCTATCACCCAACAGGCCAGCCCAGATGCTGGGCTCTGACTCCCATGCTGCCATACATACCCCTTCCACTGATGGACAGAAATCATCAGGTGAGTGGTGATTCAGGGATTAGGAAATACCTTTGTCTCTTGATGTAGCCATGATATGCTGCAGGGAAGAGAAAGAGGCTGGAGGCTGCATCCCGGAGACTTAGCTGCCAGGGGATGGGTCCATCCTGGAAACTTGCCCAGGCTGTTTCCTGGTTAGTAATGGCCAGTAGAGAATTTGCTGGAGTCTGTTTCTTCCTCCCGCTGTGAGTCCCAAGATCAACTCCAGTGTCAGGCTTGGCTGCAAGGGCTTTTGCCAGCTACACCATCTCTCCAACTCTTTTATTTTTTTTAAATTTTATGTGCACTTTATTTTATGTGTAAGTGTTTGCCTGCGTCTATGTCTGTATGTATGATCCCATAGAACTGGAATTACAGTTGTGAGCTGCCATGTAGGTGTTGGGAACTAAACCTAGGACCTCCTGTAATGCAGGCCTGATCCTCCTGCCTTCACCTCCCAAGTACTAAGAGGTAGAGCCATCACACCAGGCATTTGGATATCTTAGTTTTGGTAATTGTTTCTATTTATCTGAAAATTTCTCCAATTTCTATTAAAAACCTAATTTGCATTAGCAATCAGTTTTTTAAAAAGGGTAATAAAAAACCCTACAACGGATTCTAATTGCTTCAACGTTTAAAAACGAATGTCTACGTTATTTGACACATTGTTAATGGCATTTGATGGAACTGGGGCCTTCTCTTTTTTTCTCCGTAATTGTCCTGGGGCACTAATTTGCACACTAAGGTCCTGAACTCCTCATTTTGAGTTTATAAAATGTATTAATTAGTGTAAATTTCTTCCATTTGCATCCCATCTCTCCCTTCACTAGATGCAAAGCTCAAAGCTTTCTCAAGTGACGTACCCGGGGGCAGAGACTCTGGCTTCTTTCTGCAGAGCTGTGATTTAATGTCTTGCTCTAGGCTCCTGTCAGAGGTCAAAATGCAGAGCCATCAAAGACTGCTTCTGCACCCCTATAAAACAGCAGCTGAAGATGGCATCTGTTTCTTGGTGTGTGGTCCTTTCTGAGTTCGGTTTCCATGGTGCCTGGGTGCATTTCCTGTCAGGAGGCTGACTGTGGTACAGGGTCATTTCTCTTTATTCCTTCTTGCCTCTGCTGCTGGGAAGCTAAGCTTGCACTCTGTACTTCAGTCACTTTCCTTGACACTGTGATCAGATGCCTGACAAGAAGCAAGTTGAGGGAGAAAAGGTCCAATGTAGCTTGCATTTGACCATACAGTCATCATGGCAGGATGTCAGAGCATCAGGAGGAAGAGATCGCTGGACAAGGACATCCAAAGTCAGAAAACAGAGAGAGACGATATGTTCAGCTCCCTTTCTTCTTTTATTCAGGGAAGAACCCAAGCCCACAGAGGGTGCCACTTATATTCAGGATGGGCCATCCCTCCTCAATCAAACCTTTCTAAAAACACCTTCAAATACATAGCAGAGGCATGATTCCATGACGGTTCTAAATCTCACTGTGTTAATAATGAGAATTAACCATCAAACTAAACATTCTTTATCTGTTGAATAGTACCCTCTTCTATCTTGCTGAAGCCATAAACTCAGACAACATTCTACAAAGTTCTATCTCCTCACATTTACCAAATGGAAGAGTTTAGGACATACTGTCTCAGAATATGAGGCCTTGGTATGCTACGTCCTTTACATTAGGTACTTGATGATATAGACACAGGCAGGGGCTTCGGCCTTCCCCATTCTTTCCTAGAAAGGATATTCAAAAAGGAACTCAGTTTCCACAAATCTCCCCAGGAACTTTATGGTATAGGGGCATTCACTTGATCAAGGGTATGGCAGTGTGAAAGAGAATGGTCCTCATAGGCTCCTATGTTTGAATACTTGGTCTGAAGTTGGTAGAACTGTTTGGGAAGGATTAGAGGCTGTGGCCTTGTTGGAGGAGGTGTGGCCTTGTTGGAGGAGGTGTGGCCTTGTTGAAGGAGGTGTGGCCTTGTTGGAGTAGGTGTGGCCTTGTTGGAGGAGGTATGGCCTTGTTGGGAGAGGTATGGCCTTGTTGGAGGAGGTGTGGCCTTGTTGGAGGACGTGTGGCACTGGGCTCAGGTTTGACATTTCAAGAGACTAGCACCATCCCCAGTGTGATTTTTTTCTGTCATCCATTTGCTGTGCACTCTCAGCTGTTCCTGCCACTATGCCTTCACTCTGCCATCATGGTCTCTGACCCTCTGAAACCAGATGCTCAATTAAACACTTTCTTTTATAAGTTGCCTTGGTCATGGTATTTTGTCACAGCAATAGAAAAGTGACTTGAGCAATGAGAGAGGAGGCTGGAGTCATTACTTTACCCAGGCTTTGTCACAGCTGTCACCTTCTAGTTCATATTTCACTCATCTATTTTTATGAATCAGTTACCTGCCTCCAAAGTGCTCACCTCCTTTCCTAACCATACGAAGTGATGCATGAAAGCCCCCAGGTAAACTCAGTGGATAAAGTAATTGATCTGCAAATATGGGGTCTTAGTCTAATGCCCAGAATCTATATCATCTGGTTGTGGTGCCAAATATTTGTAATTCAAGGGCTAGAGTTGTGAGATTTCAAGACAGGAAGATCCCTGGGACTCAATGGGCAGCCAGCCTAGTTTAATTTCCAGGCCAAATTAGAGGCCCTAAAAAACCAAGGTGGATGGCTCTTGAGGAACAACACCCATGGTTGACCTCTGATCCCCACACAAGCATATGCATGCACTCTCACACACATGAAGATACACACAGTATACACAGGAACGGAGAAGGGCCTTATTAATAAGATCATATTTGCAGGAAGGCTTTGAGGAGATGAGGGTCGGCCACTCAGGTATCAGGATAAAGAGAACAGGGAATGAGGATGGCCAAAGACCCTGAGGTGAGACTGAACTGGTGTGACTGGAGCCACCCAGCTGGAATAGTGTGCCAGGAGCAGCAGAAGCAGCAAAATGGAAAGGTCTCACTTCCAATGGTTGTAAGCCACCATATGGGTACTAGAAATTGAATCCTGGTCCTCTGGAAGAGCAGCCCATGCTCTTAACCTCTGAGCCATCTCTCCAGCACCCCCTTTGTTGTTGTTGTTTTGTTTTGTTTTTGAGACATGGATTTTTGTGTGACAGTCCTGGCTGTCCTAGAACTTGCTTTGTAAACCAGGCTGGCCTTGAACTCACAGAGATCCTCCTGCCTCTGCCTCCCAAGTGCTGGACTAATGGTATGTGCACCTCTGCCTGGCTCAGCCACGGGCCACGTGGCAGGACTAATTAATGGAAATGGGTTGAGTTAAGATGAAGGAGATAGCTAGCAATGTGCCTAAGCCATAGGCCAAATGGCATGAAATTAGTATGAGTGACTGTGTTTCTCTGGGACTTTGGGATTGCTGGTCCAGATAAGTAGTGGTGGGCAGGTCCGTACTGTGGAGCTAATCCGTGCCAGTGCCAGAAATCTCTTTCTACAGAAAGGCTTGTTCATTGGCAACCAATGTGTGGGTCTTTTATTTATTTATTTATTTATTTTCAGTGCTGAGAACCGAATCCAAAGCCTTGTACATACTATGCTATATCCCTAGCTCGCTCTCTCTCTTTTTTAAAGACAACTTTTTACTATATAGTCCAGGTCAGCTGCAACTGGAGATCCTCCTGCATTCATTTGAAAATGCTAGGATTACAAGTATCCATCCCACACTTATTTGGGGGAGAGTTTTGAGCGTAGGGGAAGAGCGAGCAGTCTAACCAGCACATTCTTGGTACAAAAGATGCATGGCAAACAAATAAGACCTGGAGCAGGAGGTGCTTCTCCAAGTGGTCAGCAAAGTTCTGTAGACAGGCAAGGCTCTCCTGGGAAATCCAAGGTTCAGGCTCACTGCCATGCCAAGAAGGCACACCAGGGCCTTCATAGAGCAGGGAGGGGCTTCTTTCATGCATCTTAGTGTGCACATCACCAGGCACTGAGTAGGTTTGCAGAAGAGAAAACAATCAGAGAAAGAGAAACAGCTGCCTCCCTAGTGAGGCTTCACAGCATCGTTGGTATATTGCATGGTAATGGTGTCACCTGAGGTCAGTGCCAGGAAAGACTGCACAGTATCAAAGGGCCACTCACACCAGCTCAGCAGGACAGTCAGCTCCATTCTGAAGCTCAGGTGAAGCTCTTAAACCATGAAATCCCAAGCTTAGGTTAAAAGTAACTTTGAGATACTGCAATGCTCACTCTCAAACAGCCTGGGGCAAGAGAGGGGTGGAGTGTGGACTTCAAACAGGCCTCACTCAGCAAAGTGCTTATAGTGTAAATACATGGATTTTTATTCCCAGAATTCAAGAAAAAAAAGAAATCTAGTAATAAAGGCCCTCATTATAATCCTAGTGTTGGAGATATTTGAATGAAGCCTTCCGGTCAACCACTTAGCCTACTTAGGTAGGCTCCAGGCCAGTGAGGAAACCCTGCTTCAAAAACAATGTGGATGACAGCTGAGGAATGACACCTAGGCTTGTCCTACAATCCCACATACAGGAACACATGTTTGCTTATGTACTATCACATACTTGTGCATCTGCATTCACACACACACACACACACATACACACACACACACACATACACACACACACACACACACACACACACACACACACACACACACACACATGAATGGGGGAGAGGCTCAGCAGGTGAAGGAGCCTGCCGCCAAACTTGATGACATGAGTTCAATCCCCTGAACCCACATAGCAGAAGGAGAGAACCAAACTTCCCAAGTTGTCCTCTGACCTCATCTGTGTGTCATGGCATGGGTATGTTCACATACATATACACACAAAATAATGAATAAAATACAATAAAAGTCTTTTTTATAGCCAAGTGGTGGTGGTACACACCTTTAATCTCAATACTCGGGAGGCAGAGGGAAGGGGATCTCTGTGAGTTTAAGGCCAACCTGGTCTACAGAATGAGCTCCAGGAAAAGCAGGGCTACATAGAAAAACTCGGTCTTCAAAAAACCAAAAAATAGTCTTTTTTTTTTTTTTGAACAGCAGTTGGGGAGGCTGATATGGAACTTGGCCTGATTGAGGGTTTGGTGTGTGTGGCTACAGTAAAAGCAGAGAAACCCAGATTCTGCAGTAGCCCAGGCAGTATCTTGAGTTCAGCTCTTAGAAGATGGTAAAGACCGAGTTCTAGAAGAGAACGGGAGCAGAGACAAGGTCAAAGCAAGGGGCAGAGCTTGGAAACAGAGTAACGACTGGCAATGATGGCTGGGAAAACGGTTACCTCTACAGGACTGAGAGTCATGAGGGAGATGGAATTCTGGCCATGTCTGTGAGGGAGTTTGTAGATTAGAAACCTTCTCTTGTGCAGCTCCTGGCCGTCGGCTGGGCTCCTGCACGGTGTAAGCAGAATGCTGATTGGGCACCAGCATCCATCTCCCTCTGGTTCCTGGCTGCAGATGCAATGCAGCAGCTGCCTCATTCCCCTCTCCCTGACTTCCCCGTCATGAAGGCAGTGCCCAAGAACCATATACCAGAATAAACCCTTCCTTCCTTCAGTTGCTCTTATCAGATCCTCTCTCACAGCAACAGGAAAAGTAACTTAACAAAAAGAACTGATGTGACCTCATGTGTGTCCTCAGCGGCTGGGAAGGGCCACGACAACTAAGTGGACCAGGACAGCACTTCCTGTTTTCCACCTTTCAACATGACACTTCCTGTTGTCCACTTTTCAGCATGGAATTTCCTTTTGTCTACCTTTGCATTGGACTGTTTCTGCTCCTATCCAGGCTAAACTGCATCACAGAGTAAAATGGGCCAGGGATGATGCGCACACAGGCCATACAAGTCTAGGGGAGAGAGGCCCTGGACAGATCTGGGTGTGAGAGCAATTTCCGAAGCCTGGTGGGAGGCAACCCTGCCAGGGTCATACAGGTGATGATGTCCGGTCTTTCCCAGCCGAGCGTTCCTTTCTCTCCCTCATAACCCCAATTACTCAGCCTTCGAAGTAGGAATATTAATGCCTGTCTTGTCAACCTGTCTAGGGTGACAGATGTGTACAGGCACTTTTCAAAGTTGGGCAAACTCTATGAAATTAGAATTGGAATTTATTTTCCTATCTTGAGTGGGAGTGACCACAGCTGTTTGAATGATAAATAATAAATGGGGCTAATTAGCAAAACAACCTCCACAAAGGAAAAAAGGCAGAGAGAAGAGAATCAAAAAAGGCATTTAATACAGAAGAGAAGCCGTTCTCTGGATTCTGGCTGAGCAGGAGCCAGCTCTTTTGGCAAAGGAAGATAAGAATCTCAGAGTGGCCTACAAGCTAAATGGAAATCAATAACGTTGTCTCTAAAAATAAAGAAGTTACTGGGATTCGTAAATAGAAGCCTGGTGTATCTAAAGCATGAGGTCATCCATCAGCCTGTGCTGGGAAGCTCTGAGCCTAGGGTCTGTATGGAGAAGGGGAGACATGCCCTTTGAATTGAGACTGTCAAAGAGGTAAGGCTAGAAAGGGGGAATGGTGGATAACATCCCTCAACACATTTTGCAGATGGAAATACCGAGGCCACTGTTAACTCAGTAATGAATGAACAATGAGTCCTTGAGTGGCAGAGCAGAGACCAGGCACAGAGCATTGCAATAGTTGTTCCCAGGTCTATTTACTGTTAAAAGAAGTTCTGGTTAAGGGCTGTGGGGTGGTTGAGTCAGCAAGGGTCTGAAACACAAGCATGAGATCCTGGAGGAACTGAGAGTGTCTGATTCCCAGCACTGCGGGGACAGAGACAAGCTCATCCCTGGGGCTTGTGGGCGAGCTGGTCATGTGAAACTCATAAGCTGAAGGTCCAGCAAGAGAGAGACCCTGTCTCAAAGAGTAATACGAAGAGTAATTGAGGAATACATCTGACATCAACCTTGGGCTCCACATTCAAACACAAGTGTGTGAAGGAACATGTATGCAATATGCCATCATACATACTATTAAGTTAAAAAAAATAAGAAAATGCCAACCAGGAGCGACAATTATCACCGTGCCTGAAAACAAGCGGCAGTTTTCTGTTACTGTCTGATGCTCAGTCTCCGAAAATACATATCCCTGTGGGTAATTTTTTTAAATCCAGGTCTAAATTTCAGCATCTGGGTATGGCAGTACAGGTCTCGGATGCTGAAGCAGGAGGATCACTGAAATTTTGAGGAAAGCTTAGGCTTTTAAGTGAGACCCTGTCTCAAAACAAAACACAGCAGAACAGAGGATGGGAACTTCTCTCTTTCCCCACCCCCCACCCCCTCTGCCTCAGGGCATCTGTATCACTCAGATCATTTTGGTCTCTAATAGTTTTACTCTATCTCGGTCCATGTGATGCTGCTATAACAAAAGAAACTTAAAAGAACGAGATGGGAAGCCAGCAAGTTTAATGTCTGGTGAAAGTACCTCTGTATCTAAGATGGTACCTAAAGGTTGCATCCTCTAGAAAGGACTTGAGATAGCACATGGCAAAATCAGAACAGAAAGGGACAAAGTCCTTCTACCAGGCTCCTTTGTAGAGGTGAGATGACCTCCCCAAGGGTCTCCATTATCAGTACTCACAACAGGCTGAAGTTTCAATCTAAAATTTTGGAGAAGACAAAGACACATTCTTATTTCTTTAAAATATCATTTATTTGCTGACAAGAGGAAACCAGTCTTCTGTACGCTGAACTGAGCTGACATAGCCCTGTGATTTTGAACCCAGCACTCTGTTCCTCACTTCCCTATCTGCAAGGCCTGATGGAATTGGGGTTCAGGAGCAGGAGAGTTGTGATCTTGTTCCTGGGTCCCATCAGGAGACCTGGGATGTCTGTTGTACCTGTCTCTGGTGCTTACCGTAGCATTTACAGACAAAATGACTCGCTCGCTGCTGTACACATTTGTCTGGACCCATAGAGTGAACTCAGCTGCAGACCACCAGCTTTGGGTGACAGTGCTGTGTCACTCTGTGATGGGGTGTTGAGAACGAAGAGGCTGGACTGTGTGGGAAAAAGGTGTCTGGAAATCTATATGCTTTGTGTTCAATTTTGCAGAGAACACAAAATGGTCCTAAAAGTTAAAATCTATTTTTAAAAAGTTAAACAAGAGCTTTTAACTATTCAAGACTGGGAAACGTGGGGGACAGAGAGATGGGATGAGGGTAGTGGAGGATGGTTGCCAAAGCTGGGCTCTGACTAAATGGGTTCTTGCTACTATTATCTTGTGAAATACATTTGGAAATTCCTGTAATAAAAAGGCGGCTAGAGAAAACACAACTAGGCCTGCTCTGAAGAAGACAGATTAGCTATTTAGTTGCCGCCTCCAACACAGTGTTTGTCAACACCCTGCCCTGGCACCACATTCATTTATGAACCTCAAAGAATCTCAGTTTTCTGCTAGTGAACTCACCCAGGGGTGGAGGCTGGCTCCAGGCAGGCTAGGCAGCCCTGGAACATGGCTGGATACACTGCCTGTCAGTCACCCTGATTGTCACCCTGCCACAGTAGCCATATGCTGTGCTGAGGTCTTACAGCCTGACCCACTCAAGCTTTCAGTAAGAACATGCTCAATAAACATGTCTTGCTTTCTAGACTGTCTTTGATCTTTGCAAGGATCCCATGTTGGAATGAATAGCTTCCCCCACACTTTCCAAGGTTGTGAGGTTGAGGCTTCAACTGCCCTAGGGCACTGAGAGATGGCTTGAGTCTGTAGAGCACAAAGCCCACATTCCAAACCTACTTGGCCTTGCCCCAGACCTAGTGCCAAGCATTCGCTGTCTTCCCTCCAGGCTGGAAGTTCAGCAGAAACCTGCAATTGAATGAGGCCTATTAAAGACTGTGAAGCAATGCTAGAAAGTGGAGAGACACCAGGCCTGGGGAGGATGTCCTCTCTATTTCTGCTTTTAACTTGAGACACCTGTAGTGAGCCAGGCAGGATGGTGTACACACACACTCATACACACACACCCTCCACACAGACACACTCACACACACACACCCTCTACACACACACACACACACACACACACACACCCTACACACACAGACACACCCTACACACACACACACACACACACACACACAGACACACTCACACACACACACCCTCTACACACACACACACACACACACACACACACCCTACACACACACACACACACACACACACACACACACACACACACCTGGGATCCCAGCACATTAAGAATAGATACTGGAGGATCAGAAGTTTAAGATTCTCCTTAATTACAGTCAGCCTGGTTACAGGAATTTTTGACACAAAATAAACCAACAACAACAAAAAAGCAAACAACAAAAGAAAAACTAAGAGTCTCCTGGGATTCAAGTCAAGAAGTAGAGTTCAAGGGTGTGTTCTGCAGAACACTTGAAGTCAAGTGGGGAAAGTTATCTTTTTGTTTCAATCATCAAGACAGGGTTTCTTTGTAGCTTTGTAGCTTCCCTGAAACTACTCTGTAGACCAGGCTGTCTTGAACTCATAGAGATCTGCCTGTCTCTACCTCCTGAGGGCTGGGATTAAGGGCATGTGCCACTGAGAAAGTTATCTTAAAGTTCCATGGGTACCTGCTACTTGTGGATATGGAAGAGCGTGTGTGGAGAACACCTCAAGGAACCAACACATTTAGAGAAAGGTCCTGACACCGAAGCTCCACAGGGCCAGGTCATCCTGCTATACGGGAGCTGATCCTGCCCTTGGCCTCCATCAACAGTGTACTTGATTAGAAAGCTTCAGCTTCAGCAAAATCTTCCTTGAAATGCCTGGACTGCAAGGGGCAGGATGAAGGGAGTGTGCAGGCTGGAGCGTAAGATATGATGGGGCAGAGATCCAAGTCAACTTGTTTGTGCATGCACAGAGTCCGCAAGGGCAGAAATTAGGAATGCTGGGGGCTGGCATGCTCTATGCTACCATGGGCATTTCATCTCAGTGTATGGAACTTCATCTGATTGCCAAAACCACTTCTGAGAGTCTGCCTCACTTACAGCCGAAGCCAACAGTCCCTGCTAGCTCCTTTCACTGGACCTATGGCATTCTGGACTAGATCTGTTCATACCATAGCCACATATAACTTACGTACAGAAAAGAAAAGAAAAAAGCAATCTAAACCACAAACATTTGTTTTGCTAACTCAGTTAAAGAATTTTTTGTGTTTTTTTTTTAAATCTAGATTTCTAGAACCATGGGTTTCTGGGCACTGTTATGTTATGACAACCTCCTATGCCAGGGTTGGAGATGGATGGGGACCCCATGCCCCATATGGCAAAGTGGAAAGTGGTGCCGTGGGAGACACTTAGACTGGACCCGTGTGGAGAGAGGGGGAAGAGATAGATGGATAGATAGAGGGACACACAGAGAGAGATAGAGAGAAGAGAGGAAGAAAGAGAGAGAGCAGGGAGATGGGGTTAAGGAGAGGCCGTCTGGCAGAGTGGGGGGAGGAGACCAAAAGGGAAGGGCCGCAGGTGGGATGCTAGAGCGGAGTTTGTTGTCAGCACTTGGGTTGAGGCCAGGCTAATTGCCGATGTCCAGGTGTAACTTCAGCGGCTCGGACAGAATCCTGACACTACAGCTAGAGTTTCTTGTGGGCTTATGATCAATGCAACCTATGTTCGTGGCAGGTCTATGGTGAAAGTGTAGGACGAAATCGGTTGAAGAGAGAAAGGGAAGGGAAGGGAAGGGGTGGGAGGAAGATTGTGGAGGGAAGAGAGAAACCACCTGGAAACAGCAGCATGAGAGAATGTAAAGAAGGTAGTGACTTAAATAGTACTCTCCTCACCTCAAATTCACTCCGAACCCCAGTGTTTGACCTTGTCCAGAAAAAGAGTGCTGAGCAGCCTGAATGAAGGCCCTGGAGAAAAGAGGGTCCTGAATTTCAAGTGGCCTTAAATGTATGCTCCTGTGCATAAAAGGGGAGAGGAAATAGACATGGGGACCTGGGGAGTTCACAAGAAGAGGGAGCAGAGATAGGATGTGTCTGTGAGGTGAGGAGAAATGCTTGCTTCAGGTATAGAAGCCAGGAGAGCAATGGGGCATAGAGGGTTCCTTCTCTAAGTCCCAGGGGCCATCCTTGGCTAGGTCATCAGTCCCCCAGAAACATGAAAGAAGGGATTCCCTTGTTCCTGGTGCCTCTGTTTCTGTGATGGAAGCTCTTGGAAATTCAGCATGCCAGGGAAGAGAGAGCAGAGACATAGAGGAAAGCCAGAATAGAAAGAGAAGAGTGTGGTGATATGTAATATATTTAATAAAAACCAGTCTGGAATATCAGAGATCTACCCACAGTCAATCCAGGAGGGTCAGAGAGTGGTAACTCACACCTTTAATCCCAGCAAGGGAAAGACGGGAGTGGTGACCTAGGCCTTAATCCAGCAGATCTGAGTTTGAGGCCATCTTGGTTTACAGAGGGAGTTCCAGGCTCCCAGGCAGGCAGTGGTGGTGCCAGGCCTTTAATCCCATAACTCCAGAGACAGAGGAGATCTTTCTGTGTTTCTGTGAGTTCAAGGCAAACTACCAAATAGTAGTAGCCCACGCCTTTCATCTGAACCTGGATGTGAAACAACTGGGCGAAGAAGGCAGGTGTAGGAAGACAGAGCAGATAGTAGAAGCCATGAGGAGCAAGGCTGAGGAAGCTGGAAGACAGCTGGGTGAGATCTGACTGTGGAGTTTCCTCTCTTTGATATTCCAGCCTTTCCCTGATATCTGGCTGAGTTTCCTTTATTACAATCAGAATTTGTGCAACAGAAAAGGGCTGAAGACACCATGAGAGTGCCTTTCTTGTCACTACAACCAAATTCCTGACAAAAGCAACTTCAGGGAGGAAGGGTTCCACTGTCTCACAGTCTGAGAGTACAGTCCATCATGACAGGAACATGAGGCAGCTTGTTACAGTCAGGAAGCAGAGAGAAATGGAGGCCTCTGCTCACCTCCTTTTCTCCTGTATCTTCAGTCAGGGACCCTAGCCAGTGGAATGGTGTCATCCACATTCAGGATGGTTCTTCCTACCTCAGTTAAAACCATTCTGGAGGGCTGGAGAGATAACTCAGTGACTAAGAGCTCTGACTTCTCTTCCAAAATGACCTGAGGTCAGTTTCCAGCACCCACATGACAGTTCACACCTGTCTGTAATTCCAAGATCTGACACCCTCACAGACATGCAGACAAAACATCAATGCACATACACACACACACACAACCAAAAACAAACAAACAAACAAACAAAAAAAACCACCTTTCTGGAAACAGTCTCATAGGCAGAAATGTGTCTCCTAGGTAATTTCAAGTGCAGTTGAGTTGACAAGGTTAACTATCACTATCACACTGCCATCTTTCCCTCTGTTGCACCTGTGTCCCTGGATGCCCTGATTCATCTCCATTGCACACCTGCTTGGTGACATTGTCTCCCCACCTCCACCCGTTTTTTCCTGAAGTGAGTCTGCACTGCACACCCTGCCCTAGCAGGCTTCTTAGTGAAAGTGTGATAATGCATTTGGGGCAGGTGGGTGTCAGCAGTGGTTAGGGGTCCCTGTTCAGGGCCACTGAAGCAAATGGTGCAAATGAGACACTTGGAGAGGCTGTAATTATGGCAGGAGTGAAGACATTCTACTTCTGAGAAAGGTAGGTTGTGATTTCATTGGCTACGAGACTATTAAACAGCGGGTTTTCCCAAGGAATTAGCATTTCCCTCAGTTTCATTATGCTGAGAGAATGAAAGGCTGAATTGATGTGGGAATGCCTTTCTGTATGCTGTGAATATCAATCTTTAAGTAAAAGAGCTGTTTTGGCCCTTGACAGGCACCGTAGAAAAAATAGGCAGAGGAATCAGAATAGGTAGGAAAGGAAGGGCGGAGTCAGGAGCAGATCGAGCAAGTCACCCAAGGAGCAACATGTAAGGAACACAGGTGAGCCACGGGCCACGTGGCAGACAGATTAATAGAAATGGGTTGATTTAAGATGTAAGAGCTAGCTAGCAATGTTCCTGAGCATAGGCCAAACAGCATAAAGTTAATATAAGCGTCTGAGTCATTTTTGGGGGCCTGAGCAGCAGCGGCGGGCGGCTAAGGGGTCAGGCATGGCAGGTCTGTGGGTCTGGGCCTCTGGCTGCCCGGGACCAAGAAACTGCACTACTACACTGAATGAAGCCAATTTGGGGAGGGGGAGGTGAGGGGGGGTTGCCTCTTGGAAAGAGATTTCACACATTTGAGACACATTTCACACATTTATGAGATGGTATTAGATGGAAGACAATGAGGGTCAGTGATAACAATGGGAGACCACACTCTGACCAGGGTTTCTAAACTGTCCAAACCTCTTACCCCTGTTTAGACCTCATGTCAGTGCCCCAAGGTGGGCTTCAGGACAGGGCACTGGACTCTGTATTTGTTCCTCTCCCCACTGTGGTCAAATTGAATGAAACTCCTTTCTCTGCTTTTCACTGACTTGACACAAACCTGCGGAGAGGGACTGTCAATTGAAGAATTACCTTGATCTGATTGGACTGTGACCCTGCCTTTGAGAGACTGCCTTGACTGATAATTGATGGGAGAAGGTCCATTCCACTTGTGGGCAGCACCATCCCTAGGCAAGTGGTTCTGGGTTATATGAAAAAGCTAGCTGAGTAAGGGCCCAGGATCACAGCAGAGAGCATGCCAGGAAGCAGCACCCCTCCACTGTTTCTGCTTCTGTTCCCACTTGATTTCCTGCCCCGACTTCCTCCACGGTATACTGAGGCCTGGAAGTGCATGTTATAGTGAATTCTTTTCTGGTCATGGTCTGTATCAGCACAATAGAGAACGAATGAGATCACCTGTCTCCCACTTGGCCTGTTGATTGTGAGCGCCCAGGCCTGGCTTGTTAGGGCTTAGGGTTCAGGCTCTGATCTTGACAAATGATGAGTGACTGACATCACCCTTCACTTCCCCTCACTGCATCCCAGTGGCAGGATGTGACCTACAAGATTCTCCCAAGTCTGATGAGTCACCTGTATCCTACCTATGACACAGTCCCACCTCTGTGGCTGGAGCCCTTGGTCTCAGAGGCTGACCAAGGTGGCAATTCTGATTCTTCCATGCCTTCCAGAGTACGTATTTATGTACCCCATGTTCTTATTTAAAAACAACCCCAAACCAAACCAAAAAAAAAAAAAAATACCCTCTATCATATAGAGCATTTTTTTTTTTTTTGCTTTATTAAGGATTATAGTTATGACTGTTGCTGTGGTTTTAAGAGAAGTTTCGCTATATAACCCAGACTGCCTCAAATTCACAATCCTGCCTCTGCCTCTTAGGTGCTAGCCTTCCATATGCCAGGACCTATGCTGAGTCCTCTGCAGGGACCGTCCTTGTGGATTCTCCCATTGGAACATGAGTTGCAGTGTCCCTAGAAGGAGAGGCAGGCACATCAGAGTGAAGAACCCCGGGAGGGAAGGAGAAAGGTGGGGGTGGGGATGGGGGAGGGTGCTCTGGAAGTCTCCATGCTTTCATAGAGACTTCCTGCTCTGTTCCTCCCCCTTTCTCTCCCCCTCCCCACCCTCATTTGATATGGAATGAGCTTTTCCAAGATACCCCAGTTTAGTCTTCCTATGTCTTTGTCCTCCACTCTCCCTGACCCCAGTTTCCACCCCCCACCCCTCCCCCACAGGCCTCCACCATCCCTGCCCGGCCAGGGCTTCACCAGAGTCAAGAGATTTTTCCACAAACAGTTTAAGTTTAGGAAACCAGGTTGGGCCCTGCAGGCAGAAGCAGCTCTCCTTGCAGGAAGTAGGCCTTCAGTCCTTACCTGACAGCCAACTCAGTATTAACATCCACCCACAAATCCACATTCACCACCTGCATCGTTTACTGAGTGACAATCATCCCTAATTTGATCTTCAGAGGCACAGTGCCCTATTGTTCTGGGATGCCTGCTTAGGTGCCTTCAATTAAAGCAGGAAGTGATGGCTCTGGGAGGGGAGAGGAGACTGTGGCCTAGAAAGGATGAGAAGCTTCTGAGGTGGGGAGACCCTGCCTGGGAAATATGGTCAAAGAGGCGTTAGTGGCTAATGTTTTTATGCTCTGTTTATAGGTCTAGTGTTTATCTACACAAATGTTACCAATAACAACTTTAAAACAGTGAACTTTACCTCTCAGACTTGGTGACAGTCTCAGACACAGATATTTGACAATCTTCCCTACAGAAAGCAAAAAGGAGGCTGGGGTAGTGAATCTCTGACATTATTCAGTCAAGGGAGCTCAGTTGGGGGCTAAGCCTATACTCTGAGAATTCCAAAAGAGAGAAGATGGAGAAGGTGCAGTGGGGGAGGGGAGAAATAGGTCATTGGTAAATTCATAGGAAATGTGGCCTGAAGCAGTCCTGAGAAGTGAAGGTCAAGGCTCTTAAAAGTCTATTTGTCACTCCATGTGGCCTGTACAGCCTGGGCTAAGGGCTTCAGCTGCATAGGTCCTCGGGTGTTCCAGACCTGAATAAAGGTAAGCACTGAAATGGGCAGATTCCACCTGGGATGGTGGAGTAGAGAGCTGGCTGAGCTCCCAAGGAGACAGACCTTCTCTACCTATTTTCTTTTTCCAATTCTGAAGGCAAGTGGTTGTCAGAGAGATAATGTGGAAACTGAGCCCCAGAGTTAGCTGGTATAACATGTCCCAGATTGGTGGGCAGAGGGGCATGCATTTGGGGAGTGTACACATGGTGAGGAGTAGAATACAGCCTTTAATATTAGGCAGAAGTTAACCTTAACTAAGCAGCCTTGATTAAGTGTGGTCCAGTCCAGTCTCTCCTACAAGGGCCTCTATCAAATGATCAAAACTGTTTTCCAGAGCACAGACTCCTGCTTGGGCTCATGCCAGGCTTCAGCCTTTTTCTCCTTCCAGTGTGAAATTTCCAGGGGAAAATTCCAGTTCCTCAGGGTTTACTTTCTCAAAAGTCCAACAGCCAAGGCAGAGGGGAGACCCAAGTGACTTTTTAGGATATTTTTATACTCACCAGGACTGTTACAAAAAAGCTTTCTCTGCCTTGGTCAGGCATCCAATAATGGAAAGCCACTGGGAGGAAAGGGTGTTATTTCACATCTGAAAGAAGCATGATGACTGCTGTATCTATGGAAACATGGTTGATCCAGTGAGCAACAATGACTGTGTGTAGAATACTCCCTGAATACTCCCTCCAACCGAGACCCTCTGCTTTGTCTAACTGCCAATACGTCCATTATGTAATTCCTTAGTTACTCTAACAAAACACATGAAGCTGGACAATTTATGTTGGGGGAAAAGGTTTACTTCTCATAGTTCTGAAGTCTGCAAGACTAGGGTGTTAGTAGGTTCGGGGTCTGGAGAGGTTTTGTCTCTGCTATGGAGAAGGTACTGACTGCTATTATGTCCTGCAGAGGGGACACATGTCAGAAGGGATGGAAGGACACAGAACTAGTCCTTGCTTCCTTTGTCTGCTCTTCTGTCCTCTAGGAGTCACCTTCTAAGGTAGAGGCTCTTGCTAGCCCTTCTCTGTTATAGATATGGACTCAGATCCTTAAGCACCTTCCCAACTGCATTATCACCCCAGTCCCAGGGACACTAACTACTATATCAAAGATATATACAACCATTTTATAGGAAAAAAAAGTGAGAGAGATTGGGGCATGGCATAACACAAGGAGAGGTTGTGTGTGTGTGTGGGGGGAGGTTATGACAGAGTCTCCCAGGTCTTCAGGCCACACTCTGAAGACCCCTGTGCTACTGTGTGTGAGGATAAGGGAAGGCATGGCTTCTCCAAGTGCAGAATCAGGCCATTTCCTGCTCTTTCTGAGGACCAAGTTTGCTTTCTGTACTCCTCTGCCCTTTGACCTCTTAGAAGCTGTCAGGGCCGGCCTGTCCCACATTTGTGCCCTGAGTCTCAGATCTTTCCCCCATACCTTCAGCTCTGTTTTCTGCTAAGTAGCACAAATTATCTGGTCTCAAAACTAATGCATGGAAATAAGCATTACGTGTTCGCCCTGCCTGAGGAGGTATTTGCATTTTAACCAGACTGCTTCCTGACACAGAGCCCGCTGCAGAAGGAGACTGTCAGGCACCTAACAGTGGTAATGGATGTAATGTGAGAGCCTGAGCTGTGCTCTTTACTCCCTCCCAGCAGCTTATCTCTGACCCTGGATTTGCACCTGATGTTTTAAAGGTTCATGTCTGTCTCTCTTACTTGAGTCAGAGGTCCTTCATGACTATGTCCTCCACCAAAAAAAAAAAAAAAAAAAAAAAGTGATGAATAAATTTAAACTATCTGGGCATAATAGCAACCTATTCTTGAAACATTTAAATTTTTTTAAAAGTTTTCTTTTTAAATGAGGATTTCACAGAACCCAGGGTAGCCTCAAACTCACTATGTAGCCAAGAATGAACTCAAATGTCTGTTCTCCTGCCCCCACCTCTTAAATGCTAGAGTTAGTAGTGCATACCTCCATACTTAGTTTATACACTGCTGGGGATTGAACCCAGGACTTTGTTTATTCTAGCCAAATACTCCTACCAATGGAGCTACATACTCAGTCCCCTTGAAATATGTTAAAATTGAGATTTTTATTAATTTTTGGTCTTTGCCAACAAGGACCCTTGATTCTGAGCTGGTAAAAGTGGCCTTTTGGCTGCAGTAGGATGAAGTCTGGAACTGGTTGCTTGATGACATTCCTCCCTCCATAAGAGAACTCAGAAGGAGGAACAAAAGGAAACCTAATTGAAACATCATTTGGCTGCTAGAATTGACCAGTAAAGCAGTAGCTGGGGTTCAGCTCAGTTGGCACAGTGCTTGCCTAACATACGGAAGGCCCTGGGTATAATCCTTAGCACCATATAAATTGGGCATGATGCTGCATACTTTTACTCCCAGCACTCAGGAGGCAGAGGCAGGAGGATCCGAAATTTAAAGGTCGTCCTCAGCCGTTGCGGTTTGAGGTCAGCCTGGAATACATGATAAGACTTTGTCAAAAAGAAAGAAAGAAAGAAATTAAAATGGAGGTTGCAAAACATTGAAATTGGGAAGATTAATACTAAAAAAAAAAAAAAAATGAAACAATTGTATTTAAATTTCTCATTAGGTCTGCATTCATCATTTTATATTGACAATAAGCTAAAATATAGAATTTCAGATAAATTAAATACATATTAAAATTAAATTATTGTTCTTTAATATTTAATTATTAAAGCTATTTCCTTTTACTTTTTATATGTGGTGGCCAGAAAATGAAACATTGTATACTGTGGTCTGTGTTATATTTCTGTGGGACAGAGTGCTGTTGGAGAATTCTAACAGTTTCTCCAGCACACCAGTGAGATGCCCTCGTTCTTCAGGATTAGTCTCCTGGAGAGCAGAACTGGAGATTTATCTCAAGAGTAGAGTGTATGAGAAGTGTTCTCCTTCTCTGAGTCTTCATTCTTTCCAGCAAAGGTCTTTTTGATCCAGATCTGTAGTATGACATTTCTGGCCCAGACTTTCGGGCCTAACCTCAAAGTTTAAGTCCGCAGACCCGCAGACCCGTAGTCCCACAGAGACACACAGAGGCTTACTATAGTTTTAGGCTGATCAGCCTCAGGCCCAGGCATATAGCTTGCTAACTCTCTACCCTTAAGCTATCCCATGTCTCTTGTTCAGCCATGTGGCTCGGTACCTTTCTTTAGAGCAGCATAGTTGTCCTCTGCTTCCTCTGGCTTCTCTCTGATTTCTCTCTGGTGTTCTGTTAGGTGTTCTGTTCTCAGAGTTTTTAGTCTGGTAGCCCCACCCACACTTCCTGCCTGCCTTTGGCTAATCAGCTTTTTATTAAACCAGTGGGTGGGGCAGTTATTTTCCATGAAACAACACAATACCCCTACACAGATCCTCTGATGGGGGATGAAATCTAACACACCTCAGGGATTATACCCACATGAGCCAACAGCTTCATTTCTGTCAGCCTCAGGGTGGGGACAAAGGTTCTCTGTGGTTCTAGTTGGCTGAGTAGGATTTGCTCATAAGTCTGTCCTTACTTCTTGAGGTAGTAGTCTGTAGTATGAGGTTTCTGGCCCGGACTTTAAGGCCTAGCCTCAGGTTTTGACCCACAGACCTACAGACCCACAGAGACACACAGATGCTTACAATAGTTTTAGGCTGATTGGCCTAAGGCTCAGGCATATAACTTGCTAACTCTTTACCCTTAATTTAAACCATGACTTTTATCCTGGTCAAGCCATGCAGCTTGGTACCTTTTCTCAGAGTAGCATAGTTGTCCTCTGTTTCTTCTGGCTTCTCTCTGGCAATCTGCTCTGTTCTGCCTGTTCCTAGAGTCTTCTTAGTCTGGTAGCCCCACCCACACTTCCTGTCTGCCTTTGGCCAATCAGCGTTTTTTATTAAACTCATAGGCGGGGACATTTATTTACAATGGAACAACATAGTCCCCCTACAGTTGTCTAAATGAAAATGGCCCCCATAGGCTCATAGGGAGTAGCACTATTGAGAAGTGTGGCCTTGTTGGACAATTTGTGTCACTAAGGATGGGCTTTGGGATTTCAAAAGCCCAAGCCAGGCCCATTGGCATTCTTTCTTCCTGTTACCTGCTGATTTAGAGATAGAACTGTCAGCTACTTCTCCAGCACCATGCCTGCCTGCCATCATCATACTTCCCACCATGATTATGGACTGAACCGTAAGTCAGTGCCAAGAAAATCTTTTATAAGAGTTTCCATGGTCATGTGGTTCTTCACAGCAATAAAGCCCTAAAACACTCCTGAATGACATCAGAAGGGGGAATAATAGTCATGAAAGAGCTGGATGAGGAAGCAAAGGATGGGAATGAGGCAGACTTTTAGAAGAGCAGAAGTCCTAGGCAGGGACTTGGGGAATAGGGTGCATAGAGCCTTCCCTGGGGCTTTCCTGAGGGACAGGTATGTATGGAATCTTGAACTGGATCCTGGTTGTGTGGTATGACCACCTTAAGAGCGGTTTATCAAACTGCGCATTTATTGTCTCTTCTCTTTGCCTATGTATATCACACTTTGTTATAATTTGTCCATAGGCAAATAGAAGATGAGCCGGGGACTGGAGCAGTGGCTATAGAGTGTGGTTCAGAGTGTGCACTGCTCTTCTAGAGGACCTGGGTTCCCAGTATCCACATGGCAGCTTGCAACTGTCTGTAATTATGGTGCCAGGGGATCCAGTGTCCTCTTCTGGCCTCCTCAAGCACTACACAAGTATGGTGCACATACGGGCATGCAGGCAAACACTCATATTCATAAAATAAAAATATGTGAATTTTTTAAAAAAGAATGTATGTGGGAGTCATTTAAAATGAGTGAAATTTTTCATGCTTTTTAAAAACCAGTCTCCAAGACAGAATAAAAGAGAAAGTTTTGGTTTGCATTTTATTTTATTCTGTCCTTTGAGATGGGGTCTCTAGCCCAGGATGTCCAAAACTCATCATGTACCTGAAGGTGATGTTAAATTTCTGATTCTCCTGCCCTCATCTCCTGAGTGCTGGGATTACAGGAATGTACCACCAACCCCTGTTTATCCAACCCTGGACATCTAAGGGCTTTGCACATGTTAGGCCAACACTCTACTCAGCTATATCTTCATCCTGTTTTATTGTTTAATATACCAAATATGCTAAGTGAGTTCAAATACAGCATTTCTGACAGGGGTTTGAGATGACTCCAGGACCCACCTGTGATCCTGCTTTAGATAAGCCCTCCCTATGCTTCCCAGGGGCAAAGCCTACGACTTCCTTCTACCTACACAGGACAGTATGGCATTAAAGTGTGTGCTGCCTCATCATGCATAGCTCCAGAGACTGACCGAAGTGGGGCATCAGGGACATGAAGAAAGAACAGAAAAGCTGTGGTCAGGCAGTTTGGGCTCTCAGATGGAAAAGCCGCAGTACTATGGAAGCTCATCATGTTATCATATACAGTTAAACAAGGAGGATGGGCAATTGCATACAGGTCAACAGGAGGCAAGGCTATCATATACAGCTGAGCAAGATGGTGGAATTAGCTGATCTCCACAGAAGCAGTCTTTGTAGGAAGCAGTCTTCAGACCATAAACATCTGGGGGTAGAAAGCTCCAGTAGACATTTCCTGAATATTGTCAACATTTGCACTTGTACTCAAAGAAGGGTTTGCTAATACCACTGAGCTTCCCCCGGGGAAGGCTTTGCTGCTCCCATGGGGCTGAGGCATTGGCCTTTGACATGGCTGTGCCCATGTCAACAATACACAGTCAAACCAGACTTCACCCACTCAGGGCTTCACTCCCTCCCCACATGAGATTATGTGAGCTTGATCACATTACTCCTGTCAGTCACTTGGCCCTTTTACTCTGGAATGGCTTTAGGAAGCAAGCAGTCAGGAGAGGAAAGCCTACATGGTATCCTTCAGGGGTCACAAGGTGGTCTGCGGCCAACAGATGCAAGAAAGCACAGCCTTCAGTCCTCAGCCACCAGTGACTGCATTCTGACAGCAGCCTGCAGGATATAGAAGGCTGGACTTCTGTGTTAGGGTTTTATTTTATTTTATTATTTTTATTCCTATGACAATACCTGGCAAGAAGTAACTGAAGAAAAGAAGGGCTTATTTTGGCTCCCAGTGTGATGGTATAGTTCATCATGTTGGGGAAAGCATGGTAGTAAGAGCATGTGGATGCCGATCACATTGCATATGAACTCGGGAAGCAAAGAAAGATGGATGCTGCTTCTCAGCTTGCTTCCTCCTTTTTGTTCAGTCCGGGACTCTGGTCCATAGGATGGCACCACATGTTTGGGATGAGTCTTTCCTCTCTGGAAACACCCGTCATCACTCTTTCTAGAGCTACGTTCTCATAGTGATTCTAAATCCAGTTCCCGTCATCCCATTAAAAGCTCCCAGGAGCCGAGAGCTCTGCAAACTCTTTGTTTATATCCACTGAGACCCTGACAGAAGGTCCTATGGAGGCCTCCGGGAGGAATCTAAGTCTGGACTCCCAACACCCAAAGACCACAAAGAGGGAGTACATGCTGCTCTAAGGTGCCACATGCATGACAATATGAAACACAGATTCTGGTTGGTGTTTAATGAAAACTCAGAGCCAGATATGGGGGAAAACTGGAATATCAGAGTGGGGACCAATGTCAATTCTCACCCAGCCAACTCCTCAGACTGCCTTTCATTCAGAATGAGTTCATTCAGCCTGAATACCTCTGAAAGGGAGCAGAACTGCTGACAAGAGCTGAACTCCAACCTCCCCTTTCTCCACCCAGCTATCTATTTCACTTCCTCAACTTTTCTAGAGCTAAGATTAAGGGTGTGTGCCACCACCACCTGGCTCGAACTGGCACAGAGCCAGAGGACTTCTGCCTTTCTACTGCTGGAATAAGACATGGGTTACCACTCCCTGACCTTCAAGGCTGAATCTGTAGGTGACTCTGTCCTCTGATTTTCCAGGCAGACTTTAGTAGATATACAATGTATCACCACACTGGGCTATGGGCCATTGACTAGCTCACGGCTTCTCATCTGGTCAGAGCACTTGCCTCTTTACCTACTGCCGGCTCCTTTGATGCTCACAAGTGGAACTTGGGCTCTATCAGCACAGCAATGATAAGGGTGGCCACATAGCCCAACCAATATAAGGAAATGATGCCTGGCTTCTTCCTTCTGTATAGTGAATCCCCAAAGGATTTGAGGACCTCTGTCCCAGCTGCTTTCTCCCAGCCTGAACGGAGAGAATATGTAATCTATAGAGCATCCACAAACATGCACATGCAGAGAGTCTGACCCGACCTCTTTTCCCCCACACATTCTCATGTCCTCTCTCCCTCTCTGCTTTTTCTCTTTTTCAAGTGTCTGGTTGTATGAGGCAGAGTGTGTTGCCTAGGCAACAGGTGTTTCCGTCAATCTCAGCCTCTCTCCAGCCAGCAAAGGCAGGACCTAGTCCTGGAAAGCTGGCTATCAGCCAGCCAACAGTGTGTGGGTCACACAAACTATATGTTGTACTTATGGGAGGCTGGACAGTGACTGAACCTTCCTTCTGTCATGTAAGGCCCCTAGGGAAAGTCCCCTGTCGCCCTGGCTGGCAGAACAACATATAACTCTCTCTTTTCATGTTTATAGAGTTGATTTATATAGTCCACCAGGAGAGGCGACCCACTGGACAGGCACATACTCAGTTCTGGCTCCAGAATCAGGGGTCTGGAAGCTCTGATATAACCCTGGAACTCAATTTTATCAAGTCTTCCTGTAGCCGGTGGTTGACGGCATGCTATGTACTGCTTAAGAGCAGGAAATAAAAATCTCCCCAGTAGCAAATGTGAACCAGGACTTTGTGAACCTAGCTGAGTCCAGTAATGATCCAAGCTTTTAAGATATTAATTAAATCTCATCTAGTTCTGGGATTCTCACCTTAACTGGAATGTGGAACCAGGGAAGACCTTTTGAAAACTTGGGATGCTTGTATTCAATTCCAAACAGAGTCCAGATATCCTGTTAAGCAATGGCAACATTTTAAATGTTCCCTGGGGCTGGGGATGTGGCTCAGCTGGTGTTTGCCTTGCATATGGATGAAACCCTGGGTTCTATCCCCAGCACCCAATAAACTGAGTGCGGTGACTATCATATGGTAGTTTCCTCCCAGATGAAACATTCCCTCCAGGACAAGGAGGCTCCTGGGACTCAGGGGAAAGCAAAAGCCACATCTCTGGGAAAGTGAAAACTTGGAAGATTTCCAAAGGCCCCTCCCAGCTTTATAAAAGGAGTACAGAGCTGTCAGGAGAGCAGACTGGCCAACAGAACTGGCAAGAGTGGATTCATGGACTGCTGAGTTGTTGCAGCTTTTGTGAGGCAGCACCTGTGTTGTGCCTTTTGGTGCTGCAGCAGCTTTCCTGAGTCACCCCTGTTCCTAAAGTAGTCCCTTGCCCATACCCCTTCGATAACCCCAATAAAAACTCATTGGTTTACCAAGATGGACATTGGTGGAATCATTACTTTGGTCTGTTGTGGGTTCCCACTGGAGAGTGAATAGACTGTGTGTGTGTGTGTGTGTGGTGTTTTCCCAGGAATAGTCTCTCACACAACAGTGACACTTATGTGTAATCCCAGTACTTGAAGGCTGGAGGGAGGAAGAGCAGGAAGAAATTCGGGCTTGTCTGTCCTTGGTCACAGGTTGAGTTAGAGACCAGCATTGGCTACATGAGACCCTGCCTGCCCCCCCCCCAAAAAAAGGAAAAATAAAATGAAATAAACCTTGAAGACAAGCTGTGGATCAGGGATGTTGATTCCTTTAGGGACCAGAAGCTAAGGCCACTGGGAAACCAAGTTCCTAGGAGGATCACCATCAATTTAATATCATTTAATACCAATACTTGGCTATGTTCAAAGTTTGAGGCTAAACTAAGCTGTGTTATGTCTTCATATATTACAACATAGCACAATGTTTCCCAGATGATTCTGGTTCACATAGTCGGTGGAGAGGCACACAGACAGTCCAACCCCCACACAGACAGTCCCACCCCCACACAGACAGCCCCACCCCCACACAGACAGCCCCACCCCCACACAGACAGCCCCACCCCCACACAGACAGCCCCACCCCCACACAGACAGCCCCACCCCCACACAGACAGCCCCACCCCCACACAGACAGTCCCACCCCCACACAGACAGCCCCACCCCTACACAGACAGTCCCACCCCCACACAGACAGCCCCACATGACCAGGGTGATCTCTAGCACCTTTTAGCTCAATGTCTGTGGACAGTGCCCTTAGCCTTGACTTCTCACCTGTAAAAGAAGGTGGTGACTCCAACTTTCTCACCTGCCAGTGTTGCATAGAATAAATGAAACAAAAGATGTGAGGGCTTCCTGTCCCTCCTCATAAAGTCACATCCAAGATGGGGCCAGCATCCCTGCCTCAAGTACAGTGAGTATCCCTGTGAGAACACGGCAGCATCTCATTGTTTAAACTAAGCTCTTTACAGCCTTGGCAGAAAATCAAAATGAAATCACTTGTGCTAAACGTCACCAAGCTAAAACTAAAGCTGTTTAATTTGGCCTTCCAAGAAACCAAGACTAAAGAAATAACAGATGAACTTCCCCAGCGGGCCAGGCTCTCTTGCTGATGCTTTCCCTGGAATGTAAGCCTCGGAGGATGCTTTCTTCAAATCACAGATGAGTTGCTTTCTACTCTCCATTTTCCAGTCTTGCAAAGGAAACAACCATTTGTTCGTTGCTTTGGTTTTCCTCAGCCTGTCTACAGATCCAGAAACATGTGCCTATCCAAGTACTTCTGCCTTATGGAAAGAAGTGCCCCATTCCAGAACTGAAAATGAAGCCAATTAAGACTTCCCTTTTGGGGGAGGGAGCTTAGAGAAAGGTGCTCATACCATAGCCCAGGCTGGCTTTGAACTCCCAGAGATCTTCCTCCCTAGCCTCTCAAGAGCTGGGGTCACAGGCTGGAAACAGCAGAAGTTTAAGTTGTTAAATTTGTATCTCATGTCTCTCCTTAGAGACTGGGAGAGATTCTGCTGGAAAGAGACATTCCTCCTAATGTCCTTGGACATTTGGACAGTCTGCATTCTGGTCAGGTCTATTTCACCATGGTCTTTTTTTTTCTTTTAGTATCAAACTACCAGCAAACATTTATGAGAAGAGAAGACAGAAGACAGGCAGACAGACAGACAGACAGGCAGGCAGGCAGACAGACAGACAGACAGACAGACAGACAGAAAGAAAAGCAAAAAGCCTGGAGGCAAAAGGTAAAGAGAAACAGATTAAGTTAAAAGAGCCAGCCATAAGAGCTATACTAAGGCCAGCATTTATAACTAAAAAGTTTCTATGTTGTGATTTGGGAGCTGGTTGGTGGCCCAAAAGAAAAAGCCTGTTAAGAGTGGTCATTGCTCTTAACTGCTGTGTCATCTTTGTAGCCCTCCCCTTACCCCACATCTTGCCCCTCCCCCCTCCCCTCCCCTCCCCTCTCCTCCTGCCATTCCTAGTATTGCTCTTCCCCAGATTTAAGCCCTGGAGTTATGAGTGCCTTCCCTGAGAGAGTTCTTCGGCTAGCTCTTTCTCTCTCCATCCCACTCTGCCTTGGCTGGAGGGATAGCTTTCTACAGCCTACACATCTCATTAAGAGGTATTGCTAAATAAAAAAACACTGGTCTCCCTGAAAAGGAACTCCACCCCAGTGTGTGTGTTTGTGTTTTCTTCTCCCTGGTTCACAATTACACAGGCAGGTGAGCACACTAGCCCTGAGAGAAAGCATTCTACGTGGAAATTGTGGATTCTCCCCTTGTTGGTATCTGCCCTTGGCAGCTCACCCCTGCTCTGCCACACCAGTGTGACCCATCCGCATCAGCTGGGCATCTTTACACACACACACACACACACCCTGCTCCTCCAGGCAAATCAGTTCCTAAAAGCCTTCAGGGCCAGTCCTGACCTCTCTAAATCTGTTTCCTAGTACTGAAATGGAGATAATACCTCACTGGGAGGCTATAAAAACAAGAGATAATGTATGTGAGCAGAAAGCATAGTGTCTGGTAGGAAAAGCCTTCCAGAAAGGCTAGCTATTATTATTATTATTAGCTATTGAGCTGTAATGGCTCTCTGCCTGCCTTAGGGATTATTATTCCACTCCAACAGAATTTCTCAGGCTGCTGGGCCCTTGCAGGTGCTCTGGTTGCCGGGTGCTGGGGCTGGTAGTAGGGGATGAGCAGTCCCTGAAGGTGGAGGATTGCAAAATGGGTGAAGGGAAGGAGCAGTCTGGTATTTAGACTTTGGAAACTTAGGTCTGCATGTCCAAGGTTTGCTATGAAAGATACATAGTCAGTGGATCAAGACAGTGCGTCTCCTCAGAGTGGCATGTTTACTCATGGCAAATAATTGAAAACATCATCTGCATGTTAAAATGGCTATGGAGCCGGTACGTGCCGTATGGTTCTGTTTATACCCTGTTCCAGAACAGAGAAAGCTGAAGGAGGGGGATGGGAACCAGAATGGTGGTTGGTTGTGGCAGGGTGAGGGGATTAGCTAAGCAGAGCTGTGCACTTCTTTCTAAGGGGTGGGAATAGTCTTGATGAGGGTGGTATTGGTGTTTGTCAGAGCTCAGAGGACTGTATACCATAATGAATTAGTCAAACATAATTCATTCTAAGGCATTTGAAAAAGAAGTTGGAAACAGAAGAGAGAGACCATAACCTCTCCTACATTTACACAGTCCAGGAATTAACCAGACAACCAGTACTGGCAGCCCCCTCTGCACTCTGCTCTCCCTAAGCCTGTTATCTCCAAAGCAGAGAAAATGCCCATGCCAGTAGAGACACAATATAGACTTGGGTTGGGGTGGAACTCCAAGGGGCCTAGAGGTGCAATAGCTAAGCTGACCTGGCCCTACCTATCAGCACGTGTTCCCCAGAGGGCTAAAGCCCACATTAGCTTGTGCAGGCAAGCACACACCCTCAGCTCCCTATAGACCTGGGCAAGGACGTCTTTGGGTGCAGTCTCTCCTATTTTTCCTCTTTGGGCTCCTGGCCCTGCCTCATCCTTCCATCGGCTTGTCCTGCTGGGCTGCCTTCCAAGCTGCATCTTGTTACTGAAGGCAATAGTGTGCTTCCTGCCAACCCTTTCCTGTTTCCTAGGCTGCCCCTCTCTCCTGGGACACCCTAGGGAACCATGCTTCAGTAAGAAAATCTAGAAGCCATTGAGGCAAGGCCTCTCTTCCCTTTGGATCTTGTCCTGACAAATTGCAAATGTTCTCTTCAGCCACTCCTACAATCCTCCTGCCTCAGCTTTCCAACTGTGGGATTACTTTATTTCCTGGGAGCTGGACAGATGTCTAAATGGTTAAGAGTACTAGCTGCTCATTTCAATTCCCAGCAAACTGTGGTGACTCCTAAATATCTATAACTCCAGCTACAGGGAGTCTGACACCTTCTTCTGGTCTCCAAAGGCACCACACATTCACATGTACAGGCATACATGCAGGCAAAACGCCCATAAATATAATTAATAATAAAATTTAAAAATTAATTAGATCTTTGTTCCCATCTCAAGATTAGCACTTTCAGAATGATCAGCAGCCCTGTGTGTGTTCATTTGCATGTATATGTGTGTGCCTGTGTGTGTGTGTGTGTGTGTGTGTGTGTGTGTGTGTGTGTGTGTAGAGAAAGAGTGAGGGGAGGAGGGAGGGAGAGTATGTATGCTCTTTCAGGGGAAACGTCATATCCACCATCAGGGGAAAAACCCCAGAGAGGGTAGGTTATGTGAACATGCATAGTCAACCACCTCTGCAGCCCCCCCCCCCCCCACTGCCTCTGGCACAGTCACAAAAAGAAATAGTCATTATTGGCTTAACTGTTGCTAGAACACGGGTCATCCAGCTTCCAGGCCAGCTCTGGTGTGTGACCATGGCTGCAGTTCTTCCTCCAGGAGCCAGCTTGCTCTGTCCACAACTCCGCTTCACGGATCTGGCAAGCCACTTAATGTCACCACCACTCAGCTCCTTGACAGTAATTGGAGACAATAATAGTTACCTACTTCATAGGGATATTCAGCGCTCAATTAGTAAAAGCTTCTAAAGTACTTGGGTACCATCATTAGCTGTAATGGAGTACTCCTGCCCCTGTTGACCCATCTGTTGGCTCTTGGTGGGAAATGCTCTTCCAAGGAAAAACTGTAAAGAGAAATCCTAAGGACCTGGAAAAATAGAAACTGAGCCCAGTCTGCTCAGGTGTTATAAAACCCTTGGTATTCTTAACCCACTCACCTGTGGAGAAGACAAAACACCCAACAGAAGCAGTTTAGAGGAGGAAGGATATGTTTTGGCTTATGGTTTCAGAAGGTGTGCTCTGTGGTTGCCTGGTCCCATGTCCTTGGGCAGAATACTATGTGACTGTCCTAGCAGCAAAAATACTCTAAAGAGACATGCATGCTCTTCCATTGGCTATCAGACTGTTGAGATAATGGTCCCTAAGGAACTGGACATTGCTCAGGAGTCACATACTACAAAAAAGGATGCTGGTAGCAACTTGTCACTTAGAAATAGATTTATCACAATTCTGACAATTAGTCAGGACACCCTGTAGGAGAGATTAGAATCTAGACGATGATGGGTCAGTGATGGGCAGGGCCAAACCTTGGCTAGGACTGCTCAGCTCTCCTTATCTCTTGTTTTCTATTTAAACCTAAGCCTGTGTCAAGACCCTGATGATGGACTTTGGACAGGGTCAGGGTGGTTCCTGGACTCTATTTGTTCTTCCCAATATGGCCACACTTAAATCTCCTTTTTCTGCTTTTCAGCGTTCTTTGTCTACTTGGTGGCCAAGCCTAGCTTATGAGAGCTGCCAGAACCCAGCGCCAGGCTCTGACCCATCATAGTAGGAACATGTGGCAGATTTTGCTTCTTGATAGACAGGAGCAGAGACAGTGAGAGGAAGGCTTGTACTTTTGGGTTTTGGAGAGTGTTGAGGGAGGGGCAGCAAAGCAATTTTGGGGAGCCCGGGATGTTGCTTAGTTGGTAAAATACTTGCCTAGCATGCAGGAAGTTGTGGGTTCTAACCTGAGCATGGCATTGACTGATGTGATAGCAAATACCACTCTTATCTCAGCACTCCAAGTTGAGGCAGGAGGATCAGAAACTTGGGATCACTCAACTATATAACACATTTGAGAAAGAACTTACCTGGCAGACAAACAACTGCTAACCCAAAGAGTTGTTCTGCACTCTACAAAAAGGAGAAAGCTGAAGATGGTGGAGGGGGAGATGCTTCAAATTTCTCTACTCTGGAGATAGGAGGTAGTTATGTTGATAAAGTTCTTGCCACACAAAGATAGGTCCTGAGTTCAGATCCCTATGCAGCCATGTAAATAGCTGGCACAGCTGCATTGGCTTGTAAGTCTAGCACTGGGCGCAGGAAACAGGAGGATCCCTGGGGCTTGCTCGCCAGCCAGTCTAGCTGAGTCAGTAAGTGCCAGCTTCAGTGAGAGGCTGTCTTCAAAAGGAAGGCTGAGGACTGCTGGATGAACACACCGGTGCTGATGCTGGCCTCCGTGTATATATTTCTGATCTATGGATTTCCAGAATGTTGCAACTTGCATTTACTTTGAGAATCTGGTTAGTAGATGAGGATATCCTGAGAAAAAAAGGAAACCTCAACAGATAGGGCTAAGACTCTGGCTGCTGCCTGTAGAAAACATGATGCTTAAAGTCCTGACTGAACAGCCCTGTGGAGTTCCAGAAATCAAGCCACCCTGGGAACAGTCACAGCATAGCCCTCTAACCTGTCAAAATTAGACCAGAAAAATGCCAAAAGCAGATAGCTGGACTGGACAACATAAGGAGACTCAGTAAAAGGAACATTTTATTGAGAATTGCAGGACATACATGAGAGGCCCAGTGGTGGCAGTGCCAACTAATGTTTAGCCAATATTAAAAGAAGTAGGTTTGTGGCCAGGTGGTGGTGGTGGTGCATGCCAGTCCTCAGAAGTCAGAGACAGGCAGAACTATGTGAGTTCAGACCAGCCTGGTCTACAAAGCAAGATCCAACCAACACAGCCAGGGCTAAACAGAGAAACTGTCTGAAAACACACACACACACACACACACACACACACACACACACACACACACACACACACACACACACACACACACGAAAGCACATACACACACTCAAAATTAGTGGGTTCATGGAAAAGGTACCAAATACCTAAGATTCTCCTCTGCTGCCTTTGGAAATTATTAGCTTAGCCTTAGTATAATTTGTGAATGTGTTTCTTTGTTTATATTGGAGAGGTTTTGGTTTGGGTCAGTTTTTTTTTGTTGTTTGTTTTTGTTTTTAATAGATGGAATAGTATTTAAGGTTAGATATCACTTTGTAGCTAAGGATGCTCTTAATTCTGTCTCTACCTCCTAAGGGCTAAGATTACAGGTGTGCTAGGATACCCAGTTTATGTGGTGCTTGGGGTCAAATTCAGAGCTTCATGCACCATACCAGCTGAGCTACATTCATATCCGTAGGTTAGTTTATTTTTAACGTATTAAAAATGAACTTTTAAAGAACAGCTGTTGGACAAAAGTACAGAGTGCATGAAACATATGCAAACACACACACACACACACACACACACACACACACACACACACAGAGTCAATACAAAAAAACCACAGCTCTCATCTTAAAAGGAATAAGAGATAGTTTATTCTGAAACCATTTTGAGTGATTATAGCCTGGGAATTTACTCCAAATTCCATATTCCAACCTGGAAGCAGAGGACCAAAGGTGAACTCGGAGGGCCATGAAGTAGAGGGCTGGAAGAAGACAGTGTCTTAGCAAAATGACAATGATGGACCAAGACAACAGCAGTGGAGAAAGATGATAAGGAGAGGAGGTGATAGTGATGAACAGAAGTGACAACAGGGACAGAGAAAAAGATGGTGATGGTCAGCAGTGACAGTGATGAAGAGAGATGATCCTGACAGAGAAAAATGGTGGGGAGAGACTGGTGATTGGAAAGAGCTTGTTGCTGGGGCATCTTCCCACCCACTCCGATGCTGGGCAGCCTCTACTTCTTCTTCCTTAGAACGTATCTCTCTCCCTCAGGCTCTTCCCACCCCACTACAGGCTGTCCTGAGACTGCTACTTCTTCCTAAAGTCTTGAAACCAGTGCCTACTTTCTATCCAGCCCTGTACACCTCACCTTAGTCATGCTGTTGGCTGGGCCTCTCCAACACAAGCTTAAAGCTAGGCTCTATAGAAGGCCTCAGCCCCATGCTCCATTAGATGATTTGAAGAAACCATATATTTATTTATTGCCACAATGATTTTTCCCTTTGGCATTAAGTTTCAGTTTATTTAGCCACTAAAAGTTACTCAGTGGCTAAGATCAGACTGCTAAGCTCCATGCTCTGCCACAGCACTCAGTGGCTCTGTGTCTCTGGACATGACACACAAACTAAGCTTCAGCTTTTTCCTCATTTGTGAAACTGGAATGATTTTTAAATTATTTTTAATTATGTATATACATGTATATATCTGTTGGCTCTATGTGCTTGGGCACATGTGTGCCCACAACTAGAAGGTCTTAAATGCTCTATAACTAGAATTACAGGTGGTTACAACTGCCCAACATGGTGCTGGGAACCAAACTCAGATCTTCTGCCAAAACAATGCCAGCTCTTCCTCGGCCTTCCCTTTCTCATGCCTCTAAACTGGGCTCTTAAAAACATGTACTTAGTTTTTGGGCTTTGGGCTTCTTGGTTCAAGATCTCACTATGAAGCTCATGTTGCCCTGGATGAAAATCCTCCTGCCTCAGCCTCCCAAATGCTGAGAAACCAGGCATATAGAGCCACTCTCAACAGTGTATAGATTTCTTGATGGACTTAAATGGAATGTTTACAAATCTCATTGCAGTGCCTGGCATGTAGTCCCTATACACACTGGGCCTCAATTTAATGATCATACAAATGATATGTAACTCTTAGCTGGGGAAAAGCCTGGGATAAATAACTTTCTAATTGGGTCAAATTATCCTATGGGTTCTGAAATTGTTGGGCATTTTATAGTGCACACGTTACATCCTAGCACTTGTGAAGTTGAGGAACAGACGGGGACTATGAACTGATTGGTTCAAAGGCAGCCTAAGTTTGAAGGGGTGGGGCAGTGAGGTATCTGAAGTCAATGCTAAATTACTGAGTTCAAGATCTTTTTATCTAATGAGTCACCTAGGGTAAGCCAGTCCATTTTCTAGAACTTTAGTGACTTTGTGAGTAGGAATCATCATGTGCTGGCCAAGTTCTAGGCTTTTACATGACCCTTTACTGTTTCCGCATTCCTGTAGAGCCCTGCCTAGCTCAGTGCCTGACTTCACTCAGGTCCCTGATGGAATGCTAACTGCTCCAGGAAGCTCCTGATCTCTGAGAGACCCTGCTGTGATCCCTTTCATAACACCTGCGAGGACCCCACATTTACTGTACATGAATGGTGGTGTGTCTCCTTGACCCCCCCCCACACCCCCAAGAGTTCAAAATCAAGGAAGCAGGGACATGGCTGAGTATGTTCTCTGCAGGGGTCTCTGCTTCTAGATGGAACATAGGATATAGTAGACTCTCAATAAACTACACTGAAAGAAGAAAAGGCATAAGGTCTTAGTACACATTGTCTGGAGCCATGAGGTGTTCATGTGTACAGGCAGCTCCCCAGCAGCCAGGAAGGCCTCAGCAGAAGTCCTACAGGCTTAGACCCACCCACCAACGGGTTTGAATTAGTTACTTTTCTCTCATTGTTATGACGAAACACTAATAAGAGTCATTAAAGGAAGGAAAGGCTTTTTTAGGCTCACAGTCTGAGGGTACGGTTACCACAGTAGAGAAGGCATGGTGACAGAAGCTTGGCTAGTCACCTTCCATTCACAGTCAGGCATCTGAGGGAGATGAATGTTGGTGTTCAGTTCACTTTCTCCTTTGTAATTCAGTCTGAAGTCACCGCTCACAGCAGTGCCATACACATTCAGGACACTACAGTAATCAATCTAGAAACTCCCTCACAGACACAACCAGAGGTCTGTCTCCTAGGTGATTCAAGATCCTGTCAAGTTGTAAATATTAGAATGTTTGGCTTTAGTGACAGCAGTGTCCTTTAGACACATCCTTTAATCTTATAATCTGTAGTAAACTTTTAGACAACTGACATTCCCCCAAGGCTCCTATGTCCTGTTGCCCTGCTTGGGCATCTTGCACTTGGTATCTCTGATAAACTTCCCTCTTTCTGTATAAAAAATACCCAGGGGAACCTCAGATGCTCCCCAGCATAAAGCCCACCTCCCTCTCCATAGGCTCTTGACTACAACTGTGTTTCCTGGGGAGGAGGGGGTGCTTCATTTTATATTGATTAACAACAGTGTAGAGGCTCAAAGAGATGAAAATTCAAGCCACACAGGGGGTTGATGGCAGGGCTGAGATTTGAGCTCATCTGGAGTGTCATAAGGGTAGAGAAAGGGCTGACTGTGTTTCCCATTGTGTTACTTGGTGTTCAGTAAAGACTCACGTGAAGAATCAATGAGCCATGCATGAATGGATGTCCACATGGGTGCCTAAACCCTTTGCTCTCTCTGCTGTGTTCCCAGTCTCGCCGCTGATAACCTTCCCTTTGCTCTACTGATGGCTGTGTGTCAGGAAGATGTAAATTAGACTGAGCCATCATCACCCTAAATCAGACCTAGGTACCCTCCTCTTGTTTAGCTGATTAAAGACTTGAGGGCATAGGAGCCAAGACTGGATGCTCTGTGTGTGTCCATCTGTCTGTCTGAGGTGGCCAAATAGAGAGTGTGGATAAGCAGGCTAGGTCCTGGTTGTATCTTCCAGCAAACTCACACATAAGACCCTGCAACTCCTCTTCAAAAGACATCCAGTATTCAGGGGACACAAGAGCTGCCTTCTCCTCTGCACAAAGAAAAAGGAAGTTACTGGGCACTGCTTACCTGACCAAGAGAAAGGCATAGGCTGTGAGAGACGCAACTGCCCCCACCAAAGCTCAGCAAGAAGGCACAAGGAACTGAATCCACTTTGCAGCTAACTTTCTCTTATCTGTAAAGGGAATATTTTAGGCTTTGTCACGGTACCTGGAGCGGTACATATCAGAAGGGGTATTCGGGGTGGTCAAATGATTATTGAGTGAAAGTCTTTGTGGGTTAGGGAGCAAGGATGTCACATACTTTCCCTGTCTAGGACCTCACAATGAGAAACTGTTCCACTTAGAATTCAGGGCAATTCTTTGAAAAGCCCTTTCTTTGATAAAGTACTGACCATGCTAGTTCAAACCCTTACATGATGAAAAAGAAAAAAATAACAAATATCCACTGGACTCCATATGGGGAAGGCCGAGGAGGGAAAGATATTATAAGTTTGAATATTTTCCAGAATGCTTTCTTCTATATATGTTGATAGTTCCCTGCCCTCAGCCCTTTGCCTGTGATAGTCTCTGGTCAGTTGTTATCAGACTCCATTGCTAGCCTGAGGAGACAGCCCCAGTTCCACTGCTTTAAGGGCTTCAGGACGCAATAAAAGTGGCTGAGAGGGGACCCGGGGTGACTCAGGACAGGACAGGAGACTTTTATTTAGGCTCTGGGATTTTCCCAGCTGGTGATGGCTAGGGTCTGAAATGTGAGATGACACAGGGGAGCGGAAGTCTGGAGAGCCAACCAGGAAGAGCCTCTATCAGTGAGTGGGCTCTTAGGAGACCTTAAAGAATAGGGCTGAGGAGGCAGCTTGGTTAATAAAGTGCTTGATGTGTAAGAATGAGAACCTGAACCCACATAAAACAGCTGAGTGTGGAGGTGCAGACTTGTAATCCTAGCAGTGAGGAGGTAGAGGCAGGAGGATTCCTGGAGCTTGCTGGCTGCCTAGCCTACACCAAAAGCTCTGGGCCATTGAAAGATCCTGTCTCAAAAAATAAGGGGGCAAAAAAGAGGAATGTCAACCAAGACTGTCCCCTGGCCTCCGTGTGTGTGTGTGTGTGTGTGTGTGTGTGTGTGTGTGTGTGTGTGTGTGTGTGTGTGTGTGTGTGTGCGCGTGCGCGCGCTCACACCTGTACTCACACACACACACACACACACACACATGCACCATGGGGGTCAGATCTTCCTCAGGGGTTGGGTGAACTAACACAAGGTCTCTCAAAGAGCCAAAGAAATTTGTGCAGGTGAAGTCATTTTCTTCCCCTGCCATCCAAAGCTTTTCCCCAGACCTCTAAGCTATCCTGTAATTTCTGCTGTTTTATTGAGATTTAGTATGCACACAGTGGCACACCCCACTGCTAAATGAAAGCTTGCCTGTATATACACTTGTGTGCCCATGATTTCACTTAGGTCAGTACTACAGAAGGTGCTCTTGAATTCCCACCCAGGCAAAGCTCCTACCAAAGAGAACCTTGTTGTAATGTTGGCAATAACCCTGCCAAAGGTGACCTCATTGTCAGCATAGGTTAGTTTTTAACTGTTCATTCACAAAATCATACAGTGTGTACTTGTTTCTTGTCTGATGCTCTTCTCTCAGCCTATGTCTCTGATACCCATTGTATGATGAATAGCTGGCCAATTCTCCCCTGTGGCTGGGCAGTATTCTGTGGTATGAAGCTTGTGTTGATAGACATTGGTACTGCTCAGAGATGATATCTTGAGAAAGCACAGAGTATGGAAACTCCCTTAAGATCTAAAGAATAGCCTTCATGGGAATTTGACCATTATAGACTACAGTAAAGAGATCATTTATAAACCCAAAGAAGTCCAGTGGCCTCCTGTCAGCTTTACATTTTCTCCACCATTAGCAGAAATGGGGATCCCAGAGTTAAATGAGGCCAGTTAATGGAAGATTTCTTCTTAAGTGATATTTTTTTTGCACATCTAAATTTTGTTCCTGCTACACAGGCAATGAGGCAGCATGACTTCCTAATAAGAAAGATGGCGCACTGTGGGCTTCCTGACACAATAGTGCCGTTGTCACCATACTATTAAAATACCAGCCACCTGTAAGCAACACCTTCGAGAGATGATAGAGGATACTCAGATGTGGAAAATCTGAGTGAGTCACTGTAATTAGGGAGCATTGCTGGGCATGGGGGATGTTCTGGAAGAGAATCTGAGTGGGCAGAGCAACTATTGTCAAAGAAAACACCCGCCTCATTCAGAAAGCTGCACAATTAGTCACCAGTAGGGCTGGAGGCTGTTCAAACTACTTTGACTAATTTCAGCTTGTTTGTCTGAAGAGCCCCAGGAGACACCCAGGGCATTTCTAGAACAATCTCTGTGGCTTAGAGGTCAAAGAGTCTAAGGTTAAAAAAGAGAGAGAAAGAGAGAAGAAAGAGGGAGAACTGAACATGAGGAAATGGTTCAGTTGCTAAAATGCTTTCACAAAGACTTGAGGTTAGATTCCCAGAACCCAAGTGGAAATGACACTAGGGAGGCGGAAATGGGAGGATCCCCAGGAACTGACCAGCAAGCAAGCATCCCAGCCAAATTAGCTTCAGGTTCAGTTTTCAAAAAATAAGGTGGAGGCTGTGTGCTAATACGTTTCTTTAATCCCAGCATTCAAGAGGTAAAAATAGCTATTTCTCTGAGTTCTGGACCAACATGGCCTCATAGGGAGTTTCAGACCAGCCAGAAAGACTTTGTTTGGAAAAACAAAAATGGAAAATGAGTAAGGAAGACACCAGACATTGGCCCTGGCCTCCACATGCACATACCCATGAACATGCACCATACACAGACCGGCATGATGGCTAGGTAAGAAAGGTACTTGCCACCAACACTGATGAAGATGCCAGATGAAGAAAAGTGACCACTCAACACAGGAGGCTATGACAATGCCCCGCCACTAAATAATAAATACAATTGCATTAAAAAGTACCCTACACTCAACACATATGTACTCAAATGGAAAGAGAAAAAGAAGGAAGAAGGAGGAGAGAGAGAGAGAGAGACCAGAGACTAGGACTTCCACTCTTACAATGAGTGTTTGGTCCAAGGAGAGTGATCATGATCTTTCCTTAAAACATTCAACACAGCTAAGCGTGGTAGCACACACCTTTAACCTCAGCACTCAGGAGGCAGAGGCAGGTGGATCTCTGTGAGCTGGAGGCCAGCCTGGTCTGCAGAATAAGTTTCAGGACAACCAAAGCTTTACAGAGAAAGCCTAACTTGAAAAAAGAAAAGGGGGAGGAGGAGAGAAAAGAAAGAAGAAAACACCGAACACAGCTTTGCAGACATGGGTGGGACAGACAGGATGAAGCAGGGGTAAGAGCTGTGGGCTGTCCTCTCTGGGGTATGTCTGAGGGTGGCCACCACCTGAAGCTCTGGTTCCTTTAATCCCACAGGAAGATTATGGTTTCCTATCCAGTTGTCAGTGACATGTGTGCAGGAGTGTCCATATCTATAGCAAAAGTTTAAGAGCCAGTGCGATTCCCCCCAGAGTCATCTGCTCCTGCTGTAGTTGGGGAGGGGGCTGAAGAGAGAGATTCTTAGCAAACCCTGAATATCTGTTCGAGGAATGAAAACCATTGTAGCATTGAAGTCCATCTGTAACCAAGTCCCAGTTGGGTTAATCCAGACTGATGGAGTATATACTCTGAAAATGGTCTTGCAAGCATTTTACCAACTGAACCCTTATGCGGCTCCATGATGCCCTACCCTATGTAGCTCTTTCTCAAGCATCTGAGGGCTAAGAAACATTTTGCTTTCCATGATTAAAAAAAAAAAATGTTACAGCTAAGAGGTCATGGAGGAGAACGGAATGGGCTTGTTGGGTCAAGGGCATGAAAAATACTAGACCTGTTGGGAGGGAGTGGGAGAGAGGAAGGAAAGGAGGGGAAGTCTTCAGTCAGCCTTGATCTTGACCTCCCCTTTCCTTCTAGTTGTGTTTGTTTTCTTCTCTTAGCCTCTTCCAACCCCTCATGCCTAGCACTAACACACACACACACACACACACACACACACACACACACACACACACTCCCATTCCAGCTTGTTCCAGATGCTCGCATGCTGGGAACCCCAAGGAGCCTAAGGCAAGCTTGCCAGTGCTAGCTTGGTTAGGTCTACAGTGGCAATAGGAGCTGCCAGTACTAGTAATTTCCACAGGCTCCCTTTATAGACTTTGTCAACCCTGGCTTCCCATTCCTGCATCCTAGACAGCTGGGTCTCCTCTAGGACACTACTGTCTATTCTCCCTGACTCCTCTGCTCATTCTGATGGGTCAATGTTCAGCTGGGCTGTTAGCTATTCTTAAAAAACAAAAAATCACTGTGGTCAGAGACTGCCTTCAAATCATCATTTGCTGGCAGACCATAGGGTCAGAAAGACTCCACAGTAGTAATGATAAATTCTGGGACCTGATTTTCGGATAACTTTCTAGACAGGCAGGTGTGATGGTGTGTGTTTGTTAATCTAGCACTTAGGAGGGAGGCGCTAGAGAATGAAAGCAAGTTTAAGGCCAGCATGACCTATATAGTGACTCCTGTCTCAGAGAAGAAAGGAAGGGAGGGAGGTAGGAAGGAAAATAAAAAGGGGTTGGTGAGCACTACAAAATGTGGCCCAGGCCTGTAATCTCAGCATTTAGGAGGTAGAGGCAGCAGGATCAGTTCAAATGCATAGTGAGTTTGAGGCTGGACTTCACTGTATGAAACCATGTCTCACAAAAAATAAGATAAATAAGAACTTACTAATAATTTAAAATGGTGTGGGTGCCAACTTCATTCCTTTATATTTGAGTACCCCTTGAAGGGCCTTCAAAATGTCCTTCACAGCAGTTTTTATTTAAAATATTAAGAATGAAACAGAGATAAATAGAGCCACGGACAGGTGATGGAGCTGGCTATTGGTCACTTAGTGGGCATGATTTCCAACCATGACATGGAGAACTGGGGCTGTTTCTTGTTTTGCTCATGGAGGAAGTCAAGGAATAGGAAAGAGAAGCAACTTGCTGAGCTTGCAGGTGGCAAGTCCTGCAACGTTCACCTGGAGTTTGGGAAGCCCACATCCAGCGTGGGTGACACAGTGGACCATGGTGTGCTCTATCCCTCAGCATCCACTTTCATCATCACCATTCAGCTAGTGATGCCCTGCTTTTTCTCATTCCCAAGTCTCATTCCAATACTTTGAGGGAAGTCACGGGAAGTGACTCAAGGATGGCCAGTTAGTGCGTAGTATTTCCCTGGCTATAGTGACTCTTCAATATTTCACAAATATTGAGAAAAGTTGCCATCTGAAGAAGGATCAAGATGTCCCTCTCAAAGATCTCCCCACCTCAACACAATGAACCAGGGACAGTTAAGTCACCGGCACATGAACCTTTGGGGAAATTTTATATTCCAACCTAGAATATACAATAAAATATCATATACTTTCCAACAAAGCAGGGAATTCTGATTATTGGGAAGTTCATTTCCAGCAAATTCAGACACACCATGAATAAAATAAGGTCTTAGCACGTTTTCAACTTGCAACAGGTACCTTTCCTCACCCTACTCCCTGAGATAGGGTTTCTCTGTGTAGCCCTGGTTGTCTTGGAACTTGATCTGTAGACCAGGCTGGCCTTGAACTCAGGAGTCTATCTGCCTCTGCCTCCAGGTACCAGGATTAAAGGCATATGCTACCACCACCACCTGGCACAACAGATATCTTAAAAACAACAAAATTAGGGCTGGAGGGATGGTTCAGAAGTTAAGAGCACTTACTACTCTTGTAGAAGACATGGATTCAGTACCCAGCACCCATATCAGGTGGCTCATAGCTGCCTGTAATTCTGGCTCCAGGAGATCCAATGCCCATTGTCTTACACAGGCATCCAAATACACATAAACTCATGCACACACACACACACACACACACACACACACACACACACACACACACACACACACACAGAGGTAAAAATAATAAATATTTTTCTTTTAAAGAAAAAACAAAGCGGGGCTAAGAAGAAGCTTGATCAGTAAAGTGACTGTTCTACAAATATAGGATCTGAATTTCAATGCTCGGCTCCCATGCAGCACATAACTGTAACCTTGAGCCTGACTTTAGATGCTCAGTGCCCATGCAGCACATGACTGTATCCTCAACACTAGGTGAGAGAAGGGCAGAGAAAATCAGATCCCTGGAGCTCACTGGTCATCCAGCATAGCCAATCAGTAAGCTTCATCTTCAGGGAGAGACTTTGTCTCAAACAAACAAACAAACAAACAAACAAATAAATAAATAAATAAATAAATAAATAAAGTGGGAAGCCACAAAACAGGACACCTGATGTCTTTGATGGCACATGTGCACACTGGTGCATGTGCACACACACAAACACATGCATGCAACTCTACAGGGATGGGGGTGGGAGGAGGGAGGAAGGAGGAGGACAATGATGAAGGCAGAGCAGTGGGAAATCTGATTGTTGTGACTCTTTACCTGGGTAGATAGGAACAAACATTTGTCCCAAGAGGGCACCACAATGGACCAAATACATTTCAACCAGGTCTAGCTTAATGAAGTGGTGAGTTTATTGGGGCTACTTATGACAGCATAGGGTGGCTTGTGGATATCTGTATCACTCCAAATTTTGTCCCAGCATGGATGATGAAACTATCTGTGAGTCATATGTGAAAGCTGTCTTCTCTACTCCCTGCTCAGTTTACTAAGCTTTTTTCTTCACAGCAATTTTCTGCTTCTACCTTGGGAGAGGCAGTGTGACTCTTAAAGCTTTCTAGGTCTCCTGGACCTCGAAAGCCTTATTAGCTCCCCTTTGCCTTTTCTCTGCACCTCCCCCTCCCCCACCCCAGGAAGGAATGCTTCAGTTCTGAGGAATCAGCTATGAGGAACAAAAGGTCAGTGCTTTCAGAGAGGGGAACCAGGACTTGTGAGGCAGAGCAATACCTGTGCTGGGGGCCCTCACAGTTCCATTTGAACTCAGAAGGGCACTGGGCATGGTTGCTGGGAGTCAGCCTGCTCATTCCTGGAGGGTGAGAGTGAAGTGGATCTAGGGGAAGAGAAGAGGGGAGAGACACGCCAGATCTTACCATGTCACCGAGCTCTTAACTCATGCTGGATTGGGGCTGCCTGAGTTTCCGTGTGGAGAAGACCATTGGCTCTCACAAGGGCTTGAAGTGGTTTGACTCCAGTTCAATGTCACTTGCACAGAAAGAGCCTGATTTTCCAACTCAGCGCTCATCCAAGGCACTGCCAGGCATATGTGGCAAACCCACCCCTGGCACGTGTGTGTGCATTTTAGAGAATTAAGCAGGGCACTGAATAAATGAATGATAACTGGATAGCTCCATAGGCTGATACAGAATAGTGAAAGGGAGTGTTTGTCCGTGCATGGAGAATAGGGTCACATCTAGCTAAGACACTTATGATGACAAAGGAATTCACTTCTTGGGGAAGGGTATTTTTTCTGAGACAGTGTTTCTCTGTCTAGTCCTGACTGTCCTCGAACTTATTCTGTAGACCAGGCTAACCTCGAACTCAAAGATCCACCTGCCTCTGCCTCCTGAGTACTGGGATTAAAGGTGTGCATCACCACTGCCCAGAGGAACTGTGTCCTTAATAGTTAGCTTCTGCAATGTTTTTGTCTAGGAGCAAGTGTTGGGGTGGCATGATGGCTCAGTATGCTCGCCACCAAAGCTGATGATGAGTTCTTTCCCCAGGGCTCCTGCAGCAGCAGGAGAGAATTGACTCTTACAAGCTGTCCTCTTACCTCCATGTGTGTGCTATGGCACACATATGCACTGGTGTGTACACACACCAACACACATGAATGGATACTTTTGAATATTAATAAAGTTACGAGTGGAGAGAGTGTGGACACAAACACAGAGCTAATGTTTGATCAAGTTTTCACAGCACCGAGTGAGACATACTATGACCATCAAGGTTCATTATTCAAAGCTGCTCCCAGCTCCTGAGCTTTCTCACTGTCTCGCTGTCTTAGTTAAGGTTTCTGTTGCTGTGATAAAACACCTTGACCAAAAACAACTTGGAGAAGAAAAGGGTTTCTTTCATTTTTCCAACTTGAAGTTCATCATCCAGAGAAGTCAGGTCAGGAACTCAAGTCAGGAACTGGTACAGAGCCCACGGGGGCATCCTGCTTCTGCTAGCTGGTTCATCATGGTGTGCCCAGTCTATTTTCTTACAGTACCCTGGACCATCTGCCTGGGGGTGGCACTGTACACAGTGTTCTGGGCCCTCCCACATCAATCATCAATCAAAAAAATACACCACAGGCTTGCCCACAAGGTGCTCTGGTGGGAACATTTTTTTTTTTTTCAATTGAGGTTCCTCTTTCAAAATGACTCTTGCCTGCGTCTAGTTGACATAAGACCAGAACAACCTCCACAGCCAAAGCAAATCCTCCTCAAAGCCCAGAAACTCATATTGCATTCCCAAAGGTTTAAATTTAGATTTAAGGATCCAGGGGACTTATGCTTCTGCTTCTGTGGCCTGGTCTGGCTTGCATCTTTCATTTGGAGGACTTTCCGGTTTAGAAGGCAACTCGGGCAATTAGTTTGGCATCTCCTTTCTCTGGACTAGCTCTGTGAGCTCGCTGGTCATTCCTGAGCCTGATCCCAGAAAAACGCTGTTTGCTGAGGTCAAAGTCCCAAATGCTCCAACTTTGCTGTTGTTTAAAGAGACAGGATTGGGAATGTGGCTCAGGCAGAGTGCCTATACACATTCAGAGGTCCTGTGTTCCACCCCAGTGTGCTGCTGGCACGTGTCTGTGCTCCTTAAGGCCATATTCTACAAGATAGAAAGCTCGAGGCTACCTGGGCTACATGAAATCCTGGCAATAACAATAAAAACATGTTTATGGTAGTTTTGAAAGAAAAGTTTCCTGAAATTTCATGAAGATTCTGTTATAGAATAAATAGATCACCTTTGCTCTTTCCAGCTTAAGGGGGAAAAAATTACTTCTAAGTAGCAGATTCTATTTGGACCTCAATAGATTATTATGACAAACTCACCTAAGCTGTAACTATTGAAATATCCCTGTTGCAATCCAGCTTTTGTATTTAATCACTTTGCCCAGAAAAAAAAAAAAATCCCACCTTCAACCCAGGAAGGTTGAATAGTTACAACACTTTAACAGATTTCAACTATGTGGAATCTTAGTTGAAGAGAGTTTTGTGGGGTATTTCCAGCCAGCAAGAACCCCAACTCCAGTCTATTCACCCATTCCACAAGGAATCAGAAAACTTTCAACTTTACTCACAGGCTCACAAAAGCATTCCCTAAAGGAAGAATTCTGGTCTGATTTTAATTAGAAAATTTCTAGGAGGCATGTCATTCATTATTTGCAAACACCCAAAGCTAAAGAAAGAAAGTACACAGGAGGCCATGGTGTCTGTAGAGCAAAGCTTTGCCCCAGTAGAATTCTCTGGAATCTTACAAAGCACATTCCCCAAACACAAAGTTTATAACCACAACTGGATGTGGTGACAAATGTCCATAGTCTCAGCACTGGTGAGGCTGAGAAAGGACCCTGAGAGCAGGGGGCCCACATAATGAGACCCTATCATTAGCTGAGGGAGACAGTGCCTGCCTCGTGTGTGTAAGGCCCTAAATTCAATCCCAGCCTTGCAAAAGATAAAAGAAAAATTAAATCCCCAAATGTAAAAGCAATTATAAGCCTAGAAAATAAAGCTGAATGATGGATTTTTTTAAATTTAAAAATGATATTTTAAAAAAATGATTCAGTGAGGCATCTCAGTCTAGCCTGGGCTACACTGTGAAACTTTATCTCAAAAGAAAAAGAATCTACTATACTTTTCTCTGTGAATTGGGAAGAGAGGTGGTCTTGAGAGAAATTTTACTTTAAAGTAAAATATTGTTCTGATATTTGACTATGAAAATAAAGAGACCATTAGGTTCTGGCCAGGCTATTTGGGCAACTAATACATGTTTCTTATGCTTGTAAAGTTTCCATTAATCTTCTAAGAATTTATCAGTGAGGTATGGGAAGAGGACACTCGCTGGAGTTGGTTTTCTTCTTCTACCTTGTTCTGAGGCAGAATCTTCCTTGTTTCTGCCATGCTGCATACTCCAGGTTAGCTTCCCTCAGACTTCAGGCAAATACTCTCACTTCTGTCTCCCATCTGCTCACGGGAGTGTCAGGATTACAGATATGCACTACCACATCTGGGTTTTTATGTGGGTCCTGGAGATTGAAGTCACACTGTCAGGCTTAGCCACAAGCACCTGTACTTGCTGAACTATCTACCCGGCATTAGTGTGTGTGTGTGTGTGTGTGTGTGTGTGTGTGTGTGTGTGTGTTGCTGGAGAGTAAAGATTGAATTTAGGGTTATATGCAGGTTTGGCAAGCTCTGCCACTGAGCTATATTTGCAGTTATTTTTAGTTTGAAACAAGGTCTCACTAAGTTGCTGAGGCTGGCTTTGAACTTGCTATTCTTCTGCTTCAGTCCCAGAGTAGCCAGATTGTAGGCCTGTGCCACTGTGGGGCATAGCTCTTAAGAGTCTTAACACCCTCCAGGAACTCACTTTCTGAGCCTCCTCTATAATTAGGCGAATTAATTGGAGTTCTCTGGGAAAGGAGAATCGACAGGTATGAATATATGAACATAGAAATTTGTTTTTAGTAATTGGTTCACAGAAATATGGAGATGAAAGAAGAACCAGTATTGCAGGTCAGGCCAAAGGCAGCCTGCTAGCAGAACTCCCTCATACTTCAAAGGAACTTGTCTTTGTGTTATTAAAGCCTTCAACTGATTAGATGAGACTCATTCGCATTTGGAAGGGCAATCTCTTATAGTCAAATGTTATTCTCATTCAATCACACCTATATGGAAAAATACAGAATAATAATTGACTAAATATCTGGGCACCATGGCCTAGTCAACAGTGACCCACCACACCAGGGTATGGAGCTATGGACACCTATAAACCTATGAGCTAATCTTTACACAAAGCTGATGTGGGAATGTCTTCCTGTATGCTGTAAATATCAATCTTTAAAGAAAGAAGCTGTTGTGGGCCATGACAGGCACCATAGAAGAAGTAGGAGGGGAAATCAGAGCATAGGTAGGAGAAGGGCAGAGTCAGAGACAGATTGAGCAAGCCGCCAAAGAAGAAACCTGTAAGGAACACAGGTGAGCAGGACAGATGAAAAAGTATGGGTTAAGATGAAATAGCTAGCTAGCAATGTGACTGAGCCATAGGCCAAACAGCATGAGCTTAATATAAGCATCTGAATCATTTTTGGGGACCAGAACAGCTACGGGTGGCTAAGGGGTCTGGGCAGCAGGCCTGGGGTCTGGACCTCTTGCACCTGGGGCCAAGAAACCATATTGTAACACAAAGCTTTAGTGGGGGAGATAAGTGATTTAAAAAAAAAAAAAAAAAAAAAAAAGCACTATAAAGAGCCAAAGTGGCAATGACTGACTCTGTTGGCAGCATCCAGTCACTAAGGTCAATGCCTAGCAATGGAGGCATAAAGTCACCACTAGCCTTCTCCTGGCTTTGTAGCTGCAAGACTCATTATTTAGTCTTCCCAGGACTTCCCAGTGACCCACTCAGCTCCTTCAGCACATTCCCTGTCTGCTTAAAAGAATGGAAGCAAACCCTATCATCTGCTTCGAAGACCCCTGTGATCCAGTGAGCATGGGGTGCTCACTATGTACCACACTGCAAGATAAATCACCCAGTCTGGGGGTCTGGGAGTTCTTTGTTTATTTGCTTTCTGTTAGTAAAGAATTTCGGATCAGTTGAGACTCCAGTTCTTCATGGGGTACCACTCAAGAAGTTAGCCTGGGCAAGAGGGCCACTTTCCAGACGGCACATTCCTGTCAATGCTGGCTGTTGGTTGGTGTCTCTCCACAGGGCTCTTTGCCTCCTCAAAACAAATGCAGAGACTCTCTTTCTGCAGTGACCCAAGTGACAAAGGTGAGCACCACAGTACTTCTGTGATTTTTGGCTGTGTGAAGTCATGCATCATTGCTGCCACCCTGGATGTAGTTCCCATGAGAAACCAGTAAGCCTTGCTCATATGTGAAAGAGGAAAATCAGAAAATTAGGCTCCTGCTTTCTTTCCACCTCCTCCCCACGGTACTGGGGGGTTGGAACCTAGGACCTTGGACATGAAAATTAATTTTTCAGTTCTGAACTCTATCTCCAGCCCTGAATGTGAGAATGGTTCTCACTATGTAGCCGAGGCTGCCTCAACCTTGGGACCCTTCTAGCTCAGCCTCTAAGCTGGGTTTAGAGGCATATGCCAGCACCAATCCTGGATTTTAAATGGAGAAATGGGAAACAATTTGTAGAGAGTTTTAAACTTCCTTTGGTGGACAGTCTCCTTTGAGGTCATTGCCTGAAGGTCATAACTTTGTGCATCTCTCTCTCCTGATGTATCAGTGTGACCAACAGCCTTTGGAGAAGTGGTGTTGTCTCTCCCAAATCCAGTTATCAATGCTGCAGCTTCTCTTTACTCTTTCTGTCTTTGTCTATTCTTTCTGTCTGCATACTTTCTGAGATAAGCCAGTATGGTCACCTTGAGGATAAGCCATATTGGAAAGAGCTAAACCTTCCAGCCAGCAAAAATCTGAGGTCAGCCCAGACTTTGGAAACAGATCCCTCAGGCCCAGGGAGCCATGATAAGCCTGAAGCCTTGGCTGGGTTTGTGCTCTCCACATATCAAGACTTATGAGATCTTAAGCCAAAGATACTCAACAAATACGACTCCTACACTCTGACCCTCCCCACCTACAGATAATAAGTATCTGTTGCTCTAGACTGCCGTGTTTCCGGATAACATACCACACAGCAGTAGGTAACTATATAGTTCTGTATTTTATTTTCCAAAATGAAATAAAGGCACAGGCAAGCATGTGTGTGCATGTGTGTGCATGCATGTGTGTCTGTGTGTCTCTGTGTGTCCATGCCTTGAGAAGAGAATAAGGAAGAGGATCCCTGATCTACTAAGGCATCAAGGAAGATGTGACCATCTTTCAACCCTCACATGATAGTGATTCCCTTTCTGTATCTGGACTAAATATCTAGAAACCCTCAACCAAGTCTCAAGTGGAAATTTGTTTTGAAGCTAGAGATTCCTGTTTGCTAATTTGTAAATAACTGTCCCCAAGAATATGTCCAGAGCTGAAGGGTAGCTCAATCAGTTATAAGCATTAGGGCTTGAGTTCAATTCCAGACCCATTTTCCCCTTCTTTTAAAGAAAGAGAGAAGGAGGGGGAGGGAGGGAAGAAGGGGGGCAGATGTGTTGGTGTACACTGTAATTTCAGAGTTGGGGAAAGAGAAACGGGTATATCCCTAGGGTTTGCTGCCAACCCCCTGGAGAACTTCAGGCCAGTGAGAGACCCTGTCTGAATAAGCAGGGTGGGTGATGCCAGAGGAATGACTTCCTGTGGCCTCCACAACACAACATTCCAGGCCCAGGTGCTATGGTGTGCACCCTTTCACTTCATCATACTTCTCGCCTGTGCCACTCACTGGTGGTGTGTTCTGGCTTCCCACAGTCTTCTCTGCCACCATGCTAGAAACACACAGTCATTCCGTTTCTGCAATGGCAGACTAGTAAGCAGCTTGTGAGCAATTCAACTGTGTGTTTAGGTTTAATAGGACAAAGAGTTGTGCAAACCATATTTCATCACTCACCCCAAATAGTACATTTATTTATTTGATAAATTAGGTGCCAGCCCCATCCTAGACACTGGAACACTGACTTTCAGTGCCCTGAGCACAGTAAAACACTGCAGATGCCAGACCACAGAAGAAATGCAGTCACCAAGAGCTAAAGCCCTCTTTCTACACCTGAAGAAAAACCTAGAAGTCTGCCTCTCACAAACCCTCACTGGTGAACCCACATAGGACTGGCGTTTTGAAGACCTAAGAACGCTGATCAAGTAGTACTCTGGAAACAGCTACACCCCAGGGAAATCTGCTAATCTTATCCACATTCATGTGACTATTGCATAAAACCAGGAGGTGAGTGTATTCACTGCCAGTGAGAGTTGTAACTATGCCAGGGACCTGAATGCTCAGGTATACATGGACTGTCCCTGCCTTCCATCTACCCTGGCTCCTCTGCCCTAATTCTTCATGACCCACTGAAGCTTCCAGTTGATGGAGAGCAGAGTTTTCCTGACTCACCTAAGTTCCCAGGAGGCTTCTCCAGGCCCCAAAGCTCCAAACTACCTTTTCCAAGAGCATCCAAAATTTATACACAACAGACCTTGGTTCCCAAGACCCTCAGTGGCTACTGTTTCCTCTCTTCACAGCAGGGGTAGACAAGGATTTCTCTGAGAGTAACATAGTAAATATCTTAGGCCACTTTCACGACCTCTGCACTCAATGTTACCATAAGAAATAAATGAAGCATGGAGTGTGGCCATGCCCAGGAAGGTCTTCTTATGAAACAGTGTGGGCTAGCTGGAGTTGGTGAGTATAAAAGCCCACACTAGGTGCTACCTGGTCATGGAGGGGGGCTATTTTTAGACACTGGACATTCCTAAGGCTCTTTCCTTCTGAAAAGAATTAAGGTTCTGGTGAAGTCTGTTTGTGATTTTGCTCTTCTGCTTGCTGCTCTGTCTTACTTAGTATTTCTGTTGCTGTGATGAAACATGATGACAAAAAAGACAAGTTGAGGAGAAACAAGTTTGTTGGGTTTACTTATCATCAAAGGAAGTCAGGAGAGGAACTCTATCAGAGTAAGAATCTGGAGCAGGTATGTGGGATGCTTTCTGTATGCTGTGAATTACCATTGGATAATAAAGGAACTGTTTTGGCCTATGGCAAAGCAGCTCATAGACAGGCAGGAAATCCAAGCGTGGATAAAGGGGAAGGAGGGCAGAGTCAGAAAGAGATGCTGCAGACTGCCACTGAGAGAGCAAGATGTAAAAGTACAGGGAAGCCATGAGCCACATGGCAAAGACATAGATTAATAAGAATGGGTTAAGTTGTAGGAACTAGCTGATAATGAGCCTAAGCCATAAGTCAAACAGTTTGTAATTAATATAAGCCTTTGTGTGATTATTTGGGGCTAAGTGGCTATGGGTGATTCCAGACCTTGGGTAGGCTTGGCCAGAAACCTCAAGCTACAGGTAGGAGCTGATGTAGAAGTCATGGAGGGGCGCTACTTATTGGCCTGCTCAGCCCACTTATAGAACCGAGAACCACCAGCCCTGGGATGGTAATGATCGATGGGCTGGACCCTCCCCTATTGATCACTAGTTAATAAAATGCCTTACAGATAGATCTTACATGGCACCTTCTCAGCTGATGTTTCTTCTCAGATAACTCCAGCTGTGCCAAGGTGACGTGAGACCAGCCAGTACATGCTCTGTGGGGAAATGGGAACAAGGTCCTTACTAGACATTAGCATGTTGTTCTTGGACTGCCCAGCATTCACATCCATGAAAGAATGAATTTAGGCTCACTATAAAATCGTCCAATCTCAGAAATTCTGTTATAACATACAAATGGACTAATGTAGCTGGTAGATAGGTGAGGTGCTGAGCCTGGAGTTTGCTAAGTCCTAGTCTGGAAGATTTCCCAAGAACTTTTTATGCAACCGAGAATGACCTGGACCCCTAGTATTCCTGCTACCTGCTCCGAAGTTTTGGATACAGAAGTGCCTCCTCACTATGCTAAGTCTGTGTGATGTTGGGGGTGGAACCCAGGTCACTGTTCTTGCTAGACTCTGTCAGTGAGCTCCACCCACAACTCTGAAAGTCAGATGCTGCTCATCATAGCACATTATCTACTGCATTCTAGACACTCTAGATCATTCAGTGCTGGGCTTCCTGTCTAACTCTGCCACTATTTAGCAAAAAAAAATCACTGTAAATCTCAGGGTCTTTATCTGCTAGGCAAGTGTGTGGGGCAATTAATGAAAGACACTCAACACAGTACTTGGATCCATCTAAGAACTCAGTAAGGGTTAGATCCTATTCTAACCTATGGAAAGACCCAGTATCTCAGTTGGTTTTGTGATAACAAAATACTTGAGGCTGAACAACTTATAAACAAATGAGGTTCATTTAGCTAAGCTCTGAAGGTTTGAGAACATGGTGTTGGCTTCTGCTCCTTTCTTGTGGGAGCTTCATGGCTGATGGTGTCACAATCGTGACAGGGTATACAGAATGAAGAAATCACATGACAAGACAGCTGGATTCTGAAGAGAATCACTAACTCACACTGAGAGACCAAAATTAGTTTCCTCTTCTGTGCAGCACCTTCTAGGATCTAACCACTACCCATCACCACCACACCAAAGATCACATTTCCTGATGTGGAACATGCAGGATGCACTCAAGCCACATGCAATCCACAGCATGAGCTCTTATCTGTCTCCAAGTTCCTAGAAATGACACCAGTGGGTGGATCCCTCAGAAAGAGTAATTTCAAATCCAAGGGAAAAAAATGTCCTGACTCATAACTGGCGCATTATTCAAGGTAATGGTCAATGGTTCTTGAAGCAAACATCCTGTGATGAGATAAACTTTAGAATCAACTAAGCAATGGGGAACAAGGTTCTCAAAGGCTGGATTTATGAATTCAAAATATGCTGTTGTGATATACATCTCTAAGATGATATCATAGGCAGCCATTGCCAAATGTACTTACCTACTCTCCCCATCCCCAGAGCATCCTTAGGCCCAACCTCCCACAAAGCACCCCTTGGACCACATAGGGGGTTGAGGAAGACAGTCCAATGGGTAAAGCACTTGCTGTGTAAGCCTGAGGATACCAGCTCAGATCTGCATAGCAACTGCATTAAAAAGCCAGGTCTGACAGCAATTCTGCTGTAATTACAGGACTAGAGAGGCAGAGACAGGGGAACCCGGGAGGCTTTCCAGCCAACCAGTCTCTTTGATATGATGAGCTTCAGGTTCAGGAAGAGATGCTGCTTCAAAAAAATAATGTGAAGAGTGATAGGAGAAGGCACCTCATATGGACCTCTGGCTCTCATGCTTGCAAACATATGTGGGTATGCCTGTATACACTCTTGCATGCACATGCATACAATAAACATGTGTATGTGTGTATACAGACACTGAAAACACCCTAGCTTCTGATTTTACATGTGGATTTATGAGGGTGTGGATATAGGTCATGAAACTAACTAGAAAGGCCATGGGGGAAGAATTGAGGTTTTAAGGGAGGGAGGAGCAAGCTCTTGGGATGACCAGACCCTTTCATAGGATGCCCTTGGGATGTGAAACAGCAGTTCAAGATGTGTCCTATGTGAATTCAACCTAAGTGTTTCATACAAACGTCATTGGTCAAGAGCAGACAGCCCCCACTCCAAATGCTGCTCATTTTCTTTGGAGACTTTTCAGGGAGTCTTCTCTCGATGTTTTCTTGCCACTTGACTAGGAAAACTAGCTTCCTTATGTTTCTGATTGGTTCCTCGTCTTTGTTGTCATTATTTTCTTTTGGGGAAAGGTCTTATGTAGCCCAGGTTGGCTTAAACTGCATTGGTAGCCAATGATGACCTGGAACTCTTGATCTTCCTGCTTCTACCTCCCAAGAGCTGAGATTACAGACCAGGCACATCTGCCTTATCCAGTATTAAGAATGGGCCTAGGACTTCATGCATGCTAGACAGGACACTCTACCAACTGATGTTGTATGAGGTTTCTGGCCCTGACTTTCAGGCCTAGCCTCCAGGTTTAGGTCCACAGACCCACAGACCCACAGACCCGCAGAGACACACAGATGCATAGATAGTTTTAGGCTGATTGATCTAAGGCCCAGGCATATATAACTTGCTAACTCTTTACCCTTAAACTAACCCATGTCTCTTATCTTGTTCAGCCATGTGGCTGGGTACCTTTTCTTAGAGCAGCATGGTTGTCCTCTGCTTCTTCCGGCTTCTCTCTGGTGTTCTCTCTGTGCTTCCTGTTCTCAGAATTTTTTTGGTCTGGTAGCCCCACTCACACTTCCTGCCTGCCTTTGGCCAATCAGCGCTATTTATTAAACCAGTGGGTGGGACAATTATTTACAATATAACAACACAATCTCCCACAAACTGAGCCACACCCCAGCCCTCTACCACTTCTTTTCTTCTTTACTTTCTCTCTCCATATTACCAATTTGTTTATTGAGGATAGACACACACACGTGTGTGCCCCCCCATACCACATGCACACATTAATGTATTATTTGAGAATTTCATGCATTTATACAACATATTTTGATCACATCTAACCCTATACCCCCTCCAACTCCACATAGAAACCCCCCCCAAAAAAAAACATGTTTCTTGCCCTTAAAAAAAAAAAAAACTACTAAATTCAGTTAGTGCTATCCATATGTATAATAAAAAGTTTCTGCTCAACAAGCCCCAAGATCTGGACCAGCAGTCCTAAAGTTCCAAAGAATCACACAGAAACTCATACTAGTTTTATGCTGACTGACCTATGATTCAGACATACTGCTAGCTAGCTCTTTCATTTTAACTCAATCCATTTCCATTCATCTGTTTAGCCATGTGGCTTGGTACCTTTTCTCAGAAGAGCATGGTTGTATTCTTTCCTCTGCATCTTCTGGTATCTCTCTTGATGCTTCTGGCATATCTGTTCTGCTCTTTCTGTTCCCAGTTTCCTTAGTCTGGTAGCCCCACCCACACTTCCTGTGTGCCTCTGGCCAATCAGCTTTTTATTAAACCAGTAGGTGGGACAGTTATTTACAAAGTAACAAAACATAATCCCACTACATTCCCCCCCCCCTTTTTTTCTTTTTAAAACAAGAACCCTAAATCTAATTTCCTTTGTATAGTTTTTTCACCATTATCTACAACTTGTAACCAACACTATAAACAAAGACAAACATCCATAATCCATTTGGGGGGGGGGGAGTGGGGTAGTTCTCTAAAATACTTCCTGCTGAATGGAGGTGCTGGCAATCTTATGGGGACCCAAGAAAAAATTTAGGATTATGGACAAGTCTTTAGTGGAGTAGTCTGGGTCATCTCAGCCAGTTTCCTTAAAGTTGTTTTGGATTTAGAGCTCAGAGGTGAATCATCTGGGCCATCCATTTCCATTGGAGACTTTTCAGGGGGTCTTCCTCCATCAAACTTTATTTTCTTTAACCAGGAATAAATCCACAGCCTCTCATTTTCTGTGGAAATAAAAAGAAAACCTCTTCTCCAAAGTATCATATTTTTATTTCATTTTTAAAGTCAACCCATTTACAAAATATATAGGTAAGATTAATCCAGCAACATTTATAATCAAATGTTTTTAGAAGCTTTTACTACTACATTTTCAAACAAAAAATTTAAAGACAAGATATTAACATACAATATCCAGACACTCTACTTTCCATCTTTACATGGATTATTACTATTTTTTACTCTAATTTTTAAATAACTTTCTCTATTATTTTACCATTTTCTTTTTTCTCTTAAGTCTATGTATATTTTTAAACACACAGTAAACCATTTAAAGGTTTTCTTTAAATCTGTCTCTACTGTATATCTCTTATCTTTTTCTGTTTCTGACCACACTTTTAATCTGCCAAGATGTGGCTAAGGATTAAGGGCTTGGCTAGAATAGCTGGCTGGCTCCACCCAGCTCCTAGTCTAGCTTCATAGGATTTATCTTTTTAGCAGAGGTACTGGTAGAACACACAATTACCACTCTGGGGAATTTTAGGGCCCATATAACCACCAAGTAAAGCACTGCTGTCTGCTGCTCATTAACTCTATTAAAGTATTTGGCAGCAGGGCCTCTTAAAAGACTCACAAGTGTTTTGCCTCTAACGCTGAGCCAGGAAACCTCTCTTTAAAAAGCCATACCTCTGCTTGCCTCCAGCAAACAGAGCTTTCCCAAGAAAATGCTGCTATTAAGAAGCCATCTTTGACTCTGCTCCCGTTTGCCTGTGAGAACAGAAACCTTAAATCCACCAAAAGTAGCTCGTTGCTTACATTGAGGCTCAGGAACCGGCCTTGCTGCAGCTTAAGCTGCACACCAAAAGCCTGCCATTTTGTAGCTCAAGCCCACATGCCAGGCCAGGGCATCTCTATACCACAGCTCACATGACAGACAGTTTAGAAGCTGTTTTTGTCTCTGACTCTGTGCTCTAGAACCCTTTTTAAGCTTCCTAAGGCTTTATATGGGTGTACATGCCATATATGACCCATGTTGGTGTACCGTTTGTAATAAGTTTCTGGCCTGTCCCGCCTGTGATCCAGACCTGCAGACCCGCAGACCCGCAGTCCCACAGAAACACACAGACACATATTAATTTCATGCTGAATGACCTATGGCTCAGGCATACTGCTAGCTAGCTCTTTCATTTTAACTCAATCTATTTCCATTCATCTGGTTAGCCATGCGGCTTGGTACCTTTTCTCAGAAGAGCATGGTTGTATTCTTTCCTCTGTATTTGCTGGTTTCTCTCTTGGTGTCTCTGCTGGTGTTTCTCTCTGCTCTTTCTGTTCCCAGGGTTTTCTTAGTCTGTTAGCCCCACCCACACTTTCTGTTTGCCTTCTGGCCAATCAGCTTTTTATTAAACCAGTAAGCCAGACAACTATTTACAATGTAACAGTACATAATCCCACTACATTCATGGATGTGGGGCCAAAAACCATTGGAACATAGGCAACCTATCAATGGCCATATCTCCAAAGAAAAGGCACTCCCCCGCCATCAAGTGCCAAAAGCTCTTCAGCTGATGAACTCTCAAGAGCCCCTCCTATCCAAGCCAGCATGTCGACTGGCCTGATCTTGTATAAGTCATGCACAGGCAACCACAGGTACTCTAAGTTCATGAGTACAATACCCATGTCACAAGACAGCCTCACCCAGCACTCCCCCATAGACTCTGATTCTTCAGTTCTTTCTGACTCTCTTTCTCAGTGTCCTCAAAGTTTTGGAGGAGGGATGATATAGATGTCCCATTTAGGACTGTGTAGTCAGAAGTTTCTGTCCCACCAGAAACTCTCAAATATCGGGCAGCCACTTTCTAAATAATTGGCTCATAATCTTAATATTACTTACAAATACTCAGACAGTAGCTCAAGCTTATTGCTAACTAGCTCTTACACTCAAATTAATCCATAATTCTTATCTATGTTTACTCATGTGGCTTGATACTTTCCTAAGTCCAGCATTCTCATGTTGCTTCCTCTGCCTCTTCCCAGAATTCTCCTAGTCTGGTTGCCCTGCCTATATTTCCTGCCCATACTTCCTGCCTGGCTACTGGCCAATCAATGTTTTATTAAACCAATATAAGTGACAAATCTTTACAGTGCACAAGAGCCTGTCTCACAGCAGGGCTGAGCAAGTTGTTTTTTGCTTTTGTTATTAGTTTGGTTTTTTTTTTTTTTGGTTTGGGGCAGGGTCTCACTGTCTAGCACAGGCCAGCCCTTGAGTCCTGATCCCTACCTCCTAAGAACTAAGCTCAGGTTATAGAAATGCACTACCACACTAGTTCTCCTTTTCTTCTTCCCCCTTCTCTTCCTATGCCTCCTCCTCCTCTTCCTCTCTCTTCCTTTCTCTCTCTCTCTCTCTCTCTCTCTCTCTCACACACATGTATGCGTGTTCATGACTACGCATATGTGCAGAGGCCAGAGAGGACATTATATATCCTGTCCATCATTCTCCACATTATCTTATTCTTTTGAGACAATCTTTCACTGAAGCTGGACTGACAAGTCCTAATAGTCATCCTGTCTGTCTACACAGTGCTGGGTTTACAGGCAGACACACAGCCATGTCTGGCTTTTTAGGTAAGTGCTGCTATCCAAAATCAGGTCTTTGTGCTTGCCCAAAAATCACTCTCCCATCATAGCATCTCATCAGCCTCCTCTCCCCGTTTCCAATAGAAAAATAAAAAACAACAACAACAAAAGCCTCCTCATTTCATGGAAACAAGTGTAGCCCCAGTTCTCAAACTATCTATGCCACAGCTAAGTAGGAGATACCACAAGCTCTTAGGACAGTGTCCAAGGCCTCAGTGCTCTGAGTCTGGACTCCAAATCCCAGCTCCCCTGATCCTTGGGACAGAAACCTTAGTGGTATTCTGACTGTGGACAAGAGCAAGAGTCCCTAACCACACCAGGGACATTGAACACAGCAGGGCCAATGTCCAAGATCAGAGGCAATGGGGGCTTAAGCAGTATTTAGCAGTAATGGAGGTGTTTGATGCTCATTTTGAGAGCAACTGTTGAGAGGAGCAGGCAATAACACTTTCCTCTCTGGGTGCTTTCTGCCATGGTGACAGATCCGTCTCCTGCACAATTAGTCAAGATTTCCTATTGGCTTCAGTTATTAAGTGGCAGGTTGGGAACATCTTGTTAGCAATCCACAGCACACTCCAGTCACTCTGGAGCCTTTCCAGAAACCAGAGCCCACCTTGGGGTTTTCCTCTCTGCCCTTCCTCTTGCCACTGAAACATGGAATGAAGTGATGCTGGCAGGAACCCAGACTCACAGCTGGCCTGCCCCTCTCCACTACGCTGTACCTTCCTTACTGGTGAATTAGAATTAACTTTCCAGCAATAGAAGGTGGCCTACAAATGAGCAAGTTCTCTCCTTATCTAATTCAGAAAATAATGACAGAATTGTCATCTAAAATAAAGTCAAGAGGGGCTGGTTAGGAAACACTGGGTTGCTCTTCCTGAGGACCCAGGTCTGATTCCTAGCACCCATGTGGCAGCTCATAACCATCCTACTCCAGCTGTAGGGGATCTGATACAGTCTTCTGTTCTCTACCAGTAGGTGCACAAATGATACAGACAGGCATGAAGACAAAACACTCATACACGTAAAATAAAATAAAAATGTCTTAAGAAAGTAAAGCCACAAAAATGGTTCTATGACTATACCACTGAGATAATATGGAAGAGACGAGCCTCAGAAGTAGGAAGTTTGGGGACGGATTACTGTAGCAGTTGCTTGCTGTGTGTTGTGAGTGAATGATTTAACTGTCTTGGGTCTCCATTTCTTTATTATTGTGAATGAAGCAAATTATATTGTATAGTCTGTTGTTGTTCAGTAAGTTGGTTTTCTATCCAAAATGATTCCATCTTTGGGTAATAGTATGTCCCAAATTGTAGCAAAGATCATGCCCCCCCCACACACACACCCAAACACCATCCCTTTGGGCCTGGCCAAAGAAGTTGGACTTAGGATACTTCGTGGTCATTTCTTAAGAAGGAATACACTCATCTAGAATATCACTGTTTTCCTTTGCTGAACTGAAATGATGTCAACCTGAAGTTCTGAATGTCAATGGCCCTCCAGTCCTGTTCCCTGAGTGGAATTACCACCCAGAGGAGCCTGTCTCTGAGGAGAGAGAGAGAGAGAGAGAGAGAGAGAGAGAGAGAGAGAGAGAGAGAGAGAGAGAGAGAGAGAAGTCTCCACAGCCTTTGTCTCTAAAGTGAAGTTTTCCTTTGATTTTCATACATTCATACATATCTGTTACTTCCGGAAGTTCTTTTTGCATGTGGGTGTGGTGTTTTGTGTGCTGGTGTGTGTTCATTTGCATCTGGAGACCAGAAATTGGCATCAAGTATCTTCCTAAATCACTCTTATCTTACTTTTTAAAATATTACTTTTTAGCTGGGCTGTGGTGACACATGCCTTTAATCCCAACACTCAGTGGGGAGAGGCAGGCAGATCTCTGCATTTGAGGCCAGCCTGATCCACAGAATGCTCAGAGATAGCTGAGACTACACAAAGAAACCTTTTCTCAAAGAAAACAAAAATAAATAAAGAATAAAATAAAGTATTTTGTTGTTTTTGTTTGTTTGTTTGACAGAGTCTCACTATGTAGCTCTAGCTGTCCTGAAATTCACTAAGTAGACTAAGGCTGGCCTTAAACTCACAAAGATCCACCTGCCTCTGCTTCCCAAGTACTGGGATTAAAGGTGTGAGCCGCCATGCCTGGCTGTTTTTTAAATTATCTTTAACTATGTATATGTGTGTCTGTTATGTGGGTTTGTGGACATGAGTGTACGTGCCTGTGGAGACTAAGAACATCAGAGTCCCTGGAGTTGCAATTCCACTTGGGTGTGAGACATATGACAGGGTGCCAAGAACTGAGCCCCGGTCCTGTGCAAGAACTCAGGTCTTCTGCAAGAGCCATCCATGTAAACTCACTGAGTCAACCCTTCAACCCACCACTTTGATTTTGAGGCAGGGTCTCTCACTAAACTTGGAGCTCACTAATCTCACTACCCTGGTTATTCAGCAAACCCCTGGGATCTGACTCTCAGTCTCCCTAGTTCTAAGATCACAGATTGTGCTGGCATGTCAGCAGCTTCTTCATGGTTGCTGTGATTCCGACTCTTCACACTTACACAGCAAGCGCTTCTCCAGCTGAGCCGTCTCCTCAGCGGTGTTTCTGGATGCCCTACTTGACTCTTATCTCCTGGTAGCTTCGATCATTTCCTGTTCTGTGCAGCTATGTTGGTCCTGGTCTGTTCTTTCTACTGACATATTAAGTAGAGTTGCTTTATGGTCTATGTCTGTTTATTCCAATATGAAGTCTGAGCAGGACTGTTTCTTTTGGAGCTGTTTTTCACATGTTCATAATGGTACCTTATTTCTTTGTATCCCTCATTTACCTTTGGTTGCATCTGCTCAGTCCCCCTGAGGAATAACCTATGGGAGTCGTTTGAAGACTGCGATTTATGAACATACTTCCAAAGAAAGCATATGCCTGCTTTCTCCTGGAACCTTGGAGCCACTTTAAGCCAAGTCTCAAGAACGAGGTGGCCTGTATCACCTGATCCCAAAGCCTGGTTGTTGCACAAATAAATGAAACTCAGAGCCAGATCTCAGGGAAAGGCTGAGATATCAGAGAGTAAACACCACAGTCAGATCTCACCCAGCTGTCTTTCAGCTTCCTCAGCCTCGCTCCTGGCTTCTGCCTGCTCTGTCTTTCTATGCCTGCCTTAAATACCTTCTTTGCTCAGTTGTTTCACATCCAGGTTAAGATTAAAGGCATGGCACCACCACTGCCTGCCTGGGAGGCTGGAACTCCTTCTGCAAACTAAGATGACCTTAAACTCAGATTTGCTGGGATTAAGGCCGTAGATCACCACTCCCAGATATTCCCTGTGCTGGGATTAAAGCTTTATGTGAGTTACCACTGTCTGATCATCCTAGACTGACTGTGGGTAGATCCCTCTGATATCCCAGACTGGTTTTTATTAAATTTGAAACATATCCCGACACCTGGTCTTACAACTAGTATGAAAAGTTCTGTTTACATTTGGCTCTGTTTTTCTCCAAGGGCTTTGGGCTCCTGTTATCAGAGAGGGGGTACAGTGAGGCAGCCCTTTTTATTTCCACCTCCTTTCTTTTCCCAGAGTCATCAAAACAAAGATTCAAGTCACAACAGTTTCAGCCAATGTCCTTAGCTCCAAAACGACCTTATGCTATTTGTTTGCAACACTGACCCTTCTCTCCTCTCTTGAAGCCTCCCGGCTACCCATCTGCCTTTTCTATTCCACATGAATCTCTTTCCACTTCCTAAGCCTTGGCATTACCTCCAGGTTTTCCAGCATCACTATGAGTTGGTTGCCTGATGGAGTTGTTTTCATAAATGGCTTTGGGACTAAGTCAACTCCAGTACCTTTGTTAAATGCAAGACTGAATTGCAGAACCCTATGCATGTTCATAATGACAAGGCATTTGAACATTTTAATCACAACACAGAAGGCCAAAGTTTATAACAGAGGAAGGAAAGAGGAAAGTGTGGTGGGATTCAGGTGTCAGCTATTAAGGTCCGAAGACGAAGACGCTTACCCAGGGTCCCGGGCTCCTGGAGGGGGTGTAGCCAACCTGGAGGGGGTGTGGCCAACCCCATTGATAAGGGGCTACTGGGACACGAGGAGCTCTCTTCCTGGTTCCTCGCTGTTAGAGAGACCGGTTTGGAATCCATTGTCCGTCCATCTCTCGTCCATCGCTCAGATACTCCAGTCTCTGTTCAGGTGCCACTATAAGCTGTTACTGGTATCGTGAGTGTTGATTTATATTCTAATAAATATTAATCTTGGACTGGTGCCTTGTAAGTAAAACTCTGCCTACATCAGTGATGTGGGAATGTGTTTATGTATGCTGTGAATCTCAATCTTTAAATAAAGGAGCTGTTTTGGGCTATGACAGGCACCATAGAAAAAGTAGGAGGGGAAATCAGAGCATAGGTAGGAGAAGCAAGGCAGAGTCAGGCAGACCGAGCTGAAGCCCAAAGGAGCAACATGTAAAGAGCACAGGTGAGCCAGACAGATTAATAGAAATGGGTTGATTTAAGATATAAGAGCTAGCTAGCAATGTGCCTGAGCCATAGGCCAAACAGCATAAAGTTAATATAAGCGTCTGAGTCATTTCTGGGGGTCTGAACAGTGGCAGGCAGCTAAGAGGTCTGGCAGGACAGGGTCTGGGTCTCTGGCCGCCCGAGACCTAGAAACCCCTCTACAACAGGGAAGCAAGCAAACAGACAAACAGGGGCTGAATCAGACGTCAGTTGGTAAAGCATTTGCCTTACGAGCATAAGAACCTGAGTTTGCTCTCCAGAACCCTCATAAAAAGCTGGATAGGGTATCATAAGGCTTGTAGTCCCAGTAATGGAGAAGTAGAGGAACTGGGATTCAGTGACCAGTTAGCCTGGCCTAAGGCAAACCCAGGTCCCCAGTGAGAGACTCTAACAAAGCACAATGGATGTCTCCTGAGGAAGGACACCCAAGGTTAACCTCTAGCCTTCACACACATACACACACACAGGGGGCGGGGAGGGAGAGAGATAAAAGAGAGAACAGTGTTAGAAATGGGAATCAAAGCTGCATCAGATTCTGTCCTTAATGAGTTTCATTAACTTGAACAGCTCACCCTACTTATTCTACCCTCATTCATAAAATGACATCAGAACCACCTCCCTCTGGAAACTGGTTTGGGATAAAAGAGGCCTGGTTAGTTCAGTGTCTGAATCATCAAGTCATTATCATGATTAACAGCTTTAAGGTCCCACCTTCTCTCCAAGAGTTTCACCAACTTTGTTATCATGTGGCTGCTCATCCTTAAACCCATCCCAAAGTCTTCATGCCCAGGAGCATGACTTTGTGAAGCAACAGTGTAGGTTCATTATCCCTAAATGCTCTAGTGAAAACATATCTTTGCCCCGACTCATATGTAGTAAGGACTGTTTAATGAGGCGGCTGCTGGATGAGGCTGTGGGGCTGCGCCACAAGGCAGGTTACATGCACAGATGAGATACAGCTTTTCGGCTTCTGTGCACGTTGTTTTCTCTGTAGATAGAAAAGGCAAAGCAATGAGCCTCTTTCAAAGATACACTGTAGCCAGGGTGTTAGTGGTTTTTGGCTCAACAGGTCAAATTTAACCTCTTCATTTGGCAAATGAGGAACCAAAGACTCAGAGGTGTGGAATGAGACACCCAGGACCACATATTCTCTTGGTAGGGAGCCCAGGGAAGTGTCCTTGTCCCACAATTAACCTGCTGTGTGTCTGACATGCTGAGTGGGTGGGGGTGTGAAAATATGTGCTAAGATGAACAAGTATTCCACAGTTGTTTTTGTTTTTGTTTTTAATTTCTATCCCGGTGATGGTTAATCTTGCCTGCCAATTTGATTGTCTCTAGAATCAACTAAGACCGCACAGTCTGGGTCTGTGAGGGTATTTCCAGGAAGGATTTAACTGAGGGGGGGACTCCTTCCTGTAGGGTGGCAGTTCATCGCAGTGACCACCCAGATAGGAAGAAGTCCATCCATGATAAGGCAGCACTGCCTGCTCTTCACCAACGCTCTTGCTAAGTGCATCTGTGCTGATACCACCATCCTTTGTTGATGTTGGTAACCAGCTTCTTCCAGTTATAACATGGGCTGAAAACCAGAGGCTTTCCCAGAAGCTTAGATAGGCACTGTCAAGGCATTCAGCCTTGAGGACTGAGCATCTACAGAGCTCTCAGCCTTTCCAGCAGGCAGACAGCCATTGCTGGACTATGTAAAGCCAATCTAATAAGTCTCTTTCTATAATATATATTATATTCATCCTGTTGGCTTTATTCCTCCAGTGAACCCTAATACAACTTCCCAAAAGTGGAAGGGAGTCGAGCATGGCAGTACATGCTATAATCCTGCCTATTGGGGAAGCTGAGACAGGAGGGTCTTGAGTTTAAAGCTAGCCTGAGCTACATAGCGAGTCCCTTTATCTCAACAAACAAAATAACAAAAACCCAAACAGCAAAAGGTAATCCCCCTTTACTTCAATGTGAGCTCTACCTAGATGCCTGCTTCAAGTAAACGGCATGTGAGAAAATGGTCCTGAAACTCCTGAATTTGGATGATAAAAAGATTTCCTTCTTCTCTCTCTCGGTCTAGCTGCCACATGTGCATCGATTAAGGGTATTCAATGTTCCTTGCTGGGAACCTGTGATGTGGGAATGCCTTTCTGTATGCTGTGAATATCAATCTTTAAATAAAGGGGCTGTTTTGGGCCATGACAGACACCATAGAAAAAGTAGGAGGAGAAATCAGAGCATAGGTAGGAGAAGCAGGGCAGAGTCAGGAAGATCGAGCAAGCAGCCCAAGGAGCAACATGTAAGGAACACAGGTGAGCCACGGGCCACGTGGCAGACAGATTAATAGAAATGGGTTGATTTAAGATGTAAGAGCTAGCTAGCAATGTGCTTGAGCCATAGGCAAAACAGCATAAAGTAAATATAAGTATCTGAGTCATTTCTGGGGGCCTGAGCAGCAGCGGAGGGTGGGTAAGGGGTCTGGCGTGACAGGGTCTGGGCCTCTGGCCACCCAGGGACCAAGAAACCCTATTGCAACAAACCTGTTTGCAGAGGAATAGGAGCCTCTTGCAATCCATCAATACTAACTTGCCAACCTGAGTTGTATAGTCTGATTTTCAGCCCGAATGACATCTGACTCATAGGAGAGTACAGGAATCAGCATCACCTACTTAGTTACTAACAACTTACTGACTCACATACATTGTGAGGGACCATAGACACTCATTGTTTGAAGCCCCTAAGGTTTGGGGTGATTATTAAGTATACATACATACACACACATACCAAGTTAACTACTGTCTGGCTTAATCAGCCTTTGCTGTGAAAGTAATAAAACTTTTATTCTGCATAGTGGTTCAAGCCTAGCAGAGCCAGGAGGATTGCCATTGGTTCACGGCCAGCTTTGACTAGTGAATTCTAGACTTTTAGTCTACAATGTGAGTCTCCAAAAACAAAATAGAATCCACAAAAATCAAGGCTGTCAAAATGGCTCAGCAGATAAAGACATGCCCTACCAAGCCTTAAGACCTGAGTTCCATCCCCAGGAAGCCACATGGTAGAAGGTGAGAACTAATTCCCTCAAATCAACCTTCAACCTGCTCTCATGTACTGTGACACACACACCCCTGTGGGAGGTTGTGTTGTTTCATTTTAAATAATTGTCCCACCCTTTGGTTTAATAAAAAGAGCTGATTGGCCAAAGGCAGGCAGGAAGTGTAGGCGGGGCTACCAGACTAGGAAAAATCTCTGAGAGCAGAGTGCCAGACAGAGCACCAGAGAGAAGCCACAGGAAGCAGAGGACAACCATGCAGCTCTAAAGAAAGGTACCGAGCCACATGGCTGAACAAGAGACATGGGTTAGATGAAGGGTAGAGAGCTAGCAAGTGATATCCTGGGCCTGAGGCTGATCAGCCTAAAACTATAGTAAGCCTCTGCGTGTCTTTGTGGGACTGCGGGTCTGCAGGTCTGTGGGTCCATGGGTCTGTGGACCTAAACTCTGAGGTTAGGCCTGAAAGTCCGGGCCAGAAACCTCATACTACACACCCCAATTAATAATTTAAAGTATTTTAAGTAAATGACTGTCTAAATTTGAATCCAGAATTACTCAACCCTTAGCCTAGTTTTTATTTTTATTTTCATTTTCATTTTAATTATGTGTATATCTGTATGTGAATATTTGCTTGTGTTTGCATTTCCATGGAGGTCCAAGGCACCTGATTCCCCTGGAGCTAGAGTTACAGGAGGTTGTGAGCTGCCTGGGGTGTGTGCTCTTAGTCACAGAGCCAGCGCCCTGGCCCCTCAGCCTAGGCCATACGGGCCCTGCAGTGGTATGTTGCCCAGTGAAATCTCTCAACCAATACTGAGTACCTTTATATAAGGAATAAAATCTCTGGGCTCCTTGACCTAAAACACAGAAGCTCAAAGCCAGCTGGGGCCAGAAAGATCACAGAAGAGTCAGAAGCCAAGCTGAGAAGTGTCCCCAGTTCTTACTGCAAGTCCATCAAGAATGATAAGTAGGTGACCTTCACCTTGGAGCCAAGGATACAAAAGGACAGATTGAGACTCCAGGAACAGGGCACACACAATCCATCTAAATGGGCAGAGACCTTCTCTTCAGCTGGGGTCTAAGGATGTGTCCACTGGCAGTGCTCATGCCTGGCATCTGTTCTGATGGAACTGCTCCAGGCGTCCCTGTGTTAAAGAATGTCAACCCTGTGTCAGATCTGATTTTCCAAGGAGCTGGAGAGCTGACCTTTTATGTGAAATCCTTGGCTTTTAAGTTTGAGCAATTATATATATATGTACATATATACAAAGAGAGAGAAAGGGGAAGAACAGATCTCTCTATGTAGCCCTGGTCACTTGGACATTCTGTAGACCAGGCTGGCCTCAAACTCACAAAGATCTACCTGCCTCAGCCTCCCAAGTACTAGGATTAAAGGCTTGTGCCACCCTGCATGGCTTTTTTTTTTTTTTTTTTTTTTTTTTTTTTTTTTTTTTTTTTTAATAGGTATAGAGGCTAAACTTGAGATAGAGGCAGTAATTATAATCTCTGTCCTAAACTGTGCAAGGAGACCTTGGATGCTCATTGTTTTATGTTTTGGTTTTTTGGTTTGTTGGTTTGTTTGCTCAGTTCACTAAAATAGGACAGGAACAAACAGAAAAGGGACCAAGAAAGGATGGGAGAGAGAATTGGGGAAGAAAAGGGCTCTTTGACCACTGAGTCTCTAATAGTCACCAAGGTGGACCGAGGGCTGGTTCTCAACAGGAGAAAAGGAGGGGCCATCCGGGACTAATTGTCCAAGGTGCAGAGCCACTGACTGGGAGCCCAACACTGCCACGGGCCACGCCCGCTAATTGACTTTTTATTTTATTTTTCTAATCACCTTGGAGGCCCTCTCCATCTTTGTTCAGCTGTAATCTTTCTTAATTAGATAATTGAAATAATCATCCAATTAAGTTGGTTCCTTCACCCTCCTCACCGAATTCTTGCTGGATCCAGCTGGCTTCCTCATTTCAGCTGACTAGTTTTTTGCCTCATGCAGGGCCCAAAACGGGTCTCAAGCTGTTTGCTTTCTTCCTTTGCAGTTTTCGGCTTCAGTTCTGAGGCGCTACAACTAAATTTCAGTTCTGGTCATGTCAAAACAGACTCCATAGGCAACTAAAAGCCAGAGCTGCATCTGGCAGAGACACAGCTCTGCTGGGGAGTTTCCAATCCCAGGGATTCCAGTCCCTGGCCGGGTATTTACTAGCTGGGTGATCTGGCTAGTGCCATTTGGTCTGTCAGCAAGCATCTGGACTTTTGGGGGGGCTGCAGTTTCCTCATCTGTGAAACGAGGATTAAACCAGGAGCTGCCTCCAGGCTGAGATAATGTAAATAAGTCTGACTTATGCTTATGTGTGCTAAAATAGTACAAAAACAAATTGAAAAGAGAACAGGAAGGAGGAAGGAGGAAGGGAGGGAAGGAGGGAGGGAGGGAGGGAGGGAGGGAGGGCAGGCAAGCAGACCCAACCTTGAACTTCTGATTTTGCCTCCACCTTCTATGTCCAGTGATTACAGGTGTGTACCACCAGTTCACTTGGTGCTGGGGATCCACTAGGGCTTGGTCCATGCTGAGCAAGCACTCAACAGACCGCGTTACATCCCCAGCACTAGATCCCCATACAGATTAGTGCTGGCTGAATTGGAATTTACAATCCTTCTACCTCAGTTTCCTGAACTTTGGGATCACAGATGTGTGCCACCACACTTGGCTCAGGATGACAGATTTGTTTGCTGTACCACCGCAGAAAAGAAAGAAATCACAAAGATATGCAAAATGTGAGTGGTTCTGAACATGCTTTGGTTGGTCAGAGTGTAAGTGTGGATGGACTCTGCTTCTTTAGTGTCTCAATCTGGGTTACTCGAAACCCATGTAAGACTAACCCCACACAAGAAACTTAAAAATAAATTAGCTTTCCTTTAGATAGATTCTTGACAATGAAATTTTAAGTCAGTGTTGATTCTATATTAGCCAGAATATAAGGTCCATGTAAGAGGGCCGAGTGGGTCGCAGTGTCTGAGGAATTCACTGAGGAACACAGTTACAGGTTCAGGATTGTTTTCTAAAGGCATCTCTGCATCAATTTCAAATAATGAGGTGAACACATTTGAGCCAATTGTGGTGGTGCAATCCCAGCACGTGAGAGCTGGAGACGGGAGGATCAAGAATTCACACTCACTCTTGGTGACACAGCCAACTGGAGGCCAGTCTTGGCTGTAAGAGGTCCAGGTTCAGAAATAAACCATTGCAAATAAGGGTGGGGGGGGTCAGACAAGGAGAGTAAGCAACCCTGGAATAAGTCTAGTGTTCCTGACTCTTAGAAACTATGCCAGCTATGAATCGCTTTTAAAATGAAAGGGAAATAAATAAATAATAAATAAAACAACCATTAAAAAAAAGGAAGGAAGGAAGGAAGGAAAAAAGAAAGAAAAAGAAGATGAATTTCTAAGTCTGTTAATGGTAATTTTCTTTCTTTTCTGGAACATGCTTTTCAATGTAATCTTAAGGTCCTACATAAAATGGGGCTAGCGATGGCTCTGTGGTAAAGAACACTTGCCACTTGTGGGTTTGGTTTCCCAGACCCATGTGGTGGCTCACAACCATCTGTAATTCCAGTTCAAGGGGACCAGACACTGACTTCTGACCTTCTTGGGCATCTGGTATGCATGGGGTACGTACACATACACGCATGTAAGCAAAACACCCATACACATTACATAAAATAAATGTCTTTATAACGGTGTAAAGAGATGGCTCAGTGGGCCAAGGGCTTGCTGTGCAGGCATTGGGGCCTGAACTCAGAATCTGAAGCACAGAGTAAAGCCTGTGACCTTGGTGACAGAGGTAGAGGCCAGTGGGTCCTGAGGCTTGATGGCTGGCCTGTCTAATCAGAATGGCAAGCTCCAGGTTCAGTAGGAGACCCTACTTCAACACAGAAAACAAAACCAAACAAAATCCCCATGAAGGTGAGGCTGGGGAGAGGACGCCTCAGTTAAAAGCACTTGATGAAGAACACCTGGGTTCAGCCGGGTGACTCCCAACTGCCTGTCACTCCAGTCTCAGAGGATCATACTTAGACACTTGCACACACTTGGGGCACATAAACTCATGCAGACACACACAACTATTCATTCATTTAAAAGTTAGCAAATCTAACCTGTTAGTGGTGGCTCATGCCTTTAATTCTAATACTCAGCGGTCAGAAGTGTAGTAAGAGGTTTCTGGCCCGGACTTTCAGGCCTAGCCTCAAGGTTGGGACCCACAGACCTGCAGTCCCACAGAGACATATAGATGCTTACAATAGTTTTACGCTGATCAGCCTAAGGCCCAGGCATATAACTTGCTAACTCTTTACCCTTTTTCTAACCCATGACTCTTAACCTGTTCAGCCATGGGGCTCGGTACCTTTTCTCACAGCAGGATGGTTGTCCTCTGCTTCTACTGGCTTCTCTCTGGCATTCTGCTCTGTTCTTCCAGTTCTCAGAGGTTTTCTAGTCTGGTAGCCCCGCCCACACTTCCTGTCTGCTTTGGCCAATCAGCGTTTTTTATTAAACCAGTGGGTGGGATAATTATTTACAATGAAACAACACAATTTCCTATACAGAAGCAGGTGGATCTCCGAGTTCAAGGCCAGCCTGGTCTACACAGACAAGCCCTGTCTTGAAAAACAAAAAATTAACAAACCTATTTTAAATATAAGGTTAAATAATAATAGACAGCCCAACATCAGCCACTCACCTCTGAAAGTACATACATGGGTAAGCATATTCACCTTTATACACACACACACACACATACACACACATATGCATGCATGCACACACATGAACAACATTCACAAATGCACACATATATATAACCCATACACATGCACACATACATGCATATACATATATACACATGCACAAACATATTCACAAATGCACACATATACATAACACACACACACACAAACATACACACATGCATACATACATGCATGTGCTCATAGTCCTGGATGAAGAAAGTTTCTTGACACTAAGCTCTGAGATTCAGCATACACATTTCTTCAAATATATGCCATGGTTTGCTACTTTCTCTATCAGAGTGGCTGGACTCTAGCTGGAATCTAGAGAGAACTCAGAGAATATTCCAGAAAAACTGATTTCCTGCACACATTATACCCCCAGTTCTCCCTCAGGCTTTAAGATACTCAAGTGAGGAAGCCAGCTTCTATTGTGCTCCCTAGGGATCCCCATCTCTTGGTTTCTATGTGTGCATGTGTACGGCTGATTGCTGAGATCATCAGGAGATGATGGAGTACAACTTCAAACCTAGATCACCTAGGTTACACCTTCAGTTTCAGGCTGCACTCTCTTGGATCACTCAGACAGATCACCTTTGATGCTCAGCTACCCAGCAACAGCAAGCTTAGTCATAGTAAAAACAGGCCCCTACTCCAGTCTTCAGACCAACACAGCTCAGCCCACAGCCTGAGCACAAGCTCCTGAGATGCCCAGAATCTCAACCCACCAGGCTTCTGCACCACTACCACACACACATGGAGATAGGTTGTGGTTTTGGTGAAATGGCTAAGTATTGAAGTGATTTGTTAGCCTGCTATAGGTAAGTAACACACACCCTCCCATCTAGAAGCCTGGCTCTTCCTCTGTAATTCATGAACCCTCCAGGCTCAAGATGTTTTCCTTCTTCTCCTGTTCTTCCCAGCCCACAGGGATCTCTTTTCCCTCAGCTGCATTCTTCTATCCCCCTGTTAATGCTATGAACCAGAGGTACGACAAACAAGGACTGGACATCTGTGGATCTTTATTTACAGGTGACCAAACATGAGACTCAATGAATGTGCTCCGGATAACAAGACAGGGAATCAGACAAGTCCTGGAAAGTTCTAGAGCAAATGGCAAAGTACCCAGAGTTGTTGGGGTCTGAGCTCTGGCTCTGGCAGCCCCAATAAGAGAGGCTAGGCCACCCAGCCTCGATTAAACAAAGTTATAATGGAAAGCAGAAAAAGGAGATGTATTTAGTGTTGTCACTGTTGGAAAGAAAGACAAATCAGTCTAATGACATACACGCCTGCCCCCCATCATTAGGGTCTTCAGATGAGCTCTCAGCCTAAATAGAAGGTAAGAGTTACATATAGCTAAGCAGTCCAGTTCACACCAGGGTGTGGTCCTGCCTATCAGTAGCCCATCCTTGTCACGGTTCAAGGCCTGTCCTTTGGAGAAGGTAGTCTGAGAATGGGACTGAATGAAATCTCTTTCCAGGGATTGGGGCCAGCACTTCCCTTTTCCCAGCATGATACTCCTGGGGAAATGCTAGCATACTTAGTACCACTGATAGCCAACGGAAAGGGTACTCCCTTGGAGTATTTTCCTTCCTGTTATGATGATTAGAGTCACCCAGAGAGGCCATAGAGGGAACAAACTCAAAGCATTATTTACCTGGTGCTTGGATATGCAAAGAAATAAAACATTTCTCATCATAGATCTCTCTCTGAGCATGTCTCTGACCAGCTAGGCAATAGAGGAGAAACATTTTCTGCCAGCCTGATCTCGGCTGTCTCTGATGTAGTTCTGTCCTTATGTAGTAGAATAAAGAGAGAAACTTAGAATTCTGGTCCTCATCTTCCTATTCTGGCTCCCTAACACATCTCCACGCCCCACTGAGCTGTGGAAATAGTGCTCATAAAGCGGGAGACTAGGAAATAGAAGATTCGGGACCCTTCAGCTCCCCTCTAACAATGCTGGTCTTCCTACACTGTGGACCCTCAGGGACACTTGGCTGGCATTGCCTTATGCAACTATATTGGGGGATGGGAACCATCTGTAGCAGGTGAGGGGTTATGCCCTGCACACAGGCTTCCAATTAGAGGCTGAACTCTAGCCAATCCTTTGCCAACTGAGCCATGAACCCCTGGGACTGAGTGCATGAGTCAGAGAAATGAGTCTTCTAAGTTGTCTACAGGAATCTGTGGGGCTGATGAAAGCCCTGGCCAGCACCCAGATCCCATGTTCTTTGCCCCTAGCCTTACATTCCTTGCCTGTGGCAGCCTGTGATTCTCATCACAGGCCAGAACACTTTTGCACCTGTCTTGCCCTACCTCCAGGGCCCAGGAGAAATTCTGGATACCCTGTGTGCCACATAAGGTCATATAGCACCAGAGGTCTTCTGTTGTGCCCAGAGTTCAGACCCCCAAAAAGACCACTAAGAGACCTGGTCCGATGCAACAGCAAAGAGTCTGTTTTGACAAATTAGCTCGGGTCACTCCTACATGGAGTGGAATTGACCCTGAGCAGCAAGAGGCAAGGTTTTTTTTGTTTGTTTGTTTGTTTACTGGAGGAAAGGCTCTAGAGGCTTCAGAGCTTCTGGGTTACAGTTCTAGGATTGGTCCAAGCTTGGGCTAGGGGTACCTGTTATGAATTCATTGGGTGTTTTCAATTCTAGGGATGCTTCAACATTTAGCAGTGGTACTTAAGGCTTACTATATCAGCAGATCAGCAGGTGTACCTGGAGACTGTTCTATTGTTAATGTCCCTTTCTCAGGAAGGGAATGTTTGGAATATCAAGTATTTCCTCTTAGGTTCTGGCTCCTCCCTTGATAGTGTCTGCTCATCGGCTCTTCCTGAAACCACCAAGTGCCAGCAAGAGCCTGCTGTCTGTCTAACTTTCATTAAACCTGTCACAGAAACTGTGTGGTCAAGCTGCTCTGGGCCCCACACCACCTGTGCACCAATGCACTGTGCCCAGGGATTCTGGGTGCCAAAGTCTGAGACCAGATCTCCTGGTGGTCATCAGCTTCCTCACACTTGCCTGGGGATAGGATCCATTTCCCCTGATCCTTCTTCCATTGTTTTTTTGTTTTGTTTTGTTTTTTTGTTTTTTTTTTTTCCTGGATGATTCTAGATCTCTGTTCTCTAAAACTTGAATTTAAACTTGGCCTTGAGATTTTTTTTTTTTTAACCACCCTCCCAGTATAGTGTGAGCCTGCTTGGAGGGTCTCTGATGTCAGCACTGGTGACAAAAGCTGGCCCTTTTCACCCCTCGTGGGGTAGCAACCACAGGAAGCAACAGCTGCGTGGGCCCGGAGGGATTTGGAACCTCGGAGAAGGCTGTGCCTGAAGACTAATGGGGTCCAGGGTTTCCAGAACCCACCAGACAGCTGTGAGGGTAGAGGAAATGGATGTTCCAGGGGTGTTAAGCAGTCCTGTTAGAAACCCCCCCCCCCTCCCCCCGAGCTTCCCATCTGACTCTGTATAAGGGAAAAGAGCAGTTGAGAAATACCTTTCCTTCTCCACAAAGCCTGGCTTTCAAGGGCCTTGTCCCTGGCAGAGGTCAGGAAAGGCAGCTTGGCGACTTTCACGCCAATCAATGGCCTCTTTATTCTCAACACTTTTCTCTTTCCCTGGGACAATGAGCCTCCAGGCTCAGCTCTTGAGCTAGGAAGTGGCGAGGAAGCACAAACTTAAAGTGGACCACCAAAGCACCCTGACAAAACTCTAGTCGACAGCAGATCCTCCAGAAGTGGGAAGATGAAACCCCCTCTGGGCAGAGGGGGATGGGTTAGGGACTGGCAATGAAACCCCTGGGTTGCAGCCACACACAGCAATCCCCATAAACTCTGCCTAAACTGCTGTCCACAAAGCCAGGTTCAAGTTACTGGTGAGGCTTTTGTTTTGCTGAATGGCTTATGCAAATGTGGCACTAGCCTAGAAGCTCAGAGGTGAGCAGAGGCAGTTACTATACCCCTTCCTCACGACTTCTCAGCCTCCTAGAAAGCTCCTGGGCTGGGCTCCCCCACGTCCTAAAGTCCTTTGTGAAACATTCCCTCTGATAGGCTCAGCAACAGGGTATTCACTGTCCCATAGATGTTTTCTTAAACAAAACACCTCCCTCACACACTTTATTTGGAACTTAGCCTTCAGAGTTATCATATGCAAAAATCAGCCACGAGGATCTCATGGTCCTGCCTTCTCTGTGTACCCATTTCTCTTGTCATTGTGGGCTTTTCCTTTTTTTACTTTAATGTTCTGGTTAAAATAGCTGCTGTTTCTGGCAAAGGTAATGTATTTCCATTCTGAACATTGGAGCCTTGGAAAGTGCAAAGTTTAGAGAAAGTTGCCCTCAATGTTTACTCAATAGCACCCCTTGGCTTTTCTCTCCCCTGAGAACATCATGAGTGGGCTGGGAATGTAACTCAGCTGGGGACATGCTTGCCTAACAAGCACAAAGCCCTGGGATCCATCTCCAGCACTTAATTAAAGCTGTGGTGGTTCGTGGTGCTCACCCTGTGATCCCATCTATCACATGGAAATGGAGACAGGAAGCTCTAAAGTTCTTGGTCATCCTGGGATCCATATCTTAGTCTCAGTTCTATTGCTTCGAAGAGGCACCATGACCAAGGCAACTCTTATAAAAGAAAGCATTTAATGGGGGGCTGGGTTTAGTCCCCTACAGCAATGGGGCATGGCATAGGGCTAGAGACACAGCTAAGAGCTACATCCTGGTCCATGCAGAGAGAGGGAGAGAGAGGGAGGGAGGGAGGGAGGGAGGGAGGGAGGGAGGGAGGGAGGGAGGGAGGGAGGGGGAGAAACTGGACCTGGTGTGGGCTTTTTACACCTCAAAGCCCACCTCCAATAACACACTTCTTCCAACAAGGCTACACCTTTTAACCCTTCTCATCCTTCCAAAAATCACCACTCCCTGGTGACTAAACATTCAGACATATGAGCCTGCAGAAGCCATTCTTACTTAAACCACAATACAGGAGATATAGGAGGCTCTGTCTCAAAAAAAACGAAACAAACCCAAACCAAACAGACAAAACCCACCTCACACTCCTTTTGGCTTCTTCCTTGCCTATGTGTCAAGTAAGAGTTGTGACTGGGTTTGCCCAGGAGATCCCTGGAGACAACTGGCCACCCACCCCATAGGCCACAACCCTAGAACAGGACAGATGCCAGCTGTCTGAGAAAGTGCTGGGGAAGGCAGAAGCCTCCTCCCAAGGCTCAGTACAAGCAGCCTGGCAAGGTAGAGGTACATGTGCAAATTGAAAAGCCCAGGAAGAGAGAGGAAGTAAAGGGAAGTGTGTGGTGATTATAAAAGGTGAGGTCACTACAGCCACTCGGAGTGGCTGAGGCCAGACACCTTGCACTCAAACTGCTGCCCTGTGTGGATTCCGTTAGATCCACCAACCACCAGTTACTAAGATCTTAAAGCAGAAAATTCTAGGGGACAGAGAGCTGCCAGCCTTCTCTGCGTTCTCTTTTCCATTTCAGATGTGGGCGACTGCCCTCAGTCTCTCCTCGGAGTTTATTTCTGCTCATTGTCTTTGATCATAAACCTAGGGATCTCCACGTGCAGTTCCTGTGTGCACATGTGTTTTTGCACATGTGTGCTGAGGACTGAATCTAAAGACTGAATGATAGGCAAGCACTCTACCCCTGAGCAATAACCCAGCCCCAAATCTAGCTGTCTTGAAGTGGCTCTCTCTGTACTTCGTTTTTTCATCTGTTAAGAAGGGTTGTTAATCATTTCTACCTCTCACCCTGGGTACTATGGGCACTTAGAATTCATGGTTCTTTGCCTGTCTTGAGCACTGCTGTAGTGGAGAGCAAATCTAGTCTCCTCCATGGCCTCCTCCATCTGCTGGATGCCAGAGCATCACCTGTATGTTCTTGGGTAGTGGGCTTATGTCCCAGTGACAACTCCCACCCTGTAGGTATCACATGAGATAACCTGTGTCTTCTTGGAAGAGTGGTTGATGCTGAATAGTCAATAAGCCTCTACTATCTACATTTATGCCACAAAAAATGTAAATCATACACCTCTTCCAGGAGCACAAGAGTGCTTCTGAAAGCCTTCACAACCATTAACTCCTTGGCCACTAACCAAGTGTCCAGCAGCACTGAAACTGGGAGGTCTGGGGTTGGGGTTCATATGCACCCCCCCCCATTTTGCTGGCTCCTTGATGACAGAAGGGAAAAGACTACTCTGTAAACAGAAAATGTGAGGAGACAGATGTCAGGGTGCTGGTCCTCCTCTGTTGCTACAGGGGTTTGAACAATGGGGAAGGTGTGGGGCAGGTCATGTTGCAGGTAATTACTGCTACCAGATTGGGGCAGGTGGGGAAGGGCCTCAATGCCTGATAGACAAAAAGATACAGGTGGCTTCAGGTCACCCTTGTGCAGGACCTGCCCACCACCAGCAGCAACAGAAAACACTGAGATGCATGACTGAGACCTCTTCCCCACTCTTTACCCAGGGTCCTCAGAGTTCATGACCTAAGTTGATCCTTCCCATCACCACCTTTGCTGTGTTTACCCCCCTGGCTTGGCCTAATGCTGTGCATGTGCTTGACTCTTGAGAACACAATCCTTCATGATCACTGAGATGAGGCCAGGTAGTGGTGCTTCATGTTCTCATTGTGAGGCTGATGGCTATGCCCATAGCCACTAGCCACAATTCTTCATAATCTTGGCTGGGGGCCTTTTGCTTTGTAGGCAAGTGGCTCTCCAGTGCTGGCAGTTCTGGGTTCATTCATGTCCAAGGCTGAAGGGCTGGGCTGGCAGACCCTGAAGCTTATAGGTCATAGCCCCGAGAGCTAGTGGCCTCCAAGCTTCAGCAGCCACATGCTTATAGCCGTAGGCACTCCCATTGGGGGCTTGTTGCTCTGGGCTTGAATCACTGGCATCTTTAGCTTTGGCAGCCATTGTAATCTTTGACTTCTAGAAGCAGCAGCAGGTACCTGTGGTTTCACAGCATTCACACAGGCCTTGTATGTTAGGACCTTCATCTCCTTAGCAATTAGTGTTACAGTTCTCATGTCCCATGTACAGACGCGGGGTCCTGATGTCAGATCTATGGTGTGTGGGACACTGGCCCTTAAGGTTTAGCATCTCCCTGGAACATAGAACACTGCAGCTCATTTCTCACCTCTGACTTCACAAAGCTTCCTTCTTTCCTCAGGCTTATCTCTCTGCTCTCTCTCTTCCCCACTCCCCCTCATCTTCCCTCTGTCTTCTGCCCTATCTGCTTCCCACTGCTTCCTCTGCCCCTGTGACCCCTCCACAGCAGCACTTACCATATACACTGTGTTAGCACCTCAAACTCACTATCAAAACGGCTCCGAAAGACCAATCAGGAGAAGCTTTCCCTTAGGCCAATGCTGCCATCCTGGGAGGGGTCTCTCCTGCCAAAAAGTGATAACACCTGCTTACAGAGCCAGAAAGGGAGGTGGCAAGAGGCTCTGATCCAAGCAATCTTTCACACAAATGAAGATCTCTGTTTGCACCAACTGTGGACCTTCCTCTGGGCAGTTAGGGGAAGGACTCCCTCTCTGGCCTGGGTGAGAACAGTTCCTAGACATCACCAATGCTTAAGATGGTAAAAAGAGGGGCTGGAGAGATGGCTCAGTGGTTAAGAGCCCACAGTGTTCTTCCTGAAAATTCCCAGCACCCATATCTTACAACTGCCTGTAACCTCAGCTCCAGGGGGATCTCATACCTCTGACTTCCGTAGGCACTTGCATTCATATGCATGTCCCCTCCCCCCCCCACACATACACACAATTAAAATAATAGAAATAAATCTTTTTTAAAAAAACATAACAAGCTGTTTCAAAGATGGTAACTGAGACAGTGCCTCTTGGAGCCAGACTGGCGGGTGCTTCAATCTATGGTTGTAGTATAGCTTCCTCAAGGTGCTTGTGAGGAGTTCAGGAGTGGCTCCGTGTGGGGGTGGGGGTGCTGCCAGGAAGGCAGCCTCATTGGCTGCCAACAAGGAGCTCCTTAGCTAACAGTCCACGGCTCAAGACAGTGGGCACCAGGGAAGGGTCTAGCAACTGTCAGTGAGAAAGTCAAATCACCGCCTCATCATCTTAGCTTACTTAAGGGAAAAATAAACATTAAAAAGGAGTGTTTACAATAAAGGCTCATCATTAACAGAACAGCCTCTAGCGCTGCTTTACCAGTGTTTAAAGCCTGCCCTGGGGAGAGTCTGGGTCCTTCCCATCTGTTTCACAGCCACACCCACTGCAGCTAAGGCTGCAATCTGTCACTGGCTACTCCCACACAACCACACCCCTGACTATGGCCACCAGCAAGGACATTCCTTCTCACAGCTGCCTTCAGCCAAGTGGCTGCCACCAAGTTCCTGAGAAATGACTCAAGAGAGATTACTGACAAGGGGGAAAGCTGCTTGTGTTATGATGAGAGACAGATTGGTACCTGGACTCAAGAGCTATTCTGCATTCAGAGGCTGAGGATTTAGCTCAGTTGTTAGAGGGCTTGCCTGGTGTGCACAAGAACCTGGGTTTAATCCCCAGAATGGCAAAAGCCTGGGTATAGCAATTCAAGGTCATCCTCATCAGTCTGAGAGCCAAAGACTTTAAATCTCCAATACTCCTTTGCATCTCCTCCATGATTCTTCCTGACCACTTTGAGAGAGCAGAGTGACTTTGAGGACCCGGCACTGTTGCAAACTTCATAAGGGTGTTTGGGATGACACTGGAAGTATTTGTGTGTGTGTGTGTGTGTGTGTGTGTGTGTGTGTGTGTGTGTGTGTGTGTAGCCTGGTAAAACTTCCATTTTTCTTGTCTCTTTACCGTGGCTGCCTGATCAGAATAAGTCTCAGTAGAGCCAGGTGAGCCCAGGGAACCATGCTGTGCCTCCCAGAAACCCTTGGCATCCATTTAGACTTCACAGTAGCCAATTCCTCCTGTATCCCAGGCTTTCCAAGGACACAGCCTGGATCTACTTCATTCTTGTTTACAGTTCAGAAATTATTAGCCTAGAAGTTTCCTTTGAACTTCTCTGCCCCTCATCCTCATCCCAAGACAACCTACAATCACAGCTTTCTCCTCCCTCTGGCTGGAGAGAAGGGATTATTCCTTGAAGCTGCTTGAGAATGGGCTGATCTGTCTAATAAAGAGGATGGAGGGGCCAGCACAATGTTTTAATGGATAAAGATGCCTACAAGCCTAGTGACCTCATTTCCATTCTCAGAACCCAGAACCAATTTCCAACAAAGAGGGCTGGAAAGAAGGTTTAATGGTTAAGAGCATGTGTATTTCTCTACAAGAGGACTGGAGTTCAGTTCCCAGCATCCACACCAGACACTAGTAACTTCAGCTCCCAGAGATGTGATGCTTCTGGCCCATTCAGGACATCTGCACACACATGTGCACACACCTACTCAGAGACACATAGTTACAAATTAAAAATACCAGGAGACTGGAGAGATGGAAGTAAGGGCACATGTTACTCTATCCAGAGGACCTGAGTTTAATTCCAGCACCCACATAGTAGCACACAATGGTCTATAACTCTAGTACCAGTCTGATGCCCTCCTCTGACTTCCATTGAGCACTAAGAACACATGTATCATACAGGCATATATGCAGCTAAAACACTTATAGGCATAAAATAAATACAGCTACAACAATTTTAATTTGTCTCCACATGTGTGTTAATGCACACATGCCTGACCTCATGCAGAATATGCTCAATACAATAACTTATTTATATATATATATATATAAGGGAAGGTTTGGGGGAGAGGAAAATAGATCGGTAAGAGATTCTGTAAGTTCAAGTACATTAGAAGTACCTGGGATCTTACTGCAATTTCAGATTGCTTTTTCCATCTGTAATGCAACCCACAGTTCTAGTAAGTTCCCAGGTAGTATAAAAGCGGTAGTATAAAAGCTGCTGGTCCTCGTACTAACTTTTGCAAAGCGAAGGCATACATGACTTGAATATCCAAGAATTGATTCCAGGAGCTGCTTCAGCATCAAAAAACATGGATAGAAAGGAGATTCAGACTAAAGGTTATCTGAGCCTTAGTACTCAGGCTTTTTTCTGAGATCTCGACTGGGCAACTAGCTCAGTAGAGAGGGCCTGCCTAGTATGTGCAGGGCTTCATCTCCCTCACCAGTGGTGGCCCAATCTCAAGTTCATCTGTTGCCAGTTGCTCTCGAGTATTGTCTGTGAGCCAGGTGAGGCCTCTTTCTTCACCAGCACGTGATACTCACAGGCCAATGGGAGCTACCTCCCTGACTGACATCTGACTCATGAGTCCTGGACTCCACCCAAGCAGAGAGCAGTAAGTGTTCTCATTCCAGCCAGCTGAGAGACTGCTGAGCATGTTCTTCTGCCAAGAATGTTCTGGAACTGTTGGGTGCCTCGTGGCTCTCGGCCTGACCCTTTGGCCTTCCCTTTGCTCAAGTACATGCCCAACATCTTTCCATGAATTTCCTTTTGTGCAGTTTGACCCAAGTTCTTTCCTGTTGCTTACATTGTCAAATGACCCTACCAAATATGGCTACTTTTTTTTTTTTTTTTAAGATGTTTATTGTTGTTTTTGGGACAAGATCTCACTATGTAGCCCTGGTTAACCTGGAACTTGCTATGTAGACTAGGTTAGCCTTGAACTCACAGAGATCCACCAGCCTCTGCTTCTGGAATGCTAAGATTAAAGGTAAGGGTCACATGCCCGGCTTAAAGGTTTATTTTTATTGTTTATTTATATTTATGCGTCTATGTGAGCATATGTTGTGTGAGTATAGTGCCTATGGATGACAGAGAACAACATTATATCCCCTAGAATAGAATTTCTCTCCTTCCCTCTCCCTTCATTTCCCTCTGTGTGTGCGTGTGTGTTTCTGAGTTATGCAGTCACTTTGAAACTGACTTCCTGGGAGCATGGGAAGCTCTACCAAGCACTGTGCCTGAGAGCTGGAGTATAAATGCTCAATTAATGGGGTGTGCATAGCTGAACATGGTGGTGCTTGCCTGTATCTTATGAGGGATACAGAGGCAGGAGGGTTCAGGGCCAGCCTGGGCTAAAGAGCATGACCCTATCTCTAAAATAACAAACAGCAGACCAAAATAAGAAGCATGAACAGCTGTAGCTGCCCCTCTGCTCAAGGACACCTCAGATGACCTTTATGGTCCGAAATAGCAACAGTTGCTGGGCAAGCCTGTGGCAGTGCTTGCTAGAAGTACATTTCTGATCTCTTCCTTCCATTTCCTTTCTCCCTATATTTTACAAAGAGCAAAATGTTGCAGGAGGTCAGAAGGAAGTGGGATCCTTTTTTCAACCCATGTATCCTGGTTTGATTAAAATCGTCTCACTTAGCAGGAGTGGTGGTCTGTGCCTCCAGCCACTCTGGAGGGCTAGGCAAAATCTCTTGAGCTCAGAGGGTCAAAGCCTAACAGAACCCCACCTGGGGCGGGGGGGGGGGGGGGAGGAAGGAAGGAGGCCTGCATCAGGTTAAGAAATTTGCATCTAAGGAACAGCAGATTCCAAACATGATATAATGGTTGACAGTATAAGCTGTAGAGGCAGGGAAGCTGCTCACACATCCTAGCTGCTCCAGAGCCAGCTGTGGCATGTTACTTAACTTCTCGGAACCTCAGTTTCCCCTCTGTAAAATGGCATGCTACTAATATCTCCCTCAATGGGTTTAGAGGACTCAAGTAGCCGAGGCACATGAGTCAAAGCATCCACCACCGAGCATTTAGCTAAGCACCTAGAAATCTAGAACTCTGTCTTCCAGTAAGGGTTAGCAATCCAAACTGAGTTCACTAAAGCTAGACTGTGTTGTTCCTTCCATCCCCTTCCTCCCTTCCTTCCTTCCTTCCCTCCCTCCCTCCCTCCTTCCTTCCTTCCTTCCTCCCTCCCTTCCTTCCTCCCTTCCTTCCTTCCCTCCTTCCTTCCTTCCCTCCCCCTTCCTTCCTTCCTTCCCTCCCTCCTTCCTTCCTCCCTTCCTCCTTCCCTCCCTCCCTCCCTCCCTCCTTCCTTCCTTCCTTCCTTCCTTCCTTCCTTCCTCCCTCCCTTCCTTCCTCCCTTCCTTCCTTCCTCCCTTCCCTCCTTCCTTCCTTCCCTCCCCCCTTCCTTCCTTCCTTCCTCCCTCTCTTCCTTCCTCCCTTCCTTCCCTCCTTCCTTCCTTCCCTCCCCCCTTCCTTCCTTCCTTCCTTCCTTCCTTCCTTCCTTCCTTCCCTCCCTCCCCTCCCTCCCTCCTTCCTTCCTTCCTTCCTTCCTTCCTTCCTCCTCCCTTCCTTCCTCCCTTCCTTCCTTCCTCCCTTCCCTCCTTCCTTCTTCCCTCCCCCCTTCCTTCCTTCCTTCCTCCCTCTTCCTTCCTCCCTTCCTTCCCCTCCTTCCTTCCTTCCCTCCCCCCTTCCTTCCTTCCTTCCTTCCCTCCCTCCCTCCCTCCTTCCTCCCTTCCTTCCTTCCCTCCCTCCCTCCCTCCTTCCTTCCTCCCTTCCTTCCTTCCTTCCTTCCTTCCCTCCCTCCCTCCTTCCTTCCTTCCTTCCCTCCTTCCTTCCTTCCCTCCCTCCTCCCTCCCTCCTCCCTCCCTCCCTCCTTCCTTCCTTCCCTCCTTCCTTCCTTCCTCCTCCCTTCCTTCCTTCCTTCCCTCCCTCCCTCCCTCCTTCCTTCCTTCCTCCCTCCCTCCCTCCTTCCTCCCTTCCTTCCTTCCCTCCTTCCTTCCTCCCTCCCTCCCTCCCTCCCTTCCTCCCTTCCTTCCTTCCTTCCTTCCCTCCCTCCCTCCCTCCTTCCTTCCTTCCCTCCTTCCTTCCTTCCCTCCTCCCTTCCTTCCTTCCTTCCCTCCCTCCCTCCCTCCCTCCCTCCCTCCCTCCCTCCCTTCCTTCCTTCCTTCCTTCCTTCCTTCCTTCCCTCCTCCCTTCCTTCCTTCCCTCCTTCCTTCCTCCCTCCCTTCCCTTCCTCCCTCCTTCTTCCTCCCTCCCTCCCTCCCTCCTCCCTCCCTCCCTCCTTCCCTCCCTTCCTTCCTTCCTTTTTAAAAACAGGGCCTCAGTTATAGCCCTGGCTGGCCTAGAACTCACTATGTATATAAGGCTGGCCCCAAGCTCCTTCTGCCTCTGCCTCCCTAGTGCTATAGTTATGTTCACTGAGCCACCATGTCCAGCACCCCATATGCTTCACAAAAGACTTTAGAGAAGTTTTGATATAATTATGATTTTAAAAATATGAACTGAGTATGGCAGCACATGCCTATAATCTCAGCCCTTGAGAGGCTGAGGCAGGAGGAGCTCTGTATTTAAGGCCAGCCTGGTCTACACAGTGAGTTTTAGACCATCCAGGATTATAGAGTTTGACCTTGTAAAAATAAATAAACAAAAAACCAAAACAAACAAATAACAACACACAAGGGCAAAAGAAAACATACTAAGATTTTCAGTGTTGGTCTGTGGTGTGACATTATGTTTTTATTTTCTTCTCTGGCTCTGCTTTTCCTGTTCTTTGCAATGAGTATGCATACTGATTTTAATGACCATAAAATAAGCCCTGACGAATAGCTCCTTTGTTTTTGTTTTAGTGTCTTGTCTGCATGTGTATATATACACCACTTGCATACCTGATGCCCTTGGAGGCCAGAAGAGGGTGTTTGGGTCCCTTGAGACTAGAGTTTTAAACAGTTGTGAGGTGCCATGTGGGTGCTGGGAATTGAACCCTGGTCCTCTGGAAGAGCATCCTGTGCTCTTAACCTCGGAGCCATGCTCTAGCATTCAAATGTTCCTTTTAGAAGAGATGAAAACCTTTGTGCAAACTTTAACCTGACTCTTTTAGATGGAACAAGATGAAAAACTTTCCAGTGAAATGAAGAAGTAGACGTTTTTTGGTCAGTTTGTTGAGGGGAAATTGTATCAGTTTGGGTTCCCATTGGCTCTCTAGACAAATAATAAAGAAAAATGAAAGTCTGAATGGGTAGGGTGGAAGCTGAGCCCATGCTGAGACTTTGCCTGGTGAATCATCTACCTCAAAATGACCTCAGGAGGGCTTGTGGCCCTGCCCCTTCTCTCTGAACCTCAGAAGGTTGCCCTGCAGCGTTTCAGGGCAATGAGCCATGCTCCTATTTATAAATCCTCTAGGAACTAACTCTACATGTGTTTCCTTCTTCCTAAACTTGAGGCAGGCTTGACTTAGCATTTGCAGGTGCCCTCATCAGATTAGCAACTGACAGCCTAATTCTATATGGTAGAGGCCTGGGAGAAGTACCAGATCTTTCCACTGGCACCTTTGGATGGAACCCAGTGCCCTTGGATGTTGCTTTGTCAACTACACAGCAGGGGTAGGAAGAATTGGAAGAGGACATGGAGCTTAGCCCCTGAGATGCCCATGTGCATGTTCTTCCGTACTGGAAAAGGCAAGCCAGAGTGAGGTAGATTACCAGTGAAGAGAATAACAGGAATTGGAGTTGGAGTGGTGAAATATGTCCTGGGGAAGTCAGGTGTCCAGGTATGGGAAAGGCAGAAGGGACTGAGCATGCCAAGGGAGAATGGGAATCAGTGGTAGTGTAGTGCCAAGGAGATGGGTGAGTTCTGCTGTCACCCTGAGCCTAGGGGCTTTACCTGGAGCTGTGTCCTATTGTAACATGTCTGTTTTTCCATTACCCAGAAACATCCCGAAACAAAACCTCCTGTTCTTGATGTTTTGCAACATGGAGGACATAAGGTGATTCAGGAGAGACTAGGAAAGTCAACAGCGGTTTCAAGGGCTACAGATATTGGCTGGGAGCCAGGGGATGGGTGACTGTGGTCCCTGATGACTGGAAGAAGGTACACCTTTCTGGAAATCTATAGAATCTTTGAAGGAGGGAGGCCAAAGTGCCTCCCGTGGAGCTAATACTTGCTTTTCTTTGTTTATTAGAAGAAAGGATGATGACTTAATTCTGGAGAAATGGGGGTTCTCCAGGGGAGAATTGAGGTGCATTAGCAGAGTTAGTGAGCATGGTGGGACTATGGTGGTAGTGTACTGACACTGATAGTAGTGTATTAGTATCTGTTTTAATTTATTTGTGTTACAATAATAAAATACCACAAGTCGGGTAGTTTATATACAATAGGAACTTATTTCTCACACATCTCATGTCTTCAAAGTCCAACATCAAGGTGCCGACAGATTCACAGGCTGGTGAAGACCCAGAACTGGCCATAGCTAAAGGCAACATGGAAGTCTTTTTAAATTGTTGTTAATCCATCCATGGAACAGCGTCTTCATGCCCTGCTCCCAAACGCTTTCCAAAGCACCACTTCTCAAACTTACAATGGGATTTCATTTCCAGAACATGAATTTGGGGTGCCACATTGCAGCCACAGCAATAACCCCAGTTTTTTGCCTCCCTCAATTAGCTACAGAATCTATTCTCCCAGGGCCAAATCAATGGACCACTGCTCAGCCCCTCCTCTCCTGCACTTTGATGAGAGTGACATGTGGTATCAAATTAAAAGCCCTCCGGAGGCGGGAGATACACTTATGACTCCCTTATCCACGCGCCAGGCCACTTCATCATGAAAGGAAATTAAATTGGCTTAGAGTAAATTGCTCCTCCCAAAGCCAGGCTGTTCCCCAAGCTTTCCGAGATGACTGCAAAGCTGAAGGGTGGATTATCACTGCATAACAGATTGTACCCAAATCTAATAGCTGCACAGTTTCTATGGGTCAGGAAATGGAGAGTGGCTTGAGTGGGCAGATGTGGCTTCAAGCTGCTCCTGAAGTGGGAGCCACCATGCCACCTGGGGCGGGTAGCTTTGTAGCTGAAAGATCTACTTCCAAGGCTCATCTACCATGGCTGGCAAGTTGACAGGAGGTGTCTGTTCCTGGCTCTGAGGACTTCTCTATAAGGCCACTTGAGTGTCCTTATGACATGGCAGCTGGCTTCCTCTGGAATGAATGAATAAGCAGAGCTATGTATATGATAGTCACAGAAGTCATCTCTGTCATTGATCAGTATTCTACTGGTAATTCAGGTTATTCATGCTCACTGTGGGAGGGGCCAGCCAAGGGCTGCATACCCTGGGAGGTAAGAATCATCTGGTTTGGAGCCGTCTAAAAATGATCATCTCCTACAGGTGCTAAACCGAAATAGACCATGCAACAAGTCTCAGAGCTGTTGGCTTTCTTCTGTCTACATGGGTATGATACTGGCTGGTTTTCAAGTGTTTTCACCTTGCTTGGTATTCATCTACCAATTTCATTAACTGAGAGCTGTTACTGCACCATGCTAGAGAGAAAACTAAAGGCTCAGAGAGGTAAGTGACTTGCCCAAATCTCAAGCTTAAAAAGTTCTGTAGGTCTGGGAACTGAACTTATGTATGGCTCTATCAAACTGACTTGCCAACGAACCTCAAAGATACCCCATGCTGTCTTCCCTTCCAAGACTATGTGAATTAGAAAGGCTGCTGGTACAAAGAAGATCCTCTTTCCTCTCTGAGTGAGAGACAGGGCCCTTGTAGCCCAGGTTAGCCTCAATACACAATGAGAATGACCTTGAACTCCTGATTCTCCTACCTCTACCTCCCATGTGCTGAGATTATATGTGGGCCTCATCATGCCCTATTTTAGGTGGTGTTGGGGACTGAACCCAGGGCTTTGTAAATGCTGAGCTATATCCCTAAACTCCCATGCCCCTTGGTTTTAAGTGTTTTATTGAACAGGTGACCCAGGACCATTATGAAAATACAACAAAATAGAATAATGAAGAAAGAGAAGGAAGGAAGGAAGGAAGGAAGGGAAGGAAGGAAAGGAAGAGAAGAGAGAAAAAAACCATTTGTCTATAATTCTACCACCCAGATCTTCCACTGTTAACATCTCAGTGTATTCCCCTAAGAACAAAGGAAATGGATTTAAAATGCATTCCTTTAACAGCATCTCCAGGGCACACTCAGAAGGAAACCCCATCCACTCAGCTTCCCCCACGGGGAGGAAGGCTGTGAAATTGGACCTTGTGAGTAAAGTCAGCCTCGTGTGAGTGCCTGTGAGTGCATGAGTGTGTGCCTCTGTGCAAACCCATTTGCTTCCCTCATATGGAGAGAGGCTTGGCACAGCCATAACTACACAAGTTGGCAGGGGTTTTATTACCTGAGCACAGTGTGGTTTTTAGTTTTAGTTTTTGATCTAATGAAGGGCAGGGAATGAATGGCTTGGGGGTGGGGAGCAGGAATGGTTCAACCTCTGGTTCAGTTCAGGTACCTCCAGGCAAGGGAAGGTTGATTGAGTTTAATTCAATCCATTTGGCCTTCTTAAGCTGCCTGCTGAGCTTGGGTTTCAGTGTGCTTCCAGAATACTCTGAGGTCCCCTGTCATCATATTCTTTACCTACTGAAATGACTTATGACCAGCTCCTCTCCTCCAAGAATATCAGCCCTGGAGAGAGACTCACCTGCCTGCCCCTGCACCTGCCTCCCAGCACCTGCTACAGTCTCTGGCAGACTGCAGTTGTCAAAATGTGTTTGAAAAGAACTGCAGGATTTGGGGGTGTCCACAAAGGAGTTGCTAAGAACAACCACAATTTTTATCTAAAAGGGGCCAAACTTCATTTAAGTGGTAGCTGGAGTTCAAGACACATTTTATCTCTCCTCCTCCCCTCCTCCCCCTCCTCCTCCCCCTCCTCCCCCTCCTCCCCCCTCCCCCCTCCCCCCTCCTCCCCCCCTCCTCCCCCCCCCTCCTCCCCCTCCTCCTGATCTTTTTTGAGGCAGGCTCTTACACTATAATGCAGGCTGTCCCAGACTCCTGCTTCTGCTCAGTCCTCCTAAGTACTGGGATTACAGGTGTGAGCTACTATGCTGGGCTCACAAAGCACCTTTCCTAATACCTGTCAGTGGCTCAGGACTCCCAAGGTCAGACCACTGCCACCAGATTCATGCTTCTTCTACAAACTGCAAGAATTGTTAGGAGCAATGTTGTATCTTGCAATCTCAACACTTAGAAACTGAAATAGGAGCTTGATGATTTCTAGACCAACTTGTGCTACGGGAGGGAAGAAGGAGGGCAGGAAGAGGGGGGAGGGAGGGAGGAACTATTCCAGTTTTATATGTCTTGAACTTGGAGCCACTGAAGTAGTGGTGAGTTTCAGTGTCAGAAGAGTTGAGAACCGGGGGAATGGTCATCTATATCCTCACTGTGTGAGCTAAGGGAGTTGTATTATGCCACTAAACCTTAGTTTGCTCACCTATTAAATGAGATCAAAGTGGGCATCGTGGATCATGATACATCAGCCCCAAATGTGTGTTCTTGCCTTGGAGAATCAATCTCCCTTTACCTTGAAGATCCCAAGGCAATGTGTCTTTATGACCCAGGGTACTGGAATGCAGAGGCCTTTGATGGATTGTGCCCAGGAACAGTTCCTGCTCAGCAGTGTCTCCTCTATCTGATGCTCTAGGAATCTTGATGACAATCATGCAGTGGAAGAAAAGATCTCTCCTCTGTGTTCTGACAGTTTGGGGTTTTTCTTATGTAAAATGCTAAAAAAAAAAAAAAAAAGTGATCGTGGATGGAATTATTATCTAATAGAAGAGCTGTGCTAAGGGACTCCTTACACAATCATAACTGGTAAGGCACTTTGTCAATTATAAAGCCAGCACAATGTTTCTTATAGTTTGCAGGCTGTGGAATGACAGAATGATGTCCTTCAATGAGCCCATTCCCAGTGAAAATGTTCCTTGGGAATAGAATGTGACATTTAAAGTTTTCCAATTATTCTCACTAGAACAAACATGCAAGGCACTGGAAAAGTGGCTGTCAACCTTGTCTGTACATGAGAATGGGGGTAGCTTGACTTTAAAATGCAGGAGCCAGAGTTCCAGACTGGATGCTCTGTCTTGAGGTATTGAGGGTCATGGTTGGTCGGGGGTGTATTTTTAAACACTACCCAGTGATTCTAGAACAGAGGGAGATTGGAGAACCACTGAGCTGGAAAGTTATTATTTTCCAAACTATCAAATATATGTGGTCAGAATTTCATTCATATTTATCATGTGTGTAATCTACTCTCTCTCTCCCCTTTAGACCTTAACCTTTAACTTGCACTGTAGCCAAGGATGACCTTGAATTCCCAATTCTCTCGTTCTTCTTGCTGTGTTAGAGATATATGCCACCATACCCAGCTCTCTCTTTTTCTCTGCCTCTGTCTCTTCTCTTCCTCTAATTCTCTTTCCTTTCTTAGCAGGTCTTGCTCTTAATGAAATCCTAGACTGCCAGGAGGTATCATCGGAGCTGAAACACTAATTGGTGCTGATTGCAAATGCTATGAACTTGGCAATGACATTTCTGTTAACTGTTCATTCTTTCATAATTTAGCATTGCCCGGATAACTGCCATGGCATCTAAGACTGCCCTCCATCCCAACAGGTTATCAGATGCCATATGGTATCTGCTTTGCAGAGAACTTTTTTTTAGCTTTGAATTCTCAGGAGTGTTCTCTCCTTGAGTGTTTGGCATTAGGCCAATTTCCTGCTCCCCCCCCCCTTTTTTTATTTTTTTGTTTTTTTTTAAATGAAGACTAGAGTCAGTTAGTGTTGGAGGGTGCAGCACTTGGGATGTGAATGTGTGTGAGTCTGAGATCAGCCCTGTCGACTTAGTAAGTTCCAGAACAGCAGGAGCTACATATTGAGACCCTGTCTCAAAAAGCAAGGTGGGAGGAGGGGGAGGAAAGAGAGAGAGAGAGAGAGAGAGAGAGAGAGAGAGAGAGAGAGAGAGAGAGAGAGAGAGAAACCAGGTGCAGTGATGTATCTGTAAGCCTAATTACTAAGGAATCAGAAGCAGGAAAATGATGAGATTGTGGTTAGCTGGAGCTACATAGAAAGACTGCTTCAAAAATAATAAATAAATAAATAAATAAATAAATAAATAAATAAATTAATTAATTAATTAATTTTAAAAAATTTAAAAAACCTCTCACATGAGAAGCTGAGAGAAAAGAGCCAAAAAGAACAGCGCAGGCACTTTCATCCTTGATGCCTCCCATGTGGGCCTCAGATTTGACTTCATATAGCTACTGTCCAGGTCTTTCCATCATGGTCGTGTTACTATGTCTTCCGTGCCATTTCACCACATTATCTTTGAGACCCGTTGACACGGCATCCCATCGGAGTATCTTTCTTAGAGTGAAGTACAACCTGCCTTGTGTTCACCTCGCCTCTCTTCTGCCCCAACTCCAAAGCTTTCCAAACATTCAACTCACTTTTAATCGTGTATAATCCAGCTGGAAGCCTTCTCCAAAAATTCCTTACAAAGATAAATAAAATTATAGCTCCATCAATAAGTGAATAAATGAGACATGATGTATCCACACTGAAATATTATTCACCCATTAAAAATGAAGTATCGATTCATACTACAAGCCTGAAAGCATTGAACATTGAAGATATTGTATGAAGCCAAAGAAGCCATGCATAAATGGCCACGTGATTATACTGAACCATGTCACTAGTTCCTATTTTAATTTTTTTTTTTAATTTAAAAGGTTTAATTTTTGTAATCACACCCACTCATGGTGACACACCCCTCTAATCCCAGCGTGCAGAAGACAGGCAGTTGGATGGAACTTTGTAAATTTGAAACCACCCAGGTCTGCATAGTAACCTCCAGGTCAGCTAGAGTTACATGATGAGATCCAGATTCAAAAAAAATTTATTACATTTATTCATGGGGGTGGGGCAGATGGGCTGTGATACTGTGATGCTGATGTGGAGACCAGACAGCTTGCAGAAATTCTCTCCCGACACCATGTGAGTCTTGGGAATCAAAACTCAGCTCAGAAGGCTTAGTGCTAAGGGCCTTAATCCATTGAGCCATTTACTAAAGGTGTACATTTTATACAATGTGAACGAAACCTTCCTTTCTTTTCAAAGGAAAGGATAACTCCTCTAAGCAGTTGTCTTAAAGGCACTTTCAATGTTCAGGTTTTATGCCTGTTGGGGAGGAAGCTAGGTATCTATTTAAATAAGTTCCCCGAGCATCACTTTTTATTATTGCTGGCATTAGTGTTTGTCCATTTGGCTGCTTGGTTTGATTTTTGCAGCAGGGGCTCCTGTAGCTGGGAGCTCTCTGTGTAGCTGAAGACGACCTTGAATTCCTAATCCTTCTGCCTCCTCTTCTCAAGGGATCATATACATATGCCACCAGGCCTGATGAATGCAGGAGAGAGAGAGAGATCAGAAGACAATGATAATGCTGAATGTCTCTTCCACACTGTTTGAGATAGTCCTTGGTACTTTGCTGCCTAGGCTAGCCTGCCCACCAGCTTCCTGGAACTAATGTGGCTCCTCTTAACATCTCCCTTTAAGGTCATGGAGCTCATCAACACTCCTGCTACAGTCTCAGGCCTTTTAATGACTTCTAGGCATTCAAACTCAGGTCATCACACGTGTGTGGCAAACACTCAGGGAGACATCTGCTCACACATGGCTGTTTTCTGAGACAGGGTCTCTTTCACTTTGCATCCCAGGCTGACCTCCAACTGATTCCCAGCCTCCTACCTCAGCCTCTCCAGTGCTAGGATCACAGGCCTGGCTTTCCATGACTAGGGAAGGCCCCTTGATACACTGAGGGCTTCTGCAGAGACCCTGGCAACCCTTCCTTGGTCAGTACTCTACAAGGACCCCCTGCCTTCTCACACTGCCCTGCTCAACTCACGTCTCCTTACTTAATTACTTTGTATATTAAGTTTTTGAAAAATGCAGTTTCTATCCTGAGAACATACACAAATGACTCATGGGTGAGAAGGCTCTCAATGCCCCAATCATTGCAGAGATTCAGATCAAAACTCCAGTGAGTCATCACTTCAACCCCCTGGAAAGAGTACTTCAAAAACAATTCTTTATTTTTTTTTTCTTTTCTTTTTTTTTTTTTTCTGGCAGCACTGGGGATTGAGTGTCAGGCCTCATGCACCTTAGGCAAGTGCTCTACCACTGAACTACAGCTCTAACTTTTTTTTTTTAAAGAACAATAAAAATCAAACACAAAATATCAAACAAGAGAAACATGGAGGCATATGTTGGTAATCCCAACCCTCCAGAGGCAGAGGCAAGGACATAATAAATTCCAGACCAGCTAGCGTTAGAACGAGACCCTGTCTCAAAGCAGGGTGGAGTGTGGTGGGGGATGACTAAAGAAAAAGAGAGGGAGGGACGGAGGAATGGGAAAGGATGAGGAGAGAGCAAACCTTTGCACACCATTGTCAAGGCAAAATAGTGCAACCACTGTGGAGAAGGGTATGGTAAAGCTGAAACAAGGACTCAGTGAGTAAAAGTGCTGACCACCAAGCCTGAAGACCCAAGTTCGATCCCTGATACCTACATGGTGGAAGGGAAGAACTAGCTCTATCAAGTTGTCCTTGGACTTCCAAATGCCCTTGGACTTCCAAATGCCCTTGGACTTCCAAATGCCCTTGGACTTCCAAATGCAAGCTGTGGCATATGTGACCCTCCTCCCTCAATAAATAAACGTAACTTAAAAAAGAAAAGAATATGATAGCTCTTCAGAACGTTAAGCAGCCACCTTTTGTAGCTCAGTGGCAGGGTGCTTGCCCAGCAGCCCTGAGGTCCCGAGTTCTGTCTTCAATACCCCACAGTAAGTAATAATGTGCAAGCAAATATATAATCCAGTTAAGCACTAAATTACCCAGATCTTCCTCCTTGATATATACCTTAAAGAGTTGAGAGGCAGCCTCATTAGAGTGACATTATCTTTAAATCCTGGGTGACAATCCCTGATGCACTACTGTGATGTCTGGGAAAAAGAGTAACCTCAAAGTCCAACAACTTCCTAAGACCATCTAACTTTTGGGTGCTTATAAAAAATGTTTCACTGTGGGAGCAGACAGTGTGGACTTCGAGCCCATCAACATATCTGTACAACCCTTCAAGGGAAGACCACGGGACTGATGGGCAAGAATACCAAAATAGCCAGCAAGAGCTATTTGGGATAGGAAGAGTCCATGTTGGTTTGCAGTTCAAAGGTAAGTTCATCAATGGTGGAGAAGGCAAAGCGACAGGAGCCTGAAGCAGCTGGTCACATTGTGTCCCCCAACAGGAAAGAAAAAACAGCAAATGTTTCTCTTTTTTCCCAGCTTGGTACCCCTAACTGTGAGATGATGCCACCCATGTTCAAGGTAGATCTTTCCTTTTTCATTGAGCTTCTCTAGAAATGCCCTCCCAGACATAAGCAGTGATGTGCCTCCTAGGGGACTCCAACCCCAAATCTAGTTGACAATGAAGTTTAACCATCATAGTTTGAAAACCTAGGGTTGCTTTCTTTAATATAGATTCCTTTTGGTGCCCTGAGTATGCCCGATCTAAATGCTTGAGTCTTTGAAAAGAACTCCAGCTAGAAGCTAAGTGATTCATTGACAGTGTATATTGCAGATTTGCATGGGGAGAGGCTCTGCCTGTGGCAGAAGGAGCAGTGTGCAGAGCCCGAGGGTACACAGGAGAAGTTCTAAGTGCAAAGTCCACTGTCCACTTGTCATGGGATTCCTGGATGACCACCACCAAGGAAATGGAGACCTGTGATTGAAAGAATTTGAGTATGACCAGTGAGCCAGAAGACCTGAGAGTAAGTCAACTCCAGAGGAAGATATACAACTCTGCTGACCCTTGATGCTGACCTTATGAAGCCTAAAACATAATAAATGGACTTCAGCTGGTAGAAATGCAAGATGAATAAGCCTATCTCATTTGTCAGTCACTGAATTTGGGATGATCTGTTCCAGCAGCAACCGAAAACTAATATAAATATATATGTATATGATATTTATTGGTTTTTCAGTACTTTCCTAGAGAGAATCATTGCTATGTAGATGTTGCACGATGCTATTTATCACTTTCCACTTACCCTGCTGAAGCAATCTGTCACTATCTGAGAGCCTCTGCAGTTCAGGTTTGAGTGTCACAGGCATTGTTTCTGAGGCTCTCTGGGAAACCCACCCTTCTACACGAGCCTGGCGTCTGGCTGGAGAAAGACTGAGTGCCTGTGGGTTGTTTCAGATGCACCAATCAATACTCACCATTAGGACAACAACTCCAAGCATCACTAAACGTTGACCTCCATGCACCAGAGAGGTCCCAAGATGCCAATTGATGCACAAGCCATACACATAGTCCATGAATGCAATGCCTTCATAGACTCAGTGAATTAAATCATAGAGACTTTGGCAATGGAGAAATAATGTTAATGTACTAGCAAGCCTGGAACATGTAGAGTGGATGCCTGAATTAAAGTTGTGCCTATTCCTTTAAGAAACATTTGTGTCTTTAAAAAAGATATTGAGGATAAGTTCTACATTCAGAACATTGGCTAGATGTCACTGTCCTCTACATGACTGGGTGGTACTGGCATAAAATGTCTTGTAAGCCAGCCATGAAATAATTTCATGTGTGTAGTCCCAAGACCTGACAACAAGCTTGTGCACACACCCTTCCTAGAATCAAAAGACAAGCTAAGAAGACCTTTAAATATTTATTTTATGTATCTATTAAATATCTATTTTATGTACAGCTTTGGGGATTTTATTTTCCCAGAAACATATTTTGGGGGACTTCTTCATAATGGTCTATCATCACATAAATTGTAGTATTCACAGAAAAAGGTGATAAAACCCTGTTCCTGGACTGGTTCAAGGGGGATTCACTGCCAAACAGCTGTCTAGGATAAAACGGAATGGCTGACTCAATCAGGCTTAAAAGGGCAGTCATTTTGACAAAGAGGTCATATCTGAATGGCTTGTCGTTGTTCTTATATCCAGAGTGGCTCACATGTATGCCTTGTGTGCCAACAGAAGTCACCTGCACCTCCTATAAGAAAGGACAAAAGAGCAGGCATGAGGCCCATTGAAGAACCAGAAGGTTACAGACTTGAGAAGCATTGAAAACTACTGGAAGCCAAAGCAAGCTCCTCCATCCCCTCCTTTCTGCCGTTCCTTGGCCTTTCTTGCTGCTTTCTTCTGGAATTTTATGTCTCTTGATAATTGGCAGGACCAAGGTTGCAAGCTTCTATCTGCCTTGGGTCTATTACATTTCTAGCTCTTAAAAACAAACAAGTAAATAATGGAGTAGGCTCTGAAAACTTACTTCATCCTGTTCCTGAACTTGAGTCCATACAAGTTTGAAAGCCCAGGGAAGGTTTGACTAGGTATGGGGCATAGCTGTGTTCTAATTATGTCTCTTCCCACTGGTAGAGAGGACAGGAAGCAAATGGTAGTGATTTCCAGAACAGGGCTCCAACCCCAAGATCACTAAAGACCACCACTAACATAGGAACTCAGACATTGTCTGAACAGACAGTAGCAGATGTCCCTTTGCCTCTTGTTTTTTATTTACTTCTTTACTATTGCCCACCTTTGTTTTTGGTTTTGTTTTGGGTTTTTCAAGACAGGGTTTCTCTGTGTAGCCCTGGCTGCCCTGGAACTTGCTTTGTAGTCCAGGCTGGTTTTGAACTTGGAGATATGCCTGCCTCTGTCTCACAAGAGCTGGGATTAAAGGTGTGCACTACCACCACCCAGCTTTTTTTTAAAAAACAAACAAGCAAGCAAGTGCTTGCTACATTCACTCTCAATCCTTTGCCTCCTGAGTGCTCAGAGAATTGGTATGTGCCATTTGGCAGCTTCTTTCCCTACCAAACTGCATGCTTTGATAGAAAAGGACTTTATTTTTTCATCTGCACTGTCAGACTTAGCTAAATACCTTATACACAAAAGGCATTTCAATGTAAAATATCTAAATAAAAATGGTCAAACATACATGCATTTTTTAATTTACTTTCTTTGGGACAGGGTCTTAAATACCACCCCCTCCCCAGCTCACTTGGATCTCACAGAGATCCCCCTGTCTCTGCCTACTGAGTGCTGGGATTAAAGGCCTGGCACCTTAAACAGTTATCTCTCCATTACAGTTTCTGTGAGGAAACTGGCACTCAGAGAAGCAAAGCAAGTTGCCTAACGACACCCAGTTCTGAATTCTTGTCACCAATTCTAAGCCACAGTCACAGCTCACACATTAACCTCCAGTCTGTCACTCTTGGGCCACGAGGAGCTGTGAGTGAAGCTGGCAGGTGCTGGTTGGGTCAATGCCAATTTTGTGGAACTAAACAAAATTGCTCCATGTTAACAGCTCTTGAGAGCCTTCTGAACGTGGCCTTGGGCCTTTCATGGTTGTGAGGTTTTTCTACAATGCCTCTTAATTGAATCTTTCCAGGTTGAGCCGAAGGATTTAAGCAATTCAACAGAGGAAGGGTTCTCAGAGTTTCCTATGAAAACTCCCTTTTAGCTGTGTGAGATTGTGTCCCCTAGCTCTCTGCTTCTAACCACTGAGAAATACCCTGGACGTGAAAGGCCAGTGCTAGGTTATGGACTCTCTTGCTCACTGCACTTTCACAGTGAGGACTGAAGTGGGCAGTTGGCCTTGACCCTGCCATAGGCTGAACTAACCAGGGAAGGAGGTGTAGTGTTCAGTCACCTCCTAGTACTCTGTGTACCCTGTGGGCCAGGGAGAGACTTAATGTGGTTTTTATTGTTTAGGACTTATATTTTCACTTCTAGATAATGGCATGCCTCTCTGCTTCAGGCGAAGGAAGCCACATTTAGAAGCTATTGGCAAAGGAAAGATATGCCCATGTTGGTCCCTAGAACTGGGGGGCTTAGGGGGCTTCCATGTGTTGGAAGGAGAATTTTCTCCTTGTCACACTGACACCCCTTGTCCTGAGGTGAGTAACCTCAGGAACAATGGAGGGAAAGAAACAAGGGTTTAGTGTTAAAAGTACAACTCATGATCACACTCAAGGAAGGTCATTATGAACCCCAAAGGAGATGGAATATCTGGAAGTTTCCTATCCATGAACTCCGCATTCCCTTCTAGTTACAGTTAAAGGATGGCAGAGTAATTACAGTCTCTCACTCTCTCATTTTTATTATTGTTTTTTGAGACAGGGTTTCTCTGTGTATCCCTGACTCTCCTGGAACTGGTTCTGTAGACCATGCTGACCTTGAACTCAGAGATTTGCCTACCTTTGCCTCTCAAGTGCTGGGATTAAACTCCTGCACCACCATGTTCAAAGCCAGCACCTGAGTAATTAAAGTGTCTTTGTTTTGGCTAATAAAATACCCACCCAACATGCTGCCATGACTTTAATTACGTTTGGAGTATCTTACTTGGAATATATTTGGAACAGAATTAAGACTTTAATGAGTTGTGCCTGTATGAGTATCTGAACCATATGCATACAGATCCCCCTACACAGGCCAGAAGAGGGTACTGGATCCCCCAGTTGTGAGCCATTGGTGTGGATTCCAAGAATTAAACCCAGGTCCTCTTATAGAATAAGTAATCACTCCTAACCTCCAGCCACCTCAGAATTAGCATTTCAACGATACAGAAGGATTCCAAATTTCAACCTCTTCCTTTGACCCTGTCTCCAAGCCTAGAGTGAACATATGGGGCCCATGAAATACCTGGAGATATTAAGTGGCTGGAGAAGAAATAGGTAGTAATGTGAAAAGGGAAAGTGGGTATAGGGTTTGCTCTACTCTCATCTTTATTACTGACTGGGATGCTCATCTTGAGCAAATTCCCTAGGCTCTCTGAACCTCCTTGTAGTGGGATTCAGGCATTATATAATCAAACCTCCTTGTTTTCCTCCTTCTTCCTAACAGTGTCTTGAGGTTCTAGGAGCTGATGCTTGCAGAATGTTCAGCATGGAGCCAGGAGCACAGCTGAGGCTCAGAGATGCCAGTTCCTCTTTCCACAGCTCAAGAGGAGAGCCCTGCTTCCTGCTGGGAACTCACTGAACATTCAAGATGCTTGTCTTTTGTCAGAGGCTTGCTCTTTCCTGAGTCCCCTGAGAGATGTTCACTGCCTACCAAATCCTGTCCTAGCAGCCTGTACATATCCTGTGAGCGTATGAGAGGACCTCACTCTCCAGGTCTCAGGGGCTGTGGTGTATGACTGTGAGCTTGTTAGAGATTTGAAGCTGGGAAGGATGTCCACTGCATTTGCTTCAGCTGAACATTTATCTGAGAAAACAACACATTGGAAATAGTATCAACTAAGAGACAGTGCATGCCAAAACATTCCCATTCTTCCATATAGTTCCTTCTACCTCCAGGGTCAAGACCAAACATTGTATGCATTTTCAATGTAAGTGAAAGAATGTGGCCAGTGGATACACTGTGTACAATGTATATATGTTGAGATGACCCTGGATGCAGTGCGATGCTGATATCTGACTTTGGGCAAACACCTTAGTTTTCTCATTTGCTAAATGGAAACAGCATCTACCTTCTTGGATTGCAAGGACTTATTGAGATGATGGTGGGATGATGGTGGTCTTGGTGTAAGGCATTGCCCAAGGTGGGTATACCACAGCCAGCAGATAGTAAATTTTTTGTTTGTTTGTTTTTTTCTGAATAGCAATGGGGGAGAAGCCAGTTGTGTTAATAGTTTTCCAAATCTGTAAGACCCCTGTGTTGCCTTTAGGGTTGTACTTGCCTGCAGAAGGATGGCTTCTTAGAGCAGACAATGTAGCCATCTCAATTATGAGACTTTTTCTTTATCCCCCCCCCCTTCTCCTTTTTCTCCTTCTGTTCTGGGGATTCACCTAGGGGCTCAATGAAGCAAATGTTCTACCAGTGAACTATAGCCCAGTCCCTCCATTTTTATGTCCCATTTTTCATTTTAATTTAATTTATTTACTTATTTATATATGTGTCACATGCACGTGGGTGCTACAGGACATATATAGTGGTCAGAGGACATCTTCTAGGAGTCAGTCTCCTTCTACATTGTGGGCTCTAGGGGTTGAAGTCGGGTTGATGGATTTGGCAGCCAGTGTCTTTGCCGTCAGCCATCTCAACAGTGCTAAATTATTTAGGTGTACCTATTTACTGAGACAGGGTCTCATTTATCTCAAATTGCCCTCCAATACCTTGTGTCCCAGACAATGACCTTGTTCTCCTGATCCTCCTGCCTCAGGACACACATACCCAGTTTTTTGGTTGGGTGTTTTTATTTGGCTTTTTTTTTTTTTTTTTTTTTGGTATTTTGCCTGCATGTATGTCTGTGTAAGAGTATCAAATCTTGGAGATACAGACAGTTGTTGGCTGCCACATGGGTGCTGGGAATTGAACCCAGGTCCTCTAGAAGAATAGTCAGTGCTTTTAAGGAATGAACCTTCTCTCTAGCCCCTGGTTTGGTTTTTCAAGACAAGGTTTGTTTTCTTTTCTCTTTTTTGGGTTTTTAAAACAGGGTTTCTCTGTTTAGTCCTTGCTGTCCTAGAAATCACTATGTAGACCAGGCTGGCCTCAAACTCACAGAGATCCACCTGCCTCTGCCTCCCCAGTGCTAGGGTTATAGGTGTGTGCTGCTATGTTGTACTTGGTTTCTGGCCTGACTTTTGGGCCTAGCCTGGTGGCCCAGACTTTCAGACCCACAGTCCCATAGTCCCACTGAAACACACAGACACTTGTATTAATTGACGGTGATTGACCTGGGGCCCAGGCATATAACTTGCTAGCTCTTGCTTTTTAACTAACCCATGACTCTGCCCGCTCTTATCTTGTTGAGCCATGAGGCTTGGTACCTTTTCTCAGAGCAGCATTTCAACTTTTTTCCTCTGCATCTGCTGGCGTCATCATGGTGTCTCTGTGACTTCTCTCTGGCATTCTGACCTGTTATTCCTGTTCCCAGAGTTTTCTTAGTCTGGTAGACCCATCCACATTTCCTGTCTGCCTTTGGCCAATCAGTGTTTTTTATTAAACCAGGGGTGGGACAATTATTTACAATGGACTGACATAATGCCACTACACTGCTATACCTGGCTTTGTTTTAATTTCTAAAGCAGAATTTTGATAAATTGCCCAGGCTGGACTTGAACTAGCCTCTCTCCTGTCTCAGCCTCAAGAGTAGCTGTAATTACAGGCCAGAGGCACTGAGCCTGGGTGCCTCTCTTCCTGGATTGAGAGCCGTGTGCCTAGCCCTAGGGTAGGAATCAGTCTTTGCACGCTGCTTCATTTCCTCCCATTTACCTTTTCCCCAACCTGATCTCAGAGAGGACGTGAGAATGAAGGAGAGTGTCCGGACAGAAGGGAGGGGAGAGAGGGAGTCAGAGCCTCATCTGAATCGTTTCCTCCGCTTTAGGCGCTGTCATGTTGGCATGTGATGCTTGGAGCTGGAGCTGCTATTTTGTGAGCGTGAGGACAAGGACAAAAGCTAATATGACAGAAAAGGGAAAGTCCAGATCCTTAAAGCTGTCAGGTTGGCTCTGGGGCTGCCTGTCTTCAGAGAGTGTTTAATCCAGGCTCACCGTGTTCTATTGTTCTTCTGGTTTCTCTCCCACACTGCTACACTCCTTGTCCGTTTGCCAAGCCTAGAGAAGGTCTACCATTTAAATTCTGCCTAGTAATAAAGACATCCCTTTCCCATTTTCTTCCTGTACATTTGGGTAATTGAGTGTTTTTAAATAAATTCCACCCTCACCATAGTAAATCTACCCTCGAAAAGGTCACCAATGGTCTCTTGATTGGCATGTCCAACATCTTTATTGAATTTTGTAGTCAAGCTGTTTCACTGGACAGCTTGACCAAGCTCTCATTTTGTATTTTTTTTCCTGGGCCAGGAATTGAACCCAGGGTCTCGAGCATACTAACCCTATGCTGCTGGGATACCGCCTCAGGCTGTTTTAAACTGAAATTTGAGAGTAGAGTCTCTCTGAATTCTCTAGGCTGGCCTCAAACACATGCCTGCCTCAACATTCTGAGTGTCCATGTGTGCCACAATGCTCAGCCTGGTTACTGTTTTGTTTTTGTTTGTTTCTCTGTGTGGGGGGTGTGAAGATACATGTGGGGGTGCATATGCATGTGTGCCATTGTCTTCCTTATCTTTTGTGTCATTCCTCAGGCCCTGCTTGTCTTTGTTCTGTCTTTTTATTTTTAGATAATGTCTCTCACTGACCTAGAAATCATCTCTGACTGGTCAGCAAGCCCTAGGGATCTGTCTGCTTCTGCCTCCCCATGCTGGGATTACAGGTACAAGCTTCCACTTCCGGTTCTTTTGTTTGTTTTGTTATATATTTATTTATTTTTGATTTTTCAAGGCAGGATTTCTCTCTGTAGCGGTGGCTCTTCTGGAACTCTGTAGACCAGGCTGGCCTTGAACTCAGAGATCTGTCTGCCTCGTCTCCTGAGGGCTGGGACTAAAGCTGAGTGCCACAGACACCTTTGTTTTTGTTTTCAGTCATGGACTCCAGGGGTCAGACCTAGATCCTTGTTCCTACAAAATAAGGACTGTAGATGGGAGGTGAGCAGCACATGACTCTAACCCCAGCTCTTGAGAGGCAGGCGGATCTCTTTGAGGCCTGCTTGGTCTATAGACTGTTCTAGAACAGCCAGGGCTATACAGAGAAATCCTGCCATGAAAAGAAAGGAAGGAAGGAGGGAATGAGAGAGGGAGGGAGGGAAGGAAGAAAGAACAAGACGAGGACTTGATTAATATATCTATCTCTGTGATTTCTGTTTTCATTTCCCCCCATATGAGTGCCCTCTGTCATTTTTTTCTATTTTTCTTGTTTGTATGGTATGCATGCATACGTGTTTATGCTTGTTTGCATGCATCTTCACAATTATATGTGTGTTTGTGTGTGTCTGTGTGTATGTCTGTGTGTGTCTCTGTGTCTGTGTCTGTGTCTGTGTGTGTATGTTTGTATGTATGTGTGTCTGTGTGTGTGTCTGTGTGTGTGTTTGTGTGTATGTGTCTGTGTGTATGTGTATGTCTGTGTGTGTGTCTGTGTGTGTCTGTGTGTGTGTGTGTTTGTGTGTCTGTGTGTGTATGTCTGTGTGTGTGTGTTTGTGTGTATGTGTGTCTGTGTGTATATGTGTGTTTGTGTGTATGTGTGTCTGTGTGTATGTGTATGTCTGTGTGTGTGTCTGTGAATGTCTGTGTGTGTCTGTGTGTGTGTGTCTGTGTGTGTAGGAGTACGTGCATGTGGAGGCCCAAAGCTGATCAGTAATCACCCTCAGTCACTCCTCCCCTTACTCACTGAGTCAGGGTCTCTCAATTAAACCTGGATAACCAGTATGGCTAGTCTCGCTAGGCAGCACACTTGAGATCCCTGTCTCCTCCTTCCAAGGCTGGAATGACAGGCCTACCACCATGCCTTGGTATTTACATGGCATTTGGGGATTTGGATTCTGGTCTCCATGCTTGCTGGGGAAGCCATAACCTAGCTGAGCCATTCATCTGACTTTCCCAATCCATATGAATTTTCAAGGCTGGTCTTTCTTCAGCACCAGATCCACAGCCACTTGGATGTCCACCCCCACCACATTTCCTAAGCTGAACTATGTCCCCTATAAATTCCTTGTCCCCTTTGCTTCTCCTCACCACAGCCAAAAGCTTGGAGTCCCCACTCCCCCATCTCTCTCTCTCTCTCTCTCTCTCTCTCTCTCTCTCTCTCTCTCTCTCTCTCTCTCTCTCTCTCTCTCTCTCTCACACACACACACACACACACACACTATCCAGTTAATCACCAAAATTATGAAAAAGCATCCGTGAAGCTTGTTACAGTTTTCCCTTGTTTCACTGCCACAGCCTTAGTTGGTCGCTTCTCAACTCATGAACATTTTCATCTCCTTCACCCCCATTCCTAACCATCTGCTTCGCTTGCTTGACTGGCTTTGCTGAACTCAAATGGAACCCTGGCATGAGAAGAGAGGTGAGTCAAAGTGAATGCTGCAGAAATGGTCCTTCCCATCATGCCTCAGCATTCTAAGTTTGTATCCTCCAGGTCTCAAAACACATGGTATGTGCTAGCCCATCGCCCAGCCCTGAGGTTCCTAGCCTGAGCTACTGACTATTGCTAAATGTCCCTTGAGAAGTGAAATTGGGCATTAACTTTGAGCATCCCTGTCTTCCTCCACCATAACATATGTGGCTGGCTTCAGGGGTAACCAGACTGTCCACCTACTGTCTCTTCTGTCTTACTAACCTGCTGGCTCCATAATGACTTCGAGAGCTTCAGCCTGGGAGCCACCTCATCTGCCATCTCTGAAATGTTCTTCTCACCTGGAAAGGCGCTTAGCTGCAATGAATGTTCAGAAGTTGGTTTTAAGTGAGGGAGTCATTGCTCTCATTCAATGGCCTCTTTTATAAACTGTCTCAGGTGACCCAGACTGACCTCAAAATCACAATGTAGCCAAGGATGACTTCAAACTTTGAATTTCCCTACCTCGACCTCCTCAGTACTGGGATCAAAGGATCGAACTACCACACCTGGTGTATGTGGCACTAGGGATCAGTCCCAGGGCTTGGTGCATTGCATGCTAGGCAGGTATCCTACCAACTGAGCTACATCTCCATTCTTTCTACAAAACTCTTAACCAAGCATCAGTCAAATCTCTTTAGCCCCATAATAGTCTACCTAGGACTCTGCCCACTGGCACTGAGCACATTACATATCAGTACCAGTCAAGGTACTATGTTTATAAATACCCATGGGATAAAATCATGCTTGCTCTATCTTGGCCTCGTCTAGGATCAGAAGGATCAAGCCCAGGCCTGTGTCCAGGAATCTAATGATCTAGTTCACCCCTATGTAGCTATACCAGCCCTGCTTTATCTTCTCTCATCCATACTGGCCCGCCCAACAAGAAGTTGTCACTCAGAGCTAGTGACAGCTGAGAACTCACTTCTCTTCTAGTGTGCCACATTGTCCCACACTCCAGATCTCAGACACAGAATCCCAAGATGGGTAAGGACAAAGTGTTGTCTCCTCAGCTTCTCCCAGGGCAGAGACTCACCCCTGTAACATGCCTGAGTATGAAATGAAATGTAAGCAATGACTTGGATTCAATAGGGGCAAAGATATTTGATCCAGGTTCAGTGTTAAGCAGCTGGGTGGTTAATATGCATCCCTTGGTCCCAACAGCCTTGGGAAGAGGATGCTAAATTTATATTCACATTTCCCATCCAGCTCTCTGCAGAAATACCAGAGTAAGGACCCAGTGCTTGGTTTAAGGTCAGTTCCATTTGAATAACCAAACCAAGTACAGAAACATACAAGCTGGACCTTTGGACTGTGCATGTTGCAATCCAGATGCTCTACAAAGGTCGATGATATTGAGAGACAATGTGCTGCTCTCTTCTAGCATTTTCCATGGGGAGCCCTGGACAGTAGACCTGGCCCCAAGCCCACTTTCTCCACCAGAGTCAGGAAACAGTAGCAGCTGCAGTTGTTGCTAGGGATGAAGGATCAGCCACTGGGGAGCTGAAAGAGTCCGGAGGGGGTGGGGTGGCAGGAAGGAGGTCATGAAATTGACCTTGCTCAGGGGCTGCCCACGTTTGGATTGTCTAGAGACATTCAGCAGAGAGCAAAATTGCAGGCTTTTTGTGACAGCCCTGATCAACACGATCCTATGACCAAAGGAGCCTGAAAAGCAACTGTTGTCATTTATTAAAGTGGGATTTGCCAGATTCCATGGTTTTCCTAGTCCCCAACTTTGCCTCCGATAGCATGCAGGAGGAGGAGCTCGGACTTTTTGAGTTGAATAGCAAGCACATATGTTGTTTGGAATTTCTTTTTGTTTGTTTGCTTTTTATTTTTGAGAAATATGTCAGACAGAAAAAGAACTACACAGCAATAAAATGCTAGTGCAAACAAACTCTCCAGAAGGCTCTGACACAGGGGCTGGGAAGATGACTTCTTCATTAATGGCCAAAAGACAAAGGAAGGACACAACCACCTTTTCTTTATCCACAAAGAATTAGAACATAGGTTGAAAAGGGGCCATTTCGTGCCTCTCCTCTCTCCCCTTCCCCTCCCCCTCCTACCTTCTCTCCGCTGCTCTTAATGTATCTCAGACTAACTTCAAGCCCACTGAGTAGCAGAAGATGTCCTTGAATGCCTGACCCTGTCTCTGCTTCCCAGCTGTTAGGGTTACAAGCGTGCACCACCACATCCAACTGCGATAGTGCTCAGTATTGAGCCCAGGGCTGTATCCTTACTATCTAAGAACACTGACAGCTAACTAAGCTACACAGTCAGCCCCCAAATGAGTGCTTCTGAGCAATGGTGCAGAGGGAGATTTTCAAAACAGAGCCCTTGCTGCCAGCCAAGCACCTTGGACTTGGGTCCTATTTGCTGACCTTCTTCAAAGTTCTCCAATCCAGAACTCTTGTCCAAAGTCAAGGGGAGCAATGGCCTTCTAGTGGTTCATCCCAGAGGACATTTTTCCGTCCCTCTTTAGTAATGATGGGTCCTCTAGTGACTTGGCATTGGTGCCTTTCTGTCCTGGTCATCTCCAGCTTCTCATCTACTTTCTAGATCTTTCTTCATGGCACCTTTTTCTCTCCTCTCCCCTCCCCTCCCCTCCCCTCCCCTCCCCTCCCCTCCCCTCCCCTCCTCTCCCCTCCTCTCCTCTCTTCTTTTCTTCAGTAGCCCTGGAGTAGCTGCCTTGGCCAAGATTGTGTGGTATGGGAGCTTTGTGTGCCTGCCATTTCCCAGTTGTCCTCTGTCACCCCTAGAGGGCAGGCTTACTGACCCAGACATTCAACCATGGCTGTGAGTAATTAAGAAGACCCCACTGGAGATCACAGAAAGAGTAAGAGGCAAGTCCCAATGCAGACCTCTGAATCTATAACCAAGATTCAGCTAGAAAGCTGGACCTCCTCGGGAGACCTCCTTTGCACTGAAGTGTTCTGTAGGGTCTGTGTGTTTGGCTCCTTTCCCTTCCTTGTGCTTGGATCCCTGTGGCTTAGCTGCAGAGCTTGTGCTCAGTTAACTCTTACATGGTATATCCTACTGTCCTTATTAACTCAGTGTTCTTGTTTTCACGTTTCTATGTGCTGGCTTGTGAACGGCAGCTTGCAGAAGTGGAGCTGTGGATCCCAGGACTGTTGTTACGTTCCTGATGATTCACATCTGACTCTTCCAGTAAGATCCAGACAGGAAATTTTTCTGAAACTTGCTAGAGAAAGTTTTTCTCCCTCCTAAAAGGACACATGGAAGATAGTCCCTTGTCTCCTAAGGTGTGTCCCTTGTGACAAAGGACTGGTAACACTGTTTGTATCCTTAAGTTGTCTTAAACAAAAGAAGGATGGAATGGGGCTTGGGTTCTTGACAGCCAGCTAGTTACATAATGTATTCTCTCATGGTTTGCATAGGTTTTTTGGGGAGTGGGGAGAGGGGTCATGTTTGTCATGCTAGTATCATGCTGTTGTCTCTTGCATTCTAAATGACACATCAAAACTGTGTGTGTTATGCCTTCCATTTGAACCCAGGGCTCTAATGTGCTAGGGAAATGCTCTACGACAGCCCTAAGATCCTAATCAAAATGTCTTCGAGCAATTCACCTCATAGTCTTCCGCCCCAAACACCATCTCCTCTGATTCTATTTCTGTTAGTCCCACCTTGGCTCCCCGGCCCCCCAGGCACCCTTCTCCTCCCCTTGTGGTAACCATGAAGCTCAATCCTGAATCAACCCAAGAGATTTTCAGCGTGAGCCCTTCAACTTCTTTTCAGTTCTTTGCCTTTTTTTTTGAAAACTGATTTTCTGTCCCTATTTCACCCGCTGACCCTCAAACCACTAGCATCTACCCACACTGCTACCACAGAGACTTGAATTTTTATAATCACCATCAGTGGACTGTAACTGAGGGTGGCCTGCCATCATCATCAAGGTGGAACCAAGCTGACGTTATGGTTCACAGGACATTCTCAAGCTGACTGCTCTGCTCTCTCTTCCACACGCAGTGCATGCCAGGTTCTGGCACACAGATAGCTTTGCAGTGCCAAGCTACTATTCTGTGTTACCACGCTATATGTGCTGTTGACCTGGCCTCCCCATGCTGATATGCCTCTGTGGGTCACTACTTATTCACATTTATTTTCTCTGTTACAACCCTAGTAGTTATGAAATTCTGTTTGCTAGAAATCTCTTTCCATATTGTTCTCTTGATTTTTATTGTGACCTGGATTTTGATTCTGTTCCTGTGTGGAGACAAGTAACTACCTGGTCTTCAGGCATCTGTTCATCACACATTGCCATAGAAATATTACTGGTATGTTTCTTGCTCCTTAAGAATCGGAGAGTCGTCTTGAGAGAGCCCATCCCAGGGCAGAGCTTGTCTGTAAGCTTTGAGACAGCCTTTGGCTTCTGCCTACCTAGCTCCAGGGTCCTGTTTGCTGACTGCCTCCCCTGGCTCTGCCTCTTGCACTCCCTGCTCTTTCTCATTCCTCAGCACCTGGGAGTTGTTTTGTCTGCCAAAGGTCCTTCTTTCTTCTGGGGTTAGAGTTACACAACCTTAGAGGCCAAGGTTGAAGCCCCTGCTCTCCTGCTGTTCTGTGACTGGGTCGAGGGCAATCTGCTGGGTAAGAGGGAAATTCTAGGCGAGCGAGCGGAAACCACCTTCAACTGGTGGCTACCCAGCTGTTTCTATCTGCTCCCAGGCTGCTTTACCTCACTGCCAGATCCAAGCTACTGCTGCACACTTTACCCCAGCATTCTCAGCCCCTGGGCATGGGAAGCATGCCTGAGAACGCTCAGATGAAAAGTGAGAAGGAAGTGAGGGACAGGCATAGCTTGAATGAGCCTCTGCTTGTGTGGTCTTGGTCTGGATTTTCCTGTCTGCTCCTAGTGGGACCCCTGCCTGTTTCTCTGCTGCAGAGGACACAAGCAGCAAAGTGCTCTTCAAAGTCCTGGGCTTGGTGCCTTTCCCCCTTGTAAGCCTTCCCAAATTGAGGCTCAGCTGTGCTAGTTAAGGTGTCTCTTCCTTCTGCAAACCTGTCACATGGATTCATAGATGTGTGTGTGCATCTGTGTGTGTGTGGCACACACGTGAAGTCACAGGACAATTATTTGATTCTGTTTTCTCTTCCCCCTTTATGTGGGTTCTGGGGGTTGAACTTAGGTCACCAAGCTTGCATGGCAAATATCTTTGCCCACTGGGCCATCTCTTCATCCTCTGATTCATGGCATTTTTGCACTTGTTACTCCAGCCTGGGTCTTTCTCCTTCCTTCAGCAGACCACATTCAGCTTTCTTGAGTTCTAGGGCTCTGGTGTGAAGTGACTTTAGAGAACTTGAAATTCTGGTTTCACCACACCCTGGCTGCCTGCAGGGATGTGGCACACCAAGTCTGAGCCCTCCTGTTCCTCATCTGAGCTATGATCAGGGAATGACCACAGCTAACTTACTTCAATTTTTAGAGCCCGGGCATCAAGATTCAGCTCCCAACCCAGTTACTTTTAGAATATGTGACTCAAGACAAGTGATCCTTTCTCCCTTCTCCCCTCCATTTATTTTAGCCTTAGTTTCCTTATTTATAACAAAGGCATTATAACAGAATCTGCCTCATGGGGTTATTGTTAGTGTCCACAGTGTTAAGAACACCTGAAGTATGCTGGGCTTACCAGTATATATCTGATTCTAGCTCTAGAGAGCCTGAGAGGGAGGATCAAGGTTTTAAGTCCATAGGCTCAACAGTTGGCTCAGCAGTAAAGAGCACTTGCTGCTCCATCCTGAGGACCAGAGTTCAGATCCTAAGACCCTGGTCAGGTGGCTCACAAATCCTATTAGCTCTGGTACCAAAGGATCCGAAGGTCTTTTCTGACCTCAGAGGGCACTGGGACACATAGATACGCACACACATTCACATACACACATGTGCACATACACAAAGATAAAAATATAAAAAAGATTTGAAACCCAGCGACCAGTTAGTGGGTTGCCAGGTGTGGTGGCACATGCCTTTTATCTGTAGCACTTGGTAGACAGAGGCAGGCAAATCTCTGTGAGTTCAAGGCCTGTACACAGAGAAACCCTGTCTTGTAAAAACAACAATCAAACAAAAAGATTTCACAGTGGCTAAGGTCCTCCCTGACAAACCTGAAAACATGAAATCCCTTCCCAGGACCACAGGATGAATGAAGAGAACACATTCCTACAAGTTGTCCCATGACCTTCATGTGTATGCCATAGCACGCCTGTACCCACAAACATCTAACACAGACAGATGCAGTTAATTTTTAAGAAAGGATCTGAAGCCCAGCTTGGACTACACAGAAAGAATCTCCTAAAATAAAGCAAACAAACAAAAAACCCCAAACCAAACCCAGTGTGCTCAGTGCCTGCCTGAGCAACCCTATCACCTGTGTGAGTTATTAGCCCCAGGGGCATCTCTACCCACAAACTCAGAGCACAGGTGTTAGTTTGCTAGAATTACTGTAACAAAATACCACAGACCAAACACTTAAGGAACAAAGATGGTTTTTCTCACAGAATTAGAGTGGGAAGTCTAGAGTGAAGGTGTTTGACAGATCTGGTCTCTCATGGGCCTCTTTCCTTAGCTAGAGGATGGCTGTCTCTTGATGGAAACGTCCTCACAAGGATATTCCTTCCTCTGCAGACTTGTGAGATCTGAGTGTGTCCAGATGTTTCCTCAGCTTTCATCCTGCTTATCTTCCCTTCTGACTCCTCTTCCTCCTTCTTCCTCCTCCTCCACGTCTTCCTCCTTCTTCCTCCTCCGTTTCTCCTTTCTCTCCCTCACCTTCCCTCTTTTTCTTTTTTTGGTTTTATTTTCTTGAAACAGACTTGTTATGTTACCCAGACCTGGAACTTGCTATGTGCTGGGATTTCAGGCACGTGCTAGCTACCCTGCCTGACTTTGAATTCTTTTCTTATAAGAAAAGAGTTGTGTGTGTGTGTGTGTGTGTGTGTGTGTGTGTGTGTGTGTGTGTACACATACCTTTTGGGAGGGTGTATATAACCTTAACTCCAGCATGCAAGAAAGCAGAGGCAAGCAGATGTCAATGAATCAGTTTTCATTTTCTACCTCATGTTGGCTTCAGGAATTGAACTCAGGTCACCAGACTTGCATAACAAGTACTTTTACCTGCTGAGCTATCTCACCCCTGGGCCCAACATCAGTGTTTTGTTGAACAAGATGTATTAGTGAATAGCACCATTCTTGATTTATAGGATTTACATTCTGTTCTGCTAGAAAGAGTCAGAAATCAGAAAGTAGGATGTTGTCAGCCTGGGTATAAACTCAGGTCAGCGGGGATTTCTTTTTTGTTTTGTTTTGTTTAAATTCACCTACACTGCTCTCTTCAACCTTAAGAGAGTACATTGGGGGTTCACATAGGATGGTGACTGTGAGGATCAGGCTGATGTAGTTCACAGTCCCATGCTGGTTTTTCCTTTTGAGTTAAGTAAAATGTCTGAACTCTTTTCTCTGTCCTCAGAGTATGGTGACCCTGGTTCTAAGGAAAGAGAAATCAGGTCTCAGCTGGGGATGACAGCTGGGGTTTGGGTCTGGTGCACAGGCACCCTTCTGTACATCACAGGCCCAAAGCAAGTTGTACTAAGTACCCTATTCATTCCATGCGGTCCAGCATATGTGGCTGCTCTGCACCAGCAGAGCTAACAATCACATAGGTTCACAACCCAGGTTTACCAGGATCAGAAAATTTTAGTGTGTAGAAGATTTATTTTAAATTATTTAGTTTGTGGTTATCAGTCCTCTGTAAAAGCAACGCTTACTCTAAACAGCTGAGCCCAAATATTTGTGTTTTGCCCTGATGAAGAGGGCTTCTGAGACCTTGCATGGGTTAGGGATTGACCTGAGGCATCAGGAAATGGAGAAATCATAGACACATACAGACACCCCTCAGGGACCCTTCAAAACAGGCTGGCCCTTTGTGGTGTTTCTGAAGAGGCTGAAAGGACATGACAAGGGAGCTGGGGGTCAGGGGCTGAGTGGAAACCACACTCTGTCCCAACTTGAAGCAAACTAGTTGGCTCAACCATCTAATAAAGTGATGGTGATTTTTACTTTAAAAAAAAAATATTAGGATTGAGAAGGGAAGGAGGAGAGGCAAAGAGAGAGAGAAAGACAGGTAGAGAGAAAGAGAAGAGAGAGAGCAAGAAGGTACAGAGAGATTACAAATAGTGGAGGTCAGAGAATACTCTTTCCACATTGTTTTTGAGGCAGGGTCTTTCTTGTTATTTCTGAGATAACTCACGAGAGACCTTCAGCTGATTCTTTTCTCTCAACCTCCCTTTTCTATACGCTGGAGTTACTGATGGAAGCCACCATGTATGCCTTGTATATGGGTTCTGGGGATCCACTTCAGATCTACAGACTTGCCAGGCAAGAGCTTTTGTCTGCAGAAACACTTCTATGGCTCAGTGATGCCGAGTCTCTCATTGGCTCATTTGAGGCTTTAAGAGGGGAACAGAGGTAAACACATTTTGGTCTTGCCTTCAATTATTACTATCTACTGGCCATGGGGATTTTTTTCTGTTCTAGTCTAGACACTACAAATATAGACTGAAGAAAGGAGAGCTGTTGTTCCCCTAGAAATTAAGCTCTAGTCAGGCAGGCAGGCAGGCAGGCAGGTATTAATTCTACTGGAAGTTGTTGTGCAAAGGCTAAGCTACATATAGGGGAGAATGCAGCAGTTTGAAGGGTGATGGTAACTTGAGCTCATGCTATTTAAGGGTTTTTGAAGAGGGATGTGTAGCACTAGGACAACAGGTAGCTGGAAGCTATGGAGAGATTCACTGGAGGCCTGCACTTGGCAGAGAGCAGCAAGGTACCCACATACCCAGAGTCAAGCTGGGGCTGAAGAAGCTGCATGACCACCAAGATAAGGAGCCTGGAGCACCACAGGCATGATTCTGGGTCTTAACCTAAGTGTCATGAGAAGTCCTAGGAGCATTCTGAGGAAGGCAGTGCTTGTCACATGCAGAAATAAGGGACCCCCCCCCCCCCACAATTGATGTTTAAGCAACCCGGCCTCAAACCAGAAAGTGAATAGCAGTGTTTCCTGCTGTTTATCTCGAGGCCCTTGGGGATTGTCTTTTCCACTGCTGACTGTGGCCATGAAACTGTGAGTACGGGTCACTCATGTTACTTCAAGGCCTTCTAGAACTTCTTTTCAGTGACCATCAGTACTCAAAGAGAAGGCACCTCATACAGCAGACCAATTGGCCTTCATCTGATCACTGAATCTTAAGAAACTGTCTAGTTTTACCTTTTCCAGAAAAATCTCAGTAAGTGGAACCACACAGTAAATCATCTTTTGAGACTAGCTTCTCTTATTTAGAATAACGCATTTACTATTTATCCTGTTGTCTGGGCAGTAGTTTGCCCTTTTAACTGCTGAGTAGTATTCCACACTCTAGATGTACCACAATGTGTTAATCATCTACCAGCTCAGGGCATTTGGATTGCTGCCAGATTTTGGTGCCAATGAAAAAGCAGCTTTAAGTATCTAAGTATAATGTTTTGTATGAACATATGCCTTCCTGTCTCTTGGTAAATCCCTAGGAGTGGGATTGCTGGCTCACACGGCAAGTGTATGTTTAACTTGGTAAGAAACTGCCAATCTGTTTTTTCCAGAGGAAATATACCATATTGCACTCCCACTGGTAATGGAGGAGGGTAGTGCCACATCCTCCCCTGCACTTGGCATTGTCAGATTTTTTGACTTAAGCCACTCTGAGACTCAGGGGCATATTGCAGTGGTTTTAATGTGTGGCTTTCCTACTAATACCAATGTCGGACAGGTTTGTTGTGCCATCTCTGTCTTTTGCTCATGTTCTCATTAGGCTACATAAGGAAAAGTGAACTATATGTTTAGATGTGAGTCCTTTATCATCTATTTATTCATTAAATATTGACCCCTAGTCTTTGACTTATTTTTCAGGTCTGTCTCTTTCTTTTGTGTGTGTGCCCACTTTCTCTTCCTCCTCTTTTTGAATATAGCATCTCATATGGTCCAGACTGGCTTTGAGCATAGGTAAAGAGGACTTTGAATTTCTGATCCTCATGCCTCACCTCCCCAGTGCTGGTCTTACAGGCACGGAACCACTGTGTCAGATCTACATAGTACAGGGGATTGAAGCAAGCACACTATCAACTGAGCTACATTCAAACCTTTTCATTCTCTCAACAGCACCTGTCAAAGAGAAGACAACTTATTTGTTTAGAGACAGGGTCTTATGTAGCCCAGGCTTGCCTAGATCTCATTGTGTAGCTGGGGATGACCTCCAGATTCTAAGCACCCTCCTGCATCTCCTGCAACAGGTGTGCTGCTGTGCCTGATTTAGTGTGGGAGGATAGAGCACAGGGCTTCCTGTATGCCGGTAGACCACTCTACAATCCACTTAGAGCTCCAGCCCTGAACCTTTTGTTTCCAATGCATTGTGTAAAGATTGTTTATACACTTCTGGGAGACTTTCCTATTTATATTTTCTTCCTCATATTTTAGACTTTTATTCCCTTTTTTGTTTGTTTTGGAACAGTGTCTCTACATCGCCCTGGATTTCCTGGAACTTACTCTGTAGATAAGGTTGGCCTCAAACTCACAGAGATTCTCCTGCCTCTTCATCTAGAGTGCTAGGATTAAAGTCATATGCCATCATACCTGCCCTGATTTAGTTTAATCTTAGTGAATTGTGTGCCATGTAGTCTAGTAGTTTGTTTGATGGGTGCATGTATGTGTATGTGCCACAGCATCAGCATAATTGTGACTTGTGGCATTTTTCTGCTGTGCAAGGCAAAGGTCAATGAAAGATCCTATCTGACAAACCTCACACAGGTTGGTAAATTCTGGGTTAGGTTCAGCAATGATGGCCAAGGATATTCCAGCAGCCTTTGTCTTGGGCTTCTGTTTTAGAAGCTGGTCATGATGCTCTTGATGCACCTAGTGATATCAGGACACACCCCGGGTCCTTAAGGGAGTCTAGTTCTGTTCTGCTCTGTTCCTGAGACATTCCAGGTAGTTGGTCCCTCCAAAAAATAATTTTCTCTAAGCCCCTAACTGAACATTCTGTGCAAAGTAGGGCATTAATTGTTAGGCATTACAATCAAAATCTTAACCTTCCCAAGTCTCTGCCCTGCTCAGCTGCCTTTTCCAGTCACCCGCTGATTCTGTTTTTCATATCCTCTTTCCTTCAATCTCACTGGCCCTTCAGTAAAGTCATTGAGACCTCAGCACACTAAAGCCTTTCAGGATGAAACCACTGGACGGTAGGAAAGTAACTTAGCTTTAGAACCAGTAGCCACCTGAGTGCATTTTAAAGAACCTACTACTATGCACTATTGCCATTCATCTGTTCAAGTCAGGATAAGAGGAGTTGGGGCACACTAGGACCCCAGCAGATGGAAGGTGATGTTGGGAGGCCCACTTGGGCTACATGAAACCCTATCTGAAAAACAAACTAACAAAGAAGACAAGATGACTAAGAAGGGATACCGAAATGAGCTGACCACCTAAGAAAAGAAAAACACCAAGAAAATAATCTCAAATAAAAAAAAAATAGTTCTTCCTAAGAACCATCTATTGTGTAGTTTCCTCGGCCATACAGAGGATAGTCACTGTCCTCAGTTGACTGTAGACAACTGAGGTGCAAACCTCAGCTTTGGCTTTAGCAGGAAACTCAAGACCATGGGAGGGCCTCGGGCAAGCCTGGAGATACTGAGACAGGCTTACCTCTCTCACTTGTTTACCTCATCTTTATTAGGTATTTCTCAGGTTCAAAGTTCCTGCAGCAGCAAATTTACAGAGAGCACATTACACTGACAGCCTTCCAGACCCTTCCTTTGATACACCAGTGATCCCCCCTCCACCCCCATTCCTTTCCTTCTCTTCCTCCCTCCTCCTCCTCTTCTTTTTGTGTGAGACAGGGTTTCTCTGTGTAGCCTTGCCTGTCCTGGAACTCACTCTGTAGATCAAGCTGGCCTTAAATTTACAGAGATCCTCCTGCTTGTGCCTCCCGGAGTGCTGGGATCAAAGCTGTGTACCACCACTGCCTGCTTCCAGGCTGTCTTCTAGTCCACATCTCTCTGCTGCTAGGTGCTGGATTAAAGCTGAGCTGCTCCACACTTGCCTTCCCTTTTTTCTTGAGCAAAAATTCAAGGCAGGAACCTGGACCAGGGAGGGAGACCTCTCTCTTGCAATGCTTGAAGGTCTGCCTGCCATCAGCTCAAGTTGAAGTTCTCTACTCCAAGCAGAAATGCCTTCTGCCTAGAGAAACCTGCCATGGGCATGGCCTCCACAATCTAGGGGGTAGGGTGTCCCATGCACTCCTGGAACTAGAAAGACACTCTGACAGAGTCTCGTTTCCCAATACTGACCAAAATCACAATTCCTGAATCTGCTGTCTTTAGTAAATTCTTAGAAATGAGCTCTTCGTTCTGGAAATTCAACAGGCTTTCAAGAAATTTCTTTCTCTCTCTCAAAGGTGCTACTGAACAAATGCACACACACAGAAAGACACCCTGAAAAAAAAAAAAACGTCCTATGGATAAATGATAGTATGACTGCATTGGAGTTCTATGAGATTAAGCAAAGAAAGGAGTGTGAACTTGGATGTGAGCAACAGAATGGAAGAATATTAAAGATACTCTAGCAAGTGCTAGCCAGGGGCTCAGGATAGCTATCACTCAGTGGTCGTGCTTGCCTATCAACAAGACCATGGCTTCCAACTGCCACCACAGAGAGAAAAGCACCCATCCCCATACCATATGACTATAGGCATAGTTCATGAAGAGACCAAGCTAACCTTGGCTGACTTGAAGTAGAGTTATAACCTGGGGTTGGGGCTGGGTTGCACCTGGATGGTGAAAAACCTTAGTACCTTGCATCCAAGGCCATGATTATATATGTACTTAGCGGTTAGTGCATATACTTTGCAGTCTACTTCTACACAAATCTACCTACCCTCTCTTGATGGTGTTTTCACGGAGACTGTTTATTCTTTTAACTATTCTTTGTATATTTACCAAGTGCTTGGGGATCTAACCCAGGACCTTTATGCTAGGCTGGAACTGAGCTGCAGCCCTTCAGTGGTTCCCTGCCTCTCCCTCCAAAGGGACTTTTTTCTCTTAATGCACCAGGGGCAGAGTGCTGGAAGCATGCCAGGCCGACCCTAGAGGCCAAGGCTGCTGGCCTGGGGCCATGCCTTAACATGCACATTCCTTGGCTATCTCTGGCCCCTCTGCCCCTGGGACTCAATCCTTCCTCCTGAACTCCTCAGAAGTAGTAAGTGGCCCAGGCTTGGGAGGTTGTTCACCCTTGCTGACCAGTGTAGCTTGTCTCTTCTGGGTGTGCCTGCTTGGAGGACATCTAGTGCTGATCAAGCTTATCTTGGTCACATAGCCTCCCTCTTTAGTCTCTCTATTCAGATCCCAAGACTTCCTGCTTCCCGCTGGCTCTATGTGGCTTCAGCGGGTCTCCAGCAGGGCTCTTCTCCCAAGAGCCCGTCCTGATAAGAACCTACTTTGAGTTTGCTTGTCAACCTGAGCCTGGTCTTGTCCCTTATCTGTCTTCCACACCCTATCCCTGCCCCCACCTTTTAGCATCACCCACTGGTCCAGGGGCTTCCTTTAATCTTCAGGCATTTCCCCAAGATTCCTTGCCAGTGCCTGGGGGTGGGGGGTGGGGGGTAGAGAGCCCTAAGATACAACTGGTAGCAAGAGTTCTCTCGGAGCAGAGCAAAAGTGAGGGTTACCGATTTTTCCCACCTCCCAACCTCAGACGCAGGAAGCAATGAAGGCAGGTATAAGCACTTCATAAGTTCAGGGTATAGGTCAGCGTGCTTTCCATCCACTATGCCCTCCCTGGGAAGAGCGTCAGGGGCCTCATTTCTCTAGGGCAGGAACCGCAGCACGAGGTTGGAAAGCAGGCATGTGGTCTCCTGGATCTGAACAGCAACTTCCCCGGGGAAACGCCCTATTTCGGCTGCGGGGGCCCGCGGCTACGCCACACCCTCTCCAGAGTTCCCTCTGGCGCCCGGGCCCAGGAGGGTGCGGGGCTGGCTGTCGCCGCGGTGGGCCACTCGGGGGAGGCGGCCACAAAGCCCCGCGTGGCAGAAGCGGCAGTGCGGGAGACGCGGGCCTCGAGGCGCAGCCCCCTCGCGGCCCGCGCAAACTGCGCGGAACTACTTCAACGGAGCGGCTGCGGGGCGAGAGTCCCAGCAGCGGCCGCACAGGGCTCCGAGGCGAACAGGGGCCGCCACAGAGCCGCAGGGACCCGCGGGCACGGCCACGTGCTCCCCGCCGGGCTCGCACGCTCAGACGCGCCGGGGCCGCGGGGGCCACCGGCAGGCACGCGCGCCCCCCGCGCGCACACACTCCCGGGCACGCACGCCGGCCGCCCCGCCTCCCGCCGCACCCCGCCCTCCCGCGCGCCACGCCACGCCCCCGCGGCGCCGATCGTCGCCCTCCTATTGGATCTCCGGCCTATGACGCGGGGCGCCCGGCCCCGCCCCTCGTCAGTCACTCGGCGGAGGCGGCGCTGGCGGGGACTAGTCTCGTCCGGAGACTGGCGGCGGCGGCGGCAGCGGCGGCGGCGGCGGCGGCAGCTTCGGCGGCCGGAGCTTGAGCCCAGCGGCGGAGGGCGGGCGGGCGGGCGGCGCTGGAGGGCGGGGGCCGCTCCGCGACGCTGCGGACCGCGCTTCTCCTCTGAGCGGCGGTGCGCGCAGCTTTGGGGCGCCGGGGGCCAGCCCGTCCATGACCATGGGCGACAAGAAGAGCCCGACCAGGTACCTGCCGGGCGCCGAGGGGGCGGAAGGGGAGGGCGGCCGCGGCGGGCGGGGACGCCGGCGACTAGGCCGGAGCGACCGCGCGGGGGAGGCGCGCTAAGATGGAGACCCGGGGGCGGAGGGAGGCGGTGTCGCTCCGCTCGGGCCGGCGGCCGTGCGCGCCGCAGCCATGGCGGCTCCTCCTCAGCCGCCCTCCGCCGTCGCCGCTCCGCCCAGACAAAGGGAGATTTAACCAGGTGGGGCGGGCGGGAGGCGCGAGCAGGGGCGGGCAGCGCGCGGCGCCGGCCCCCTCCGCGCCGCCGCCCGGCCGTCCCGGCTGCCCGCCGCCTTCGGGATCCGGCCCGCGGCCCGCGCCGCGCCCCCGCCGCCCCGCGCTCGCGCCCACGAGTCGGCCCGCTTCCTGCGCCCGGCGCGGCCCTGCGTGAGCCGTCGCCGCCAGGCGCTCGGTTCCCGGGGCCGGAGGGGGCGCACGGCTCCACGCTGCCGGTCGGCCTCTGCCGGCCAGTGGGGTGGATGGGTGGTCGCGGCGAGAAGTTTCCAGCGTCGGATTCCTATGAAATGACGACGGCTCACCAGCGCCTGTTTCTCTCCTCTCTCCATCCTCCGGTTCCTCACTCCTCGGAAGGCCAAAAAGACAAGCGAAACCTGCAGCAGACGAAGGCTTTTGGGATTGTAGCGTCTGCACCTTCAGGAACAGCGCCGAAGCCTTTAAATGCAGCATCTGCGATGTGCGGAAAGGCACCTCCACCAGGTAGGACGACTAGTGTTTTAGCTTTTGTTGAAAGACTTATTTTGGCTTTGTTGGGCGAAGGAGAGAGAAATTATAGTTTTATTATTATTGATCGCCCTCTTGCCAACTTGTTGATTACTACCTTTTTTTGCATTTCGGGGTGGTTTTGGTTTGCCATTACAACAAGTTGGGTGCAGTGTCTCCTGCTAAAATAAAGGATTTATGGGAGGGAATTTTCCCAGGTTTTTTTCATCTTGTTTCAGACATACACTGGATTTGACACTTGAATAATATTGGCTCCTAGAGGGGAGAGAGGAAGTGAGGATACTGCTACGGATTGTAGACATTACACCTTTTTGTTTTTGCCATATGCCGAGTGGGTTTAATTGGTCCGGAATTAGTTTTTTCCTGAGTTTAATGGTATGGTAGTATAATAAGACTGGGTTGTGCCCTTTTCTGTCTTGAGTTGCAAATGTTTCTTTGCGCTTGAAGATACATATTGGAGAATTGGGAAAGTGCATGGGGGGTGCTGGTATGTCTTGTTACGAGCTTATGGGGAATGAAGACATGTGAACTGTTGAGATGAATAGATTTTTAAAGTTTGTGTGTATTGGGTTTTGTATTAAAACATGGGCTGGGTTTCTTTCATATTGAGAGACTGGTTAGCTGCATGTGATTGCAAATGAGTTGGAGCTACTTCTAGAGGTAACATTGAAAATAGATTTAGGTACTGTGTAAAAACTGAATTTATAGTCTTCAAGGTGTCTTACTTAGCTTTTATTTGGAATTTCTGTTGTCAAGAGTTGAGTTACTGTGTTCTTGCTCCTTTAAAGGGACTGTCTTTAGAGTACATACGAAAGAGAGTGAGGTTAGGGCCCTTCAGATTGATGGCCAGCTAAAAGTTTGATTTCAGTAGATGCTTGATTTTTTTTGAGTTGGTGGCATGCCAGTGTGACTGTAGTTTGGGGCTATTCTGAATGATTTATCCTGTCAGGGTCTCATTACTTTCACTTGGGATTAAGGAGGCTCAGCTTAAAGTCAGTGATAAGAATGAATTTGGGCTGTTTCTGAATTTCACTAATTCTTAACAAATGAGACTTTTGAATCAAAACTCAAGAATTGAAATTTATTTCCCTGTAAGTAGTTTTTCTCTGCTAAGATATCATCCCATGACGTTTGGAGTTAATGTGGAACTGCAGGCCTGTTTGTTGCCTTAGCCTCTTGAGTCCTAGGATTATATAGACTGTTGTCACCATACCCAGCTAGTAGGTTGTTTTTGTTTTCTAAAAGTAAATCCATGTCACATTTTTGTATCTTAATAAATAGACATAGTTAATGGAAAACCCATTTCTGTGGGTTTTGTTCTGCTGTCTAAAATCCGGGGATTCTATCAGGCAGCATGAAAGTTTAGGAATGTATTTGTTACTTAAATCAATAATAACTGTATATTATTTATGAGTAATGTTTTTTACATGTAGATCCCTCTGAGGCCAAAGCTCTTTATTGTGGTTTTGCTTTGAGTGATACTGTAGATGATGTTCAAGTAAATGACCGGGAAACCAGTAAGAACTTGAGAACCATGCTGGTGAAGAGGAACTTCAGCCAGATTCAGAAGTTTACATCTGATGTACTGCTGGGAATACTTATCTCATATTGAAATGCTTTTCAGTTTTTACTTTTATTGAAAAACATGACTCACCAACTTTTTGGAAACACGTGAAAGGTGTTGACTTTGAAGTTTGTCTAAAGTTTTCAGAGCCACAGATGATGACAGTGGAATTTTAGGACAGTTGAGTCTGTCAATTCATACTTCTTTCAGGGCTTTTGTGCAGTTAGTCATTCAATAGGCTTTGAATACAGGTTTCACAGGTATGACACCTTTAAAATACTAGTCATGGTACTCTTTGGACAAAGTTAGTTTGGTTTTGGTTGTTAACAAATTCTTGTGTTTTAGATCTGTTCATAAGTGGAATGCAAGGAACATTTTGGTTTTCTGTGCTAGTCGTGAGTTTCATGAATAAGAAGCAAATATGACCAGACCAGTGTTCTGCCTTTTAGCCAGTGTATCCTTTGATTTCTCTGGGATATTGACTATTAAGATATCTTCTCTTGAACCTTTTTCTTGTAAATAGTTTTGTACTTTGAAGATTTCATGGGATCTTAGCCATTTTTTCTTTTTCATAGTATTAATCAGGTGGCAATAGAAAAATTTAACTTGATTTTTGCAGTACTGGGCATTATAGTCAGATCTATTGAAACTTCAGCCCAGCCTGGGGCTTGGTGGGTAAGAAATGGAAAACAGCAATTTTGAAATAGTGTGTTTGCTAGCACACATGGTTTTGTTGCTCTGAGCTAGTATTTAACAGTCTTATCTGGTTAGCTGCTAGTTATTGTGGGAGTTGTTGATTACTCTTATTGCTACTGGTGGCATCAACCAGCCAACCCAGGAAAAACAACGATATTTGCCCGTTGTGGATAAGTTGATAGCTTCATTTAAGTAGTAAAATACCACTCATTATCTAAAGAGCATTTTTGAAGTTTCTAGGATGTGAAAGAAGCTGCTGAAGGGAAGGGGAGGTGTTAAAAGGATGATAGAACATGTACCCAGGTAAACTAGTCCAAGTTGTAAAGACTGCCAAAAGGTGTTTTCATTGGGATTGGAACAGCCTGGCTTGGGAATCAACTAGAAGGAACTCTTCCTCCATTTCTTTTGGAAAAAAGGAAAACTGATTTCTGCAAAATCAACTGCCAGCTAATTTACATCTATTGTGTTGTGGAGTAGTATTTTTAATCCTCCATTCTGCAGGTAGATTGTGAATTAATTGAGACTAGGGACTTTGGAGTGGTATAGAAGAGTGAAAGGTCCCAAGGGAAAAGGAGGGGACACTATTAACCTAGTGGGATCGTCTGGGGACAGACCTCTTTAAATATTTGTTTATTTATTAATTATGAATGATCCTGCTACTCTTAAGGGTCTGTGTTTTAGAGATAATGAAGTACGTGTTGGGTCTGGATTTTTTTTCCTTTTTAAAATTATTTTTAAAATAATTGATTTATCTTTATTGTATATGCATTGGTGTTTTGCCTGCGTGTATGTCTGTGTGAGGGTGTCAGATCCCTAGGACTGGAGTTAGAGACAATACTGAGCTGCCATGTAGATGTTGGGAATTGAACCCCGGTCCTCTGGAAGAGCAGCCAGTGCTTTTTAACCACTGAGCCATCTCTCCAGCCTCATGGTCTGTTATTCTTTTAATATAGGATCCAGAATGGCCAGGGCTGGCTTTGAACTCTCTCTCTAGTTTGAATATTACAGGTGTGTGCCTTTAAATCTGGCCTTTTCTAGCCTTTAATTTCCCTTTTCATTCTCTGTTGTTTAACTGTTTTTGTTTTTGTTTTTGTTTTTAAAGTTATGTATTTATGTGTTAGCTGTGTGAGTAAAGTGCAGGCGAGCAAAGGCATTCTCTGAACCTGTTGGGAGAGTTACAGGTGGTTGTTAGCTGCTTCATATAGTGATGGGAATTGAACTCAGGTCCTTTGCTCCTAATCATTGAATGATCCATCTAGACTTTTTTTTTTTTTTTAAAAGGAGCTTTTGGGGGGCATGTCATAACATTCACTCATGATTGCAATTAAGTAATTTTTCTTAACTCATTTGAAAGAGTGCCGCTGCCACCACATTCCAGGTTTTAGAACATCACCATAATGTCAGTTGATTTCTCTTTACATCAGTAGATACAGTTAACAGTGGAACCTAAAGTGGTTGCGGACTGCTGGAAGGTTGCCTACCCACCATGGTGGCACACCTAACTTTTCAAGATGGGCAGATAACAGGCGCAGTTTTTTTTTAAGTGTAAGAGGCAGGTGGGTGGGAGAAATGTGATCCCTTTCTTAGGTGCAGCCTGAAGTATTTCTTCTCGTCCTGCTCTGTTAATGAAAGAGGGAAGAAAAAGTAAAGCATTACAGATTTATGAACTTAACATAATTCTTTGTGCTGTTGAAGTTTGTAAATGTTGGACAGAATAACTTCCTAGACTGAAATATTTTCTTTCAAAATAGAACTTAGTGGAATAATACTGATGTATATTCTTTTTTATCAGTGATTGTTTCTTTGCTAGTTGTAGTGGTATATCTTTCTCTAGCTACTACTTAAAAAGTCACTTGAGCAATTGGAATGTTTGAATCAATAGCTATAGATTTAGTGCTTTATTGTTTTCATCTTCAGATTTTGCTTTTTTAAACATTCCTTTTCTGTGTATGCACTCACTTTATTGTGCGTGGAGGGCAGAGGACAACTTGGATTCTCTCTTCCCACCCTGCCTGTCCTGACCATCTTTACATCCAGACAAGGCTTCCCTGTGTAGCCCCTTGGCTGTCCTGGAACTCACTCAGAGATCTGTCTGCTTCTTCCTCCCAAGTGCTGGGAATAACCTCCTGTCATCATTATCCGCTTATTTTATCCAAATGTTCAGTTGAAAGTCTTGCTTAAACCCTGATTATTTAAATACTACTACCACTGTGAAAAAATGTGTCTTTTTAAAAACTTTGTGGACAGTAGAAAAAAGTATTTTTTTTAGGCTGTTACAGTGGTAGAGAATAACTATCTTTATGGAAAGAGGTACTCAGGGTCTTGAATTGGAAGAATCTTGAGAAGTGACTTGTGTGTGTATAAAATGTGTTCCTTCCTTGAGAGCTTCAGGAGTTTTGGGTTTGTCACTTTGGACTTCCTTATAATGATATTCTGATAACTCAGTCTGTTGAGAAGTCACTAAATACTACAGAAGCTTTGTGGAAAAACCACAATATAGTTATGATCTTTGCTGGAACCAAAGTGCATCTGTCAGTACATTTCAGATAGCAAGATTTCCAGACCCCTTACCCCATATTTCCTGAGAATCCACAACTGTGGTTTTGAATCTTGAGTCACATTGGCTTCATTGTAATATTTTCTTTCATAAAAATACTCTGTAAAATACATTTCAGAAATTCCCTCTGTTCCAAATCTTGCCAGGCCTTTTGAGTTAAATGCTTCTTTCAAAGATGGGAATTTTCAAGATGACTCTTACCAGGAGTTAAGTAATAATTTATTTTGTATTTGCTATTGTATTGACTTGATCTAAGGTGTACTTGGTAACCTTAGAGTAAATTAACCTGGATAGGTAATTTACCTGATCATTGACAAGTTTTTATTGTGCACAGTGGTGCAAAAAGTTCCTGTTCTCACAGAGCTTGAAGTACTGTGGAGAGGGAAGAGAAAATGCATGAACAGAAAACAGATCATTTCAGACTATTGGTGGATGCCCTGAAAAGTGTGATAATGCGCATAGAGGCAGATGAGGGCAGGTGGAGGCTGCTCTACTGACAGACAGTGCTGCCGACCCCATTTTCCTGTTTAGGTGTGGTGATGCTGCCTGCTTTCGGAGCCAGAGTGTGAGTTCTGTAGATTTCTGTGCCCTGTTTAGTTGTTTTACATTGATGTTTGCATTGCCAGCTTTGGGGTCCAGGGGAGCTTGACTCAGTTGTATTCTTGTATATTAAGTGCAGGCCAATTAACATCTTTTGCTTTTTAAATCACCAGGATAGGAGATTATACACTGCTGCATTTCTGGACTATTTGTGTAGCACACATTTATTATGCCTTAAGTAGTAGGTGCTGAAGAACTCCAGGATTTAGTACCAAAAGAACAACCAGAACTAGCTCTTTTATTAAGTAGGGTTCTGGACTTAAGACTGTAACGTTTTTTCTCTCTGTCCCTTCAACACTTTTTGTGGTATGTATGGTCTTCGCTCCCCTAAAGTAGTGCCTGCTTCACCTGTTAGTGCACAGGTCTAAAGGCTTGAGGAACTTGTACGAAGTAAGTAACTTGGTGTTTGAGATTCTTCATCACCTTGGTTGGAAATTCCCAGAAACTCCTTATATATACTGCCTCATGTTTTATCATTGGGGTGATTAGTTTCCCTTATGTTTTAATTCTCCTTGAGAGGGCTCCTAGTTTTTTACTCAACTGTTTAGGATGACAAATTCAACCAAGATGCTGTGAACAGTTTATTTTTTCAGTGCTGTTTTATTCCATCTGAATTCTCCTCTCTGAGAACCTGCCCTCAAACTATCTCCTTTGTAACTCCAGTCTGTCCTTTTACCTTTTTGGTATTTGTTTTAGGCAAAGTCTCTGTTATGTAGATCAGGATCTCTCCTGTTGTCTTTGCCTAAAGGTGTGGTCCACCACAGTAGGCCAGGGTTTTATTTATCCTTTTATTTGAATGGACTGAGAGGTATGAAACTTCTAGAAGTCATAAAAGGGAGTTGATTCTCACCTCTCATTGGCTGTATTGTTTAGCAGTCTCTTTTTAATTTGTATTTTTGAGGCAGAATCTCAATTAGCCCGGGCTGGCCTTGAACACTTCCTTGTGCCTCAGCCTCCCAAATGCCTCAGTCACTGGTAATGTGCCACCACACCTGGGCTTATCAGTCACTGCTACTTCAAAATATTGATTAATAAGTAAATGGAGAACTCCACCTTCCAAAAAAAAAAATAAAAAAAAAAAACAGCGAGTGAGAACCGAGTGGTTATTGTTATGTGTGAGGGAGCACATAAGAATTGGTGATTGTTTACAGTAGAAACACTTTTTCTTGAAGGAGGCCTTATTGTTTTTGAATGTAGCATTGGTTGTATGTATAGACTGCCTCATGCTGTTCGTAAACTCATGAGTCTAAGCCTCCTTGCCTGGATTAATGGACCACAATTGTACTATGCCACTACACACCCTGTTTCTCTGAATTTCTTTAGGTGCTTAGGATAGAATCCAGGGCCTCATACATATAGGCAAGTGCTCTACAATTGAACGACATCCTAGATATCATCATCTACATTTTTTTACTTTGTCCAAAGGCTTTGAATTCCCAAAGACTGTTTATTATTAGTATTATCATCAACCTCTCATCATTACCTTCATGCTTTTACAAAAGACAAACAAATATACCTGCTTTCTGGACTGTTTTCTCTACTTCAGCAGCTTAAAGTCGATTCACTTCATAAGTTGGTTGTAAAGCTGAGTTCTGAGAGTTTCCCGAAGGTGCCACATAGACCACTCAAAAATCCTATTTCAAATTAGCTCCTGGTTCATTCTTTTAGGAGGGAATGAATCTAAATCCTAAATATCTCAAAGATTTTGTGGTTTGGTCTTTTCCCGTATCTGTCTTCAGGATTTCTGGAAGCAGCTTGCAACCACCCCATCTACCCTCTATATAGAGCATGTTTGTTCCATAGTAAACTGTTTGGTGTTTTCTGAGTGTGGACCACGATGTCTTCATACATCCACGTGGTCTTCCCCTATTTTCCTTTAAGGGCTTTTTCTATTTGTGTCTTAGCTGTGTTTATCCTTTCGGATGTCCTTCCCTGTAGCCTTTTTGTACCCATCCTGCCTTTTATATGTATTTGATTTGCCAGTCTTCTTCTCTTGTCATCTTGTTGGAGGATAGGGTGTTAGTTTTTATTATTTTGTTTTCTTGTGTTTAATAGAACACAGCCCGGCACTTCCTAGAGGTTCACAGATGCCTGCTCTATAGAGCAAATAAAGACTTGGAGAAATACTTAAAGTTCTTGTGCTTGTTTGTAGTTCTGTAGATCAAAAATTGCCTAATGTGTTAGCACTCCCACCCAGCCTCAGTTCTGAGTTCTAGTAAACGTTCTTTTAATATGTATTTGTGTCTAATGTTACTGAGTTAGGTGAACACTTTCCCTGAAGTGTGCCCCTAGGAGTAATATTCCTGTTTTTCTGGCTTTGTTTTCCAAACAGTCACTGGGACTTAAATGTAAGATCGCAAGAGCCTTAGAGGCAGGAAGGAGTGCATTTGAGCTGTGGTCCTTTGTGCCACACTTGAATATCAACTGTCATAAGTATTATCTTAGTAACCCAGGTGGTAATTTTAGCAGCCAGAAGTTATTGGAAAGGCTGGAAATTGAAGCAAGGGGTTGATGTATAGAACAAACCAGTTTTGAAGAGGCAGACTGCTTGTTTGTAAACTGGCACCCAGTGCAGCTTACAGATGGTCAAAGAGTACTGACCAGTGTTGGAAGCCCCTGTAAATTCTGCCATTTTAGCATGTGTATAACTTGACATTGCAACCCCTACATATGGTAGTTTCACCTTTAGATCCTTTGTTCTGTTTTGTTGAGTAATTTGGAGTAATTCTTGTGTTCTGTTGTCTTGACTGATTCACTTCATTTATTTAGCTGTATTTTCATTTCTGTGCAGTGACTGACATGACACCATGGTGGCAGAAATGAACTTAGTAAAGGCAGTTGTGGATAGGCTAGAGTATTAACTCAAAAATTGAGAGTTGAGATCATGAGGTAAATAGGTATAATTTTTAAGCAGGGTTAGGTACTGCTTTTTCCTTTTAGCAAATTTAGAATATCTGTTTTATCTTGAAGTTGGGCCAGTTTTTTTGGGGGGGGGGAATCTCAAAAAACAGTGGGAAGGATTTAGGGATATGTAAAAAAAAACCTGAGTTAAAACTTAATGCATTTTTTTGTACAATTAAAGAGCACAAAAAATACAGATAAGAAACTTTGGCCTTTGGAAGGACAAGAGATTAAAGGAATGTCAATTCCCAGCATGATGAATTGTACAGCATGGTGGTTAGTTAGAGAGAAAACAGACTTGGTAAGTACTTTCTAAGAACAGCTTCGATGTCATGGGTAGGCTGTGAGCTTTGCTGTCTTCTGTTGCAAGAAGCCAGACTCTGGATTCAAGCAGCTTTAAGCCCCAAACTCAAAACCATTTAGTGGTCCACTAGAGGAGAAGGATGTTATTTAGACTGATTAACTGTAAGATTTTGATTTCTTGATAAATTGATTCCTGGGCAGTTGTTGTCTAAAGTTGTGATCATATGATTGGCCAAGCTCTGAGAATCTGTTACTAAGTGGAAGATGGATAAAGATTAAAGTAAAGTGGGTCTGGGTCACTACTCATGCTGAATTCTAATTTTGAGCTCCTTAAACAAAGTAGCTTTGCACTCCATGTAGTGTTTCTTCTGCACTTTGTAAATTATTAGTAAATTGTTTTTATATTTTTAATTTTGTGGATATGTGGATAAATGCTCATGAGTGCAAGTGCCTGCAGAGCCACCTGGAGGAGATGGAGTTATAGGGTTGTAGATTCTGGGAACCAAAAACGAGATCTTCTGGAAGAGCAGTGCTTCTTTTTGTTTATTTGTTTGTTTTGTTTTAGTATGTAGGTATTTTGACTGCATATATGTGTGTACCACATGCCTGCCTGGTGCCTGTGGAGGCCAGAAGAGGGTGCTGAGTCTCCAGAACTGGAGTTAGAATTGGTTGTGAGGTCCCAAACTTCGATCCTCTGAAAGCATCCAGTGCTCTTTAACACCTGAGCTATCTCTGTAGCTCATTATTAGTAAATTTTTACTGTGAGTAAAGAAAAGAATATCAGTAAAGATTGATAAATTCAAACCCATCTTTGTCCTAGTTAGGAAAAAAATGTTATAGGTTACAGGATATTTAGAGACCAAACAAAAACAGAAATATTCTCAATTTCACCATAGGACCAAAAATATTTGAATATACTTCCCCTGGTGGGCTCTCTGTGTGTGTGTGTGTGTGTGTAAAAGTGTGTAAGTATAATGTATACAATGTTCGGTCTGCTTGTATGCCTGCATGCCAGAAGAGGCACTAGATCTCATTATAGATGATTGTGAGTCACCATGTGGTTGCTGGGAATTGAACTCAGGACCTGGAAGAGCAGCCAGTGCTCTTCTCCAGCCCTGCTGGTACTATATATATATTGTAAATGAGGTTTTGCTGATATGACAAAATGAGATAGGTGTGGGAATAGGGAGGTAAGCTATATGAAAAGATTTCAAAACTTGGATGCAGTTCACTTTGGATGCTTTTAAGGAAGTTTTGTGAACATTTCATGCTTTTAAATTTTTTATTTGTAGAGAATAAAGTAAAAATCCTGCTTTGCTTTTTTTTTTTTTTTTAATTCTTGAAGGACCAACATTCTGAATTTTCTTATCAATACGTTACTTACCCAAACCCTCCACTGAAGAACAGATTTGTGTGCACAACTCTTGAGTGTGTTTATTCTGAATTTGTGTAGGTTAATGGTTCTCAGGTCTTAGTTGAACACATTGCTGGCTCTTATTCCCAGAGTCTTCATAAGCAATTGTGAAGTGTAGGACCTGAGAACTTTCTTAGGGATGTTATGCTGATGATCTGGGTAGTGCATCTTGGAACTGCTGGTTCAGATTGGGGTTCCTTCAACATTCTGCTTTGCACCTCAGAGCCTAGAGGCATGTAAACTAGGCATACAAATCAAATACCTGATGTTAAGAAATTTTAAGTTTATTTTAAAATTCTTTGGTGTACAAGTGATTTTACCACTTATTAGAGACAAAGCAAATTTTTACACTACCCAGATAGATATAAAAATAATTAAATATTGGCTTAAAATTGGATATGTGGGACATAAAGCATTTTCAGTGTTTGTCAGAGTTGATAGTTTGATTTTATATTCGTAATTCTGAGAATGCTGCCTCACATGAATGCTACCTCACATAAATGCATAATATAAAACGACAGAGGGATGTTTAGGGTCATTTCAGAATTTGTCAGTCTTTCTTAACCCAAAGCCAAAATTTACTGCCCTTCCCCCCTTCTCTTTGTAGCCCTGGCTGTCCTGAAGCTTGCTCTGTAGACCAGACTAGCCTCAAACTCAGATCTACTTAATTCTGCCTCCCAAGAGCTGGTATTAAAGGCATACCCCACTACACCCAGCTTCCTTCCCTTTTAAATCACAACTATGTATACTTGCCTGTATGTGCATACGAAGAGTGCAGAAACTATAGAAGAGATTGGATTTCCTGGAGCTGGAGTAGCTTGTCATATGTTGCTTGATGTGGCCACCGGGAACCAAACTCTGGTCCTCTGCAAGAGCAGTATGTGCTCTTAACTGTTGAGGAATCCAGGTTTCAAGTCAAAAATGAGACAGTACAGTCGATGTGATTAATACCTGCTTGTGAAGGCAAGGTGGTTCAAGTCTTAGGGTAGACAGGCAGGTGGCTCTCTTGAGAGTGGAGGCCCAGCCTGGTCTGTGTATAAAAGTTCTAGCGATGTGGGGTGACATAATGAGATCCTGTCTCAAAAACAAAACTACAGGTTAAGTTAGTAATCAAAGGAAAACTAACTTTTTCCCCATCGTTATATAGAAGCAAATGAAAATTTAATGACTGAAAAAATTTATGTTGGGAAATGGAGATTCTCATAGACTTTTGATTAATACATAAATTTATTTAAAATATACTTTAGAATACACGTATCTTGTGGCTTAATGGTATGACTTAGAGGGATTTGTATGACTGACCCATAAATTTTTGCTGTGACATCGATTGTGTTAGAATGAAGATCCATTGGTCAGCAAGATGGCTCTGTGGGCCAGGATGCTTTCCACTAAGCCTGACAAAGTGAGTTCATGCATGAGACCCACATGGTGGTAGAAGAGAGTTGAGTCCCGTGGGTTGTCATTGATTTGCACATGTACGCTACATCATACTCATGAGCATATGCATACCACCCATTAAAGGAATTAATATTATCTTTAAATGTTACGGATTAAAGTATTTTATAGCTTTGGTCTAATATTTTACAGTTACTAAAAGTGGCTCAGCACTGATCCTATTGTTGGTGAAGATGTATAACTGTATATCACTCTGGAAAATAGTCTGGCAGGTTCTTCCTACACATGCACGCGCGCACACGCACACACACGCACACACGCACGCACACACGCCATGTGACCTAGCAGTTATACCTCTTGGTCTTTAGCCAAAAGAAATGAAAACTTAGAGTCACGCAAGCTGTTTACAGCTTTGCCGAGCCTCTAAATTAGTGAAAACAAAAGCCCCCAAGTATCTTTCATTAGATGAGAAGTATCTCTACAGAATGGAATACTTTGTACGAAAAAGAATAGAATATTAATATATAGCTTCTGTAGTTTCAGGGGTTTAGACTGAGTGGAAAAACATTAAAAGAGCTCATTGTGGAAGATCTTTTGGTGCTTAGTGTTGTGTGATGTGAGTGTGAGCATGTGTTGAATGACATGGTAAGGGGGTTTGAGAGGCATGATAACATCCCCCAAATAAAGTTAGGAGTGTGTTGTAGCACAGTTGGGTGACTAGCTTGTTACTACTTCAAAAGACAAAAGAGGATTTGGTTCTCATCACAAAGAATTGATATTTGAAGAACTAAACATGCTATTTAGGATGATTTGTTTACTTACACATTACATGTATGTATAATATCACTATGCCTCATGATCTTAAGAAATGTGTATCAGTTTGAAAATTATATAAATCACAAAAATCCTTAAGGATGCAATATGCTAATGGTATTTTATTGGTTCTGACACATACATTAAGAAAGTATGGTGCGTATTACACAGATGCTGAAAGGTGATTACATGGGGACCATTTTGCAACTTTTTTCTGTCTTTGATTTTTCTGTTTTTTTCCCCTCCCTTCCCACCCCTCTATCCCCTCCCCCAAAAGGGTAAGAAGTCCCAAGGTGGGCTAGCTCAGCATGACACATCCACTGCAAGCAAGTCTGATTTCCTGATGCCAAAATCAAGACTGGGTTAGGTGTTCCTCTTCAGGGAATGGGCTCTAATGTGTCAGCCTATGCACAGGAACAGTCTGATCTCACCCCTTGAGGCTCCACATAACTGTCCATACCAATCAACATTGGAGGGCCTAGCTCCTTTTTTCAATGGGGAATTTTCCTCATAATCTCTATCCCCTTGCTCATATAGACTCTCTTCCCTGTGGATCTCTGCCTTCATCTCTATTCTTTGTTGGATGTAGGTTCTGTGATGATACTTAGGGTGGTTGTTATTCATTTGATTATAGGGAAAGTCCTGTTTGGGTACTACCTCCACTATTGGTTTGAGACCTAACCAGGGACATCCTGTGAGTTCTTAAAAGTTTCCTTCACACCAGTCTCTTTCCAACCCCATATTGGCTTCCTCTGTCAAGATATCCATCTCTTTTTTTTTTCTCCCTCTTTGTTGCTCCTCTCACTCAACCATATCCTCATGATTTGTTCCCTCTTCTTGGTTGCAACCTGTTTTGATCTCAATTTGCTAAGGTGATCTTCTCTATTTTCTCTTCCTGGGACATTTCTTTCTTAAGTTCCTTCTGATTCCAAGATCTTCAGGGGTTGTGGTTTGTAGCTTATGTATTCTTTGCTTTTTGTCTAAAATCCATAAAATCCACTTATGAGTGAGTACATCCTGTGCCTATCTTTCAGGGCTTGTGAGGATATTTGCCTGCAAATTTTAGGATTTTTTTTTTTAACTGCTGAGTAGTACTCCATTGTGTAGATGTACCTCATAGTTGAGCTAATGCCTTTGGGGTACAAATGTGCATTCTTTGGGTATATGCCCAATAGTGGCATTGCTGCATCCTTGGGGAGATTGATTCCCAGTTTTCTGAAGAACTGCCATACTGCATTCCAGAGTGACTGTACAAGTTGATACCAACAATGGAAGAGTGTTCCTCTTGCTCGGTCGGCATCCTTTCTAGCATAGCTGTCATCTGTGTTTTTGATATTAGCCATTCTGACAGGTGTCAGGTGGTATCTCAGAGTTGTTTTGATTTGCATTTCTCTGATGGCTAAAGATGTTGAGCAATTTTTAAAGTGCCTTTCAGCCATTTGTAATTCTTCTGTTGAGGATTCCCCCTTTAACTCTGAACCCCATTTTATAATTGGGTTATTTAGGTTTTGGCCTCTAGTTTCTTGAGTTCCCTGATTTAGAGATCAGTCCTCTGTCAGATGTAGAGTTGGTGAAGATCTTTTCCCATTCTGCGGGCTGTTGTTTTGTCTTATTGACTGTGTCCTTTATCCTACAGAATCTTCTCAGTTTCAGGAGGTCCTACTTATTGATTGTTCTTAGCTTTGGCTTTTCAAGATAGGGTTTCTCTGTTTAGTTCTTGATGTCTAGATCAGGCTGACCTTGAACTCCAGAATCCGCCTGCTTCTGCCTCCCAGTTCTAGGATTAAAGGTGGGCACCATTACTACCTAGCTGTATTTTGCAATTTTCTGTGAATCTGTAAATGAGAGAAAAACATGTTTAGTAAAGCACATGTAAGGGGCAGGAGAAATGGCTCAGTGGTTAAGTGCAAACTACTTTGCAGAAGACCCAGGTTCAATTCCCTGCACTAACATGGCAACTCAAAAACACTGTAGCTCCAGTTCTAGGAGGTTGGTAACTCTTCTGACTTCTGTGGATACCAAGCTTGCATATGGTGCATAGTCATAATTAAAAAAACAAAAACAAATTTATATATATTGTGACTGTACAATGACTGTTATGGGCCCCAGAACATAGCTCTATCAGCCATTGGATATTCTGAAGCATATGTTTGCATGATGCTTTATGTTTTGCACGTTCATTTTATGTCTTTCTCCTGTTAATGTTAGCAACTCAAAGCAATTCTGAGAGGTAGTTATTGTAACCTTGCAGTTGTAGGAGCTGATGCACAGAAAAGTAACTGGATTTCATGTTCAGTAAGACTGAGGAAAGGTGATAAAGCTAAACCGACCAATGATCATGTACAGTGTTTGTAAAACTTGTTTACCTTGCATCTCCACAACAGTCCATCTTTTTCTAGGGCTGTTTCAGTTCTAAGAGAGCAATAGAATGGTGATTGTTCAGAATTCTGGGAAAAGGCCTAATCACACCCTGAAATATGCAGTTAACACTGTATATGCTAAGAGATTTATTTTTACTAATTCTTAGTTTTTTATCAGTGTTTTTAATCCTTCTCATTCTGACTTGGAGGAAAGCATCTTTAAAATAGGTTGAGTGTACAATATTTTCAGTCTTGAAATTAAAAGGGTTGTTTGTTTGACCTAATAAAAATCACACAATTCTTTGAACTTGTCATGCTAGCAAGAAGCATTGAGTTTGTGAATGGTTTACCCCGCAAGAAAGTGGTGCAATGTAAAAAAAGTACTTGTTGTCGGGGCAGAGTCAGATGGACAAACTGTGTGCCCTTTGTGTAAGTCGGCTTTCATTGTGTATTCTGGGCGGTGTCCAGTACCTTCAGTGAGGAAGTCAAGGGAATATGCAGCTTGTCCTTGGCTATTGGAGGACATAATGTATATCAGTAAACAATCGCTCATGTATTGGCAAGTGCCTCCTTTTATGTCTACCTGTCTTATTCTAGATACAGAGGACTGAACTTTCTTTAAACTTGGCACCCATCACATTTTATACAAAGAACTCATTGCTACTGTACTCTTGATTGTGAAATTTTGCGCTTTTTTGCTCCCCCATTCCCCTCCACACACATTAAAGGAACATGCTCTTCTGTGGTGATATATTATGTATCAAATAAAGCTTGCCAGATCAGAAGACAGAGCCAGCCACAGAGTTAGCCAGTTAGATAGTGGTGACATAGACACGCACACCTTCAATCCTAGTACTCAGGAGGCAGAGGCAGAGATTCATATGGCTCTCTGGGAGTTCAAGGCTAAACAGAGCCTTTAATCCCAGCACTAGGGAGATTGAAACAGGAAGTGATGTGAGAGAGAAAGGAATATAAGGTGGGAGGAGACAGGAGTTCTTCCCTTCGATTCCCTGCTCATTCTGAGGATTCGTGGAGACAGGTGAGAAGTGGCTGGGACTTGTTCCTCTGTCTTTCTGATATTTCAGATTTCCCCCAATATCTAGTTCTGGCTATTTATTGTATAGCTAATTAGGATGCTTGGAACTATCCTCCTAATCGACTTTTGGGGTAAAATTTGATGTAGTATAATTATGTTTTAGAGTTTCTCTTTTTGAATGGGGGGAATCCTAAAACCTCACACATGCGATTTTGTGTGACTCTTTTCTGAGTCAAGTTAACATTTCTCTTAAATACTATGATACCAAATTATTTGTTTAAAAATATGTAGGGGAAATAAATGGTTTATTCATAATGTGTTCCCCCAATGATGTATGAATAAGTACTTACATATTTTGGTATTCTTGAAGGAGTTTTGTGTGTTACAAAAGTTGAAGTGTTCAATTTATATGTAACAGAACAGTTTTCTGGTTTTGTTTCTAAATTCTTCATTTATGAATCCTTCCTAGTTTTTCCGAAGCTCAAGTGTAGACTGATGAAAATGGTGAAGACAATGGTATTCCAATTTCTGAATTTCTTGAAGCTAGGCCTTGTACATACCTTTAAGCCCAGTTCTTGGGAGGCAGAAGCTGGTGGATCTATGTAAGTTTGGGGCCAGCCAGGTCTTCATAGTTATAGGTGTCCATGGCTACATAGAGACCCTGTCCAAAAAAGAATGTCTGGAATTTTGGAATCACTTCATACTCCTGGTATTCTCCAAGTATGTTTGTATTATGGCTGTACTGCAACTCTGGGGTGATGCATCCTTACACCTTTATTATTTAATTAAAACAAGAAAACACCCTGTAACAAAAGCTTGGTTCTGACAGACCCAGTCTACATTGGGGTCTCTGTGACTAGCATATATGGAACATCAGATGTGTATTGACTGTACTAGGTGTTGTATGTGGAGGCATAGCTTGTCTACAGCATGACAAGACATAGCAGTGGTGACCCAGGCCTCTGAATAGCATGGTGTGACCTTGCTTTTGTTTTTAAAGCTTTATTAGTGACTTTGTAGTCCACCAGTGCTGACTACATTTAATAAGGGCCTTCATCTAACAGGAATCTAACTTACTGTATGAGTTATGTTAAGTTCATATTTCATGGACTTTCTCATTTAATCCTTAAAGGTCAGGTGTTCAGAGTATATGGTCCCTTAACAGATAAGAAAGTGAGGCTTTAGAGTATTACTGCTTTCAGAATTTGTCCTAATCCAAGGGTGTTTTTTTTTTTTTTTTTTTTTTTTTTAAGTAGAATTGCACTTCTCTTTGCTTCATAGAAATAGCCTATTTATTTAGTCTCTGTACCATCTGTGTAACCACAGTTTAGAAACATTAGATACCCATCTACCATGACAGTCAACATACTAAATTTTATCATTTTATTCCTCTAATATTCATTGCATTTCTAAATTTCAGTATATTTTGTGGGAATCTCTCTCTGTATCTGTACCAATTTAGTGTCTTGGAGTAACTTCAGAAAAATACAGAGAGCATGGAATTTGTCTGCTGAACAACTGGTTGCTGTTTTGCTCTTCCTGGTCACATTGTGGTGTTTATTGAACATGTTCTTTTATGACATTGTATTGTCTGCCCTGCCTCATAACAGTTTGTGGCTCAGGGTAGACTCCATCACTGAGGACATCCTTGGACTACTTATACTTGCATAATTGTCTAAAAACAACTCTTTTCCCTTCCTACGTGGCCAACTCTAGCTTCTGGTTCTAGGTGCAACCAGTGATAACCCTTGAGGAAAACCAGTTTAGATTCTTATGTGATCATTGAAGCATCTTTGTGTTGTTAGGTCTCAAGCAGAACATGAAATCATTTTATACTGGATTTTTTTCCTCACATTTGCGTCTCTGTATTTAGTCTTGAAGCCTTCAGGACAGACAGTTATTAAATGCTCCAAAGCAGGCTACTGACTTTCATAATCTTCACTGTACATTTCAGAACATAATAAATACATTATTCTCACCTCTTGTTTAAATCATTTTCTCTCCCTTAAGAACAATTAAGTCACGTTGGTTAAATGTCTATATACATTGATATTGTGAGTTAGGTGTGGCAGGAAGATTAAGAGTTGGAGGCCAGCCTGGGCTACCTAGTAACAGATTCAAAGCCAGCTGTCACTGAGAGCTGGTGTGAAGAAAACCAAGGGCCGATAATACACACAGTCCAACCTTGTCTATATTACTTAATGCAAATAGACACTAGCACAGCACACAAGAAACTAGGTGAATGAATGGCTTGGAAATATTGCCAGACTAGGGTTTTGTTTTGGTTTCTCTGTGTAGCCCTGGTTGTCCTGGAACTCTGTGTAGACCAGACTATCCTTTAACTCAGAGATGGTTCTGTTTGCCTGTGCTGCCATTGTCTTATTCCTCATTTCTGTTTCTGGCTTTACTTTTCGCATACACTGTATTAACTTTAGGATAGTGCCTGTGATCACACTTCCCTTTCAAGTTTATGCCTGCTTTTCTGTTCACAGTTGACCTAACAGTTAATTGCAAAATAGGCTTCTAATGAAGCAGTTGCTTTAAGAAGGCAAGCCTCTTCCAGGTGGGCTCCCCAGAACTGCACAAGAAGGGACTGGGTAGTCTGGATCCTGAAAATGCTTAGGGTGGCAGTAAAAGTAGAAAAAATTCAACAAAATGTTGAAATCTGCCTTTCTTCAGAGATTTTGCAGTTGAGTAGCACTCAAAGTGGCTTATTAGTCCTTTTATGAAGGGATTTTTCAAGAGACGGACTAGATTTAGTTACTACCATTTTCTGCCAACAGGGGAAATTCCAGGTCTTCTTTTCAGCTCTTATCACTGTTTTTTAAATGGAGTCTCTAAATTATTGTTTATTAATGCTTTCTTAAGTCTTTGACCTAATGTGAGTTTCATGAGTGCACTTTTCCCAGTGCTCTGGAGTGTTTGGTAAAAAGATTTGTTGCATTTTAAATTTATGCATCAGTTATTAACTTGCAAACTAACTTTCCAAATAATAGAAGTAGACATTTATGCTAAACTGTAAAGTTGATCTCTCATTAGAGAGAAATTTTGCAGTGTTTTGAGTTGTGTATTTATGAAGGCAGGGGCTTACTCTAGCTCAGGCTGGCTTAGCTGGAAACTCAGCAGCTTACCTCAACTCTTCAAGTGCAGGGTTGACACCACTCACTGGCTTGAGACTTTGGTGATCTGAGACAGAATTACCATCTTTCCTTTAAACTCCCACTTACCTGAATTGCAAGTTGTACAGACCTGTCTGGATTATAAATTTTTCTTTAAGAAACTGACATTTTCTGAAAGAGTAGATCTTTGGGCAGATTGGTTTACAGTTACTATCGTAGTGTGTAGACTTTGTAAGTGTTCCCTTTTCAGATAGCAGGCTCAGTTGGTTGTGTTTATTTTGTGGATGAACACATCCTTAATCCTTGTTCTGAGTTCTATTTCCATTCAGTTAGTATAGCTGAGATAGAAGAGTGAGTGAAGTGATGAACACAGAACAGCAGCCAGTTTCCACTTGGATGATCTGGAATTTCCTCAGATTCATTCTAACCACCAGTCTTTTAGTTCCCCTCTTCTCTCAAAATCCCCTTAAAAGAAAACAGTTTGGAGTTGTGCAAAGCCTTTGGCAAAGAAAGTCCACTTTTCCTTACATCTGGCACTTCAAGATTGAACAGAGTAAGTGAAAGGCATCATGTGCCTTTCCTCCCTGTGCCCAGTCCAAGGAAACTCAGATGACAGGCAACAAGAAACTTTCAGGGTTTTGTTTTGTTTTGAGATGCAGGGTCTTACTATCTACGGATGCCAGGCTGGTCTCCAAGTCTAAGACTCTTCCCTAGTGCTGGGATTATAGGCATGTACCTCTATGCCAAGCCCAACAGTTGACGTTTGAATAAACTCAGGCTGGTTGTGTTTGTTTGCTTTTTCATTTTCTTGTGCCTAGAAAACCATTTGGACCAGATACTGGTGTGAAGAAGAGTGGGAAGATTAATTTTTGCACCGTTGAATATGACAAGTTGCATAGTGGACCCCCCCCCCCATGCATTATTGCCAGACTGGATGATCTCTTCCAATCATCACTGAGTTTATGTCTCATTGACACTAAAATTGACAGCTTAAAAATGTTAGAATATATTGCCAATAAAAATTAGTCAGGAATGAAAATACATTTAAAAATACTTAGCAAGCTAGTGAGAAAATAAAATACTTCGCTGTACAAAAACATTCACTTTATTCATCTTTAAATTATGTTACACAAGCAGACTTTAATTTTATGATTTTATTGTTACTTGTTTATTCACATAATTTTTTTTACTAGTGTCTCAGAACTCACTGTGTAGCCCAGTCTGGCATCCTGAGTGCTAGGATCACAGTGTGAGTCATCACACCCAACTTAAGCTTCAGATTTTAAGAGATGATAAGTAGTAAAACTTGTCTGTGGGAAGTTTTGTGGTCTAATGTGTGATTTCAGTATTAGTCCTGTAACAAAACCAAGCATATTATAATCAGACAAAACCTAGAACATTTGTTATCCTTGTTTAGTATAGAGAGGCTCCACACCTCAAATGCAGTCTGAGAAATCACCACATTGAAGTTAATAATGGTCCTATTTTCCCTCTTTCAAGTTTTCTTTCCTGTTCTTTTCCGTATTGGGTCTAGCTATTAGCCTGTGTAATTTTAAATTGTTTAAATTGTCTCTCTCTTTTTTTTTTAAAGACGGGATTTCTCTGTGTACCTTGGCTATCTTGGAACTCAACTTTGTAGATTAGGCTGGCTTTGAACTCACAGAGATCCACCTGCTTCTGCCTCTGCCTCCTCAATGCTAGGATTAAAGGTGTGTGCCACCACAGTTTAATTATTTTCAGTTTCTGACCCTTAACAGTAAAAACCTGTTGTGTATGACCCCAGACAAGCCTTACGCTTTTTCTCTTGAGTAAATGTTACAAATAGAATCTTTAGACTAGGTTTTACTTAAAGCAACACCAGCAATGAAAAAAAGCCACCTGCTAATTATTTCCCAAAGTGACTATAATTTTAAATTCCCAGCAGCACATATCATGGTCCTGATGATTGGTCTGTCTTTTTATTATTATTATTATTATTATTATTATTATTATTATTATTATTATTATTATTATTAATTTGGTAGCTTTAATTCATGTAGCTTCTTAACATCTTGAAATCAAGAAATGTGATCCTTCCACCTTGGTTTATTGTCAGTTAATTTGATTTGTTCTTAGTTTGACTATGTCTCACTTTTGTAAATGTTAGCATTTCAGGCAGATGCCTAGCCAGCACCATGGGTCATATGGCCTTTACCTCACATAACCTATGCACATGTTCTGTGGGGCTATGCATGGGCTAGGACCCCTTTAAAGACAAGTCCCACCCTTTTGCACCTTACCCCCAAGAGCAGGCAGGCAGACATTTGCCCCTCTCTTTTTCCATCCCTCCCCTTCTCTCCCTTCTCCTCTCAACTTTTGTCTACCCCATAGTAAGCTTTTCACATGAACCCTTCTCTGTCTGTGCTCTCATCTGCCCCTTCTTTCAAAAACAAAAACAAAAAACCCCCAGCACTAATCCCATAATACATTTTAGAGTCAGCCTGCCAAAATCCTATGTGAAGGACATACTGGGGCTTAATTTTACAATACATTGAGTGTATGTATGCACAGAATGGTACTGTTTCACTATTCTAATCCATGAGCAGTTTCTATTTATTAAGGTTTTTCTTGGACTCTTGATCCTTCTAACTTTGCTAGGATTACCTAGCAGTGCACGTACCATTACACTCAGTTTTCCCCCTCCATCTTCCCCTTCCTCTTGTTAATTTCCTATTGCTACTTATTTAACTGTTTTATTAATATGTATTTTTATCACAGTCTATCTTCAGGTGTACTGTGAAGACTTCATAGTAATCCTTTCTGGCCTTGTGTTATTGTTATGCGTTTACTTGGATGTATGTTTAATCACCAACAGCAAGCTTTTAAATTCTGCTTAAGTAGTTTATTATTTTAGAAAATATTTCAATATATAACAATGTCATTTTTCTGCATTCATTGTACCTTGTCTTCCCTACTCTTGTGTACAGATCTATCTGGTGGTGGCTTTGTTCTACCTGGGGGTTTTTTAAGGTTTTATCTATATTTGTGCATGTTTGCATGACTTTGTGTACCACACATGCACAAGAGCCTTCTGAGGCCACCACCACCTACCCTAGACCTAGAGATAGAAGTGATTATGACCTGCCAAGTGGGCACTGGGAATAGAACTCTAGTCTGTACAAGTAAGTACAGACTGGCTGAGACATTGTCTTGAAGCTTATTTACATTTCTTTACTTTTCTGGCAGTAAGTAGCGTTATTAAGAGGGTGTTATGTTGTGTCTCTTTAGTGCTTCATTTCCGTTCCTATCTAAATGATATGTATAGTAAGAGTGTTTTAGGTAATACCAACGTGTGCATTGTAACTTTTGACAGAGGAACAATACTTGAATGAGCATTTATGTACAATTTTGTGTGGAGATAGACTTTCATATCTCTTGGTTATTTGACTAGAAATGAGATTGCTTGGTCAGAGTATCTTTGTTTACAATTTGAACTCCTTTCAAGGTTTCTGTACTATCTTTCATAATCTAATTTCCTATCTCTCTTCTTCTGTTTTGGAGAATGTGTTAATAGAAGTTGGTCTTAATAGTTTATTCCTCTATAATAGAATTTATCCCTCTATTATTTATTCCTTTATTATAAAGTTCTTTTGTTTCTCTTGGCCCCTTTTGAGGGCGGAGAGGCTAGTGTCTTACTATGGAGTTCTGGCTGTCCTGGACCTCCCTATGTAGACCAGGCTGACCTTGATCAGCAGAGATTCACCTTTCTCTGTCTCCTGAGTATTGGGACTAAAGGAAGGGGCACTGAGCCTAACTCTGATTTGCTTCTTTTAAGACTTCTTTTTAGTACTGGAGTCTTGATCTTGGTGTTTGTTTTTATTTATTTTACCTAACACTTTTGCCTTACTAGGAAATGCATGTGGAGTAAATGAATGTGAATAAAGTCCTCAAGCGGTAGCAAGAACCACCTTATCCAAGCAAAGGAAAGCCAGAATTACTTTAGTTATGCTGGTTTGAATGAGAACGGCCCCCAGTGGATGCTTGCTTCAAATTGGTGGGCTGTCTAGGGACGATCAGAAGGTATAACTTTGTTGGAGGTGTGTCATATATGGCCTTTGAGCTTTCAAAAAACCTCGCATCCCCCAGCAACTTGCAGAACAGGATGTAAGCCTTTAGTTACTGCTCCTGCTGACATTTTCCTCCCCAAGATGGTCATGGGCTATCTGTGATCCTCTGTACCTTAAGCAAACCCCCCAGGTAAATGCTTTCTTTTATAAGTTTCAAAAGAACAGTAAGTTGCCTATGGTTGGTTGTGCTGTTTCTTTTTTAAAAACAAAACCTAGAGGTTGTTTACCCAAGTATATATAAAAGGAAACTAAAATCCTGTGAGATATTGCCTGACTGTCTCACTTAAGGTGATGGAGGAACTGAATAGAATTGCATCTGAATCAGACCACTGTCTGCCTCCTTATAAAGTGATACCATGTGGCAAACCAGGCATTAGGAACATTATTGGAGAAATTGCTCTTGACTCTGAAGTGTGGCTGCTGTCATGCTGTCTGTGTACTACTCTGCTTCAGAATGTTTTACCCCTTGAGCAGGCAGAAATGAAGTTAATGTACCTTATTTCCCTTCTCCCCATTTTCTGTTTTCTCTGTCTTAGAACCATAACCATGGAATAAATTTCATAACAAGTAAAGACTATCTCTTGCTTTCCACTTCTTACGGTTCTCCAGATGATCACTTGTGTGAGATATTTTCAATTACCCTATATAAACAATGGCAACTCAAATATCTAGTGCTTACATGCTCTTTTAGCAGGCCTGTGGTTCAGCGTTGCTTGCTCTTGAACAGCGCTTAGCTTGACAGATAGGCCTTATTTGATGTGAGGTATGAGGGACTTTTAAGATGTAAACTGCTCTCTTGACACATGTTTCTCTTCTCTGCCCTTCTAATTTCCTTCAGTGGGAAGTATGTATGAGTATGCCCCCCCCCTTTTAAATTTACCATCTGTAGTACACTGGTTGTGATTCCTTTCCTTTTGTAAGAATTTCTTTGTAGTCTACTTTCACATTGGTCATGTGACTTGGTGATTTTCATTGTAGATAGTTGTGGGTCACCTGGAGCATCTTGGCAACATGGAAAAGCTGTTCATGTCTTCATTCCTTTTGAAAGCTTATCTTAGTTGTATATTTTCGTGTATTAGAAAAGATTGTTTAATAATACAGGGACATCCGTTCCTTGAAGATTTGATGTAGCTGGTTTACTAAAGGCTTTCAGAAAGCCATATAGAAGTACAAGGGGAGAGCAGTTTTTTTAAGGTCTTTATTACATTTGAGTGTACTCATGCATATACATATGCGTGCTACTGTGCATATAAAAGGCAGGGTACAAGTTGGAGTTAGTTCTCCCCTGCCACCATGTGGGTCCCAGGAATTAAACTCTAGGCAGCAAGCAACTATACCCACTGAGCCATCGCCTTGTCCTTAAAAGGAGGGGTTTTTTTTTAAATAGAAAAAAGACATGTTAAAAATTTTACACATAATTTTTTAAAAATATTAAAAACCTAGATTGAGGTATTTCTACATAATACCTTTTTGGTGTTGTGTCTGAATTTTGATTACCTAAATCTTAGAAAATATTTCTGTCTTCTCAGAAATAGTACCAATTTTATTTTTCCCACCAACAGTGTGAATCCTTTGTCTACATGTCTCCCTTGAAAAGAAATTAATAGTAGTTGTAGCATATTCATTATAGTTTTGTCTTCTGACTTTTTGATGAACTTTTATGTACTTATATATCATCAATTTCTTTGAAGCGAACTTGAATAGCTTTTTAATTTTAGGATCATATTAATCTGTAAGTTTTTGATTTTCTCAGGCATGCTGATATGCTGGCTAGTAGTAGTCTACCTACCTGCCTGTGTGAAGGGAACAGAGACCACTTAATATAGCCCAGGCTGCCCTTGAATTTGTGAGGTGACCTTTCATCTGCTTTAGCCTCCCAAATAGTGTGACTATAGATGCTACCATCCCACTTGACTAGATAGACATGTTGCTTTAGGGGCCACAGTTTAAATGATATCATTTGCCAATATTTTTTTAAAAAAAGTGTTATGACTAACAACAGAACTTCCCTTTTCCTTTACTGACATTTGAGCCTGTTAGTTATGAGTTGAGGTGGGAGAGACAGGAAGATTTCATTTTGTTTAACTTCTTAGTAAGAGATATATCTTTTTGGTTGTTTAGTAACTTTCTTGAGATCATCTCCCAAGTTATCAACTACAATTTTGGAAACTTGAGCCTTGAAAGGATTTTTTAGTCTTGTAGAATATACATACATACCTTTGGCTTTTGGTCTTGCTTTTTAAAGACTTCTCCTTGGGTTCCTAGCTCCATGCTTTGTCCAGTGTATTGCTCCTTTATAGCTAGATATTTTTTTCTTAGAGGAAGGAGGGGTTTTTTTTTGCCCTTGGTTTACCTTTTCCTAGTAGCTTAGTCTCATCATAATTAGATCACCAGGTTCAAGGAGGCTGAACTTTAGACAAGCCATTGGATGAAAATAATGGGCCAAGATAAAATTAAGTTCCAAAAATTTGAACTATAAATAGATGCTCAGGTTATTCTATTATAACCCCTTTGGTAGATGCCACCAAAGTTTTAAGAAGTCCACTTAGTCACTAGAACTTTGTAAATCTATAATTCTGGAAGGGTGTGTATCTGTCTTAAGTAAAGGCTCCATATGGACAGTTCCTGATTGGTGAGATTGTTTTTGTCCTGTGAGAATTGTTGGTGCTGAATGTACTACTACCACTAGCCCTCCTACCCTCCATATTTAGGAATCTAATAATTAGTGATTGATTTTTCACACATTTCTTTGGTCTGCTTCTGTTCAGGAAAAATTGTTCATAATAAGATTAATTTGTTTCATCACTCAAACCTAATTCAGCCTCAGAATATATCTCATGTTGGTATTCCATAGAGATACAGGTGCTGTATAATGATCTGTCTTCATAATGGAAGGAAAAGGTCTTTTTTATATTGAAAATTGTAATTCACATTCCATTTGTGAAAAGCACTGCAGAAAAGTTTCATATACCATTTTTCTTAGTGTTACTGTCACACAACTGGCAGGATTCCTGTTTCCTCTGGATTTCTGTATAATCCTCACGTAGTGCATATTTCTGTGTGTTACAGTGTGGTTTGTGTTGCTACAAAGGCAGGTCACGAATTCTTTTAGAAGTAACTTACTAGATAGTATATTTTGGGTTTTTTTTTTTTTTTTTTTTTTTTTTTTTTTTTTTTTTTTTTTTTTTTTTTTTTTTTTTTTTTTTGGTCTTCTTAGACTACCTTCTACTGAGAAGACTTTTCTCTCCTGTTGCCTAACTATCTGGGCATTCCATTGCAACACTGTTGTCATGACGGTGGTGGCTGTCTACAGTGTAGCCCATGAGACTGCAGTACTCAGGATCTCCTTAATATAGTTCAGGAAGTTCTCTTAACTGTGCAGTGTTGAAAGTCTCACCAAAAATGATGTTATGTGCAACGTTCTTCTGCTTCTTTAGCTTCTTGGTGGCTCCTCTGGGCTGTCAGTTCAGACCTTTTCCAGTCACTGGTTGCCTTAGTGATGTCATCACCAACCTCTTTGTACAGACAGGTGTGGCACTGACCTCCAGTGAACCTTTGTGTACATGATCTCTGTGGGGTTGAACTTGGGCAGCATGCTGGAGGCGTCTTGTTTATTGGATGAACCCAGATTTGTGATGACTGAAGAAAGTTGCACTACAGCCTCCTTTATTAAAGGTTCTTTTTTGACTCTCGCTAGAGAAGGCACATGGGCATACCTTGAATCTCCGGTAGAGTCAGTTGTCTCTGTACTACTGTGGGTTCCAGAAATCAAACTCAAGCCACCAGGCCTTAGAAACAAGTGCTCTTACCCGTTGAACTATATCTTACTGGTCACCAGTCTTAAAATAACATTTCTTGGATCTTGCATGCTATGTGACAATGTTCTTAACCTCATTTCATGCTTTATACAAGAAAAATCTTAAGTATCTGAAATTTCCTTTACTCTGTAATTTATGTCTGCCAATATAACCTGTTGTATACAAATAAATACAAAATGAAATGCAAGAGTATTTGAAAAGTTAGTTGGCTTCTGTTTTATACTTATACAAGATTGGGTTGCTATAATTATTCATTTTTTATATAGAATAATTTACAGTACATGCAAATTGTGTATTAAACAGCTCTATTTTAGTGATTTTTAAATTACTGTCCTCCCCTTGTTTTGTTCTAAAACATCACCTTCAAAAGTTCCCCTTCTGCCTGTTAGTCCCCTTGCCCTGGGGCAGTTATTGACCTCTTACTTTCCATAGAAATAAATACCCAGTGGAATCAAACATGTAGTCTTTTGCTCAGCATATTGATGAAGGTTGTTTGCTTTGTTGTGTTATGTCAGTACTTCATTTCTTTCACTGTTGTGTAATTTTTTACCTGGATAAACCATATTTTCTGCATTCATAAGTGGATGAATTTAGGATTGTTTCTAATTGTATTTCTTTTTGTAAAAAATCTTCTAAACATTCAGATAGAATCTTAGATAGGACTGTGGATGTGTGATTTTGAATTTCCTTAGTACTAGATACCTATGAGTAGGTAGGTAGCAAAATGTAAAATTAACTTTGTAATTTGTAAGCAGTTAAGCCGCTTCTTCTTATAGACTTATTTTCTGAAGTAGTTAGTAGTGCCTGGCCTGCGGTCCCCACAGTCCCACAGAAACACACAGACGCTTGTATTAATTTTATTCTCATCAGTTTATGGCTCTGGCATATTGCTAACTAGCTTTTGCTCTTGACTAACCCATGATTCTTATCTTGTTCATCCATGTGACTCTTGCCTTTTCTCAGAGCAGCACAATTGTCCTCTGCACCTGCTGGCTTCTCTGGCGTCTCTGCTGAGTTCTCCTGTTCCAGAGTTTTCTTAGTCTGGTAGCCCCGCCCATACTTCCTGTCTGCCTTCAGCTAATCAGTGGTTCTTATTAAACCAGTAGGCAGGACAATTATTTACAATAGCACAAGTTGTGCTATTTTTTTTTTATTTTTAATTTTACTGCTATGAACACACGAGGGTTCTGGTTTTCTTTTTTTCATCAGGGTTTGGTGTGTGTGTATATATATATATCTTTATATTGGTATATTGTGAAACCTGTGGTTTGAATTTTTATTTCTTGAATGACTAATGATCAGCATCTTGCTTGCTGCCCCTTTGTAGCCTTTGGTCATATTCTGTTCAGATTTTTAGCTCAGTTATTGAAGAGAAGTCATTGCTATTGTTAGCCTCTGCTCTGCTGTGACTTTATCTCTCTCAAAATCCAGATGCTGTTATCTAATGTTTAGTGATGAAGTCACAAGGGCCTACTCTCATGGTGGGATTTCATGTCCTTATATGTCTTAAAGATCTCTTTCCCCCATTTTCTTCCTTTTTTCCCATATGAGGACATACAGAAAGCACTGTTTGAGAAATGGACTTTCATCAGAAAACACATCTGCTAATTCCTTGGTATAGGAACTTTTAGATACTCAATCACAATTTTGTTGTGATAGGGCAAAATGTACCACTCATTAGTTTTCCCTCTCAAGGAAAAGTATACACTCCTATTTACTTGATACAGGGTTGTGCTTTGTTTTTCTTGTTTTGGTTTTTGAAGCCAGGATTTCCCTGTGTAACAGCCCTGGCTATCCTGGAACTTGCTCTGCAGTCCAGGCTAACCTCAAACTCACAGAAATCTGCCTGCCTTGCCTCTCAAGTTGCTGGTATTAAAGGCCTGTGCCACCACTGCCTACCTGTGTTTTTAACAAGCATTATCTGTCCCAGGAGGTATTTATTTGTGTGCCACAGGATCGTGTATGGAGGCCAAAAAACAACTTGGAGTATAGTTCATTTTCATTCCTCCATTATGACTTCATCACGAATTAACTCCTTACTTAGAGGCTAGAATCTTTTGATGCAGTCTTCTGACAACAGTGTCATCATCTGGGATTCAAGCCTACCATAAGCCAAGGGGGAAACACTTCATATTCAAATTATAACAATTAGCAAAATGCAAAATAAATTTTGAATGATACTATTAAAATGGAGACCAGAAATCAGTTAAATAGAAAATTTATAGTTACAGTACTAGACTTGGATTTCTTACATCCCTTTATTCTGTTCATTTACACCAGGCAGCATAGTGATAACATTGATGTGTGTGTGTGTGTGTGTGTGTGTGTGTGTGTGTGTGTGTGTGTGTGTGTGTTCATTCTCTGCACTGCATACTCCAGTGTTGCTGGCCCTTGAACTTTCAGGGTGATTCTTTTGTCTCTGTTTTCTGTAATACCATAAGACTGCTGGACTATATGTGGGGACTACCGAATCAGGCTTTTTTGTGTGAATTATGGTGGTCAGGCTTCGGTGGCTAGTACCTTTACATGCTGAGCCATTTTCCTAATACATTGATGACTTAGTAGAAAGTCAACCTCTAAATCATAGATTGGATGCAAGTTAAGGTCACTCAGACTTCAAATCCTTACCACTTAGATACACCTCTAGTCTTCTGTGAATCTCAACTATGGGCACTGTGCATGTGCTTGGATCTTGCCATAGTAATGGTTCTGATCATGAAGGGTCAGTGCCTCAGGTCACTTGGCTAGGGCATGATCATGTACTACTACTGATGGAGCCACTGTAGTTTGTGTTGTGAAATACCACAAGACCAGGGATTTTGGAAGAGGCTCATTTTCTGGAGGCTGAACTATATATAGTTGCTTGCACTTGCTATTTAGTGAGTTGTTTGTTCTTTGCTTCAATCCTGTTGCTGTGTGTTCACTGCAGAAGGCAAAAAGCTGAAGGATCTAGATACTTTGCTCCCACTCTTGGTAGCCACCCCTTTGTTCTCTCTCTGTGTGTGTGTGTGTGTGACAGAAGCTTTTAAACTACAGCACAAATGTATTTTTCCTGATCTATATACATGGTGGGTTTTGTTTTGTTTTGTTTTGTTTTGTTTTTTTGCAAGAGCTGCATGTTAAGTGGTCTGGAGAGATGGCTCAGTGGCTAAGAGTGCTTACTGCTCTTGCAGAGAACCAGGGTTCAATGGGGTGGAGTTGGAATTGCTTGTAGTTGCAGTGGGTCAGATGCAGAGCACTTCTACTCAAGTGGTGCTTGTAAATTTACACAAGCATATGCACATGAATGTAAATAAACATTTGAAAAAATGAATTTAGAAAATGTCTTCTAGCAGAAGCTTTAAATAGAGGATATAGTTTATTTAACTTTTAAAAATTATTACTAAAAAATTGTTTTGGGTACATACACAGGAGAAGCCAATCTTCTACGTGGGCTTTTCTTTCTTTAAGAAAGAGAACATGAAGTGGAGTATGGGAACTGGAAGGCATTGATAGAATATGTAGGAAATTCTAAAAACATTAATAAATATTTTTCTTAAAATCTGTGTGTTTATAGCTAGGCAGTAGTAACACATGCCTTTAATCTCAACACCTGGGAGGCAGAGGCTGGTGAATCTGAGTTTGAAGTTGTAGTCTCTCAGCAGTGAGGAATGTGAGGATGTGTAGTGTTTCTTGGAGGATATGAAAAACTAAGCTGTTCCTGAGAATCAGTTCCCTGCCAGGCTTTGCTATAGAAGCTCCAGGCTTCCTGTTAGAATCCCCCAAGTAAGAGTTACTTACAAAATAACCTTTCCAAGGCTCCCTCCTCCACCCTATGTCTTTTCATTCTTGAAGAAGACAGGCATTAGATAAGTATGGCATTGTGGCATTTTGGCCTGACTGAAAGATCCTACTGGCTAAGTGACAGGGAGTCCCATGGGAAACCTGTTGAGGGGGGGGGGATAACCAGTGTTTATGAAAAGCAGTTATTTTTCGAAGGATTTGTTAAGAAATGATCACTAATGCTTACTGCAGCAATTTTATTGACATGAGTTAAAATAGCTAAGATTTTTAAGTCATCTAAACCTTTAAAATTCTAAATTGGCTGGCTGTAGTAGTGCGGCTTCTTGGTCCCGGGCGGCCAGACCCTGCCACGCCAGACCTCTTAGCTGCCCGCCACTGCTGCTCAGGCCCCAGAAATGACTCAGATGCTAATATTAACTTCATGCTGTTTGGCCTATGGCTCAGGCACATTGCTAGCTAGCTCTTACATCTTAACTCAACCCATTTCCATTAATCTGTCTGCCACTTGGCCCGTGGCTGACCTGTGTTCTTTACATGTTGCTCCTTTGGGCTTCAGGCTTGGCCTGTCTGACTCTGCCCTGCTTCTCCTATCTATGCTCTGATTTCTCCTCCTACTTCTTCTATGGTGCCTGTCATGGCCAAAAACAGCTCCTTTATTTAAAGATTGATATTCACAGCATAGAGAAAGACATTCCCACATCAGCTGGCATACCACTTTTTATTGTCTTATGCTTGCTTTTTAAAAGAAGATGAGTCTCACAATTCATTTCTAGCTAGACTTTTGCAGAATGTTTTCACTTACATGTGAGTACTACTTCTAAGAAAATCAAGTGAACATTAAAGGGAAATCACTAAAATAAAGGACTTAGAAACTCTAAATGAGTGGCCTCTCTCCCCATCACCTCTGTCTGGGCATGGTAGTACATTCCTGTGAAGTCAATGTTCTGAGGGCTGAGGCATGTACATTGTGAATTTGAGATCAAGGCAGCATTGAGTATGCAGCAAGATTTCACACTTGCACACTTTCCCAGAAAGCAAGGCCTTGGAGTTCATTTTATCACAATATATAGAGTGGACCGAATTCTTTTCTTTTAGTAAAAAGGGAAAACCAAAATGTGGTTACTCTCACACAGTTTAAGAAACACATCTTAAAAACAGCAGAGAAGATAGTCATAGTTGATCTTTTGACCATTAATTGTCCTTATTTGTTGTGGGAGTTAAATGCACAGGGATAGTCAATGGTTCTTTGCTAATGAGTGCCTTGCAGAAGCCTAAGCCTGTTTGGTTGGTAAGCTCTGGAAAGCATTGTCTAAGTGGAATCTCTGTAGTGGCATTGTCTGATCTTGCCAGGCAGTATATTAAGTACCCGTGATTGAGAATTTTGAGGATCAAGTTTAGTTATATATGTGCTGTGGTAGCTGTCCAAGTCATAAGAGTGGAAGCTTTTCCTGCAGCTCTCTGCTCTTCTCTGTCCTGCCCAGCTAGTCCCAGAGCCACTTAATCTCAAAATGCTCAGGCTGATTACAAGCTGTTTGGTTTATGGCTCAGACTTACTGCTTGCTAACTCTTACATTTTAAGTCAACCCATAACTACATTTATTCACATGGCTTGGTACCCTTTCTCACTGCAGCATTTTCATCTTGCTTCCTCTGCTTCTGGCTGGCATCTCTGTTCCCTGTCTTTCCTCTTCCCAGAATTCTCCTAGTCTGGTTGCCCTGCCTCTATCTACTTCTTCCTGCCCCTGTTGGCCAGTAGGCATTTTATTAATACACCAATAATGAGGAAAATCTTTCCAGTGTACAAGAGCATTATCTCACACTTTACTCTCTGGGGTTATATAGCTGGCTGTACTTACATCTACCATCATATCTGTTTCTAATATCTAGGCCCCCCCTGCCTTCTGTTCAACAGCTTCCTCAGAATTGACCCAAAAAGGCTCCTTTAAAGGTAGGCACCAAGGTGACTTGTGTTCTTGAGAGTAAGTGGAGCTACCCAGAGTGGTCCTTCTCCTAAGGATCTAAATTGCTGTGCTGACTGTGTCTACCCTCTGCCAATCCCCTTCCAAAAAGACCAAAAACAGTGGTCTTTTTGATAATGACTTTTATTACATTTATTTTGTATGTATGTAACCTTTGGAGGTCAGAGAACTTGCAGATCAGTTTTTTTTTTCCTTATGCCATGTAGGTCCTGGGGATCAAACTCAGATCAGGCTTAGTAGCAAAACACCTTCACCAACAGAGTCGTTTCCCCCACCCTGGTAATGATTTTTAATTACTGAATTTCCCCACTCCATGGTGTCGGTGTCTGTCTGTCCCCCTTGACAGAAAAGAAAATGGAGCTGAACTATAAAACAAGCTCATTAAATGCTAGTTTCATTCCTCTATTTCAAACTTCGTTCTATCACTTTTTACCCTGCTTTATAGTACTATATGGGAAGGTTTTTTTTTTTTTAAATCAGATATTATTATAATACCAACTTTTCTTAAAGCATACATAGACTTCATTCAGTTTTTAGCTTTGTGTCAGCAAGGACTCTGATATACACACAGATTGTATGCCTGAAATACTGAAGACTGAAGGCTTCTTTATGTATTATTGCTTGTATTACACCTTACCTCCAGCAGAAGATTCACTAGAGAGAAATCAGGACTTCCCAAAATGTCCCCAGCCACCAAGTGGGAGACCTTGTAGCCAAGCGAGAGCAAGGCAGTCTGATGTCACAGTGAGCACCCCCTCTCCCATTTATGGCTGATATAGCTTGATCCTGTTATTTTTCTTGTGGGGTATTCAGAGTCGTTGATTGGTCCACCAGACTGATTTCAAGTACCTGCAGTGATATTTTCACCCAAGAAAAGATACTTAGTGGGGAGCTTTTATTGTGAGAAAGGATTCTACTGAGGAAATTAATGGGTCTAGAATTTTAGAGACAGAGACAAAATACTGTCATAAGGCAAATTAAACAAGACTGGAGTTTCCTTTAGAAAATGTTTCACTGGCTTCTTGGAATTTTCCTAAGATGAAGATCTTATCTCCTTCATGACAGCTACCTTGGGAATTAAGCTTTTAATGGTTTACTAAGTGTTGCTGATTTTTGTCTCATTGCTGTATTTTAAGGATTTTGCCTGGCTCATTACAGAAAAAGTTTGCTGATCCCTGGTCTAAAGAAATGAAGTAAATAGTACTGACAGATTTTGATTAAATATTTGAGGAGACCATGGACTAGCTAGGACACTAAGTCATATGCCACATGATGACATTTTGGTTAGGTGTAGGCTAAAAATGCAATGATAATTCTATGATGTTAACAAGGGACTGAGTGAAGTAGTCCTCAATTACCTGGTGACATCCTAGCCACTACAGAAATACAAAGTACTTCTACACGAACAATGCTTAATGTGGGTACAATGCTTAGGTGAATGTATAACTGAAGTATGTTGGCAGGATGGTTGGTTTCAGGCAGACCTCAGCCTTTTCATCCTCCTGCCTCTACCCCTGAAGTGTTGGTATTTATTATAGCACATACTGGTTGTGACGCCACATCTGACTTGGCTTAAACATTTGCTGTAATTTTTATTGTTTTTATGTGTGCTCGTACTAGTTCACTATGAAGCAGTGTACTATGTTATGTCTGCCGCAGCCTCATATCTAATTAATGCACCTTGTTTATATTGTTTCTTTGTGCTGAATTTAACACTGTGTTACTTTGTTTGTTCCTTTGGGACTGTGAGGATTAGGCTATAATGCCACCACTGCCGAATAGCATAGGATCATAGTACGAGACTATTTAGGTTTGTGTGGATGCAATGTGATGCCCATGCAGCAATGAATTGCCTGAACATGATCATTAAGATTCACTTCTGTGTTTACTCATATTTACCATTATTCTCTCTAGAGTAGATTTGATCACAATGTATAGCTTAGATATTGTCTCCCCAAGGCATCCATCACAGTACATTTGGAAGAAAATAGGAAGTGTGTTTCTGTGTATTAGTGGTTGCCTACATTGTTGCATTGGTTGATGTATTACTTCCAAATCACTGTCTTTTTTTGTAAGGGATCTGGGAGTGGTTTATCCTTGATAAAATTCTAATAGTACCAGCTTTCCTCATCTGAAGGCTTGGTGTAGGGGCTGGAGCAAGTATAGTGTTACAGAAGACCTTGGGCACTTGATGGCTGTTGGCAGGTATTAGGTCTTAGTTGTTCACCATGTGAGCCTGTTGTTTGTAAGGCTTTGTGAGGGTCTTTGTGGTGTGGCTGCCACACTCCTACATGTAGACTCTTAATTAATCATCCCTTTTCTTGTTTGTTTTATGAAAATGGACGATTGCTGGACCCTGCCTGAACACCATGGGTTGAATCCACAGATCACACCTTCTGTTGTTGCAGTTATTGTCTGTTAATAGTTGTCATATTCTATCTTAAGATTTCTAAGAGAGACCCTTAACTCAACCAAGTTAAGTACCAGCAGAGGCTGGACAGTGGTGGTGCATCCTTTTAATACCAGAGGACAGCCGCACTACACAGAAGTGGGACAGGGCATTGGAGGTGGGGGAGGGGGAGAGGGAAGGAAGGGATTTAATTTGTGATAGCGTTCCCACTTTTGCTCAACTTATAGCACAGAGAATAAATGTGTTCAAGGACATGAATGAGTCTGTTCTTCATTCTGGGAAAAACACTGTAGATTCATGTTTTTCTCCACTAACTTGTGTTTACCTCCTGTTTCTACAGGAGTGGGTACAGCACAGCAGAAGCAAATGCATGACATTTGGAAGAGTATTTTTCCAAGATGGCTGGGAAGGTGTTTATTTAATAAAAGCCCTTTTGAAATGGATAGTTGATATTGATAGACTTGGTAACTTCATTCCTGGAACCTTAGGCTACCATTCAACCTGTTTTAAATAGGGGCTAACAAAGTCCACCTCAAAACTTAATACATTAGCCTCTTCTTATCTCTAAGGGTTTTATGTTCCAGTTCCCCTTCACCCTTCCAAAAAAAAAAAAACCTCATGATATACATTATTTTTCTGTTATCCATTCAGTTATGTGTACATCCTTAGAATATAGTTGAAATTTTAAATTAGGCACAATAAAACAGCAAACCATAGTAAAAGTTACTTAAAATTTATGAGTTGGTTATTTCTGTAATCTACAATGAAGTCTGTTGGATTATAGCTAACTAATAAATTAGAAAACAAAACTTTGGCTAAGGGGAGATTCCTACATAGTATTATGGGCATTTTGTTTATGAGACAGGGTCTTACTTTGTATATTTCTGGCTGACTTATATTAGAACTCAGGGTTCATCCTCCTCTCCTGAATGTTGGGAACAGGTTATTTCTCTATGAAGCAGAGCTTGGACTCTCCTGCCTTAGCCTTCCAAGCACTTTGATTTCAGTTGTGCGCAATTGTATCTGGCCTGGATTTATTTTCAGGGGCAATTACTTTACGATAGAAGTAACTCAAATCGTACTCAGCCTGCCTGGTAAAGTTTGTTTTCTGTGTTTGACTCGTAACTTCATTTTACAATCACCAGCATCTCAGTCAGAATTAGAAATTGGAGTGTGTGAGTCATTATGTAGAGAACCTTTGATACCTGGTACAATGAAGAAAGCCTTAGAACATTCTAGAGTGCTTCAACTCTTTTGTAGTGGGCAGGGGGAGGGAGGGGTTAGGAGTTGGTCCTGTGCTTGCCCATTAAGAGTATGCAGGCACACCAGTGCTAAGATGGTTTTCTGTAAAACAGAAGTGCATTCATCAGTGAAGGGTATAGTAAGTTACTGGCCTGCCAGCCTAGCCCCAAGGTTCGGACCCACAGCCCCTCTGCCTCTTAGCCCCAAACAATAACACAAATGCTTATATTAATTACAAATTGTTTACTCTGTGGCTCAGGCTTACTGCTAGCTAGCTCTTGCATCTTAACCCATTCTAGTAATCTTATGTCTTTCCACATGGCTCGTGGCTTGCCTACACTTTGATATCTTGCTCCCTCGGTGACCGCCATCAACTTCTGTGTCTCTCTCTGGCTCTGCCATCTGTCCCCTTTATTCTCTGATTTCCTGCCTGCTTCTAAGATGCCTTGCCATAGGCCACCCAAAACCACTTCTTTTATTTATTATCCGGTAGTAATTCACAGTGTACAGACAAGCATCCTTCCATATCAGAAGGGGGTCACATGGTTCTTAGTATGAAATGATAATGATTTTAAAGCCACTAAAGAGTATGCACTGTGCCCCAACCCTTTAGCGGGCAGTTTCCTAACTCTGGCATTGTTCCTTAATAGTGCTATATGATGCTACCTTGAAGCTGTGAGGTAAAAACGTATAAATTCATTCCTCTTGTTTAGTTAATGCAAAGTTAAGGACATTTGGAAATTTTTTAATGCTATATTTTAAAACCGTAAGATGAAAGAGGAATCCATCAACATATATCTTAGAAATTTATCCAACAGCCTTTGAGGTTGATATATGTTTCATTGCTCTGTCTGCAGCTCATGTAAGGATCATAGGGGTGACTATAGCTAAAGTTCGTTCCAACAGATCTAAGATCCATTTATCTAATTTGTAGAAACATGCTTTTATCACCTGCCCACCCAAATATCTCCATTTTTAACAATCAACAACAGCTTTCATTGCTGATTCAACTCTGTCCTGATTCATCACCAGGTGCACCAAGAATCTTAGACATCACGCTTTTCCTTATTTTCGCATTTGTCTTCATTTTACTTTCCAAGTCTTTAGTACTACTTTAGTATAGGACACGTTTAAGTATTTCAGTTAATGGAGTTAGTCTGCTTCCTTCCATCCTGAGACTCACCTTTCTCTTTGTTTGGCCCTGTACAATCTTGACACCCCACTTCCCAGAAGAAGCCTTGTCTCTCACATCACTTTGCCACCCATGTCAGGAAGGAAAGAGTTGCTGGGGTCCAGTAGAGATCTTGGTCTAGATGTTTGAGGTTTTGGGTCCTCTTCATAAGGAAAATCCAGTGACTCGTCTCTAACAGGGAAGTGGGTGGGGTGATGGCAGCTCCTTACATCCCCCCCCCCCCAATCTGGGTTGCCTTGAAAACACAGTCTTTATTTCTGTTTTTACACCTCTTCCTCTTCTATTTCCTTCTGCCTTTCCACTTCACGCTGCCTCTATTAATCTCTTTGATGTTACACCACCGTCTCATAATCATTAGGAAACATAGGCTTATCCATTAGCTGGAATAGAGGGCTTCATGCCTGTGGCAGTCTTGCCTCAGCCTCCTCACTGGGAGAATGACTGGGGTATAGTAAACATTATAGTAGTTTAAGGCTTATCTTTTGTATAATTGAAATTATTTTTTCTACAGCATCAACCCTCTTAGACATTTGTCTGAGAGTTGGAGGAAAATAGTTGGTTTTATTAAACCAAAGTTTAAAACTTGATAATGCTTTATGAGCAAACATAAAAGCCTGTAGGGGCAGTTCTTTGCTTCATTATTTACTTCATTTATTTCAGCATTGTATTTTCAACTCTGCTGGAAAAGTAATGGAGTGCAAGTGTGTTTTCCTTTTTAACAGCTGGAGAAACTGAGACCGGGGGTTGTAGTTTGTTGTAATTCATCTCTAAGCTGATAGACTAGTACTGCCCTTTGGTTTTTCTGATAACTATTATTGTTGTATTAGAACATTTACAGCCAAAGCTGATGGGTGATGAGTAATTCTAGTGTGCCAGCACAAGAGGTGAGATGCTGTCCTTTTGCATCCTATTATCAGGCCTTGACTCTATTGCTCAGTTCACCGAACCCCTTCAGATTTTGATTCTGTTGTCAGAAGTGCTAGCTTTCTCTTGCTGTCTTTTTCTGTCCTTGTCAGCAGTCTGCTTTATCTTTATCTGGTGGACTTTGCAAGCCTCTATGTAAATACATGCTTCTTAATTCCTAGCTAGTTGCCCAATTTTCAAATGTTGGTTAGTAGTAGGTCTTGTAAAACTGTAACATTCAAAGTTTATGTTTTTAAGATTTCTTTTATTCTGTGCCTAAATTAGTCGTGTCTTTAACAAAAAGAAAGAAAAGACACTTTTGCTCTGCTTTCTGAGTACTGAGTACTTGAACTTCAGTTAAATTCTCTAGGCATGTAATTCGGTAGGCTTTTGGTTTACTTCTAACCTACAAAAAGCCTGATGGAGCAGTGGATGGCTGTCCTAGGAGGCAGGCAGGAAGACCCAGGGAGTGTGCTGGTCAACCACTATAGCAAAACCAGTAAGAGAGCCTGCCTGTGTCAGAAAATAAGGTAGAGAGCAATAGAATGTGAAACTGCATATGGCGCGTGCGCGAGCGTGTGTGTGTGTGTGTGTGTGTGTGTGTGTGTGTGTGTGTGTGTGTGTAAAAAATTTAATTGAAACATAAAGGTAGAAACCACTTAACTGCTCATCACCCAGCTTTAAGTGTAAAACTTGGCAGTCACCCTGATCTTCACAAGCGCTGTACTGTTCTTGTGGAGCTGTAATACTCAGAAACACAGTAGGTATTGGAGGATTGCAGGTTAAAGCCAGATTGAAGCAGCCTATGGAGACAGGAGAATGGTTCAAGACTGGTCTGGGCTACATGAGACCATGCCTCTAAAACTAAAACAAACCTACTTGGAAGCACTGCCATACACCCATGCGAATGGCTCAAATGAAAAAGACTTCGGTACTCAGTGTTGAGGCTGTGCTGAGAGAGTGTATGAAATGGTATAATCATGCTGGGGGAAAAATTGGCAGCTTCTCAAAAAACTGGATGTAGACTTGCCATAGATCTCTAGCTAGGAGAAACGAAAACATATGTCCACACAAAGATTTATATTATAGTTGGTGCTCATTTCAGCTTTCTTCATTTTAGCTGAAACATGGAAAAGGCATAAATGTCTGTCAAAGGAGGTTGGGTAAACAACAGGCTCACAGCATGGAAGCTCAGTGCAAGTAGATGTACTCTTGAAGTATGTTGTGTCATTCTTATACATCAAACTGGAGGAAAGGTGGATCTGGTCCATAATAAGTTAGGAAACATGGTCTCATGAAGCTGGAAGAGGACTGTCTGGGAAAGAGGTACAAAAGATGGGAGAATGTAATCACTCTGCTGTGTGCCTTGTGATGCAACTTCTTAAATTGTATCTTTGTAATGTAAAAGGCTAGTTGGCACCCTCTGGCTTACTAGGAAGAAGAGCCTTAGAGCTCCTGGCCAGCCAGGGCAACATTGAAAGGTCCCTTTCTCAGCAGGACTGGGGAGGCCTAGGCAGGTGGATCTGAGTTTGAGGACAGCCAGGGCTGTCACACAGAGAAACACTATCTTAAAAAACTACAAGTCAGGCAAACTGCAGTACCCAGTCTTTTGCCCTCTTCGAGTGTGTGACAGCTGCTTAGGAATGAGCAGCTTTGGAACTAGCGCTATCCTTTATCCCTGAGCTGTAAAGAGACTGAAGAGGGCCGCGGGTTCTCTGCTTCTTTCATAACGGGCTGTTTGCTTTTCTAGGCATACGAACTAAATCTTGGCTTTCGAGCCCTTATTTCTGAGGGGGAAAACTCCACTTTCTGAGTGTTCCCCCCTTCTTTCTATACCCAAAATTCTAGAAAGCATTTTATATTTTAGTGAGAAGTTCATATAATTGAAATCTATCCTTAGTTCTTTTGACATTTCTACTTTTAGCTACATATTGTTGGATGATCATGTGCTCTTGGAATACAGTATTCTCAGGTATTAAAGCATTTGGTCAGCACTATATAGATGAGTGCTTGTGATAGATATTCAAATTCAAGCATCTTGTTACAAATCAACCTCTTTCTGTTTAAACTCATCTACCTGGAGGGGGAAGTTTCATTTATCACCTTGTACCCCCTCTTAGTAGGGGCTTTCTTTTCTGTAGGTGATCTTTGAATTGAATGTATTGCTTTACAATGTTAGGTGATCCAATGCTCTCGTTTGGTATTTACTACTAGCTTGTAGACTTTGGAACACATTCTGAAGGATGGGGCTTGTCAAAAGGACACAAGGCAGGAGCTAGAACAGTTATAGGGGAAAAAACCTGTAATGATAATGTGAGATTTAAAAGAAAATAAAACTTTAAGGCTCATGTGAAAAACAGACTCATACCAATAGAAATAATAGGATAAGATAAATAAGCATATGGGAAAATTGCCGTTGATGAAAGTTGAAGGGGCCAGATCTAGAGGTGTTCGCCTGTAATCCCAACGTTCTAAAGACAGAGGGATCCCAAATTCCAAGTCAGCTGTGTCTGTGTAGCAATTTGAGGGGAATCCACATACGGATATTCAGCTAGTTCAGAAAATCTGAGGAGAAAGTATATCTGTAAAGTCGAGAATTTCTCCACCAAAGATACAACAGGTGCTCTCAACCACTGAGCCTTCCCTCCAGCCCCAACCCAAAGATTTTCTACAAAGTAACTCTTTACTAATAAAAGATTAAGAAACTAGCAGGGAAGAAGTAAGCAAACTGGTGTGAGGAACTCCATCTGGACCCCCAAGGGGAGGGGGGGGGTAGAGGAGCTTAAAGCAAGGAGAACAGAGGTGGCTAATATTTGAGCTGTCTTTGCAGAAAGTTCATTGAGTTATTTAAGAGGATGGGAGAGTTCTTTTCATACAGACTTCAGTCATTTGTAGAGTCTGGAAGATCCAAAGCCTGTCAGGTGCCTGATCAAGAATTGAAGGTGGAGTTATTTTGATGTTAGAAGGCAGGTACTTGATTAGAAATAAATACTGAGTTGAATGTTTTATTCTAGATAATTATAGCCAGGTGTGCATCTTAGTTTGTCCAGATATGTCTGTGTATGTTAAGGGTTTAGCTAATGTTGTGTAGTTGGAAATTTTGATAGTAGTGTAGGAATCCCACTTGAAGCCAGAGTACTTGTGATGTTGTAGTTTCTCAACCTAAGTGAGCTTTGAGGGATTTCATTTTTATTTTATTTACTTGAAGATTTAACATTTCTGAGAGAATTGATCTTTCTAAGGTTTTTGTCCCTTGGCCCTAGATACTTAAAACTACAGTGCTGTAGAACAGACTGAGTGAAAGTGAGAATGTGCTTGAGTAGTTGGCATATTTGAGATAGGTGGGAAGGTGGAAGAGTAGAGCTCGTACCTCACCTAGTACAAAACTGGATTGCAATCACACAAGGATACCATTGGGATTCCTGTAAATTTGTCTCCCTTTTTAAAAATTGTGGGAAATTCTTTGTTTTTTTCTATTTGGTTTTATTTTGTGTTTTCTTTGGTTTGGTTTTAGTTTTTCAAGGATTTCTCTGTGTAGCCCTCACTGTCCTGGAACTTGTTTTGTAGACCAGGCTGTCCTCAAACTCAAGAGGTCCACCTGCCCTTCCCTCCTGGGTGCTGGGAGTAAAGGCGTGTGTCAGCACCGCCCGGTTTTCCTACCTTTTACTTGCATTTGTTCCTTTTCCTTCCTCAAACCAGTGCCGTTTAGTGGAGAAACATAAACTTGAGTTAAAGTCCACTTGAACTGGCCCCATAATTTTTTGGTGTTTGGTTCCTTTAATGACTTCAGAAAACTAAGAATCCTGAGGCATGGTTTGTAGAAAGCTCAGCACATCACAGACCCTCCTCATGGAATGCATTTTCATTGAGAACCCAGGCAGGTTTTTTGCTAAGGAGTAGCAACATACCTTAAAGAGGTCTGTTTTGAAATCCAAACAGTTAAGTTTAACATAATGCAAAGGTTATGCTTCATGTTGATGTAGCATCTGGTTTTGAGCCACTTTTCTAGAGGACACACACCTATTTTTGAAGTAAGCATTGAACTCCTATCTGGAAATCATTATTTCAAAGCAGGTTTGGGGACATAATGCAGAATTTTAAAAGGTTGGTACTGCCTTATAACTATTTATAACCTAGTAGGGAAATAAGGTGGTTAAATTATGTGAAACATTAAGGAGCAGGTATTTGGGAAGGTCTAAAACCTGACTACACAGATCATTTGCCCAGAGAGATGAGGAAACACATGGCCTTGAGCTTAGGTGTGTCTAAAAAGCTAAAGGATAGAAATTAAGCAAACAGATGATGGAAGGTATCTTCTGCAAAATATAAGGTTCAGTGTAATTTGACCTGTGAATGAGCAATCTGGGATAAAGCAGTGTGGAGAGAGTTTTAAGATTCCCTTCTATAAACATCCAACTGTAGCACGGGTTTTAAGCAGTGTGTTAATTACCAGTGATTTAGAAACTACTATAGCATGAGCATTTGGTCATAAATTACTTTCTCACAGCTATTGTTCCCTTGTACTTAAGTTTGGGAGTAATCTTAAGGGTTAGATTTGAGGGATACGTTAAAGATACCTTAATAAACCCAATTCAGCATTTCTTTTAACCATAACCCACAGAAGGTAGTTGAGTATTAGACTTGGAATTTAACTTATATCTTTTTTTATTTGTTTGAAGAAGTACAGATTCCTTGTCTTTTAAAAGTATTTTAGTGAAATGAGCTGTAATTTCAAAAGTGGTTACATAGATTTTGAAATAGGGTCTTTGACAGCTATGAAGTAATTTGCGCAGCAGATTGGATTGCTTTAATGTCTTGTTTCTTGGAGGGAGACTTGATTTATCAAGTTTATTTGCATCTGAAACTGTATTTGCTTAGAGAGTTGTGGTCCTTGTGATTTTGCGACTCTTTTGGAAGAGAATTCTTTTGGTCACGTGTGACCCATTGTAGAATGTTTGTAACACTCTATCTGACTGTAAAAACAGACTAAATGAGTTACTGACAATGCACCTCAAGATCAAGCCCTTTAGTTAGACGAACTTATTAAATATTAAATGGCAAGTATCTGAGTTGAAGGATCCTCTGTGATCATTTACTCCCCTTCAGTGTTTTCAGCACCAGGGAACAGAAGTTTGGCCAGATGATGTAACTTACCCAAAAATCACACAATACACTGCATCACACAGTGGGTCTTATGCTGCTGCAGGCTTTTCTTCTGTTAGATCAGGCAGGGGGGAAATGGAACCTGTCCTCTGCCTGTCCAGACTGGAAGTTGCAATCTGGGTTATTTTGGGGGGGTTTGGGCTGCCTCAGGGGTCATGATTCCAACATCACTCAGATCAAAGACTGAAAATGCCAAAGAAACTCATTGATTTTCAGAGAAAAGTCATAGGTGGCCAGCAAGATGGTTCAGTGGGTAAGGACACTTGCCACCAAGCCTAATAAATGACCTGAGGTCATATGCACGCCATGGCACAAACCACAAAAATCATTTTTAAGGTATTTTTAAATTACTTAGGAAATATCCTTTCATATGAGACATTCTATTTTTTTTTTTTTAAATGTATTTTGTCAGTAGACCTTTTGGTTTTTTTGAGAATAAGTTTCTCTTGTACCCTTGGCTGTCCTGGATTTCACCCTGTAGACCAGGCTGGCCTTGAACTCATAGATCCACCTTTCACTGCTGCCAGTGTCTGTGGATGTAGAGAGTATGTGTACTTTTTATGAGGTATCTGTGAAACCATTGGTATGGCCACAGTATATTCCTGGTTCTATAAACACCACAGTGAAGAGACAAGTAAGAAGAGACTGTTTTTTAAGTTATATGTGACTGGAATGTTTCACTCACTTTTGAAAAGTTGTGCTAGTATTTAGTAAGTTTATAGTCTTGTTTTTAGAGTGATATATCATTTTACATGTTTCTTTCCTAAAGTTTGAGTTTATTTGAATAGTTCTGCAGGTTGCCATCTTGATACTGGGACAACATGCTGGCATAGTAAAATGGTAGCCAGAGCAGCCTGTATGCCCATTAAAATTAGTAAGCGCCCATAAGGAGCTTTTGCTTGTCTTGGTTACATTGATATAAATTTTCATATCAGGATTTACTATATTGGTGGTTTGTTTTGTTTGCTTGTTTTTGAGACAGGGTCTGGTCTCTATTATAGCCTTGGTTGTCCTGGAACTTAAAGAGATCTTCCTGCCTCTGCTTCCCGCACTTCCCATATTACCTGTAAGACAGCAGAAGAAGTTTTGGGAGGAAGGCTTTACAGAGCACAGCGGCTCTCTTGAGTCTGGTATATTCCTTTGAGAAAGAATAATCTAAAATGGTAGAATTGGTTTGGGTTTGGGGTTTTTTTTGTTTGTTTGGTTGGCTTTTGATTTGTTTTTTGTTTTGTTTTGTTTTGTTTTTGGTGAGGGCCAGCCAGTGGCTCATTCTGGAAGCAAAGGAATTTGAAGGATTTTGTGAGAGAAAGAACTTCTATTTAAAACATTTCTTAAGGGGGAAAGCAGAGAAATTAATGACATCTTATAAGGCATAGCCATAGTCAAGTATGGTAGAGATTTTAAGTTACCCTGTGTGAAGGTAGTTGGTTTTAATACAGAGTCGTGAGTCATATAGGTTCCTTGGTCAAGAATCAGGATTAAATCAGCAGAAAACAAGTGTGTCATTCATGTGTGGTGGGTGGTGCTACTGAGATGGACAGCTTAACATGTTGCCTTAAAGGTAAATTCAGGAGTCACCCTGAAATGCATTCATGCCTTACCTTAGTAACTACTTAGAATTTAAATTCTTCTAGAGATTAGTTTCAGTTATTTAGCTCAGTGTGGCTTTAACCTGGCACTTTTGCTAAGAAAAATAACTTCAGTTTATGAAATCGTATGTACAAAAGTGTATTTGGTTTGCTCAGTGCCCTAATGTTGGGTGTACTACCATTCCCTTCTGCAGAGGCTTTTCATCCATAGGAAGTAGGATGAAAGTCACACAGATGCTCCACTAGTCCTTAGCTTGGCCATATATATATATATATTCAGTGCTTCTCACAGGAATACCTTGATACGAGAGACCATTCTAGGCTTTTGTTTTCCTTAGGTCATGAAATTGTTCCTCAATACCAGAAATACTGGTATGGGGGTGGTCTGTGATTAGTCTGTAGCAAAAGTTTCTTTCTTTGAACTAAAGGAAATAATAATAAATTGTCACTGTGGAGGGCTTGGGTGGGGAAGACCTAGTTAGTGGTGGCTGCTTATAATGAAGGCCATCACTGAGCTATACATACTACATTTAAAACACAACACTTATTTTCAAATAACAGCCCTTTTAGAAAGCTGGGTCATTTTCATGGTTAATAATTTGATACTATGCTAATTAGTCTTCATTCTTTTTGGCTTATATAGCACATCACTGTCTTCCAGCACACCATTGTACCTGTGCTAGGATGAATGGGCCATTGTTTGTTTGCTGTCTATATGGATTTTGTCCTGTCCATAAAGGTGCTTGTTAACTGTACTGAAGAATCACAGCGTATTTGCTGATGTGTGAGCGCCTAACATTGGCACAAGTGTTTAGACATCTTACCTGTTGCCTGCAGCATGTGAATAGTGCAACAAGCTGGCCTTGTCAGGAGTCCTGCATCCTGGAGAAGCCGAAGAGCTGCAGTAGGGAGCTGGAGGCTGTGCTGTTGGGTGTTCTACCCACAGCCAGGCCTTCACAGGTAGTTTGGGGTGCAGGAGCCCCCTTTCTCTGTCTCTGTCCATCCCTGCTTCTCCTGTAAAACTACATTAGCGCACATACCTTGTACCAGAATAGATTCCATTCTATGATACATCTGCCCACAACCTTGCACCCTGCTCTGACCCAAGCTCTTACCATCTCTGCCTGAGAAGTGCCATTGCTGACATCCTGTAGGCCTTCCATTTTTGGAGTCCTGATGTTTAAGGAGTGGCTGACCTGAAAGTCAGCAGAGTGGGGACCTCACCATGCACTCGCATCCTCTTTTGCCTTCACCTGCAGTGGCTATCTATTTGCTCCCCCCCACCCCCCCTTTCTCCCTGAGACAGTTTCTCTGTGTAGATCAGGCTGGCCTTGAACTCAAAGTGATCCACCTGTTTCTTCCTCTGCCCTGCTTGAGTGTTGGGATTAAAGGCATGCACCACCACCTCTTGGCTGTTTATTTGCTCTTTATACCTGGCATTGAGGTGTAAGGTGTAGCCCAGTAAGAGACACCACAAAACTTTATTGGGGTTCTAGCATGAAACCTCTGGGTGCCTTTGGTTCTGTATGAGGCTCTCTGCATGTGCCTTCTCTTGCTCTTGGGTCTAGTTTGTTTGCAGTGGGCTTAATAGATAGAATCATCTCAGTTCATGGTATTTTACTGCATATACTAATTATAAGGCCTCATGTAGCTTGGGCTGGCCTCAAATTTATTAGGTGTAACAACAGTGCTAGGGATCGAATCCAGGGCAAACACTACACCCTAACATTGAAATTTCTTTTGACACCCAAGTGTAAGTTAAAGTATACAGCTTGTTGTAAGCCTGGTTTATACTGCTTGATAATAATCTCTGTAAACAGCTAGTTTTCATTCCTTTGGTGTTTATAAAATTCTTTCATATTGTCTTTGTATTTCTCTTTGAATGAACATGCTAGGTAGGACTGCTTTCTCAAGGATTGCATATCATATTTATTTATTAAGATTTTTTTTAAGTAGCAAAATTACAGTTAGGAAATAGCAACAAAAATAATTCTATTGTTAGGGGGTCACTACAACATGAGCTGTGTTAAAGGGTCATAGGATTAGGAAGGTTGAAAACCACTGATAGAGATCTTGTAACTTAGTCCTTCAATTAGAGAGCTGTACTTCCAGATAACTGGTTTCCTGATCAAGACTTTTGTTGCTGGGTGCTGATGGCAGACATTATCTGAGGTGTGCCTTTAGTGAATTTATAAGCATCTGTTCCCTACATCATGTCTTTTCAAGGGGTGCTCCATTAATCATGTTTGCTTAACAGTCCTGAGTGAGGAATAGCAGAACCGTGAGAAGTGCTGTGCAGGGCTGTGCTGTTCCAGGTCCTCTGCTTGGTACTTTTGCTCTGGACAACTCTGCTATGGTCTAGCAGCTTCACTTTTCTAGGAACTCATTTGGATATTCCCATTTGAGGTTTGGAGCATTGACTCTCCCTGACTGTCTAGCTAGGGAAATTTTACATTAGAATTAGAGGGGTCCTGCCTCATCCGGGCTTCAGTGATTCCCTCATGGTCATCAATAACACTTGATCCAACCATCTCCAACCTGACAACTCATCCCCGTGCCTTATTTATATTTCCATGCTGGATGGGCTACTTGGCTTTCTATTAGCTTGGGGACCACCTCACTTAGGAGATCTGTTATATGGCTACAGAGGAGGGATTGCTGTATACATAAATATCAGCTAGCATTTCTTCTTCCTAGTTGGGTCCCTGAAGGTCCAGCATTGTGAAAATGTTTGGCACTACTTAGAAGCTACACACAACAGTGATGAGAGAGCCTGTGTCAGCTGGAGATTGGTGCAGACATAACTGTTAGGACACAGTCAATGTATCACTTGTCTGAGTTGTGGGGTTTTGTTTTTTTTTTTTTTTTTTACCCCCCACAATGACTTCATCCCCCTGGGAGTTTATAAACTACAGTTACCTTTTATTGCCCTGTATGTATTGTCTATGCCAATCACAGCTGCAGGGGAGCAGGCCCAGTTGGAATAATTAGATTGAGGAATGAATGTCACTCCTCTAATTTCATTCTCTTTTCAAGGAATTACCAGTGTCCCTTTAATAAAACAAGATTAGCCCTCTGCAGTGGAAGTATTTGAGAGCTGTCAGTATAATCATGACAGCTCAAAAGAAGTGTTTTTAACACTCTTATAACTTGTTGGATGATTGCACAGGGCTGTGTGCATATGTGCCACAGGTGCATGTGATCTCTCCTTTTGAAGGCGATGCATACAACATTGAAACAATACGGAATAATGTACAGTTGCCATAATACAATCAGTACTCACACCTCTAATGCTGTATCTTATGTTGCATGTTGTAGGAAGCCTCGCATCAATTCTCAACTGGTAGCACAGCAGGTGGCACAGCAGTATGCCACTCCACCTCCTCCTAAGAAGGAGAAGAAGGAGAAGGTAGAAAAGCCTGATAAAGAGAAACCTGAGAAGGATAAGGACATCAGCCCCAGTGTCACCAAGAAAAACACCAACAAGAAAACAAAGTAAGTTTCTGGGTACTAAGTACAACATATTAATTTGCACTTGTGTCAGAGATTTTAAATGATTACTTATTTTTATTTTTCTGGGTCTTTGCTTTACCCCTTAGACCAAAGTCTGATATTCTGAAAGACCCTCCTAGTGAAGCTAACAGTATACAGTCTGCTAACGCTACAACAAAGACCAGCGAAACGAATCACACCTCAAGGTACTGTGAAACTGGAGTGAAGTACTGAGTTGTTTATTTAATCATAATCGAAAGCCCTGCTGAGAGATTTTAGGGGGAGGGAGGTGGAATGAGGAGCCTGATGTTTTTGGTTTTTTTGTTTTTTGTTTTTTTAAAAAGAGTATCATGGCCAGAACAGAAGGTTTGCCATCTATGATCAAAAGTTCTGCTAGCTGATGTTTATATCTCTTACTGCCAAAAGTGGTCACACCTACAGTTAGTGGCAGCTTAGGTCTCTGGGCACAAGCTTGTGGGAAGGCTTGTGTTGATGTCACTCCTAAGCGGTTCCTTTGGCATGTTTCAGGCCCCGGCTGAAGAATGTGGACAGGAGCACTGCACAGCAGTTGGCTGTAACTGTGGGCAACGTCACCGTCATTATCACAGACTTTAAGGAAAAGACTCGATCCTCCTCTACATCCTCCTCCACAGTGACCTCCAGTGCAGGGTCAGAACAGCAGAACCAGAGCAGCTCGGGGTCAGAGAGCACAGACAAAGGCTCCTCCCGCTCCTCCACGCCAAAGGGCGACATGTCAGCAGTAAATGATGAATCTTTCTGAAATTGCACATGGAATTGTGAAACTATGAATCAGGGTATGAAATTCAAACCCTCCATCTGCCCGTGCTGCTTGCGCCCTGGAGAGTCTTCTGTGGACGACCTTGTAGTGATGCTACCAGGAGAGGTTCTGCTTGCTGTGGGCATCTGGCTACCAAGGAATTTCGTACCCTGACAGTTACTCTTGACACTTTTATGTATTCCATTGTTTTATATGATTTTCCTAACAATCATTTATAATTGGATGTGCTCCTGAATCTACTTTTTATATAAAAAAAATCTGCTGTGCACAATTTTCCATGTACATTACAACTGGTTTTCTGTTTCTGTTTTGTTGAAGAGGGTTGGGGGAGGGGGGACCTTTTATTTATTGTGTTCACAGACTCCATCCTGTCAGCATATCCTCTTAAATTTAGTTCTTTCTTCCAGCTATACTCTGTACTATCAGTTTTGATATAACTATATATATAAATATAAAATTATATATAAAGGGTTATTTGAAACCAATCCATGGCAACGCTGGTGCTTGATACACTGTGAAGTGAATACAACATTGAACAGTTGACACAGATCTGGGACAGACAGTTCCTTCTATGAAAGTGCTGAAATAGAATTAAAATCAGTCTTACATGAAGTATGTTCCAACCTACATGGGAACTTGACTCTCTCATCTGTCTTTAAAGTACTGGATGATATTAAAAAATATATATTTTTTAAACAATGTGATCTCAAATTTAAAGACTGCTTCAGATAGCCTGCATTTGCGATGGGATAATTGACAGATCACAAGTGGTTCAGTTGGGGGGCTTTGACCATTCAGAAGTAACAAAAGTAGCTCCAGAATGCCAAGTATTCATGTAAATTACGGTTACATGGTAACTTACTGTTCTTATTAAGCACTCATAAAAATATGGTGTTCTGTATCCCGAATTCCGGCCTTTTTCCAGACCTCTGCTCATGCCTGAGGCACATCCAGCAGCTGTCTCTTAGTTCTAGGGTTGCAGTAGTGCATTTTTAATCCACACCATCTAGGGAAGCAGTCCTGTATCTACTTCCCCAGTGACGTTGCAGTGGTGGGTTTGGTGATCATGGCCTATCTGCCACCACACCCTACCCTCCAAACACCCAACCTCTTGATGCAGTTGTTTACTAGATGCAGTTAAGACAATGGTTGTCAACCACACATCCAGACCTGACAGAGATCTTCCCAGCTCCTTCGGTGGGAAACGGGCTGCAGGGGTGCATGGGCAAGGCACAGGGAAGGCTCATGTCGCAGGAAAGTGAACAGGTTCTCTTTGTCTTCTCAGCAGATATAGCTTGACCGAACTCTTCACTTTTTACCAGTTTTGGGGGTGGGGGATAATTGAAGACCACTAGCAATTTATCACCCCATTTCATCCCAAGTTTGGGTGATTCTGCTTTGCTCTTAGGTTCAAGGTGTCTCTCCTATCTGACTTTACCTTCATATCCACTGAGTTTGTAGTTCTTAAGTCACTGTAAGCATGAGAACGTGGTGTTAGCCTTCCTTTATTTGATCACACTCTAGGGACTCCTGGGAGAGTGTAAGGACACACCACGTCTTGGTGTTTGCTTAATAATAGAACTAATTTCTATCTGTGGAGGCAACAAGTTAAGAACATATTAACAGCTTGAATTGAGTAGCCAACAGGAACGGTTCCATTCACATTTACATTAAAACCAGTCATTTGATGCGCCGTAGTCTACGTTCTGTCCGCAAAGGCAGTGCTATATGTCGTTGGGCTCCTCTTCTCAGAAGCATGGACAATGCTCCCCTCTTTTTAAAACAGTGCTTGTGTCTGGGATGCAAGCTGTACTTACCTTTTTAAATACCTTTTTAAAGTATTTATTAATGAACCAAAGGAAATCAGGTGCTTTCTATAAGCATCAGAATATATAATACATAGTAATTTGACTATGAATTTTAAATCCACATTTTAATATTAGTGGGGTATTGCAAAGACATTCCTTCTAAAGTTTTAATATTCCTTTTATTAAGGGTCTCAGGGAGGGTTAATTAGTCAGCCATATTTATTTTCCAGAGGTGTAAGGAATTGCTAAGTTTTTTAAATTAACTTTTTAAGAAAAATTTAATGCCACCAAATTCATGTGGATTGCACTGCTCTTTGAACCAATAAGTGTTGGTATGCACTTTGTTCAGAAACACTGTGTACTTTTTCAAAATGAGTTTCATGTAAAGTGATTGGACCCCCCTAGAATAGTGGGAAAGGCTGATTTACCAGCTCCTCATAGGCTACTAATTCATTCATGGCCGTGTCTTGGTTTTTTCAGTTTTGCCTCCGTGATAAATTAATGAGAGGTAAAGGGAGGGAAGGCTTCAGAACAGGTGGAGTGAACTTGTCTTGAGGTAGAAACTGCAGCTGACAGATGTTCCTGGCTGCCCTGCCACTGCCGTCACAGGCTCTGTGGGGGTGGAGAAGGTGGTAGGTGCTCCACAATGGCATCCTCAGGCATGCATTCTGGAAATGGAATTCCTATTAGCTTCCTGCATTTATAGTTTGCCCTACTATAGTACTCAGTAGGTAATAACACTAGTGTAGCTTACAAAGAGACATTAAGAGGACCAGAATTACTTGGTATTCAGTGGCACAGAAAGCATATTAAAAAGCACAGTGTTAAGGCTTGCAAGTTTCCCATATGTTTAGTACATGATCTTTCACACTCGTGTGCACATGCACAGAGCTGACCTGACTTGCTCTGCCCGAGTCATGCAGTTGGGAGGGAAAAGCGACATCTTGATACCCATGAAAATATTTTAATCAAAATCTTTCAGTTTGGATCTAGATACTTCAGAACATTGGCAGAAGCTTCTGTGAGTTTAGCTCCACTAAGATGTCTCGCCTGCCTTATCAAGATCATTCTCAGTCTACATTTTTAAGCTACCGTATCTTAAATTATTGAAAATTTATTAATTGCTGAATATATAATAACCTTTGCTTGTATGTTACCGAAAATGGTTTAAGAGCCAACATTTAGAGTGTGACAATGGAGCTGAACAGTTTCTAACGCGCAAGCAGTTCTGTTCTTGTGTATGACTTGTAACCTTAATTTACTGTGTAAAGATGGTTACATTATTTCCTTAGCTTTGTTTGTTGGAGACAGATAGCGAATGCTTGTTAAGTATGTCAGAACATAATCTTCCCTTGTGAACTTTTGTTAATGTCTTATACGAGCTCTATTTTTCATTTGCCCACAAAGATGGCTTGTATAATGCTTTGAAAGTTTCTGCTCCGTCTGTCTTAGAGCTGACAGTCTGTTAGGCTTGTTTTCTCTTCATGCTAAAGTGTCAGTGGTTTTGTGAACTGGTCAGAAATTCACAGGTCTTAAATGTTTGGGGGAAATTTATATTGGACACTGCTCTTTGTCTAGCAAATAAAAGATGTTAATATATTCCTGTTATTGGCATGTGCACGACTATGTTATTAGAAGCCACTTTATCATTTTCCTGCTTTAAATAGAAATGTCTATTTATGAATTCTGCTTGTAGTTTTTTCACAAATAAAATAGTAAAATTTACATTGGAGATGATTCTTGTTGTTCCATAGACTAGCCCTTAGAAAAGCCTAGTTTTGCTGTTTTTTTTCCCTACTTGTGGGATGTTTCCAGTGGGGATAGAAAGCATACTTCCTTCATTACTCAAGTTGCTGAGCCAAAATTATAGGAGTGTCTTCGTGTATAGATCACAAACATAGAATCATTGACCCAAAGAACCTTCAAAGTTTAGAAGATGGTGATTGTGTCTGCTTTCAGATAGGCTATGGTGATGCAAAGGAGGGAGAGGACTGGAGATGTCAGACATCTCCCTGCTTGTGCCAGAACCCATTAAGCCTGTTGTGACCAGCTGGAGAGAAACAACTATTCAGCCTCAAAGCCCCCTGCAGCAAAGCTGGCTTCTTACCTGCTCTTTGTGACCTGCCTTTGGGGATTCATCCTGAGGACTCCTCCTCTGGTTCTGTGCTTGAGCTGGCATGAAGGAGATGGTGCAGATGGAGTCTTGGTTGTTGAAGTACCAAGTGGTCCCTGTCTGTTTCATCACCATTTGGCTCTTCAGAAGTATTGGGGAGGTTTCGAGAGCAGAGTAAGTGGTGTTGGTGTTGCTGATGTTTGCCCTGGGACATCTTAGGTGCAGAAAAATCTCTGCTCTTCCATGCTTTTTGTGGTACTTGTAAGTTCTTTGTGGGCCCCACTGGTAGTGGAAGTATGGAAACTCCCATGTGACGTCAGAAAGATTAGATTTTTAACCTCATTGAGAAAGCTAAATTTGGACACTTTACTGTCCTGACTTGAGAACTACCTACAGGTGTGACCCCAGTGTGATAAGAAGCACTTGCTGGAAAAGTTGCACATGGTCAGAATGATGTTTAAAAAGCCGGCAGTGCCTGGATAGCCAGCTCTTGCCTGGAGCAGAGGAAGCCTGCTGCCCATTCACCTAGACCTTGGCACTCAAATCTCAGAAATAAAAGCAGGATAGATGTAGAGCCTTCTTGAAGGCAGGCTCGTAACCAGCCAAGTCCCACTATGTTAGTTATTGATGGAAGCCATGACCTAATCTGCCTGCCCAGTGAAGGGATGGTTACAGCAAAGGCTCTTGATTTTTCCACAAAATCCGTAGGCCACACCTGGGAATAGAAGCCACTGTGGGGCCAAGGCAGAGTGAAGTGGAAGTTGTGCTTGTGATGTTCTGCCTAGCATTAATTACAGTGGGTTAGGGTGGCTCTCATCCAGTCCTTTGGGCTTCCGTCTTGATCATGCATTCACAGGTTGCTGGGGGAGACCAGTGAGGTGGAGAGAACAATAGATTTGAAAAAAGACCTCCATCTAGGTGCTTTCAGAGTCCTGTGGGTCCTAGGGATTAAAAACAAATGGCCTTTACTACTGTGTCCCAGACCTTTTTTAAAGTTTTATTTTTGAGATGGCCTCCCCGAGTTTTCCAGGCAAATCTTAAACTGTCGGTCCTCCTGCCCTGCCTTCCAGAGTAATTTAGGATTGAATGCCTGCACAAGTGCCTTTGCCCTAGACCTGCAGGGCATGCACATATATATATAAAGTGTAGAGCCATGCTCCCCTGTTATAGAACCCATTTATTATTCCTGCCAAGGACAGAACTCACTAAAAACTTTGAATCAACATTTGAGTAATGGAAGCTAGGCATCCAAGGAGGCCTGCTGAGAGGTTTGGAGGAGTCAGGAAGAACGGAACTGCCTATCTGGCTCCCTTGTAGAACATAGCCAGATTGGATGGTTCCTGATACTGTGAGCCCTATAGCCCGAAAAGTAACCCCAGACTCCTGATTATGTTGCTGTCCTGAGTGCCACTGTAAAGTCCACACCAAGGCCTACCCAGTTCTGTCAGTCTCAAATCAAGCCACATCAGAGAATGGGTGGCACTCCTGCAAGTGACCAGATACACTGGAGTAAATGGAGCTGGAGAGGGACCTCCAGGGCCTTGGTGATCCTGACCTAAGTCTCACAGATGTGTAGTCCTTGCTAAGACAGAACATGCACTCTGGCCTTGGTCTCTTGCCAGGTCAGTAGCCTGGTGGTGGCTGTTAAACCGTTTCTAGTAATAGAGATTTCTTTTTCTGAATTTGCATTCTTATGTTCCCTGATAACCTCACTGATAATGAGCGTTTGTTTTATGATTGGTTTATTGTGCCTTTTAGTTGGTACTATTTCTTGACCCAGAGGCAGTACCAGTTGGTTAAAGGCCATGGATAAGTAAATGAAATTAGGGGTGGTTTGAACAGTTCTCAATTTCTGTAGCTACAATGTTGCACCCAGGTAGCTTTCCATTAAAAGTTTGAGTTTTTAGTGATGTTCATTATCCTGTTAATATTTTGTTTGGTTGTCAGTTTTATACTGTTTTTTGTTTTTGTTTTTGTTTTTTTTACTAGTATATTATTTGGGTTTTGTAATGACTTTGGGGCACTTTTAAAACGCCTTTAATCTCAGCACTAGAGAGGCAGATCTCTGTAAATTGGAGGGCATTCTGGTCTACAGAGTGAGTTCCAAGACAACCAAGGCTACACAGAGAAAACCCTGTCTTAGACAACCAAGGAAAAAAGGCGTTTGGAAGTTTCTTGTATACCGTGTTTGCTGTGATGCCCCAACCCATCTTCTCATATCCCTTCCTATTCCTGCAGACCCCTTTTGCCCTGTTAACCTCCCTAGCTCTTGTTCTGTGCTGATGATCACAGCTACTGTGTTTCTGTCATCATGTCACATCATGTCTAGAAGACTGTTTTGTAGTGTTCCTTCCCATCCTCCACTCTAGTCCTCTCTGCCTCAGCCTCGATGTCCCATCCTCTGGGCAAAAGCAGCAGCTTGTATTTCTCTTGAGAGCTTTGTCTTAGTTACCCTCTCTTGCCCTGTCCAGTCTCTTCCCAGATAGACCCTCTTCTCTTCCTGTGCTGTGTGTATATGTATGTAACCTACATTCTACAAATGTAATGTTTCCATGTGGGAGAAGACGTGTAATGTCTTTCTGCTTATATTACTTGATATGATCTCCAGTTTCATCCATTTCCTCTGCAGATGATTTAATTTCATTCTTCTTAGGACTAAATAGAGCTCTATTCTGCTACCTTTTCTTCCTGTAATTCTGAAGGAGAATTAACAATCTAAGTACCTGCCACCAGGGAACTGTAGTTTAACCTACAGGAGTTACTGAAGATTGAACCCAGGGCATCATGCATGCTAAGCAAGTACTATACTATAGCAACCAAGCCATACAGCCCATTAAAACAGTAACTGCTTGAGCATCAAAAGCTCTGCATAGTACTGCAGACAGATTTGTTCCCCTTCGTCATCATGGTATTTTTCAAACAGTCGAAACCACCAACTAATATGACGCAGAGGAGGTCTTTAGTGAACAAATTAAGGAATTGTCCAGCCCAGGTGCTATATACAAACTGCTGTTACTTGGAGGAGAGCATTGTGCCTCCGTGATCCTTGCTTTGTGGGGTAGTCATATTTTCAAACCTTTATGACCTGAAGAATTCCTGGCGCCTGGCAGATGTTAAGAATAAGATGGTTTTTCTGCTGGCAACAAGGCCCTCCAGAAATCATTTTGGTCACACTGCAGCTTATGTGAGTCCTTCCCAGCTCTACAAGCCCTTCTTCCTGACAGCAGGTGAGATTCTGGCAGCTGGCCATGGCCATCCACCTCTGTGCCTATGAAAATCCCCTGACACTTCAGAAAACTGCTGCAGGGCTGTGGGGAGGAGAGACATTAAGCTCAGGGAGCCCCAGCACCACCAATGTCCCAGGTGGTGGCTCTGTGGGGCTTGCCTTACCCCCCCAAAGGAAAGTCCTAATGTTAGTAGGATGATGGAGTGGGGATGTCATACAAATTCAACATGTATTCCAGGACCAAAACCCAAGGCCTCAGAAGGACCCTATTGTGAGTCTTATCTCCCCAAGTGCTTGTGTTAGGTTTGAGAATGGTGGCTGTTTTTGTACCTGCCCGAAGAATAGTGTCTAGGAGGGGAGGAAGAGATATTTGCTAATCCAAGATGTAAGAGAGAGAAAAACTTCCACCCCTTGATCCTGGAGTTCATTAAACAAACTCAGTAGAGAGACTAACAAAAGAAAAGCCATTTAAACTTCACTTTTAGGGATGGAAGTGTCACAGCAAGCATTCAATGAAGGGTCTGGTGACTGACTTTTACTTAGCTCTAAGGAGCAGGCCAGGAGCTTTTGGGAGCTACTGAAGACCACTGTAGGAAGAGGTGGGAGAGAAACAGGCGCTGGAGTGCTCAGTCGGGTCATATAGAAGGTTGTTACTCAGAACTGGAAAAGGTGGCATGTGCCTGTAATCTCACCACTTCAGAGGAGTTCAAGACCAGTCTCAATTATAGACTGAATTCTGGGCCAGTCTGAGTCATGTGAAACCTTGTCTACAAAACAAAGCAAGTTCCAAGGAAGAAATGGCAGCATGTAACAGTCTGTGATGTCAACCTTGAAACTTTTCCTGGTGGTACAATAAGTTCCTTGGACCTGGTGAGTAAGATTCCCAAAGGAGGGGGCCTCTGACAATCCAAGTCAGCTAGAGACTGTCCAGAGGTGTGATGGTTAATTGGTCTTGAGTGTCTACCTGTCAGCATTTAGAATCATACACTAGTCTTGTTTGTAAGGCAGTTTCTAAGTTTAACTGAGGTGGGAAGATCCACTCTGTATGTGGTGGTACCATCCTATGCCTGGGGTCTTGGGCAAACACAAAAGAGAAAGGCATCCTTCTACCTCTGTTCCCTGGCTGAAGATGTGAGTGAGCAGCTGCCTCAAGCTCCTGCTACCACTGTGATGGACTCCGCCACACCATGGGGGCAAAGTGAGCCTTTCCTTTTTCAAGCTTCTTTTGTTGGTCGTTTGTCTTAGTAATGAGAAAAGTAGCTAAATAACAGGTGGATGAGTCAGGCTTGGAGAACGGCCCCTTTGAGCTGGAATATACGTACTTGGACTAGCAAGGTCTGCTAACTAGTCTGCACAGGCTCCAGAAGGTGCTGGGGCTACACAAGAGTGCACCTTACTTTGGTGAATTGTTTTCTAGGTCCCAACTGAGCTTTCAAGCCTTACTCTGTGGGGTGCTGGGGAGGGACAGGCCCAAAAGTCAGATTTGAAAATGATCTGCTCAACAGCTTTTTGTCAGTTCTCTTCAGCCTTCTGCATGTCTAGAATTACAGGATCCACAGATTCACAAAGTGCTGGCCTTTTGGAGAATTTGGTCGGTTTTTGCAACCTGGCTTAGCATTTGGCTCTTTCAAGGCAGCAGCCTACCCATCTCGTTTTCAGCTTTAAATATTTTCTCTGTGTCTCTTCCTTTCTCCCCAGACCTGTGGCTTTATCTTCTTGTTTTACTTTGCCTTAAAAATAAACAGGGTCTGGAGAGAGGGCTCAGCAGTTAAGAGCCCTGGTTGCTCTTCTACAGGACTGGGATTCAGTACCTAGCACTCACATGGCACACAATCATCTGTAACTCCAGTTCCAGGGGACCTGATGCCCTTTTCAGGCCTCCATGGGCACCAAACATGTATGTGATGCACAGACATACATGCAGATGAAACACCCGTACACAGAAATGGTATAAACGAGTAAATTCATCTTTACCTGAAAGTATTATGTTGTTGGGTTTTTTTTTTTCCCAATTAATACTCACCTTCCTGATGATAGTGTGCAAAAAATTAGACATGGTAAGGAACTTTCACAACCTGACAAAGAGTATCTGTGTACAACCCCAGGGTGAGGACTCAGGATCAGTGCAACAAAGATACCTGTTGTCACTACTTTGGTTCATCTCTACTAGGATTTTCGCCAGGAATTAGGTAAGAAGATGCAGTAAATGGCAGCCAGATTGGAAAGGAAGAAGTAAAATTATCCTTTAAGCATGACATCATCTTTTACACCCAAAGTCCAAAGCATTCTTTAAAAAAAAAAAAAAAAATCCCCAACCCTGTTATACAAATGAACCTGGGAAGAAGTTCAGGAAGACAGTATATTAGAAGAACAATATACAAAAATCACTGTTACTTCTATACCTTTGCAGTGAACACATTGGAAATGAAACGCAGGACGATTGAGATGTGCTGCATTCGAAAAGCTTAGTCCTGGGAAGCTGACAAGGAACAGTATGGAAATGAGGAAGAGACAGCCAGCCACACAAACACATGTACAGGACAAACTGGGGTCAGGTGGGCCATGTGTACTCTAATAGAGCAGCACCAACTCTGCATCAATGAGTTCACTATGCACCACATGGCCGGAGGGACTGGCTGGTCTCCTCAGGCAGCAGTTTCAGGCTATAAACACTTGCGGGGAGGAAAAGCAGCAGTGGCTGGCTTTTTCCTCTGGTCTGAGTACCACCACCACTTGTACTCAGACCAGAGGAAGGCTTTCTCAGTTCTAAGCCCATCTTGTATAGGCTTGGAGCCATACCACTTTCATGGGTCTGAAGCATTGGTCCTAAACATGGCTGTGACCATGTCAACAATACACATTCACTGTGGACTTCATCTCACACATTCATTCAGAGCTTTCTTGGCTTTTTGCAAAGATAAATGGCTCAGAGGATAAAGATACTTGCTTTCAATCCCCTAAGCCTCCTCAGGGTGATTAGCCAGAAGGAAAATGCAAATTCAAACCTTGGTGAGATGGATGCCTCACTCATTGAGAAAGCTAAAATAAAGATGGATAATTACAAGTGTTGGCAAGAAGAAACTGGAACCCTCAAAAGGTTAACCATGGAACTTAAAGAAATGAAAACAGCCTTCAGGAGGCAGAGGCAAGCAGATCTCTGAGTTCAAGGCCAACCTGGTCTACAGAGTTCCAGGACAACTAGGACTACACAGAGAAACCGTATCTTGAAAAACCAACAAATAAATATGTCTCCTTAGGAGACTGGACATGGTGACTTATAATCCCAGCATATGATGAAGTCTGAGGCTAACTTAAACCAAATGAGACCATTTCCCAAAAGAGGGAGAAAAGTTGTGGTGAAATCATTCATAATAGCCACTAGTAAAATTCATAACCCTGAACTGAGGAATGAATAAATAAAATGCAGTATGTCATGTACTTCCCAAGGTCAGCAATAACATGGGACAAAATACAGACACAATGCAAGCTTGCATAGATCCTAAGTAGAAAGAATTCAGACTAGAGCCCATATCTCTTGTGACCTAACTGCTATGAGCTGTTGTTTAGCAGATGGACAGAGGGAGGAAGAACTAGCTGCAAGGTAGTTTAGGGCTGGGGGCGGGGGGCAGAAACTGCCTGGGGATGGCCAGTCACTTTGAGTGACTAACCCCAGTGAACTAACTGTCCACCCTGATGGAAGAATTGTGTATGCAAACTACAAAGCTTGACTAATCCATGTAATAAATGTCTTTTCTGTGTTGAGGATGGAACCCAATACCTTAAGAATGCTAGTTAGATAATATTTTCACTCTGCATTCAACCCTCAGTCCAAATCTAGTTTAGTTTGGTTTTGAGACAGGACCTCATGTATCCATGGATTTCAGCAGGACTCCTTTATGAGTACTAGATGGTACAACAGAGCAGCTTAAGCAAACCAACAAAAGGCATGAATTGCCTTGTGTTGCTGAGAAACATAGGATAACTTTAGGCATGGTCCCAAACCCAGGCTTTGATTGACTTCACTGCTTCCTGCTTGCTCTTTTGCCTGCATGTCTGTGACTGTCAGATCTGGGAGTTACAGAGAGTAGTGAGCTGCCTTGTGGGTACTGGGAATTGAATCTGGGTTCTCTGGAAGAACAGCCAGGGTTCTTAACCACTGAGCCATCTCTCCAGCCCCCTTCAGTGTACAATGTTAGTTAACTCTTGGTCTCTCAGCCTATATTAGATGGGGATGGAGACAGTGCTTATCGCAGGGAGCTAATAGGTTTTATGTGCTTTGAATAGTGCTTGGCCCAGAAACGCTATTACAGTTATTGCTTGTGCCATGATCCAGCAGTCAGAGAACTGTGTCAGGAGAGAAAGCTGCCTCTTAGAAGTTCTGGTCTGTGTCCTTATTACTCAGAGACAACCCACACATGAATTATCTTTATCCATTTGCTGTAGGTCCTAGGAATTTGGGTCACATGCCTGTTCCCCGGAACTACAGCCAGGACTACAGCACAACGACAGGCCAGCATGGTAACACTCAAGTCCCAGGACTGGATATCACAGCAATAGCCCATTGAGGACACACTGAGTTGAGGTACTAAGCAGGAGGAGGAAATGGGCGGGCAGACAAATACCAATCCACTGTCACACATTCTCAGGAAGTCCTCATCCTGCTAGCCAGAACTGAATTGTAGGCTTGCTGAAGCCAGGTGGACTCGTCAGAGCTCCTGAAAGGGAAAGGGTCAGCCTTGGTGCTGGAGGCCTGCTCTGCACTCAGCCATTTCAGTTATCAGCAGAGATGTGAGGTCTTTCAGGCTTCCTGGAGGCCTTCCTTATGAAGCAATAGACAGTTTAGCCTCTCAGAGTTGAGAACAAACAGGCCTTGTGGATGTAGCCCCAGGACTGATCTATTGTCTCAGAATTTTGACTCATTTCTGTTTTTTGGTTTTTTTTTCTTTGAGGTGGGATTTCACCATGCATTCTTAGAGCTTACTATGTAGACCAGGCTGTTCCTTAGAGACCCACCTAGTGCTGGGATTAAAGGTGTGCACCACCACATCTGGCTGAGACCTTCTTACTTTGCTACTGTGTTATTATAAAAAGATGGTAGGCTCTTTTCTGTCTAAGAAGGGGAGGGTCTTGCTGTACAGAGTGAAGGCTCGGTCAGTAAAGTGCATGGCAGACACAAGGACCTGAGCTGAAGCCCCCAAAGCATGGGAAAAATGCTGGGCATGGCGGTACACATTTATAATCCCAGTGTTGGGGAGTCAGAAATGGGAGGTTCCCTGAGGGGCGAGGGCTGTTGCTGGTGAGACAGCCTAGAACAGCAGGACTCACGTGACACCTTGCCAACAAAACAAAACAAAAATGGGACAGCTCCTGAGAAAACACACACACACACACACACACACACACACACACACACACACACACACACACACACACACACACACACGGAGCCCTCATTGTAGATACTTGAGTTGGTTTGCCTGGATAGTCTCATTGTATAGCCCATCTGGGAGGTGACTACATCTGGGGTCTGTCAGAACCAGAGAGCAATTTCACTAAGCCTACACCCTTAAATGTGGAATTCATGGGATCCTCTTGCAAAAATTGAATCCAAAACTTGCAACAGAGAACCTTTGGAAGTTGGGGGTAATTAACCTTTCTGTGTAACATGAGCTTCCTCTGCTAAATGGAGGAGAAAACTAGACCAATTTTAATAGCGAACAGATTCATGGCCACCTCAGTTCCCACATACTTCACAGAGCTGTGGTTGCCATATGTGGCCTGGTATGAGGGACAGCCACAAGCATATAGCCTAAGCTAGCCGGGAATTCATACTGTATTCTTAGCTAGCCTAACACCATGCAAAACACTCCGTCCCACCACTAACTATGTAGCTCTGGATAACTTCAAACTCACTAGGTAGCCTCAGCTATCTTGAAACTGGTATGATGCTCCTTCCCCAGCATCCTGTGTGCTGTTGTTACAAGTGAGCCACCGTATCTAGGCCCATTGCTTCTTAATTTTCTCCTCTGTGTGACAGGGCTAGAGGCCTTGTCCTGCTCTGTGGCTGTGGAGGCAACAGTACCCCTTTCCCAGCACAGGCTTCATAGCAAAGTCCTGGCCTTGTTTGTGCTGTCATTTCATCTGTGACCTCATGCACTCCTCTTCAGGCCATAATTGAATTCACATGTGATCTGCTTGACCTCAGCCTCCCCAGAATGGAGTACCTGGTGGACAGAGCTCTTGGAGTCTGAGGCAGCAAGAGCAGCCGCCTGCCCTCTGGGAAGTCTCATCTGACTTGTCTTGAGGTTCAAGAGTCTCCACATTTGGCTGTGTTTGAGCACCCGAACTGCTGTGAAACCTGGGTGGTTAAATAACACAGCTATCATGAATTGTTCCTGGTTCTGGAGGCTGAAGTCTGACAGGGGCTGCATTCCTGTGATGTAGAGGGACATCTTGTCCCTGCGACTTCACACTGTCTTTTTCCTGTCTTTATATCCACTCACCCTGTACCTTTGTTTGGGTTCATGTCTTGTTCTCGTCTCTTGGATCACAGGCTAGCTTTGAACCTTGACCTTTTGGTCCTCATTTCCCTCCATCCTGAGCGATGGAGTTACAGGTGTGTGTACCACACTGGTTTATAAGGTCCCTTTTTATGAGGACAGCAGTCACATTGAGGGGACATCCTGGCTTCCCAGAGACCTTTGCATCGATCTTAATTAACCCTAAGGTACCTTAGGAATTATTATGAGGAATGAGTCTTAATGATCATGAAAAGTTCACATCATGATGGTGTCCTGGACCAGGCATTGAGTTGGAGCTTTTTCTGGTATGACAGTTAATTTTCTTTGTCAACATGACTGGGTTTGGGATCACCAAGGAGACATGTCACTGGACATTTCCAGGGAGGTTTAACTAAGGGAGACCTGCCCTGAATGTGGGTGGCACATGCTAAGGCCTGGAGTCATGGCCTGCATCATAAAGGAGAAAGAAGGAAGCAACTGTCCACTAGCATTTTCTTCTCTCTGCTTCCTGACTGTAGACACAGTGTAAGGAGCCACTTCAACCTCCTGTGGCCATGTTTCCCCCACCATGATGGACTCCCCTCTCTCTCTATTAGTTGTTATTAGGTACTCTGGCACAGCAAAGAGGAGAGCAAATAATCTGGGGTATGTTTTTCTCAGCAGAGGCTCACAGAAGAGGTGCATGACTGATGTTCGCTTGGGAGAGGAAACTGAGGCACATATTCAGTAAGGGAGAGGCCCCTGTGCCCTCTGAGTTCTGCCAATAGTGCCCTAAAATTATTTCTTTTGAAGATGATGAGACAGCTTGAGAAGTGAGGCAGCTTGCTTGAGATGGTTGACTGTCCCTGAAAGTCCACTGCCAATACCTTTTGGGGGAGAAGAAAGGGCTGGAGTTGACATTTTCCAGAGACCTAGAGAGTCAGCCCAGCCCCAGCTGACCTGGGTTTGAGACAATACCCTGGGTCTCCAAGGGCTATGAGCCTCTGTTTCCTCAGCTATTAAATGGCGGTATAAAATGGCATCAGTAACAGCGGTGTGACTGTCAGACACACTGTATTTCCCTAAGGTTTCCCTAGCCCCGCATTACAAGGCCTGGATTTTCTAGGGCAGTGTTTGACCCTAATCCAAGCCCCATAAATGGCAGTCGGCGGGTTTGTGCTACTCCTACCCCACCACCCCAACCCCTATAATTGGAGTTTTGTCAGTGAGTTATTGGCTCAATGTTTTTATAGGCTCCCCCACAGCCCCTCCCCACATTGCCTCCAAACAGGGCCCCTGTAAGACTGAGCCAGAAAAACGTAGCTAAGAGAATTTGTGCCAGTGACCCAGCCCTGCAAGGGTGATGCAGAGAACTTTCCAGGGCTGGGCCTGTTCCTGTTCTCCCTCTGGCAGCTCCTGCCTCCTTCTTCCTTCCACAGAAGCCGCTCTGTCCCCTCAGACTGGGACAGTTCCAATTTGGTTCTCTAATGGTTCTGGGAAGGTAGGGGCTGTGTTTACATTACAGGCCAGCCAGGAAAGTCAGTCAGCCTGCTATTGTCTCACGGTCAGACCCTGACACATTGCCAGGCCCACACAGCAAGGCACCGTGGCTCTGTGAGTCACAACCAGCCAGCCAGTAGCCTGGCCAACATAACCACTCTATCCTTTAGCATACCCAGTTAGGCAAGCACTTGGCTGCCCCATGACAGCCAGACTTGTCAGGGATACTCAGTCATGGCTGCTCTTTTCTATGGTCAGTCAGGTGACCATCCAATATCAATCTGCCAGACACTGTTTCTGGGGTAGATTCTATTACAGTCTGACATACCACACCCACTAACACTGTGAGTCAGTACTACAGTCAGAATGTCTCCTGGTCAGTTTCAATCTGCCAGCCAGCCATCCAGTCAACACCCAGCTGCCAGCCAGTAGACATCAGTCACCCAGACAGCTACACTGTCAAGCATGGACCGTAGGATATCATTTCACAGTTACCCTCAGTTTCCCTGTCACGACCATCCACTTAGACCCAACCACTCATACCACAAGGTACCAGCCAGGCAGACTAGGTAGGACAGCCACATGATTACTCTCCAGCAACTAAGGCAAGTGATCAGGTCTGTCAGTTGGATACAGTCACTTTCTGTCTGCTGAGTAGTCAGTCACATCAGAGGCAGCCACAGTCTGTGGCCTAGTGGGTCAACAGCCAGTCAGTAATTCTATGAGGAGTAGACATGCCATCAAGGCAGTCAAGATTCAGAGGTCACAGGCAGACATGCAGTCATACAATTAGTCTGAAAAAGATAGCCATCTCCCAGCCAGCTAGCCTGTCAGTCACAGCATCAAGCCATCAATCAAGCTTATCACTGGACACTCACAGGAGATCAAATATAGTCTGTCAGTCATCCATCATTCATTTGGTCAATTGTCTGGTTATTTAGTCAGTATGGATTTTTAGGCAACCAAACCAACAGACCACCATTAACCCACTGTCATCAACTGGCCATTCAGTCAGTCATATAGACACCAAGTCAGCCTTCTGATTGACTCATCTGTCCTGGAGAGCAGGGCCAGGCTTACTCCATTCAGCCATGATTGCCACACTACCACTACAAGAAGCCCATTTTGCTTGGTATGCAGTGTGCCAATTACTGGAATGAGAAATTATTTACCCTTAATTTTTTATTGTTTTTATTGTGTGTGTGTGTGTGTGCATGAGTGCCACATTATGCATGTGGAGATCAGAGGACAACCTGTGTGATTAGCTTTAGAGGCAAGTGCCTTAACCTGATGAGCCATCCTGCCAGCCCATTTATTCTTTTTTGAGGCTGGTGTAAAATGCAACTGTTTTTTTGAGTTTCATTTTCAAATTGTTTATTGCCCATATGTAGACTTTACCCTCTGAGCCACCTTGCCAGCCCCAAATAATTACTCTTGAGGCTGTGCAATGTGTGGAAACAGGAACATCGGGCCCAAATAGCTCCCTGTAATTTGCAAAACACAGAAGCAGGAAGGTCTGAGGTGTGGGGAAGGTATTGGCAGAAAAGTGAAGTTATGGGCATCTGGGCTCAGGAGTTTCATGGCTCTTCACAGGAAGTGTGTCCAGAAATGGAGGCATCCATATGCTTGAGAGTGGACTTTTGGCCCTTTAATGTCAAAGGGTCATTGGTCACTGGCGTATGCCCAAGGGAAGGATCCCAGTTTCAATCAGCTTGAGCTGCCTCCAAGTTCCTGAAAAGCAACTTATGCAACTCCTAGAGTAACTCTGTGGCCTATGTCAGAGGGTGTGATGTTGATGGGAACATACTGTTCAACTATACAATCTCCAACATCTGTGAGAAGAGCATTAGATGTAAGTGAAGCCAGAGGATTCATTCAAGCTTAATTCATTTTCAACAAGTTTCTCCTGTCAGTGGCCCAGCCAGGTTAGTCCCACTCACAACCTGCTAGTCACCACAATGACCATCAGCCCATTTGTCATCTCACCTAGTCACACTGAGTCCTCACGGTACTCAAATGAGAAAACCACTGGACGAAACATAAAACAAAAACACAGCTTATTTCTTCAACATGTGAAGAATCAACAGTCCCAATGCAGCCCCTTGTGTCTGATTCTTCAGGATGGGCAGGGCAGGGGAGGCCAGGACATGCACACTGGAGCCCATTCTCAGGCAGGTGTCCTCAGAGAGAGGCAGAGGATGCTTGGGTAGTTTTCTATCCGACCACCCGATGGATGTTCAGGGAAGGTTCTTTATCTCTTCTCTCTCCTCTTGAGCCTCTTATAACCCCTCTCAGTCCTGCCTTCCTCCGCCCAGGAATGCCTTCCCACAGGATCGCTCTCTCCTTCATACATCCCCACACCTCACACCCACACGCTATGTACATATACAACACACACATGTTCACACTGCACACAGAGACATGCACATATACCTTACTTCTTGGCTGGTCTCCTCATGGCAGAAAATCCTGTTCCCAGTAACCTGAGCAGCCGCTGCCCAGCTTCTTCCACTAAGTCAGTCAGGACTTCCACCTGTGAGGGTTGGCCTTGTTGGCCACTCGGCATTTGACTTTTCCTGGAGGTTCTCCTCACCTTACAGCTCCTCAGAACACAAACTGACAGGGAAGGCTGGGAGGAGCCTGCTTCCCCCAAACTCTGGCCAGCATCCAGTCAGAAGAGCAAGAGGGAAGCCCTAACTGTTAAGTGCTAGGGAACAGCTGTCCATCCCTTAGAGATGGAGGCCGCCTTCCTTCTACCAGACTGGGGCAAAGAGCCTCACTCACTGTGTCTACTTCCTGTGGCTTCTTCCTTAAAACCCAGGGCACTTTAAGGAGAGTCCTGCAGCCCCACACTTCCTCTTCAACCTGTATATGGTGACAGAACCATACGCTCCATGCCTAGTGAGGGAATGGGTGGGTGGGTGGGGGTTTAGGTCTAGAGCCCACCTACAGAGGCTACAGTAGGGTCTCCTAGAATCAGTGACAGCTGACTTGGGGTGAATTTGTGACACCTGGGCCCACTGGTGACTCCGGCCCTTAATCTCCTTCCACATTTGAACTCCCAGGCCACTCTGGGATTCAGTATTTCCCCTCCCCCACAGCACAGAGGTAGGGGGAGCTCTGGGAGTCGAAGTAGTGATGGCCCAGCCAGGACTGACTGGCTCCTGGCCCTAGAGTGCTGTATAGCACTGCAAGCACACATGCCCCTGCACCTGGCCCTCCCTCACAGTTGCTGGCTCCCCTCTCACTTGAGGGCTGTGTGGGGCTCTGCTGCCATCCACACTCACTGTTTCTTTTTTCCTTAGCGATGGAAATCGCAAGTAATAGGAAGCACAGGACACCCCACTCCCACCCCCTTCTGCCAGTAGAGAACTACCTCTCCTTTGCTGGAGTTTGCCCTTCCTTCTCCTCTGTGGTGGGATGTGAAACCAGAGCCTCTCGTGTATTTACCAAGTCTCCCCACAGCAATTGCTTCACTGAGGTCCACATCTGCTTGGATGCAATGTGGTGGCAGATCTGTGTGCCCTGGAAATAGCATTCCAGAAAGGAGGGTTCAGTCCTAGCTAGGATGCTCAGCAGTGAGTGACTGAAGTCTGGGTGTCTGTCTTTTGCCCTCTCCCAAGGCGCGATCTAATCCTTGTACTCCTGCAAGGCCACTCAGTTGTCAGCTGCAACCTGGAACCCTTGCCTCAGACCCCAGGGCCTATTCTTTGTGGAAAGGCCAATGTCCTCTGCAGACTCCTCCCCTTACCTCCCCCTACCTCTTCCTTCCCCGCCTCCCTGCCCTCTAATCTACTTACTTCACTCACTCTGTCCTTTCCTGCCACCCCCCAAGTCCCCTCTTTTGCTCTCTACCACAGGCAGTACCTCTTCCTCTCCTTCATCTCCCTGTGGGTCCATCTGCCCTGACCTCTCTCCTTCCTGCGGCCTGTCTTTCCCTGGCTTCCTATCCTCGAGGTTTCTTCCTTTCTTCCTTCTCTGATAAATGTACTGGCCTAAAACCAGCTCTGTGAGGGCCAGCCTCTTCTGCAGCATTGCCAGCCTGCTGACCTGGAGAGACACAGGATCTCAAGTACACATACTTCCAAGGTGAAATGAATTCCAGCCCCTCCAAACACACCTCACTGGAGCTGCCTAAGAGGATTTTAGCCATCTCTTAAGTGTTCCAGGAGCTCTGTTCTAGGCCTGGGGCCTTCTCTCCTCAGGGCCACTGTGGAGCTGTCATCTCCTACAAAGCCCTGCTTAGCTTCTGGCCCTGCTCATCTCTGGAATCTGCCCTTTTCCTCTAGAGGCCCAACCTCATCTGGATGTCACAGTATCTGTGAGAAAGGCTGTCTCAGACCCCTGCAGGATCCCTGAGGGCCTGGCTACTCCCAGGAGCATACCTCACTCAGCAACCAACTGCTTCCTGGATTTTTCTTCCCCAGCAACTGCCTGAAACACAGAGTGGGTGGAGGAAGGGGAGGGGAGGGAAGGGGAGTAACCCCTCTTCCCCTCTTTCCCCCCTTTTGAGTGGTGGTCTGTCAAGTACACATACCTGCTTCTGACTGGTCCTGTCTGTCCCATGTCTGTGCACTGTAGGCTGAAGGGAATTCCTCTAACAAGCCTAGCCAAGGCTCTTTCTGTCCCCATGGCCAGCCGGGCTTCCAGGCCCCCTACCTGGCTCTACTCACCACAGCCTCCACTTGTGGAGTCTGATAGTTTAAATACAATTTAAACTCCCAATGAAGAGCCAGACAGGCCTTGGAGCAGGGGAATGGGAGGCAAAAGGAGAGAAGGGAGAGAAGTTTTCCTCAGCACCCCCACTCCAGGTCTTACAGTATGTAAGGGAGTTGTGGACAGGGACTCTTCAAAATGTGGTGTGGCTATAGACTTTGAACCTAACAGGAAAGTAGCAGATATTTTTCTGGTGATTATGTCTGTAACTCCAGCACTCAAGGGATAAAGGCAAGATGACTTCAAAGCTAGCTTGCTACATAGAGAATCAAAAGCTAGCCCAGGCTAGACTTTACCTCAACAAAACAAGACCTTGGGAGACTGTGGTGATGTTATATATTTAATAAAACCAGTCTGGAATATCAGAGTCAATCCAGGAGGGTCAGCAGTGGTAACTCACACCTTTAATCCCAGCATGGGAAAGAGTGGTGACCTAGGGCCTTAATCCCAGCAGATCTGAGTATGAGGCCAGCTTGGTTTACTGAGGGAGTTCCAGGCTCCCAGGCAGGCAGTGGTGGTGCTACGGCTTTTAATCCTGTAACTCCAGAAACAGAGGAGATCTTTCTGTGTTTCTGTGAGTTCAAGGCTAACTATCAAGTAGTTGTAGCCCATGCCTTTAATCTTAACCTGGATGTGAAACAACTGAGTGAAGAGGGTATTTAAGGCAGGCATAAAAAGACAGATTCAGGCAGTAGAAGCCAGAGCAGCAAGGCTGAGGAAGCTGGAAGATAACTGGGTGAGATCTGACTGTGGGGTTTCCTCTCTTTGATATTTCAGCCTTTCCCTGATGTCTGGCTGAGTTCCTTTATTACAACTAGAATTTGTGCAACAGATGTGGCTTCTGCTGGCTTGTCCCCAAGCCCAGGTGACCCTGTGGCTCCCACCTCACCCTCTTGGAGGCCTCTCTCCACCCTCCCAACAGCCCATCCTCATCTGGGAACAGGAAGAGATGCCTGGTGTTCCTCAATACCTGGCTCTCAGTGAGCGACTTCATCCTTGGCAATGATAACCTCCAGATCTTCATGGCATAATAGCGGCCAGTGGCCTTCTCCCACACTAGAGTGAATTTGCCGAAGGTGCCTTTACCAAGGAGTTTGAGATAATCGAAGTAGCTCATGGCCACTTTGGCCTATGCCTTGTTGACAGCAACTTCCATCATCTCAGATGTGGAAGAGACACTGGGGGAGCCACACTTGTACTCCATGGCATCCTCACTTGGGCCCCCGCTGCTTCAGGCTGTTGGTAACCATCTGGGTGGCCCGCATCCACAGACACCGACAGGCTTTCTCCTGAGGATGGGGCAAAGGTGACAAGGGCTTCAGTTGTGCCTTCTTGTCCCTGTCATCTTTGCTAACAGCAACTCTTTCTAGCCTCTGGCCCCATGGACCAAAGGGGAAAAAACCTTAATAGGCAGAGGCAGAGCCACACCTGAGCCTCCCAAATGGTCCAGAGGGCCTAGGGAACATGGGCTGCCAATGAGAATGAGACCCATAGGAGGAACCAGCTTGCAGCCTCCTGGCCTAGCTTGCACCCCTGTGCCAGCCTGTCTATTTGAAACTGTTCTTGGCATTTGGCAGCAGAGGCACTTTCTAAAGGGCTGCAGGGTGTGAGTCACAGCATAAGCCCCCTAATTCACAGGCTTTAGGGGGCATTGTAAAGACAGTCGCTCTCCTGCTGAGCACAAACCCACCATTTCCTCACTTCCTGCTCCTCAAGAGGAGGGCCTGGCCACTGTGTGAAATGTTCTTGGAGATCTCCTGCTGAGGTGACAAGGCTCAGAGCAGGAAGGCCCCAGGCTTCCCACTGCCACCAGGATGACATCCAAAGACATGCCAGCTGGATGAAGAGGCCACCCCCAACTCTGCCCTGCCACAGCTCCAGGCCAGGCCTTGGTCCCCAGGAGACATTTCAGTCACCTAAGTTGCTCGGTCCTCTGGGCAGGTATCCTAAGCCATCAAGATTCTCCTCTATGGAAAGTACCACCTTTCAACTGGTATTTTATACCCTCAAAATGGCCTTTCTCCAAGAGGCCTTCTCAGAATGCACCAAGATGCCAATGGGAAACATTACTAAGAAGAGTTAGAATCTTTTTGCCATCTGTGGTTTTGGTTGGTGGGGTTTTGTTGTTACTGTTGTTTTTGTATTTTTTGATTGTTTTTGAGACAGCGTTTCTCTGTGTACCCTTTGTCCTAGAACTCACTCTGTAGATCAGGTTGGTCTTGAACTAACAGAGATCTGTTTACCTCTGCCTCCCAAGTGCTGGGATCAAAAGTGTGCACTACTGCCTGGCTTGGATATAGGAGTGGAAGATGCTAACTGCAACCCCAGTGACTGGAGCAGTGATTCCTGGAGCTGAGCTGATGGTCCCTGGTGGTCCCTGGCCTGCTGCACCCTCCACTCTGGAGTCCACCAGGAGCCCTTAGTGCAGCAGAGGGCCTGTGTCCTGCTCCCTCCCTTCATCCCTATGAGTTCTTGCCCTCAGAAGAGCTCAGCTTCTCCTTCTGTGGCCTGGGACACATCACCAAGAGGGCATCCAACCCGCTGTAGCACAACCTGGCTTCTGGACCCTTATGTCCTGAACCTCCTGCCCACTATTGTGTCATCAGGGGCTCCATAGAACTTCCCCTCAGTTCTAGGTTTCCAGAGAGAGACTCTCAGTCTCCATGGCAACATCTGGGTACTAGGCTAAAGGATGCATTGCAGATTAGGACAGTGCAGGCCCAGGGGCCTTTCTAACTAGACATTCTGAAGATCCCATCCCCACCTGGCTGGGCCAGGTCCCAGGGGAGCCCCACTGGATAATTTCTTCCTCAAGTATACACAGCTCCCCAACCTGCTGTAGCTGGACATTTGCAGAGCTGACATACCAATGCAGGTTCCCACATCATGTCTCAGGGCAACATTTCTGTGGGTTTCCATCCAAGAGGGACAGTTGCTGCTACTAATCCCTTCTTTGGATGCGGGGGAGGGGGGGAGGGCTTTTCCTTGGCTCTTTATTTGGGGCCTTGCTTTTTTTTTTCTCCACAGTTGTCACTATGTCACTCCTCCTCCTCTTCCTCCTCCACAAGATCATGGCCCAGGCTGGCCTCAGACGGGCAAGCCTCCTCCTCAGCCTGCAGCTTGTGATTTCATAGCACACAGGTTTGGTGGTGTAAGCTGTAGTGTTACTGAAGGTCAACAGCTCGGACGCTTATCTCGTGACTTAGACACTAGAAGTCTTTCTGTCCCCTTTAAAAATATTTCTTCATTATTTCTTTGAGTTCATTCTTCCTCTTGACAGAGTTATTCAAACATAAAATAAAATAAAAAAGTTGCCAGGAGGTGCTGACACACACCTTTAATCCCAGCACTCGGGAGCAGAAGCAGGCAGATCTCTGTGTAGACCTGGTCTACAAATCGAGTTCTAGGACAGGCTCCGAAACTACACAAAGAACTCTGTCTACATGAGAGGTGAGAAGCTAAATACACAGCCTGCTGTCACTTCCCCACACCCTTTCCTGATTTCCAGAGCATCTTCAATCGTTTGCTTCAGGTGTTTCTGAGGGCTTCCTCTTCGTGACCCAATCCTTCCTGCTATGGCAGATTCTCCTTGTAAGATGCCATTGTGTGAGCAAAACCGGTGGTTCCCATAGGCCTCAGATTCCATTATTCAGTCAGCAGACACTGATGGGGACCACTGTGGGCCTGGCTACAGCCACCAGCTTATGGATAGATCTGAAAGAACCTGATACCTCTCTGCAGGGTTCCTACTGGCCCAACCCCATACAAATGCCTTCACAGGCAATAATTCTGCATAGTTGACATCCTCAAAGATGGACCCCTTCAAGAAGGTGAGGTCTTTTTCATGAAGACACAACAGTTAGTCTTTGTACAGTCAAGATCCCAAACCAGGACTCACAGAATTAACAAGAGTCTGCTCTCTCTTAACCTGCCTGCAATCCACACAGCAGTCCTTGCCAGCAGGTACAGAGCTAAGAGGGAATCTACCCCTCTCAACCAAGTGACTCTTGTCATTGTTTCGTCTGTGACATACAACACCCCAGTAAAAGGAGAGTATGTTGAAAGCAGGTTCCATGGCAGACATCAGCTGCCAGCCTCTGACTCATTCTGGGACGTGACCTCATTCTGACCCTCAGACTCTTCATCTCTGAACCAGGGTCATAGAGAGGGCTGGTGCTTATAGTCTATGAACTGATTTCCAATGACTGCCAGAATCAGGACCTGGACCCAATTTTTCAGAACCTAGAACCTCCCAGCATGCCTCCAACAGTCACCACATAATCATCCAGATGACATCGTTGATATCGCAGTTTCTAATTATATTCCTATAAGTTTTCAGTGTTCTAGAAAATAGTAAAATGGTCTGGATACTTTTGCTGTGGAATCAATTTTCCTGGCTTACAAATCAGAGTACAGAGTGCTAACTCCCACTACCACCTCCTTTTAAAATGGGGCATCTACTTATAGCCGTGTCAAAGAGGTTAAGTGATTGCCCTGGGTCACAAAGCTGGTGGGCAGCCAAGCCAGATCAAACTCTTGGCGATTCCTCTCCCTTTCACAACCTCATTTGACAGACAAGGAACACAGGGTTCTGTGACTTGGAGTACTGCAAGGTCATAGAGTAGATGGATCAGATTCTGTTCCTCCATAAAACATATGCTCAGATCTTAACCCCAGTACCCCAGAACAGGACCTTATTAGAGAGAGCATTTTTCTGGAGGAAATCAACTCAACATAAAGTCTGTAGGGTGGGCCCCCATCCAGTATGTCTGGTGTTCTTATAAAAAGAGTACAGAATACAAAAGGACCCCATATCTCAACCAAGGACCTACTGCGCCATCAGTCTCCACAACCTCTAAAGGCCAGTTGCTCAGCTGAAACCTTACTGCTTGGTGTCCAGCCCCTAAACTGCGAGGCAACACAGGACCAAAGATGCAGTTACTGGGTATGGTAGTTCCTTTTAGAATCCTGATGAGAAGAACACAGATTACCAGGGTGGTGGCAGCACATGCCTCTAATCCCAGCACTTGGGAGGCCGAGGCAGGAAGATCTCTGTGAGCTTGAGGGCAGCTTGGTCTACAGAGCAAGTTCCAGGGCAGCCAGGACTACACAGAGAAGCTCTGTCTGAAAACAAACGAACAAACAAAAAATAAAATAAAGAAAATGACTGGCAGTGGTGGTGCACACCTGTAATCCCAGCTCTTGGGAGGCAGAGGCAGATTATATGTCAATTTGATACAAGACAGCGTTATCTGAAAGGAGGGAACTTCAACTGAAAAAAAAATGCCTCCATAAGATCTAGTTGTAGGGCATTTCTTAATTAGTGATTGATGGGGGAGGGCCAAGCCCATTGTAGGTGGTGCCATCCCTAGGCTGATGGTCCTGGTTCTGTAAGAAAGCAGTCTGAGCAAGCCATAATGAACAAGCCAATAAGCAGCACCTCCAGGGCCTCTGCATCAACTGTCTCAGGATTCCAGTCTTGTGTGGGTTTCTGTCCTGACTTCTTTCAATGGAGCCCAATAAAGCCTTTCTTCCCAACTTGCTTTTTGGTCATGGGTGTCATCATAGTGAAGAAACCCAACTAAGACACTAGAGATGGAGAGCTGTTAGTATTTCAGCTCCTCTGTGCTCGTGTCAGTGGTTATTTGATTCCAGCTCCCCAGCACCCCTCCCCCTCCCCCTGTGGTTCAGTAGACACTTGACATACTGCTGGGCTTCTCTGTAGCAATGGCAGTTCCATGCTGCAGATGGGGACTGACTGGGAAGGTTGGGGAAGGTCTGGAACCAGCTGGTTTTCGGAATGCCCTTTCTGCAGTTAGACTCTAGCTGTGGCCTGCTTCTTCCTGTAGCCACAGATCCTGCTCAGTGGATGGAGGAAAGGTAAGTCACACCATTCTGTGGGACGAGGGGCAAGCTGCCTGCCCAGCTGACAGTAGGACCTGGCACCTGGGTTGTGCCATTTTCTGGTGGTAACTTTGTAAACCTCCAAATTCATTCTTTGCTTATTATATGGTGCAGTTCCTGATACTACCCTTGCTGGGGTAATGGATCAGCTGTGAATCCTGGAGTGAGAGTGTGTCTTCCTGTGCGATCCTGCACTCTTGGGGCTTTCCTAGGTGGTTCTTAGAAGAGTCTGGCATGCGTGCCATTGGCTTAGATGCTGGGGTCCACTCAGTTCTCTTGGCATCAGGGTTTCAGTGTTGGGCCTCTCCAGACATCCCAGGTGGTGAACAGTGATGGGATTGGAAGGACTGTAGAGGAAGGAGGATCTGCTGCATGGTCCCGTGCAACAGCCTGGTGAGCCCTAAGAGACACACCCTGGAATAGGGATGGGCAGCAGGATCCCAAGTGGTGCTAGCTCAGGGATGGACACCCACAATGCTAGCTATCTACCTACCCTCCCTCTGTAGCTGAATAAGACAGTATCACATGCTTCAGAATCTGGGTAGGAGATTAGGAGTTCCAAGTTATCCTTAGGTACATAGTGAGTAACAGGTTAAAAAAACAAAACAAAAAACCAAAACCCCCCTGCAACTAGTCAACCTAATAGCACCCCTGTCCCATCTGCTTTCTCTGCTGCTTGGAGCAACTAGTGGCACAGGAGGAGATTCCCTATGGCAGGAGGGCAAAGGGCCAAGATCCCAAGCAGACAGTCAGTCTGGGTCAGAGCCATGAGTCCCCAGCTTGTTAACCTCAAAACCCTTCTCCCATTTTTGGTGCCAAGAATGAAGCCTTGAACACACTAAGAAAGCACTTTATGGCTGAGCTAGGTTCTCAGCCCTTTTAGCATTTTAGTTGAAGAGCATTTAGTTGCTTCAACTAAAGCAAGCTGGTCACGTAACTCACTGCCTAACCCAGCTGATCTTGAACACAGGATCCCTTGTTTTATCGCTGTTGATTACCTGGGACTCCAGGTGTGTACTACTCCACCTAGCATAAGGACATCTTTAGTCCTGTGGGCCCCAGTTTCCTCTCTTGCAAAATGGAGCGATGCATGTTTTTATGTTCTGGGAGGCTTGTGGGTGGATGTAGGTAAAGTGCTTAGCATGGCTCTGGCTTGCAAGGCCAGCAGTACCAGATACCAGAGGACTTAATCCCTGCCAACCCTCCTCCTAAGGCACAGACCCCAGAAATGCCAGGTCTCAGTTGTGGCCACCCCTGTGCTGTTTAGCCTGGGCCAGATCTAGGGTCTGGAAGGTGGCAGCTGCAGGATCTTGCAATGCCTTCTCCTTTCCCCCATCCCCCCAGGCTTTTTAATGAGTTTAGTATTTTCATCAACTCATTCTTCCTACAACACAGGGCTGGAGAAGCTAAAAATAGCTCCCCAAGTCACATGATGGCTCCAAATGCGGAGGCTCCCAGCAAAGGTACAAATGCGACGCCCTGTTTCCTAGGAAATAAGAGTCATCGAGATGCCTGGGCTGCTAACGAAACCAAGCATCCAGGGCCGATCAGAAGGCGCATTGTTTCCTGCCACAGCCCTGTTGTGACAGGCACAGGGTGAGAGGAGGGAGGGCATGTCACCACCTCAGGAATGGCAGATCCACAGCCTAGAGCCCTGGGGTCCAGAAGTCATGGCTCCCCTTCAGAAGTGAAAGGTCAGGAAGGTAAAGGCTGTGTCCTCTGTAAAAGCTCTGACCCAGTCCCTTCTCCCAGGAGCAAGCAGGACAGTGCTCCCCTGGACACCTTGCAATAAGTTTTCATGATTTTTGTGATTCATGAATGAACCCCCAGCCTACCCAGCCTCCGCCCACCTCCGAGATTCAAAGGTCCCTGTCACCCTACTGAGCTGGTTGGTTCTCACAACCAAGCTCTCTCAAGCCCCATGCTCTCATCTAGGAAGCTGGGGCTGGGTTGCAGGATTTGCATCTCTAGGCTGTTACCATGTGATTCTGCCGCCCCCCCCCCCCCCCCGGGAGGAGAACGACACTCTAGATGCCATCTACCATCTTTCCCAGGACCCCTTTCTTTCCATCCTTACTCATCCTTCCTTACAGAACTGTGGTTTACTTTTAGCTCCCTCACATCCTGGCCTGTGCAGACATCCGGGCCTCTGGACTGCTCTGCCTGCAGTGTCTCACTTAGCTTGCTCTTACTCTTCCCAGTCCGGTCAGAGGTACTTTGCCTCTGTTTTATATGCTAAATGCTGTCAGTGTCTCAGTTCCACAGGTAAGGAACCTGACCCTTGATAGCAAAGTCACTCCATGTCATGGGCTGGATTTAAGTTGGCTTGGATTTCAAGTCCCCTCTTGACTACCTCTGGAGGCTTTTAAATGAAGTCTCATACACTTTGGCTCTTCCCAGCTCCCTGCGGAACAGTGGGGTGTTAACTGGCATGTTATTTTGTGTAGGCTCTCTATGGCTTAAAGGCACAGGCTTTGTTCAAGGCATCACAGCACCCCAAATGTTGGAACCAAGGTTTGCCATCAGGAAGAGCTCAATCCACATCAGATTTTTGTCTAATTGACCCAATAGTGACTGTGCAAAAACTTGTTGGAAGAATAAATAAATGATTGCTACCAGGCCACTGTCAAGTGACCACATTGACATGGGTACTCAACAGCAAGTGGACAAATAAGATCCTAAATTCTCTGTACATGCTGAGTAGTTATGATAATGAGTTGACAGTTATTATTAGTCGATGTTTTTGCATAAATTAAAACATGTGAATGGCCTAGTAAGTACTCATTAAGCATTGATTACCTGCCTGGGTAGACAGAGAAGGGAATGGGTAGGCTGGGGCCAAGTGAGGTGGAGAGAAGGGTGAGTAGATAAATATACCAGTGGGTGGAGGTATAGGCACAGCTGAGATGGGGGATGAATGGGTAGATGAATAGATGGGGGCAAGGGAGATGGGGAGATGGTTAAGTTAATGGATTAAGAGATGGGGGCTGTGGAAACGGGAAATGTTTAGACCAGTGGTTCTCAACCGTCCTGATAATGCCACCCTTTAATACAGTTCATTTCATGGTGACCTCCAACCATATAATTATTTTTGTTGCTACTTCATAACTAATTTCTCTACTGTTATTAATTGTAATGCACATAGTTTTTGGAGATAAAGGTTTGCCACCTTGAGCCATAGGTTAAGAACCATGGGTTTAGATGGTTAGATGGGTGGATGGGGGGCATATGGATGGGAGATGAAGAAGAGGAGGTATATAACTGGAGGGATAGTTGGATAGAAGGTGGATTAGTAAGTAGGTGAGTGAATAGATGGATGGAGCAGAAGAGTTGAGGATGAACGTGGTTGGATGAGTGGATTTTGTAGGTAAATATATGGAAGGATGGAGAATATATGAAGAATTGAAGAGGTCATGCTAGATGGGAGGTAGACCTTGACATTGCTACTCTGGGACATTGTGATGTCATTTCTGCCAGATAGATGATGAGTGTGTTTCTTTGGGACCTTGGGGGTGGGCGATGTCAGCTGGCAAGGTAGCTGAGTGTTCTCTAGGCTACCAACTCTGACTGTGGAAGCCAGATGGACGATGCCTTCTGAGCATCAGGAGGGGCTGGGGACTGTTTTAAATATCAGGATGTCACCCAGCTGCAAGGCTGGGGGTTTGAAGGTTGTCATGTTCCTGAAGCACTGGTTGTAATGATTAATTATTTTCCCTCTCCTGACACCACTCTTTTTGAGGGGAGCCAGGGAACTTGGCTGGAAGCCCAAGCCTGGTGCTCCACAATTGAATTCACTAACAAGCCAGAAGTAAATTAACACTGACCCACCAGGTGTGTGAGGTGTGCATGAAGACCTGCAGGGTGGGCCCTCCTAGTCCCAGCCAGGTGCTGCTTAGTTCAGAGACCCTTCCAAGGCTACAGTACACTTTCAGATTCTACAAAAGGAAGCCAAGCACAGAAAGATGCCCGAAGATGGGGAAAAGCAGGTTGTTGTTGGTTTAAGAGTTTCTTGAGTTTGATCTGCAAGAAATGATCAATCATTTTAAAGTACTCATTATGTGTAGAACATTCTAGAAATGCTTGACTTCAATTCTCTCATAGCATTCTTTCAACAGCCTTTAAATGAAAAAAATATAGCCAGGCAGCAGTGGTGCATGCTTTTAATACTAGCACTTGAGAGGCAGAGGCAGGTAGATCTCTGTGAGTTTGAGGCCAACATGGTTTACAGAAAAAGTTCAGGACAGGGTTACAGAGAGAAACCCTGTCTTGGAAAAAAAAATGTGTGTGTGTTTATGTGTATAATACACACATATATATATTCACATATGTACATATGTATTTATCATTAATATATTATTAGATGTGTGTATGGCTATGTACCACAGCAGGCATATGGCAGAGGACACTTTTTGAGCCTTCTCTCCTTCCATTGTGGATTCCAGGGTTTGAACATGGGTTGTCAGGCTTGCTTCTGAGGCAGACTGCTGCTATTTTTGGCAGATGACACTGAGGAACAGAAATTGTTGTAGACATTGCAAACCATGTCTGTGATAAAGTGGTGACACGTGACCCCTGAGACCAGATTAGAATAGAAACAAAGCTTCCCCCTGGCTCTGACTGTCTTGTGTCCTTCAGAGTCCTGGCAGGAAGAAGTCAGGTTGTCTCCAGGTCACTATGTGTGAAAGCCACAGTGAGAGAGCATGCATTGGGAGCCAGAACTATCTCAATGGTCTGCCTCTGTGAGCCACTGCTGTCCCCAGTCTGCTAAAACAGCTTGAATGACTCTAAAGGACAATGACCCAGCTGAGGCCAGCCCCAGTGACAATAATAGATAATGGTTCCTGCTAAGTAATGGGGCTTTGTTTAGCATCTCTGTCTGGAACAATGGTGCAATCAGTAGCTTGGATTCACTGGGAGAATGTTTGGGAGCCTTGCCCTCACCATCTTGCTGACTGAATCTTCCCACCCACTGTATTAAACTCCACCTGTTGGGTTTTGATTTATCCATTTATCAAGCAGTCCTAGTCAGGACTCAGAACATAGTGAGGTTACTGTCTTTTTTGGTTTATACATACTCATGAAGTGCAGAGATCCTCAGTCTGCACTGTTGTATTATGAAACTTTCCCCAGGGGTTTAAGGGGCTACAAAACACACATACATGCTCACCCCAAATAGAGAATCCATTACAGACCAAAGTACAGATACTACCAAAGGCCACCTTGGTGAACTAGTAAGCTTTATTGAGGTTCCTTAAGGAGCAGAAATGACTTGAGACCTACCACCCAGTGCAGGTAACAGTGCGCAAAGCTAGGAAACTGGAGCACAGCCTGCAGACAGCGCAACAGGTTGGAAAGTCTTTTCTAGATGCCTCAGTTGGTCTACCTCTTCCAGGCAGCTCAGCTGATTTCTGCTTCCTTCAAGCAGCTGGTCTGATCTCAGAGTCTTCTTTGCAGCTGGGCTCTGCTGCATGGAGGAGGGGCTGCCAGAGTTTGTATGGGGTCTGAGGCTTTACTATTTTACTCTGGCAGGAAGGGGGCTAGTGAATCTGGTCTGTTTCAGGGACTTCCTGAAGCTATTTTGAGTTGTTTACCTTCCTGCTTAAGGGGTTTCCTGCAACATGGAATGTTTTAATCTCAAAAAAAATTGTTAAAGAACCATTGCAAAGGCATGTTCAGAAACACAGGGAGATCTCCCCCCTTCACAAGAAGATGCCCCCTTGATCTACTTTGAGAGCAAGCAGCTTTATTGTTAAGGAGTCTTGGCTGCTTGTTTCTCTCCCTTGCATAACTTCTTCTGACCATTCTCTTTCCACCATGACATGGCACAGGGTCCCTTGCTAGAGGTAAAGTTTTCTATGCTGGACTTCCCAGCTGTTCTGTTCTTTATAAATTTTCCAGCCTCAGGCATTCCATCACAGTCCAGTCAGCATCTTAGCTAATGCAACTTGATCCCTGCAGCTCAAATGGAAACCTGGGCTCCATATTCATGCCATCTAAGGCTAAGGCAGCTTTTTTCTCGCAGCTGCAGAAAGCCAGAGGTTGGTGAGTCCTCCTGGCTCTGCTTCCTTCCTTTCTGTGCTTCTGCACACTGGCCAGCACTGTTTTCGAGTCTTCCTCAGCCTGGTCCCTTCTATCTCTTTTAAATACAACAGCCAAGCTTTCCCAACTAAATGGAGCTGTGGCTATTTCTACCCCAACCTCTGATCTTCCAGCGACTGCCTGTCTCACTAAGCATAGAAACAGAGCCGTTTCTGGTGTCCTGTAGCTTCACCCCACTGGTGCAGGCATCTTGTTTCCTAGCTGCAACGTGGTCCCATTGACTGTGCTACAGCGTCGGAACTCCTGGCTCTTCCTGGAATACAGCAGGCGTGTCCCACCCTAGGGCCTTTCATCAGTTTTTACTTTTGTTTGTTGGTTTGTTTTTCCATTCTTATCTGCATGCTCTCTGTCCCCTCCGAGACCGGACAGCCTAGAGTCTGTGGCAATCATTCTGCCTCAGCCTCCCAGAATGCAGAGGTTACAGGTATGAGTCAGCACACCTGATTCTTGTATTTCACTTCCTTGCCTTATTTTCTGGCTTGGTTCATAGGCACCTTCTCATTGTATCCTGTCCTCACTACCTATTTAAAATGGCATCCGCTCCCCCAATCCCCCCACCATGGACTCCTTTTTACATTTTCCTTCACAGCAAATACTGTGAAGTCCAACACTGCACTTTCCTTGTCCATTAAAAAACAAAACAAGCCAAAACAAACCCACAAAACCCACCAAAGCAGTGATCTATTATTTGTCTGTTGTATTTACTGGCTTGTGTCTTTTCAGAGGACAGCCTGGGCAGTCCGTTCCTTGTAGGTGCAGGAATCAAACTCCGCTCTCAGTCTTGACAACAGGCACCTCCCCCACCTCAGCCATCTAGCTGACCCCTTGTGATATTTACTTTTTTATTTATTGAGTCTAGGTCTTGATATGTTGTCCAGGCTACCCTCCAGCTCTTGATCCACTGGTCCCAGCCTCCTGAGTGCTAGAATTACCAGCTATGCTACCATATCTTGCTTTCACAGGCTTCTAGTCGGTCTTTATTAAGAAGAATGTGAACTCAAAAAGATGAAGATATTCAGTTTGTTCCCTGCTCTGGGATAGCACTCTATACCTGGAACATACTCAGTAAATAACTTTTGAATGATGTGCTGTTAGCAAGCTATGGCCAGGCTCCCTATAGGGCAGGCTGTGCAGGTATGAGCTGTGTCCAGTGGAGAGAGGTATAAAGATGCCAGGATGTGTGGCCAGAATATGGTGGGGGAAAGGATGCTGGGGTGGGGCTGGAGGTGATTTGGGAAGCTTAAAGCAGGACTAGATGCCAGAAGGAAGGGGCTGCTGCAGGTGTCAGGCACGGTCCAGGGTGGGGGAGCCCTGAAAGAGCAGAACAGAGAGGGGGAAAGCCAATCTCCTCCCAGATCAGGCTGTTGGCATAGAGAGCAGGAGGCCTGCCACCAAACAAGGCACCCAGGTCACCAGCAGAGAGGAAGCGGCTTCTCAGAGCTCCTGATTGGATGAGGGCAGCCAGAGAGCTGGGTTATGTTGAAGATCCTGGCCTTCTGAGGCTGTCTACTTTAACTTTGTGTGAGCTTTGAATTCAGCCTTGGGCACTGGTGTGGGAGGAAGGAAGAGAGGGGAGGGAGGGGGTGAATAGCTACAGGGAGGAGGGAGCCTTGCTAGGGAGGGAGAAAGAGAGGGAGGGAGGGAGGGAGGGAGGGAGGGAGGGAGGGAGGGAGGGAGGGAGGGAGGGAGGGAACTGAGTATCAGGGGAAGGTATGACTTGAGAGTGGGAACCAGCTCTCAGGAGTCTTTGGGTTCTAGAACAACATGCAGTCACAGTAAGGGCTGCAGTCAGGCCACTCTGGGCTAAGGGGCCTGTACCCAAAGTCCCACATGCTGTGGCTTAAAGTCTTAACCTCTAAGGTGTTGGTTTAGGAGGCAAAGTTTGAAGGTGATTGGGGTGGAGGCCTTGAAATGGATTAGTGTTGTCCGTCTGAGATAGGGTCTCATGTAGCCTAGGCTAGCCTCAATCTTTCTTTATAGCCAAAGATGACCTGGGGGTTCTGATCATTCTGCCTCTTCCTCGGGAGTACCAGGACCACACCTGGTTCAGTTGATGCTACCAACCCCCAGCTACAGATTAAAAAAAAAAAAAAGCCTGGATCCTTCCTGTCCCTCCTGTCATGGAAAGGCACAACAGAAGGATGCTTTCTATGAACCAGGACTTCAGCTGTTACCAGATCTTCAGGGTTCTGGGTGCTGGGCTCCCTACTAGAGCTGTATCACCAACCAGTTTCTGTTCTGTAGATGCTGCCAAGTCCCTGGTGTTTTGCAATTGCACCCTACGCAGACTAAGATTCCCACTGGCTTAGAAAGGATGATGGAGAGAGGCTGCCCCAGAAAGCAGTGGCTGGAATTGCGCCTGGGCCCTAATTCATAATTTCCTAATTCCCTGGGAAGGGGCTTGGAAATGTGGTATCTAGGAGCCTCTGGGAAGGTATGAACCACTGAGACTTCAAACTGGAATGTCAGCTATTCAGAGCAATGGGGTCACAGCTTCGGCCCCGGGGCCTAGGCTGCACGGAGGGAGCAAAAGTAGCACCTTCTGGTGGGATTTCCCACAGGGACAGCCTTGTCTCCATGTGTATGGCCTGGAATACTGAGAATAAGCCACTGGTGTGTGTGTGTGTGTGTGTGTGTGTGTGTGTGTGTGTGTGTGTGTGTGTGTGAGTCACTGCTACCCAAGATAGGCCTACAATTCTGTTTAGTTTAAATAGCTTCCTGGGGCTAGCAGCTGCTATACTGTGCCTTCCAGCATTCATTTAGCATGTTGGGAGTCTTGCTGTTTCAGCTAGTAGAGGACTTATGCCTTTTTCACTGCTATATGCTATTCCGTTGTATAGCATGGATAACCCCATCTCTCCCAGGACATGGGTATTAACTCTTTTCCTGTGGGATTTCGATAAACAAACATGCTTTGATATTCTTATATAGGCCTCTTTGTACATGGGTAACACACATGCGCAGTGTATGGACTAGACTGTGACCCGTTCCCAGTGATGTGGGCTTAGACAAGAGATCTGTTTAACCTGAGAGTATGAGGGGGACATGGCCAATGGTGGTCAAGTCTGAGCTCAGGATGGAAGAGACCTTGATAGTTTCCACGTGTCCCCCTGTCCTTCTGTAAGCCCAGGAGAATCACATTCCCTTAGTAGCCTGAGGCACAGTCTAGAGCCTGGATATGTCCAGCCTGAAGCAGCTCAGTCCTGGTCACACTGCCAGTAAGCAAGGAAATAAACATGGGCAGTTTTCTGAGCAGAGGCTCTAAGGACTGCAGGTGAGATCCCCTGGCATGGGAACACACCATAACACAGCTCTGGAAGCCATCATGACATGCAGTGGCATGTGCTCTGACCCTGCCTTCTTCCAAGAGATGGCCGAAGCACCTGCATCAAGATGCTATGAGCAGCAACCTTTCTTAGAGCCCTGCTTTCAGTGGACACTGACCAGCCATTCAGGGGTCCAGTCGCCAGCAGCTTCAGTGGGGAACATACCATGACTTGATGTGATTTGAGGGCATCGCACCTTAAGACACAGAGCCTCAAAAGGCATATGGTACACATACATATAGGTAAACATACACATTAAATAAAATAAATTTCTAAAAGGAAGTCTTGTGAAAGGCAATTAATTAGGTCTTTGGGGCTCAGCCTGGGAAGGCCAGATACAGAGCTTCCAGAATGATTAATTAGCCTTTGTGAGGATTGATACCAGGAGAGCCCTGCCACTTCCTGTGCTCTGGCTTCCTTCCACTAGATCTTCTGCTTTGTGATGGCTCTCACCTCACTGTGATAAAATTGACTCAGACAGTGGGGAGACCTCCCCAGAGCATGTCCTGTCCTTTCAGTCTCCAGGATGGTGGGTTGAGCAAACTCTTTCAAAGTTCCTTGCTCCGGGTATGTTCTTACAGTAGTAGACTTGGACTAATACAGGGTGTAGATGGCAGCCTGGGGAAACCTGTATCAATGGGGTGACCTCAGCCCTTCTCAGTACTACAGCTCTGGGGTTCAACAGCCCCTTAACCTCTCTCTGTCCATCAGCCATTGATTTTTCTCTGTCTCTGCCAGTGCCCAGAAGCCTTTCTGTTCTCAGGATGCTACCTGGGCCCTAGATGGGACCTCATCAGATGGAAGCTGGTGAAGGGAAGGATTTCCTTTCACATTGAAGGTGACTGATTTCCACTTATCACTACCTCTGTCGGCCTTGCTGCTTTGCCTCCTACACTGATGAGGTAAGAACATGCATGCTCTAGGCTGAGTGAAGGGGTGTGCCGCCTGCCTCTTTCCTCAGCCTCACCCATGAGGCTTTGGGGAATAAAGCTGACTCCAGTACAAGGCCTGAGAAATGTCTTTTGTCGGGGCGGGGGGAGCCCAGATGGAATGTGGGGCTGGGAAATAGATCTGCTTGTTGGCTGTCCCGGCTCACCCCTCAGCTCATCTGTCACTCAGAGCTCATGAGCTCATAGCTCAGAGTTCATGATTCTGCTGGGGAGGAGAGCTTGCTGGGTTTGGCAGTGAACAGAGCTGAGAAGGACTCTCCCCCAGAAGAAACTCACTATGTCCACAGACATTCGTGGTCTGTGCTGATGCTGGAGTTGGGCCAGAGATGACTTGTGTAGGGATTGGAGCTGTTGTGGACCATCATGTTTGGCCACAGTTACAGACAGCTATGTATCAGCCGTAGGAAAGAGATGAGATCAGAAATGACTCCAAGCCCCCTGACTGTTGTATGAGGAGATGGCCCACTTCGGCCTGTGCTAGGAAGGAATCCTTCTATGTCAATTAGTAAAGGTTAGCCTGTTCTTTAATTGCTTTTTGATGGCTGCATAGCATTCCACTGCACATACCCTTGGCTTCTATGTTGAGAGCAGTGGCCAGTGTTTTATCAGCAGATCCGGTTGATCATTTGTAGGTTCTTAGAGATGCTGCTTGTAAAACTCTACCCAGTGGGTGTGTCAGCATTCTCCTCAGGACTGAAACACCCTTCTGCACTGGGGAGAGGACAGTAAGTGTGTATCCATCTCCATTTTGAAGATGAGGAAGCTAAAAATGAAGAGGTTAAGGAACTTGCCCTATTTCACTCAGCTAGGTAATAGCATAGCCAAATGCAGACCCAGGCCTGTCCAACCCCAAATCTGTCCCATTCTACAAATCCATCCCCTGGCACAAATCAATCCCTTAGGGGATTGCAGAGGTGGGGAGGCCTGCGGAGTCTTCAGGAAGTATGTTGGAGGCAAGATGTTGATAAAAGAATCAAGGAGCTATAATCACAGCACCTCAGATGCTGAGGCAGGAAGACTGCAGGTTTGGGGCCAGCCTGGGCTACACAGCAAGCCCCTGTCTCAAAAGAAACAAAAAGGAACCACAGTGGGATGGCCTGAGTGGTGACAGACAGCTGACCCTCTGCAGCTCATTGCAAAGCCTTTGCTTTTTGGTTCTCTGCTTCTGTCTGACATAAGCAGATAATTATAGCTGCTGCGGGTCCTTCAGCTGGAGCAGCAAAGCAAGTTACCCCCCTCCTTCTGGCCCAGACCTTGGCTCTACTGACCTCCCTCTGGGAAGCTCACTGTCAAGGCCAGTAGCCTGAGCCTGGGCCTCAGTCTCAGCTCTCATTCTACTGTGATGACAAGCCCCTGACCTGCACCTCAGTGGATGCTTGGGGTCTAGTGGAGTGGCCAGTACTAGCGGTGTTCTCCTCTACTTCCCCCTACCCCCCCCCTCCCATGAGCAACCAGAGAAATAGGAGGGCCAGGCCAGGGGGGCTCCCTCTGCCCTGTGGCTCCTGGCAGCCTGCCTCTGGAGGCTCCAGCCTTGGCTCTCCTGCATGCAGTGCTCCTGGCTGGGCCAAGACTAATATTTACATTCAAAGGCAAGGCTGTGGCTCAAGGCCACTTCCCATCTCTGGCCCTGTGGCTCTCCTGTGCCAGGGGATGGATTTGTAGAATGGGGTGTGGGGAGGTGACTTGTGCAAGATGAATGGAGCCCCTGATGATAGGCAGGGAGTGAGCCCACAGCCTCAAATAAACAAAACACAAAATCTCCTAATGATAGTGACTGCAGTGACTTAGAATGTGCCCAGCTGTGTCAGATGTTGGGCGTTCACTCCATGGGGCTCCAAGGCAGAGTGTTTTAGAAACAGTGGCTGAAAGAAGCGAAGAAACAGTCCAAGGTTGCATAGCCTGGGAGGGGTTGCTCTGGGTGGCAGATGGGCTGCAGCATTTCAAAAAGTGGAGGCCTGGGTGGTTCATCTGGGAGCTTGGTAAATTCAAGGCAATAGGGAGTGTGGGGGTTGGAATGTGCTGGCCAGAGTCTCCTACTCCATCTTAAGGTCCTCTTTGCCACAAGCTGTTGTGAGCCCCTTGGGGCCAGCTTGTCTGCTTTTGGAGAGAAAAATCTTAGCATGTTTGTTTCGTAATTGGGGAAGAACTATACATACTTATATACCTACAGGTCTTTATTCCAAGTCTTCCAAAATTTAAACGTTGGCAAGGGATTGCTTTTCTAAAACAACACAACAGGAGCCAAGTCAAACACTGCACTCTGGTGACAGATCTGCTGGGACTTCTGAGTCCAAGTGTTTGCATTCACTGGGCTCCTGTCACCCAAGGAAGAGAGAGATCAGATCACAGGTCACCAAGTGCAGGCCTGAGTAGGTGCCCACTGCCATCCGGATACGGGCCCTTGGCTTCCTCCAGCTAGTGTCTCATGTGTGAGATGGAAGGTCTGCTGGATCTGGGACTCCCTGCATGCCCTGCTTCAAAGGCCCAGAGCCCATGGTAAAACTTGAATGGCTGTCATCTGTTGCTGGGAAGAACTGCAAAGGCTGCCTTCCCTCCCCGCCTCCTCCCTCCTCCTCCCCTCCCTTTACCCTCTTCCCTTTGCCTTCTCTTTTCTTTCGGGGCAGGGTCTTCTGTTTGGCCCAAGCTGGGTTTGAACTCCAAAGTGCTGACGGCACGTGATGTATCCTGTGTCATGCGTTGGCCAAGTCAGGGAAGGTTCTACTTTTCCCTAGGCCTGAGTTGAGGCAGATGCTTACCTCTGGAAGCAGCCTGACATTTGCAGTTGTCTGGTGATGGCTGAAGCCTGTTGAGGTCTGGCAGCCACAGTATCGTATGACTTCTCAACCATCTTACTTCTTAAAAATGTTAACTTTATTATTATTACTGTGTACATACAGTATGTGTTTGTGTGAGTGCAAAAGACAGCTTTGGGGGAGCTGAGTCTTTCCTTCTATCTTGGGTTCTGAGGCTCGAACTAGGCCATCGAGCATATGTGGTAAGTTACTTTACTTGCTAAATCATCTCAAAAGCCTTCTCCTGTTTCCTCTTTACCTTGCTTCTAGACAGAATCTCCTGATGTAGCTATTCTCCTTCTTGAGCCTCTCAAGCACTAGGACAACAGTGTACTCCATCATGCTTGGCTGTATGTGACTTATGTTTCCTCGCAGATGAGAGCAAGCACCCTGAGAGGGAAGCTGAGCCTTGCATTGACCTAGTCAGGGTGGTGACAAAGGTATGCCAGGCTCAGGTGCTTCTGATGGCAGACAGAGAGGCCACATGCCATCTGTGGGAAGTCTTCTCTGAGCACCTCCAAGGCTCCGTTTTTTTCCTTGTATCCATCCCCTCTGAGCGAGAGTCCCTGGGAAGAAGCTGTGACAGTAAAGGCTGGCTGACAGACCAGAACCTCAGTGATATGGAGAGGTTGGGATGTTACAAATCCTGAGCCAGATTATCTTGGAGCATCGTCAGTCCTCCAACAGCTATTTATCACCTTCCTCTGTAGGTGCTCTAATATCACAATGACCATAAGCAAATCCTTTGGAATCTTTGAACAGACCTCTGGTTTCCACCAAGCAAAGGGCTCAGCTGACATCTGAGTCCACGGTTCCCTGCTCTGCTATAACCTGGCTTCCTGATGTGTCCACCAATGTGTTGTACAGGAGGTGTCTTAGTTTCTTCCTTTCTTTGCTCTGTTTTTATAAAAAGTTCATTAACTTCTGCATTTTGGGGCTGTGCCTTCGCTCAGTCTTGGCTCCAGAACAAAGCCTTGTTTTATTTTGAGGTGAATCATTTCTTATGTAGGTACTCCAGATGATGGGCCTTCCTTGGGCAGGGCCCAGGGGCTTGCTGGAGGTTAACGGAAGGAGTTGGACCCCAAGCCCTGACTCTACATGCTGTGCTAAAGGCCTGCTGCCCTTAAGACGGGACAGGGCCTTCTGCTTTATTTGAAACTTTCTCACTGAGAGCCACTGGGCCACAGATATGAAAGAGATCTCTGTGGGCTCCCAGAAATGCTGAAAGTGAGGACAGATGAGCCTGCTCTGTGGCCACTCATGTGCTCCTGGGCATGTGTTGGCCAAGAGTAGAAGGCACACTGGTTTTTGCCACATCCTATGAAGGGTCATGGGCAGCCCCTTCTTATAGGAACTGAAGTCTGCAGTTCTCATACAAGCAAAGTTGTTGCAAAGTCTGGGCCATACTGCAGGCCCAGCTGCAAGAGGTCATAGTGTAGCTGAGTGCAGCTTACTCAGAGTTACTGGCCCAAGCCAAGCCAGGAGTTCTCTGTACTCACTTGCCAAACTCAGGGTTAATGGCTTCAGGAGAGTTAGCTGAAAGACTTGTTGAAGGGTTGGCTAACATAAGGCCAACAGGCCCTGAAAGCAGACACATTGGCAGGTGTCACTGAAGGAGCTACCATCAGTCTGAAAGCTACAGACTGGAAGTGTCTCCCTAGTTGGGATCAGGGGCAAGGGCTTCAGGCTAGTCCCAGGAACTTGCCTTCCCCTTGCTGCTGGGGACCTCTGTCTACTCTCTCTTGTGAGGCTGTGGATCACATCCTAAGGGGGGGGGGGGGAAAGAAACCTGGTTGGGACCCTTCCTACCTCTGGGAAGATTATTTCTGAAATATTCTTATGCTGAATTGGTAAAGCTGGCTCCTTAATGCTGCCATTCAAAGCAGCCCAGATTCAAAACCCAGTTGTTGTTAGGTTCCTGATGAGGACCTTGATGAGTTTCAGAGTTACTGTCATTTCCTCCCTCGCTCTATCTAAGGTGACCACCACTCTGTCTCCTAGATAACAAGGTGACTTTCAAAAGCTACAGAGTTTCACAGTCAGAAAGGAGACGAAAGTATCAGGGGTGGGAGGATACTCACTTTGTACCTGGCTGCAGAGGTGGCTCAGTGGACCCATCTCTGCACTCGAGTCTGCACAGGCATGCAGATTTGAGTTCAAATCCCCAAGAGACACATAAAGCTAGCATGGTGGTACACACCTTTAATTCCAGTGTCCCTGTGGTGAGATGGTAGGTGGAGACAGGAGAATCCTTGGAAGCTTGTAGGCAAGCTAACTTTAAGCACACTGTGGCAGATTATAGAGGGTCTGTGTCTCAAACAGGATGAACAATAGGAGCCAGCACCTGGGATTACCCTCTGACTTCCACATATACACGATGGCACGAATATATGTGTGCACACATACACATACCACCAAGCTGTTACTATGTCACGGGACATGTGCTAGTCAAATTTTACTTTTACTATAGCGAAAACTTAGAGGTAATGAAGTTAAAAAGAAAACCGATCGTTTAGGATTGGTTAGCCCTGAGATTCTGGGCCTGTGGTGAGGTTGTACAAGGTGGTGGGAGTGTGCATCTAAGGAAACTGTCCATCCTTGGTAGACAGGAAGTGAAAGGGCGGGGGCGGGGGGTGGTGGTGTCTGAGCTTCTATTGCCCCTTCAGATTTCTCTTAACAGCTCCAGAACCTCCCAGCAGTGCAAAGCTGGTGATCAAGCCTTCACTACATGGGTCTTCGAGATCATTTCATATCCAAACTAGACACAAGACAGGAGGCATGTGATGCTTAATCCTGGTTGTCAGCTTGGTAGGATGTAAAGTCACCTAGGAGACACACCTCTGGGCGTGTCTGTGAGATTTGACTGAGCAGGGAAGAGTCACCCAGAATCTGGGCAGCACCATCCATGGGCTGGGGTACCAGACTGAATAAAAAGACAAAGTAAGCTCAGTAACATTTGTCTCTCTTAGCTGCCTGACTGCGGATGTGACTGTGGAAGGGAGGAGCTTCCTCAGGCCCCTGTAGGTGTGCCATCTCCACAGTGATGGACCGTTTAGTTGAACTGGGAACCAAAATGAACCGGTCCTTCCTTAGGCTGCCTTGCAGGCAGGCACTTTGTCACTGCCTTAAGAAATAACAAATGCAGCTGGCATGGAACTGTAGTGTTGGAAGCTGAGGTAAGTGGTTCCCTTTGGTGGGTAAGCAGTTAGCCTTTCTAGTGAGGAGGAGGCCCACAAGGAGGATTGTTTCGCCTGTGGCTATCTCTCTTCCCACCAGTGTCTTCTTGCCTGAAAGGTGGTTTTCGTGTGATGACACATTCCCGCAGGTGTATTTCAAATTTCTGTGATACCGTCATCCTCTCCAGTGTTGACATAACTTTGGGTGTGGGGTGGAATAGGGGGGGGAACATGACTTTTGAAGCATGATCAGATGCTGTTTGCATTCCTGGTAGTCGCCCCCCCCCCCCATCCTGGGCTCTTCCTGCCTGCCATCACATGTGCTTTCTGCTTATCGCCTGGGGAAGGGATGACTCAGCAGAGACTCTGAGAGCAAGCTCTGTCAGTTTTTGCTCTGGGAGATTCAGAAGTCTGGCCTGTGGAGGGGAGCAGTGCAGGTTTCCGTAGTAGGATAGATGGCTTAAATTATAGGCAAGGAAAGCTAAGGAGTAGGCTTTGGGTAGGGTATGGTGTGGGAAGGAACAGTGTGGGTAGAGAAAGATTGAAGGAGAGGGGACAATGCCAGAGGGATGTCCTGATAAGTCCAAGTGCCCAGCATCCAGTTCTTCTTCCCCAAGAGTGCCAGGGGTCACCAGCCAAGGAGTGCCTCCACACCCAAAGTCTCCACAATACTCCTGAGGTCATTGCACATCAGTAAAGACCCAGGACACAATACAGATTCTGGTTAGTTCTCGGAACACCTGCCTGGGGTGGCAGTGATGGAGATGACAGAGCCTCCAGCCTGGCTGGAAGCTGCCATAGTGCTCCATGCGGGTGACATTGCTGATCATGTGTTCTCAGGAGCTCTTCTGTCTCAGCCTCCTTAGCATGCTTGAAGAGATGGCCTTCGGGTTCCTGTGAAGCTGGAGATCCAGCTCTAAATCCACCTGTGGTGTCCATGTGTGCCAATGTCACAAGTCTCTTTCCTTTCTTCCCCTCTGCTCTTTTAGCCCTGCTGACCAACCCTCTGGAGAGGTTTCTCCCAGCCAGCTGCCCAAAGGGTGGAGTCTCCCAGCTGCCACTGCCTTGTTCTCTGCCCCAGCCCTGAGATCCACAGGCATTTCCATTTCAGGAGCTCATTGCTACAGGAAACAGATGGGACAAACACAAATAAACAGTGAGGATTTCAAAGGGTCTGGAAGCTCAGAGGCATGTTGGCAGGCCCATGGCTAAGGGCTTCCTGGGGATGGATCTGAGAATATTGAAGCCACAGCTGTGTGAGCTCCTGGGGTGGACTGGGCAGGCCTAAGTAGGGTATGAGTTATCCTCTGTAGCTCTTACATGGAGGTTGGGGGTGGAAAATGAATTCAGAAACAGGATGAGACTCAAGCTCCCTCATGGACGTTTAAGATGCAAGGACATAGAACCAGGAGACTAGGTAGTATGCCCAAGAACACACTTTGGCCTGGCCAAAACCCTGGATTTTATAACTTACAAGAATAGTAAAGAACTCAAGAGTCAGAGGCAGGGGGATCTCTATGAGTTAGAGCCCAGCCTGCTCTACATAGGGAGTTCCAGGGCAGCCAGGTCTATGCAGTGAGACCATGTCTCAACAGGAAAGGAATAGTAAAAAAACAGTGTGTGGCTTTAAGAACTCTCCTGAGTGTCCACATGGCTATAATGGACACTGAAGAGGTGCAGGAGACTTACCCATAAAGAGACCTTAGCTGGAGGAGACCACACAGATCCGTTTATAACATAAACTTGAGGCAGTATCTTACTAGAATATGAACATGAATTTGATTCCATTGTTGCTGTGGTTCTCAGCAGAGGGAAGACTTTGCTCTATCCTGTAGTAAGAGGTTTCGGCAGAACTAGCCCCATGGTTCGAACCCACCTGCAGCTGCCTTTCCCCCAGAAATAATTCAGAAGCTTATATTAATTACATACTGTTTGGCCTATGTCTCAGCCATATAGCTAGCTAGCTCTTTCATCTTTATTCAACCCATTTTCATTAATCTGTCCTGCCAAGTGGCCCGTGGCTTACCTGTGTTCCTTACATCTTTGCTTCTTGGGGGGCTGAAAGGCATCTCTCCTGACTCCACCCTCCCTCCCCTATCAATGCTCCAATTTCTCCACCTACTTCTATGGTGCCTGCGGTAGGCCAAAACAGTTCCTTTATTTCACAGCATACAGAGAGACTTTCCCACACCACAATCCTGGCAATGTAGAAGATGTTTTTTCAAATTATTCATTTATTATTCACGTGAATATGTGTCTGGGCACATGCGTGCTGCAGCATGTATTTATTCACGCAGTGTATATGTGTATGGGCACACGTGCTGCAGCACATATTTGGAGGTCAGAAGGTGGCTTTTCAGAGTCAGTTCCCTCCATACACTATGAAGCTTCCAGGGATTGGACTCAGATCATCAGGCTTGGTGGCAAGCACCTTTACCAGCTGAGCCATCTCACAGACCCTTAATTGAGAGCAATGTCTTAGCCTAGCTTTGGGGAGCTGCAAGGCCCCAGGTTCTGACTATTCCAGTAATTATCCCGAATCTACCACTATTCCAGTAATGAGTCCTGAATCTACCATTTTAAGACTAAACCACTCAGGACCCATAGCTGGATGGTTGCTAAGGAACATTTTGGGTCTTCTCAGAGATCCATCTGCCTTTCTGTGAGTTCAAGGCCAACCAGAGTCAGGCAGTGGCAGCTCGCTCCTTTAATCCTAGCACTAGGAAAGTTGAACCAAGAAGTGAGAAAGCTGGGCAGGGAAAGAGAAGGCGGGAGTCCAGCTTCCCCTACCATTTCCCTTTTTGGCTGAAGATGGAAAGGTTGGGGTTCAAGGATTTGGAAAGACAGGCCTGAAGAGTTGGCTGGGTGAGAAGTGGCTGTGGTTTGTTCTCTGTCTCTCTGATATTTCAGCTTTTCCCCAATATCTGGCTCTAGGTTTTTATTATAATACAAAAATAGAATTTATACAACACTGCAGAACCTGGGCAGCCGTTGTATTCATCATATCCCCTTAGTCTGTGCAGCCCAACTGCCCACTTGGTTCTTTGGAATAACCCAGTGTGATGAAAAAGATTCCCACTCCCCTGCTACCCAGGACACTTCCCTTGGCCTCCCACCTCTGACTTGAAAGCATTCAAACATCTGGCACACTTTAGGAGGCCGATTCTTTGACAATCTTTGATTTAAAAACTTGTAGAAATTCTGGCCTCCGCATTGATGACGTGAACAGCCCAGGTACACAGGCCCCTGGAGCTCTGAACGCCAGCATCTGCTTCTGATTGGGGTGGGGGAACACACTTCCCCACCAGCTCCCCTGGCTTCTGATTTATGCCCCATTTAGGAGGCCTAAGGAGCAGTGGCTGGCTGGGCTGAGCCAGGGTGGATCGGTGGGAGAGCTCTACCAGGCAGAAAACCTGACCTGTCTTCCATCTAGCCAGTCCTTTCCTACTGACAGATCCCCAACTTGAATGGCCTTCAACTTCCTGTTTGGCTCAATCCAGACTGTTTCCAGGCCAGCCTCCCAGTGAGGTGATGCTTCTGATAAGCTGAGAACCAAAGAAGATATGACTTGTCTTAATCTCATGGCTGGAAGCACCAGCTTAGCAGGGATTCAGATGCTGGCACCAGGACATATACTTCGACACAGTATCTGCCCTACATATGAGTGATCTTTAAAACATGTAAGCAGGAGCCACAAATCCCAGCCGCAGAGCCCCTGTGGGTGACTCCTTAGACAGAAACTTGAAGGTCTCATTTGATAGCACTCTGTCTCCCATGCGCTTTTCCTTTATGCTCACTCTGCTATAGCCCAGCCGGCTCCTTCCCGTTTCTTCCAGGCTCATTGAGGTCTAATTCATTGATCTTGCATCCTCCTGTTTGAAGCCTACAGTCGAGTAGTTTTAGCATCTAGGTGGAGTTGTGCAATGATCATAACCATCCCATCTGAGATCTTCTCCATCTTTCAAGAGCCCCCCATTTCCAGTCACTCACACTTATAATAGACAAGTAACGAGCTACCTCCTCTTCCGATGCACTTGCTGTTCTGGACATTGATACATCTGAAACTGTTGTCTTCTGTGTGACTCCTTCTTAATACTTCAAGATTTATCAATGTTATGTCATAAATCAGCACTCCATCCCTTTTCAAGGCCAGATAATATTTTGTTGTATGGATGTACCAGTTTGTGTATCCATTCATGGGTGGGTGTCTTTTGCTTTGATTCTACTTTGGGATTATGAATAATGGTGCTGAGATTGTTAGTTCTTCCTGTAGGGGCCATTCTTGTGGGGTTCCTTGACAACACTGAGCATGCTCCCATCACAGACATCTTTGTAGAATGCTTCTTGTCTGCTTATCACTCCATGGTCCTCTTCATCTGTCTTATTCCCTAACTATCTCTTGCTGGGCATTGCCAACTAACTCTTCTCAGCTTTGGTTCTCTCTCTCTTTCTCTAAAAGAGCTATGTCTCACTCTGTAATCTAGGCTAGCCTGGAATTTACTACAGAGCCCAGAGCATCCTGGGACTTGTCCCAGTCTTCTTGACTCTGCTGTGTTACAGGCACCAGCCACTTAGATGTCTTCACTGACCTTGTCTTGGGTGAGCATGTTATTTTCCCCCTCTGATTTGTGAATGGACACTGCATGAGAGCAGGGCTTTCCTGGGTCCTGCTCATTCTCAGCTGGACTTTCAGTGGCTGCATCCAGAAAGAACTCAGCAAACAATGGAATGAATGAAATGGAGAGCCAGGATGAATTCCAGAGCTGCCATCTAGGCAGATTCTTGGTTTCCCCCTCATTCTCATGCACAGATACGTCCGGATCAAGCAACAGCCTCATAGGGCATCATGGTATGAATCAAGAGCTCTGTGGCTCTTACAAGTACACCCTTAGGCTGGAAATGTTACTGTAGTGGTTAGGGTCTGAGGCTGCACCCTGGAGCCCTCATTAGCTAGGCTTGGCCACCTTCCTCAACAGGCCAACTGAGCAAATAAGCAGTAGGGAAATCAGGGAGATTTGTTCACTGTGGTCATATTAGGAAGAGGAACAAATAATGAGGTCCAGTGACTTCCCGATTCCATTTTCAGGGACCTGACATGAGGTTTACATAGAAAGTGAGAGGTATGCATAGCTAAGTGGCCTTGGTCAAGGTGGAAGTCCCTCCCTGCCAAGTCACATTGATCCGTTCTTGTCTGGGTTCTGGTATTCTCTGTAAGGTAATCTGACAAGCTCAGAAATCTCTTCCTGGAAGACAGGCACGCCCTCTGGCTGGCACCAGGCCCACATGTTTCCTTCTTCTAGCATGAGGTTCCGAAGAAGATGCAATCCCTTGAAGCCCGTTAACTCTGTAGCCTGATAGCCAGAAAGAAGGCATGAGTTTGGTATTAAAATTCCCCCTCCCCTGCCAGTGTTTTAGGAGCTGCTTGTGAGCTCCTTCATGCCCAACCATACTTTCTTTGACTCTGTCTTCCCATCTGTGTGGTGGGATGGTTAGGCTATTCCTCCTTCCTGGGTGGTTATGAGTCTCAGCATGGGCAGATGAACACAAGGTCAGTACCAGCTTCAGTGTCCTTGCTCTGCATCTTCCCAGAACTGACAAGGGAGGAGCCAGAGCACAGAGCTGAACAGGACCACAGCCCCTGAGTGGGCTTGGGGAGAGGATGATGACCCCATTGGGCTAGCAAGGAAACTGCCCCTTAAGGGGGACTCAGATAAGGGCCTCGCAGTTTCCTTCCTGTCTCCCACAGTCCCAGCTTGGTTCTGTATCCTCCGTCCTCCCCGTCCTCTTCTCAGGCTTAATTGGGCAGCTGTGGAGGCTCCACAGGCACTTAACCTTCTCTGAGGCCTCTGGGGAGAGAATTAGCGCTAATCCTGGGCTGCTTCCCCGCCTGGCTCAGGAAGTGTCAGAGGGCAAAGCCAGGCCACTGCCTCCCAAGGAGACGGAATCCTTGCCCTCATGTCCTGCAGCAGTTGGGAACAAAGCTCAGCCAGTTGCCATCGTCCTTCCCCTCTTCTCCCTCTGATCCCCAGACCTGTCTGAAGAAGAATACAGTGGGTACCAGGATCCCTACAATTTCTAGTGGGAAAATCAGAAAGGCCTGGGGTGATGGATACGTTTATAAAATGTTTGCTATGCAAGCATACGGGCCTGAGTTCAGAACCATGGCTCTTAAAGGACCAGTCAGGCACAAATTTCTGATCTCATCTCTGGGAGGTGGAGACAAGGGAATTCCTGAAGTTCACTGGCCAGCCAGGTTAGCCCCACACATGAGCTCCAAATTCAGCGAGAGAGAGATTCTCCCTCAGAAAGATAAGGCAAAGAGTGACTGAGGAAGTCACTCATGCTTTGGCCTCTGTACAGGCACTCACCTTTGTAGGCACTCACGCATTCACAAAGGTGAGCATATGCCACAGACCCATCCTCGTGCCCCCCAAACGAGTGAGCTTTTAATTACATTTTATTTAACCCAGTATATCTCAATATGGTCTTTTCAACATATTATTACTATGCATAGACATGTGTGTGTCATGAGTATGTGTACCACCTGGAGGCCACAGGAGGATATCAAGTATCTTTATCACGCCTGCCTTATTTCTTTGAGACAAGGTTTCTCACTGAACCTGAAGTTTTCCAACAGCCAGTGAGCAACTAGGATCTGTCTATCTCAGATGCCCTTCTATACTCCGGTTTCTATGTGGATGCTAGGGATTTGAACTCAGGTCCCTGTGCTTGCACAGCAAGTGCTCTTATGAAGCCATTCCATCAGTACAGTTTTCAACAAGATACACCTTACGTTCTTCATTGCATACAGAACTTTCAAATTTGATGTGTATACTTTGACAGCAAATCTTAGTTTGCCACTAATACTCATTTTTTTTTCTGGAAATATTGGATTCATGTTTAGCTCTCATAAAGCTAAAATAGTTAAAAAAAAAAAATCCAAGGCATCCCAGAGCAACATACAGTTTTCCATAGTGGCACGGGGCATCATTGTTTCAGATTAATTTTAAATTAATTACAATGAAATATTCTGAGTCTTTCAGCTCATTTATAGTCACCACTTACCAAGGTTTGGGTGGTCCCATGGAAGTAGTTAGTACTGTGTGTGACAAAGCAGCGCTGGCCTTGGCCTGGAGTTCCTACAGCTGTTTCTCAGCTGACCTCCCCAGAAAAGCGTAAGGTGTAGAACTGGATCTCCAATTTGTTGTGTGGCCTGGGTAAGTTTTTGGGTCTCTCTGAGCCTTTCTTTTCCCAGCTGTGAAACCCTTTTATTCACATGTAATGGTTTAATCTAGGTTTTGGAAGTGTACTTACTGTGAAAACCCACTGTGTTCTTTATACACCTCCATTTCAGGGCAACATGGCAACCACAGTGGCAGCACTAATGCTTGTGGAGCCCTGACTACATGGCAGGTATTGCCAGAAGTCCTGACACCAGCCAACAGCAGATACCACCATGGGTGGTGATAGCATCTCCCATGGGATATCTGACTTCACAGAGAACCTAATTACCTTTTGTGAGGTCTCTCAGCCTGGCAACAGATAGATTTGAGCCCAGGGTGCCTGATGTCATATACAGTCTTGAATTACCCCTTGTTCCTAGGAGGACTATAGGTTGTGGAACTCAGGGCTGGGAAGAAGAAGCAGAACAAATGAGGGGGGCGGTGCTGTGATAGAAGGGCCTGCCTTCCAGTATCTCCTGTGGCTTTGTCCAGGGCTCTCTCTCCTCCAGGCCTGCAGTAGGGTACAATGGGCCACATGGCCCAGCTCAGATCTGCCCTAAAGTGTGGGCAAGTCTGGTCACAGCTGCTGGTACAGCCAAGCCTGGCAGGCCAGTGTGTCACATGGGCTGGAAGCAGGATCTGGGCCAGGGACCACAGCCAGCAGGGCAGCAGGCTTCAGCTTTGAGCCATGATTCTGCCTCTGTCTGTGTTTTCCTGGATGAGGCCATTTCTTTCCTTTCCTCTGACCCCATCTGTCCCTGTTCACCTCTTCCTTTCTTTCTTCCCACTCATCCACCCACTTGTTATTTATTAAGGGTGCACTAATGCTAACCTTACAAGTTCTGGGCATGCAGGAAGATGCTCTAGTCCCTAGTAAGTATTGTGGTTCTTTGTTTGTTTGTGAGTTTTTGAGCCAACTTCACATAGCCCAGACTGGCCTCAAACTTGCTATATAGCCAAGGATAACCTTGAACTTCTGATCTTTGTGCCTCTGCCTCCCAAGGGCTGGGATCATAGGTGTGTGCAACTATGTTCCCTTTCTGTGGTGCTGGGGATTGAACCCAGAGCACTATGCATGCTAAGCAAGCACTCTGTCCACTGAACTAAATCCCCAGAATGGTCTGTTTGGATGGATAAATCTATAATGTAAGATTAGAGAGGAGACATGCATTCTAGGAGTAACACTAAATTGGGGGAATTAGATGTGCTCCACATATGGAACAGCTAGAGAGCCAGTTTGTAGATAAACAATATGTTTGACAGATTATCTGTGCCTCTGGGATGGACAGGAACGCAGGTCCATGGATAGTATGTGATTCTAGCCTCATCCAGCTATCTATCGCTCCGATAGAAGGGCTTGCCCTGAGAGCCTCCTTGCTCGGCTCATCCTCTGCTTTATATAGAATAGTCTGAGCACAAGAGTGAATTGGGTGCTGCAGTTTGCAAGTGCCATGTCCTCCACAGGCTTGATCACGTGCTCCTCAGCTGCTGGTACCTGTTTTTGCAAGGTTGTGGAATCTGTAGGAAGCAAGCCTGGTTGTGGAAGTTTGTCAGAGGGCCAGCCTGGGGTGTTATATCTTGTTTCTGAAGTCTGGCTTGCTGCGCTGTGAGGAGTCCCAGCTCATATTTCTACCGCCATGAACTGTGCCATGCCTTTCCTCCCATCATGGGCTGTACGTGCTCAGACCCTGAGTGCATCAGAATAACCCTCCCTCCCTTAAGTTAACTCTGTTAGGTATCTTGTCACAGCGACAGGAAAGGAACATACTAGGAGACCAACTTCCTGCTACAGTAGTAACAGCCTGGGGTCAAGAATGAGCAGAGGTGGTCCTCCTACCTGCCCTCCTTCTTTGTCTTCCTTCCTTCCTTCCTTCCTTCCTTCCTTCCTTCCTTCCTTCCTTCCTTCCTTTCTTTCTTTCTTTCTTTCTTTCTTTCTCCCTCCTTCTCTCCCTCCCTCTCTCTCTCCATCCCTCCCCCCTCCCTTTCTTTTGCAGATGTTTTCTAGGCATCTAGTAGGTGCCCCCAGGTTCTTGAGTCCAGCATAGGAAACCTTGTCCACTGAAGCAAAGGCCCTTTTTGGTAAAGAGTAGGGAAGGGCAGGTGCTGAAAGCCTTGAAGAGGGTCCTGCCATGTAGACTGTGGTGCTAGACAGGTACAGAGGAGGGGGAGAGCTAACAGAGCCCAGAGACAATGGCGGATACTGTCTGGATGAAGAAGGCAGGGAAAATGGTCCAGAGAGAGGAACTGTTTGTACAAAGGCAAAAACTGAGACCCCTGCACACTCACCTACACTGTGGACATACAGTTGTTTCTTCTTATAAGTGTCTGGGGACTCCTAAAGAGTTGACAGAGGGAAGACAAATGGGCCAGATTACGAAGGATGTGATAAGTTATGTGAGGAGGTTGAATGTTATTGGAGGATCCCTGGGAAGCCTTTGAGCGCTTCCAAGCCGCAGAGTTAAGAGCTTCAATTTATATTTTAGAAAGATCTTGTTGCCTTCGCCTCCAGTAATAGAGTGAAGGGGAAGTGAAACTTTTGAGGCAAATAAAAGTACAGTTAAAAGACAAGGGCAAACTGGTTGTGGCCTACAAGGAGGGACTGGCAAGGGAGATGGAGGAACGGATGGAAACCAAGGCCAAGGTCAAGGTCATTGAGGCTAGAGACTGGGAAAAGAAGGGTCTCGGCTCCAAGGCTGAGCAGGTGCACAGGTTGGCAGGAGCTGGGAGAAAAATGATGCGGAGTTTGGGTTAGATGAAGACGGGGTGTTGTCTTAGTGGAACCCCACAATGACTGCTGAAGATGCAGGTCCAGAAATGTGAAGTGAGGGAAAGTGGAGGCAGCTGAGGGAGAAGTGTCATGTGGGGACATAAGGGCCATTCAGTGCTGAGGTAGAGTCCCTGTGTCTTGTCCTTGTCTGTGGTGTGGATTTCAAATCTTCTCTGGGATGTCATAGTCCTGCCTGTGAAGTACTGAGATTCCTTCTCTGAGTAGAGTGGGTGTAGTGACAGGTGGTTGTCACCTCTTTCTTCAAGGGCAGTAATTCTGCTGTAATTTGTTTTGTTGTTTGGCCTTTGGATAAGCTTTGATTTAAAGCAAGGGACCTATGACTCAAAAGTCTGCTGAGGGAATGACTTCTAACCCTCCTGCTCTGTGCTAGGGCAGAAGGAAAGGACACACCCAATGCCAGTCTGAGGGAATCAGTACAGACCTCCTGGCCATGACTCTCCCAGCCACTGTACCCAGGAGGCCCTGGATGTCATTACCTTCTCTAAGCCCCTGGAGGAGGACCAAGGACATTCACTTCTAGCCACACTTGAAATTGGTGAGACGCTTGCTTGTGGCTTCACCAAGGACTCTGAGGCAGGGGCTTGGTGAAGAACAAGGATGATGATTGATTGGTAATGTCTGCTGTGGTCTCCAGAGAGCAAGAGTTGTGCTTCAGATCCTCTAGGTTTAATCCAATCTTTGTTCTTAACAGCGACAGACGCAGGCTCATCTCTTCTTCATGGTCCCCAGAGGCTCTAGTATGCTTTCTCTTCTCTCTCCTTCTTTTGTTGTTGAGAGCTTCAAAGGTTCCTCCTGGCCTACTTCCCAGTAGACTGGTCATTTCAGGAAATGAATAGGCTGCACTCTGGAGGAAGCCAGACCGCTCAGTGAATTCCCAATCTTCCAGAATTAGAAGGTTAGTCATGCTGATAAGGTGGGCTCAGGGCCAGGGGAGCATTAAGCTTTTTTTGCTGAGACCCCGTTTGGATCCCCAAGGCCATGCCAAGGAGACAGTGACTGGGAGCTCTGATCCTACTTTCCATGTTGCAAGTTTAGGGTCTGGTGGCACCAATGAGATCGAAGTAGAACAAAGAAAGGTAGGCAACTCCTTCCTTGGGAAGGAGCCCTTCTAGTGCCATGTCCACACAATGACACTCATCACAAGACAAAAGCAGGTGTCCCATGGAACAGTGGAAAAAACCAAAAACAGAACAAGAAGACAATCAAAGCCACATTCCTGTCACATCCCATAGATTATAGGCTTTAGCTATAGGTGTCTGTCCCACAGAGTAGAACAGTGATGGTGAGGGTGAGGAGGCAGGTAAACCTAGGCCAGGGAGTGGCCTGTATGGAGCTCTGAGGGCAGTTTTTACCAACCCAATTGGGAGGGACTGAGTTTTCAGCAACTGGAGCTGGCAGTGCATGGTGTTCATCAGCAGGGACCACTTGATTCTTTGACAGTACAATAGATGGAAGGCCTGACACAGGAGAGCTGCTGGGGGTGGTTTCGGCACAACTGTGTCCAAATTAAATTTCTATTCACCATTGGAGTTCTATTGCTTCTGGCGGGGGGGGGGGGGCACCTGCTCCTTTATCTTTGCTTACACAGGAGCAGGAGCTATAACACCTAGATGTGGAGGTGTGTCTGAACCTGGAGATATGGCAGAATCATCCAGGTAACAGGATGCTCAGGACTTACTTGACAAGTCACACCTATCTCAAGGAGTTATTGAAGATTAAATTAACATGTGAAATGATATATAACTGATTGTTACAATCATTGACTTGTCTACATGTGTGTCTGGATGTTCTTTAAAAATGCAGTTAGAACCTGGGTGTTTTTGCTAATCTGGAAGTGGGGTGTCTTGAGACATATTTTTCTAAGGTTCTTGAGCTTGAGGTTGCATTGGCATTACTTGGAAAGCTTGTTAAAACACAGATTTGTGGTCCCCTCCCAGAAAACCCAGAGCGGGGCTGAGTACCTATCACAGGCTTTCAGTTCTGCAGCGCCAAGGCTTTAAACCTTATATGTGCACACACTTGACCTCAACTGTGAGACCTGTTCTACTCTGGTCATATGACCCTTTCTACCAAAGCAAGAGTTGACCTAATCTTTGTAATCAGATCACAGAACTTGACAGGGAGGGGCAGTAACTTTGCTCCCTGGTGTACTAATACCATCCTGCAGGTAGAACTGGAAAAATATCTGCTGAAGGGAGGGCAAAAGCTGACTTCCTGAGGTCTCTCACAGGAGCCTCAAGCCAGGGATGCTTTCCTCCAGTTGCCTGGAGCCCTGACAGCTGTTCTTTCTTTATCACAACATCTGCCCTACAGTCCAGTGCTCCTCTGTCCTCTGGCCTTGACTCAACAGTGAGTGCTCTTGTGTGCATTTTTCTGTGTTGATAAATATTCTCCCACAATACTGCTCTCTGGGTTGCATAGTTCTCCCTTGTATGGATATGTGAGAGAACAATGTGAGCCAGTAGAACAGGAAGGGGGGATTCAGTCTGAGGGGGCAGAGTGCCTTGGTGAGTATAATGAGGTGTACAGGGACCTGAGAACATTCTGGAAGGATCTCTCCTGTAATCTCTGTTCAGATATCCCTGTGAAATCTGAGTTCTCACTTGGCCTGGATTTTTGTTTGTTTTATTTTTTTTTAAAGTTTGTTTGTTTGTTTGTGACAGGATCTCTTGTCCACAAACTCAACAACTTGTAGGCAGGGGTGACCTTGATTTTCTGATTCTCCTGTGTCTACCTCCTGAGCTCTGGGATTAAAGCATGAGCTACCATGCCTGATTAATGTAGTCACGGGATGGAACTCAGGGCTTTGAGCATGCTAGGCAGGTACTTTATCCAATGAGCTGAGTCCCATCCTGTGCCTTGGGTTTTTGTTTTCCCACTGTTCACATGCCTTCCAACTCTCCGGTCTCTGGGCACAGGTCTGTTTGTTTCTTGGTCTCTAGTGGCCTGTGTTAGTTGCCTATCTTATTGCTGCAATAGGCTATCCAAAGGAGGCAAAGTCCATGATGCTGGGGAAGGAATGACAGCCAAGTAGTTGAAGAAATTTGGGCCACGGAAGTTATCTTGGCAGATTAGATCTGGGACATCAACTTCAAGGCTTCAAGGCCCACTACCAGAGGCCCATTTCAGCTAGCCAGACCACAGCCTCCCCGAACAGGACCACTCACTAGAGACCAAGTGTCCAAGCACATGAGCCTATGGAAGATGTTTTACACGCAAACCATAACATAACCCTACAGGGACTCTGATTGGTCTCTCTAGTGTAGCTAGAATTCTAACTGGGCTTAATAATATAAACCTGGAATTATATATGGGGTAAATGCTGACAGTCAGAGAAGTAAAGGAGCCAGCCACAAGGGAGACTTCTTACCTCTACCGAATCCTCACACCAAAAGGGACCCCCAAGCTCCTATCTCCTCCCCCCTTATATTCCTCTCTGCCCAGCCATATCACTTCCTGTCTCCACTTCCCTGGTTCTGAGATTAAGGGCTTGTGCCTCCCAAGTACTGGGATCCAAGGCATGAAATCCCAAGTGCTAGGATTAAAGGTGTGAACCTCCACCCCTGGCTCTGCTTCTCTTTTAGACTGGATCTATCTCTTGTAGCCAGGATGGCCTTGAACTTCTGATCTTCCTGCTTTCTCCCCCCAAGTGCTGGGATCAAAGGTGTGCCCACTACTACCTGGCCTCTATGGTTAACTAGTGGCTAGCCCTGTTCTCTGAGGTTTAGGCAAGCTTTATTTGTTAGAGCACAGATAAAATATAACCACACTCTAGAACCATATGGTTATGTCTATACAATGAAAGAGAAAGGTCACACTCTAATATGGCAGCCAGGCTCTAGGGTAGTGAGATGCTTATGTCAAAGTGGGTCATGGTGACTCCCGATGATCTTGTCCTATATGCCTTCCATGTGTCTTTCCACCTCTCCACTTAAATCTGATTTCGGTTTCAAGCTAGTGAATCCATTTGGTTTCTGTGGATTTTTCTGGCCTCAGAGCAGGGATTTGACTGACTTAACCCCATCTCTCATCCATTAGGGATAATGGCTCCCAGCCCTGTCACAGGTTTGTCTGCTGCCTCAGAACATTTAATCCTGATAGTAGGATTTCAGTGGAAGTAGGTTTCACCCAGCGAGGTCTATTGAATACCAGCAAGTCCGTTCATGATCTGAAATGCAGCTGAAAAAATAAATATAATTAAAAAGCTAACTCAGGCCAGCGCTCTCTGATACTGTCTTACACGAGTGCATAATGAATGCTAAGCTCCATGCATCAGCGCCAAAAAGCCAAATAAATTCTTGGAGTTGATCTGTTTCCTGCCTGCAATACATTTGCCTGTTCCAAACAAATATATTTGTGAATAGAACACAATTAGGAAGGCTGAGACAGTCAGAACATTGCCTGTCCAGAGAGGCAGAATGTGGCTTCTGTGCGCCCTGCTGGCTGGAGCTGGGGTCTGAGTGTGTTGTGACCGAGTCAATTATGGCTCTGGGCGCCCTTGTATTTCTTGCCAAGACATGCTTTCTCCTCTCTTCTAGTTACTCAGAGTTCAGCCTTCTCCCTAAACCTTAGGTTCATTCAGCCTCCTCCCCATTTCCCTCCAAAGCTAGAAACAAACCATGGACATGTGCAGGTTTTAGGGGTCCTGTTGGAATGGGACTAATTGGTTTTGATAATAAGGGCAAAAAAAGCCGAGCTTTTGAGATTTGTGGTTTTCTTTGCTACTTGCAAAAATCCGAGGTAGTTTCCTTTTATAGATAAAAAAAGGCCTGAAGCTCTGAGAGGTCACAAAGCTTCTCCAAGGTCACACACCAGAGAATATATTATAACTACTGATGCTAAAAGGCATAGGACCTAATTTAATGGGAGCATTAAACAGTCAGACTAAACGACCATGGTGAATTGATACCCTGATGGGAGTGTCAGGCAGGGGTTGAAACAGCCAGTCCAGAGACATCTCTGAGGGCCTGTTGCTCTCTGCTCTGCCCTTCTTCTTCACATCTCCTTCACACCACTGGGTTTTAGAATCCCTGCTCTGTTCTCACCCTTTATAAACGGAGACAAGCAGGCTGCTGCAGCTTCAGGTTCTCTGTCCCTAACCCACATCTGCCTGAGAAAGGTCATCTGGCAGGACCCATAAGAGAAGAATGATGATCTCTCCTGGTGTCCTGCTTGCTTAAGGGTCTGCACTGGTGACTTTCCTCATGGCTATGGCATAAACAAACCTAAGGAATGTGAGAGTTTTACTTTGGCTCATGAAGGTACAGTCCACTAGGGAGGAACATCTTGGAAACAGGAGTGTGAGGCAGCTGGTCATATCACACCCACAGTTAGGAAGGAGAGAGAGAGAGAGATGAATGCTAGTGCTCAGCTCTTTTAGTTTTATTCATCATGAGAACCTAGGGAATGGTACTTACCTACAGTTAGGGTGGCCCTTCCTACATTAGCTGACCCACTTCAGAAACCCCTTACAGACATGCCCGCAGTTTGTTTCCATGGTGATTCTAAATCCTTTCACATTGACCATCAAGGCTAACCACCACGAGCTACATCCCATGGCAGAGATGTGGTAGTTACCTTAGGCCTATCAGGAATTGGGAGGGTCTCCAGCTTTCCAAGTCTATGGCTGAGCAGAAAGATGGAGGTCACATAGAACATCAAAATGGGCTTGGCCATGAGAATCTACCTGATACAGACATGACATTTAAGACACATGCTGGCTATGAAGGCCCCTTTGACATTTGCAGACCCAAGTTGAATAGCATGAGGCCTTACATGTGGCATGGGGAAATGATTAATCCACTTACCCCTTGTTTATCAAGCCTGAATCAGAATTGGGGGGGGGGGTGGAAGAGGCGTATAAACCCCGGGGAATCCACAGCAGAGTTGGTAATGCCAACTGTGAGGTGCTTGAGAGAGCACAGATTGTTTGTGAGTCAGACACACAGGGCTCTAGCACAGTCTCATTGGTCATTTGGTAATGTCACAAAACTGTTAAGGAGGGTCAGGAAATTCCACATACAAAGCATACCCTGGCCTGTGGGTGACAGTAAAAATAGAAACTGACCAGGGAAGGTTGTGTCAACTAAGACACACCTGAACCTCAGTGCCCTGAGGGCCAGCCTGGGGCTTGTCTGTACAGCAGAGGCAGTACTTTCTGGCTGTCCATTCCAGTACCCACAGGGTCTTAAACACCTTGATGTTCAGACATTAGTTCAAATTCAATCTGTCAACCTGTCTCAGAGGAGATCAGGGTCTAGGATCTTTCAAAGTTCCCTAGACAATTCTTCTGAGTGGTCAAGGTGCAGACCCAGTGCTTTATACATACTGCCTTCTGAGTCAGCGGTTGTAAAAAAGTTCCACTTTCGATATTTCTGGGTGTGTGGCTGCAGTTCATGGATGATGAGGGCTTCCCTCTGTAGACCCCACTTATATCTCTGACGCTGAGCTTCCTGAAAGAAAGAAGAACCATTGACAGCATTTAGCTGGTGGAGCTTCAGCTGTATAGCCAGGAAACAGTTAGCCATGTGTCAACAGCCTTGATCTCAGGGTTGGTGGGGCAGTGTGGGACAGTGACTTACAGAAGCCCCTTTCATACTCAAATGAGAAGGGAATATATAAAATATACTAAATCTTCTATGTGTCCTAGACCCCTGAGCACATGGGAAAGCCCCCAGACCCTTCTTAGAAAATTGTTTTTATTTTATGTCATGAAAAGATAGGATTTTGGAATGCGGATGTAGCTCAGTTAGTAGACTGCCCACTTAGTGTGCAGAAGCCCCTGAAGTGATAGTGCAGGTTTGTAATCATTAGTGCCCAGGAGATGGAGGCAGGGAGATCAAAAGTTCAAAATCATTCTTGGCTATAGAGCAAGTTCAAGTCCACCTTGGGCTACATAAAACCCTGGCTCAAAAACAAAGCAAAACAAAAACCTAACAACAACAAAAGAGTTTTGAACTATAGTTGTTGAAATATTAAAAAGAAATGCTATGGACTTTGTTCCGACACTGGATATTAAGATCCAGCAGGGAGTCTAACAGCTCTAGGTATTGGTAGGAGTGAATGTGCCTAAAAGACCAGCTCCCCATAGAAGGACTTGTGTGAATTCTGTTGGAAATAGAGTCAAAGGTGCTGCCAAGCTCCCTGTGGTGTGTTACCTGCTCTTATGAACGTGCTGGGTTTGGATTAGAGGTCACTGGAAGTGACAGGGCAATATTTCTCTGCTGAACTATGCCCCCAGAGTCTACCCAAAGAGTCCTTGGGTTCTGCAGCTTCAGATTTAGGACCCTTAGGTGGGGGGTGGGGACTGAGAACAGGGGACAGTCTCAATGCTGTGGTGAAAGTCAGAACCTTATCTGTACTATTTCTTCATCATCAGAAGACCTGAGCACCGACACCCTGTGTGAAATGTGGACGTCCTAGGGCTTGGGGTATGCAGAGAAGGGACCTAAACTTCAGAGTGTAGTGCAGCTAGGTGTGGTGATATTTTATGTATGCTTTAACAAATAGAGATTGCCTGAAGATCAAAGGGCAAAACCAGAGACTAGTTAGCCGTAGAAGCCAGGTTCACACCTTTAATCCCAGCATTAGGGAGATTGAGACAGGACGTGAAATGGCTGGGCAGAGAAAGGAATATAAGGTGGGAGGAGACAGGAGCTCAAATTTTTTGACTGAGGAACTGGCAAGGTAAAAATGTGGCTGTGGCTTGCTCCTCTGTCTCTCTAATCTTTCAGCATTTACCCCAATATCCAGTTCTGGGTTTTTATTAAGATCAATTAGGATTCGTGCTACAGCAAGGTACCTTGGATGGATGGCATAACCTCTTGTTATCTTTATTTCTTAGTTTATAAACAGGGGTTGTGGGCTGGGCCATGGCTCAGATGGTAAAACACTTACAGCATAAGTATGTGGACCTATGTTTGATCTCCAGCACCCATGAGAAAAGCTGGGTGCAGTGGTATGTATCTGTAATAACAGCACTGGTGAACTGAACACAGGTGGGTGCTGGGCTCAGTGACTGGTCATCCCAGCTGAAGTGATGAGCTCCAGCATCAGTGAGGGGCCTTCTCTTAAAAAATAAAGTGGTGGACCTGGAGAGATGGCTCATTGATTAAGAGCATTGACTGCTATTCAAGAGGTCCTGAGTTCAATTCCCAGCACCAACATGGTGACTCCAGGGATCTGGCCTCTTCGGGTACTCCATGCATGAGGTGCACAAACATACAGACAACATAACCATATATTTAAAATAAATATGAGTTTTTTCAAGTGATAAGGTGGGGCTCACTAGAATAAGCCACCTGATGTCAAGACATGCATGAGTATTCACATGCACAAGCACATGAGAAAAAAAGGGGAAAAATATATGTGCTCTCACAGTGTTTGCCACAAGGCTTTCTGTGATAATGAATGACAGATGCCAAGCATAGTGGCAGTGAACTTGCTAATAAACACCTGCTGGCTTTGCAACCTTATACAAGTCCCTGACATTTCCAGACCTCAGTTTGCACACCTATAAAATAGGCCAGTGGCTCCTACTGTACTGTGGGATTCAGAATCTGACTGGGGAGGTGGGGTTTTCTGCTGTTGTTGTTTTGTTTTTTAAATAATTTTATGTGCATTGGTGTGAGGGTGTCAAATCCCTGTAACTGGAGTTACAGACAGCTGTGAGGGCTGGGAATTGAACCTGGGTCCTCTAGAAGAACAGCCAGTGTTCTTAACTGCTGAGCTATCTTTCTAGTCCCTGATTGGGGGACATTTAATAACTTTGTCTTTTATGGGCCTGCTTCCGAGAGTTGTAAGCATTGGCCATCATCTGAGACCTCTGGCGTTCTGGGGCTTTGGACCCTGCTTTTAAAGCTGGATCTACTTATTGGCTTCCCTCCTAGACTGTGTGGGCCAGCTTAGGAGGATTCTCAGTGACCTTGACTTCTCAGACAGCCAGGTATGTTTCTGAAGGGAGGCCCCTGGGCAGGTGTGTGGGGGTGGGTGGGGAGGACTTAGGTGGGAAACAGGAGGGGTGTAAAACTACTTCAGTGGGATCCCAAATGGGGCTGGGCACCTGGGGTCCTGCCTGGGACCTTGGCCTCTTTTGCCTCCTGGCTTTGACCCCAGTCAGACCATGGGACATCCAGAGCACAGACCAGACCAGACCTGACCTTTGCTGACAAGGACCCTAAGACCTAACCTCAGAAGAGGCATTAGCTGGGACATCGAGATGATAGCGTTACTCTTAAAGCTTGGGTCTCCTATAGCCTCTGTCTGTCTGTTGCAGTGGATGGTCCTGAGACTTGCTTCTATCCCCCTATCTCAGGCTCTCTGCACACCTCCATTTACTGGCTTCTTCCCTAATTCTATCTTCTTCTTTCTCTACACATCTGTTCTGTCTTCTCTTTGTCAGACTGTCACCACCTTCCCCTTGGGCTGTTCTCATCTTGGTCCTCTCTACTGTACACCTGCGTTCCTTCACCATATCTCCCCATCCCTTCCTCACCTTCCACCTAGTTGACACAAGTCTTTGAGACATTGCATCCTGGAGTCTCCATCCCCATCATTCGGGAGATACCCCTCCTAGGAGTAGGTGTAGTGGAGTATGGAGTACACTTGTGACTTCTGAATGTCCTGCTGGGCCACTTTAATGACACAATCCCCTTGTATCATGAATAGGTAAGTGCAGGCTAGGGATGGAGTTCAGTGGGTAGGATGCCTGCCTGGCATTCCCCTGACATGAACGAAGCCCAGCTGCGTATGAATGGAGCTTGCTGGTGTACAGCTGAAGTCCCTGCAATTAGGAGGTAAAGATGACACATTCAGGTCGTCTTCGGCTACACTGTGAGTCCAAGGTCAGCGTGGACTATAAGACACTGCTTTAAGACAACAACAAACCCCAACAAAACAAATATCAGTCAAACAAACCAAACCTAAATACGACAGAACCAAAGCCAAAGAAGTGATCAAATAGAAAGTGAAAATCAGTTCCTGTCAGGTGAAATTAACTCAAATTAGCTCACCCTCTTTGGCAACTGGTACCTGAAGAGAGGGAAATTGAAGAGCATGTCCCCTCAAATACAGAAACTCATAGTTCTTTGGACTTTATTTGGCTCTGCAATTCTAATCCCTCTTACTTTCATTGTCACCTGCTCCCTTAGAACCTCCAAAATATTTCATATTCCAGAATGTGCGATGGCGGTCAGTTCCTCAGTTTCCTCTTGGACACTTCAACTTCTCCAGGGACCCTGGCTATTTTCACGAGGCTGGGCAGTAGGTCTTAGGATGCCACACTGCTTTCTTTCCTTTGCCAGCCAGTTTGCCGCTCCTCACAGGCTGCTTTCTTCACTCTCTCCAAGCTGCTCCCAAACCTGTCCTTAAGTCCTGGGGCTTCTGATGTTTCCTGGAAAGTACCCCACTGCTGGGCTCTCTCTCTCTAGCTTTGTGCAGGAAAAAGTTGATTCTGTGGGAGATTGAAAAGACTACACAAAATCCAAGCAGAAAAGGTCCCCTGGGAAGCCACTCCCAGGCAGGGAGGGCCTGACAGGGCCAGGCTGGAGCAGAAAGCTGCCTCCTCTGCTTCCACCTTTGATATGTTAGTTCCCAGCCAGGATGAGCCCCAGGCAAAGAGATGCTACCTGTTGGAGCCCTTGGCTGCATCCCATCTCACCCATGCAAAGAGGAATTTTCAGAAAGTGTTGGTGAGATGATTAATGAGGCTTGTGGAGGTATGGTACTTGCATTGGGCTGCAGAGAAGGGAGGGCTCAGAGCTCCCGATCAAGCCCAGTTGTGACTCCCTTCTGGGCTGGCTGGTACATCCTCAGGTTTCCTAACAGCCTTTGTGGGTTGGCTTGAATGTCTGCCGTGCCAGGGAGGCCACACATTCCTCCAGCATGCGGCTGCCTTGCCTAGCTGGGCTGGAAGAAAATCTGCTGGCAGCATTCCTTTGTGAGGGTGGAAACCCTGTGGGAAAGGCTGCTGTGAATCTGAGCATCTCCCCAGTAGCCTCCGCAGCCAGCCCACGAGGAGGGCTGAGATAAAGTCTCCTGGTACAGCGGGTGGCAATTAGGAACCGGCTGCTTTTACCAATGCTTTTATAGTTGCCTGTAGCATGAGCAACAGCAAGATGAGGGTGGGTTGGGGGTGTGTGGGACAGGAGACAATGGTCTGGCATAACCTAACCCTGTAGCCCTTCACATGCCCACCGGGGATCACTCGTGAAACTCTAGCAAGAAGAAACAAGTCCCCTGCTGTGTGGCTTACAAGTCCCCAGAGCTTCATGTAGAATTGTGGTATGTCTCAGGGTTCAGGACTATTAGGCATGACCATGTGGACAGAGCCAGCAGCTGTTACTGATTATGCAGACACTAAGACATTCCCATGTGTTATTATAGCTAATCTTCAGATAGATCTGTATCTGGAGGTTCTGTCCCAATTCCCAATGTTCAGATGGGGAAACTGAGGCTTACAAGGGATTTGAATATGGGCCCTTGAGCCAATATGACCATTGTCTTTTCACTGTTTTGAAATTCTTTTTCCTGTAGCCCAAGACTGGCCTTGAAGTCACTATGCAGCTGAGAATAACCTATAACTTCTGTTCTTCCCGCCTCTACCACCTGAATGTTAGGATTACAGGTATGTGCACCATACCTAGTCTTATGTGATTCTGGAGATCGAACCCAGAGATTTGTGCATGATAACCACAGAGCTGTACCTCCATCTGCTTGGTGCCCTTATTAATGGGAAAGCAGTCTTGAACAGAGTGATAACAGGTAGAGCTGTGTCCCAACAAGCCAGAGATCATTATAGGTGGTGAGCACGATAGAGCTGGGGGTAAGGTAGAGACTCTGGTTGGCGCCTGCAGAATGATCAAGGCCCTGCTGGATGGCCTTCTCTCTGCCTGTGTAGCCACCAATTAATAGAAGCCCCTTCTGTTGTTCGAAGCCATCTGTTTTGTTCCAATGGCCCTAGAATGTGAGGAGAGTGGGGTGGCAGATGCTGTCAGTCCTGCCTCCCTGGAAGCTACCGTTCTTGCTGCTGTCCTGGGGTTTCTGTGCCTGCTGCTTCCTTGAACACAGAAGCAAACCCAACTGGAATAGAGCAGGCTACAGTAAGTGCCAAGACGAACGTCTGGGGGATGGAGAGATGGTATCATACTATGGCTGTGAGCTCGGAGAGCTCTTGCAGAAGACCACACTTTGGTTCCAAGGACCCACATTGGGTGCCTTTAACTCCAGCCCCAGGGGGATATGATGTCCTTTTCTGGTCACTGAGGGCAACAGTACTTAAGTGCACCCCCCAACACAAACATAATAAAAAATAAAAATAACTCTTCTTTTAAAAAGAAAGAGTGAATGTTTCTGGGAGCTGTCCTTAGCCAGTGAGGAATGGGAGTCTGTGGATGATTGCCCAGCTGCTTATCCTTAAGGACTCAGCCCTATGTGCCCACAGTGACAATCCATTAATTATATACTGGCTATTGGCCTCTTGTCATCCCTGGTTACCTCCTTATACCTGCTATGTACATACAATGACTATGTCCAAGATCTAGTCTCTACTTTTACTATGGCAGAGGCTCAAGATACCAAAGGAGCATGGAATGCATGATCCTCAGTAAAACTACACCAACACTATAATTTAAAATCAAATATCAGCACCTTTGAGCAAAATGGATCTGTAGAGAAACCTCTAACAGAAAGGACATCTTGAAGATGATGAAGACATTTGAACATGATCCAGGACTGTGGAGATGGCTTGGTGGGTGAAATGTCTGCCACAGAGTGAGGACCCTGCGTTTATATCCCCAGCACTGTGAAAAAGCCAGGTGGCAGCGCACATCTGTAAGCTCCAGTGCTGGGGGCATCAGGGTAGGGGTATAGGCAGGAGGATCTCTATAACTCTTGGGCAAGCCAGCCTAGCTGATTCGACGAGACTCTGTCTCAAAAAATAAGATGAGGAGTAATTGAGGAAGATGTTTATTGTTGACTTCTGGCTCTACACACACATGTGCATTCACATACCCCCCTCCACAGGGAGGGAGGGAGGAGTCGAGGGGAGGAAGGGAGAGAGAGCTCCAATATCTTGGAAGAAGGAGGGAAAGATGACCAGGATGACAGTAGAGGAAGAGAAGGTTAATGAAGATTCTTGGGTATAAGCCTTGTGGTAGGATGCCCATGTGGTATAACTGCTCCTCACAAAATGGTAGAGAAGGCTGCACTGTGCCTACTGGAGGGACAGGGAGGACTTGAGACACAGTTCATAGTGAGAGCCTGATTTTTTTTTTTTTTTTCAGGGACAAGGTTTCTCTGTGTAGCCCCAACTGTCCTGGACCTCACTCTATAATCCAGGCTAGCTTTGAACTCAGAGATCCTGATTTCTGTTTCTGCCTCATGGGTGCTGGAATTAAAGGTTTGTACCACCACTGTCAGGCTAGGAACCTGAAGTCTTAAAAACCATCACAGACCAGGGCAGTGGTGAGGGAAGACTGAAGGTCAGGTGGGGTGGGCTATTCTTGGGAGTCCCTCAGTCCACACTGAGCTGGCATGGCAGAGAGGGAGAGAATAGTGCAGGTGAGTGGTGAGATTGTGGGGGTGGACCTGATGTCACACTCAGTCTGGGTTCAGTGTCTAAGCCAAGACCAGAAATGTGTGAAATAGACTTGTCACCAAGCTATAGAGTGAGATACTGTGTGCCGCCACCCCCACCCCCCCCAACACAAACAACTTAAATAAGGTAGTTGATTATCCATGGATCTCTGTAGTTCAGGGGTTTTCTCTTTACCAGGTGGCCTAGCTGATCTCTTAGAGTGGGCTCTGGATATTCCAGCAGATGACAGAGAACTGTGGCAGTTCCTGCCAACCCTGCCATGTTGGCTGACTGTGTTGCTTCATAAGCAACCAAAATGTATTGTCAGGGGTTCTGCGAGTGACTGATCCCTGACATATTCCTTTAGGGGTTCTGTAAGTGACTGATCCCAGATATTCTCTGTTTAAGCAAGCCTAAACTTGTGCTGTTTGGCTTGTCCTGTGTGATGAGGGCTCCAGTGACTTAACAGGTCTTAGTAATCAGCAGTGATTATTGAGCATTGACCACGTAGCTGGTCACACCCACAGCCATGCTGCAGAGTGGATATTCTGTGGGCACCTGAACCAGCTCTGGACATCTGACTCCAAAGCTGAGATTTTTCGCTTTCCCTAAGATCTGTTAGGCCTTCAACATCCCCATGGTGGTGGTGATGGTTGACACCTGCTGCTTTACATTTACAAAGTCTATGCATCTCAGACTGGCTGAATATGACCTTGAACATCTGATCCTTCTGCCTCTGCACTCTGTGTGCTGGGATTATAGGAACATGCTACCACTCTGCAGCATGCATGTATGCAGGGTTGCGCATGGAACCTAGAGCAATGGATGCGCTAGGCAAACATTTACCAGCTGGTAACATATCCCAAACCCAGGCAACTGTATTTTATGTACAAATGTTCTGATAATAACTCCCTTCTGTCTTTCCCCCTCTTACCTAATAATGATGGACATCTTCAGATAAAAGAAAAACACGCTCAGGTCCTCAGCTCAGTGCATTGAATGATGATGGAATGCCTGAGCAGGGAAGAGACTTCAGTTTTCCCATATTTTTCTGTATGCAGGCTGTGCTCAGGTTGAGACTCTCCCCTTTAGAGTGTGCCCCCAATAGGCCATGCCTGATACACTTCTACAGTGTGAGTTTCCTCTGAGGACAATTGTACAGCGACCACACTGAAGTGAATGCCTGCTTCTAATGCTCCAGCAAGGTCCTCACAGAGTGCAGAAGATCCAGAACAAGAAATACCAAACTCCCATGTGTAGAGCATTCACTATTTGCCAGACATTGTGCCGAAGTACTTTCCCCTATTAGTAGAGACCAGATGTTATTGTTGAGATCTAAATGCCAAGTAGAGCATGTGTCAGGGCCGCACAGTGGAATTGGCTCCACAGAAACATGTCAGGCTTGGAGCATATGTTCGGTGCCTTGCTCTTAAGCAGGCTTCTGAGATAGTTCCCAGGAAGTCTCACCTTAAATCCTCCCATTGATTTTTTACTCAGGTCTTGATTGCTCAGATGTCACGTGAAGAAGCACGTGACCAGGGTGAGAAAATAAGAAAACTCTAAATCCATGACAGAGACGGGAGAGGCCTTCCTCGACCCACTGCTGCCCCCGCTTCCACCTCCTTCTCTGGAGGGAAGAGGGAAGAATGGGGTGTCTGAGGCACTGATGGCTGAAAGGAGCTGGTCCTATTTTATTTCCAGTCCCTCCAAGCTACTCTTGGGTTGGACTGCATCTGCCCTCCTACCTGGATGGGACTGTGCCATGCAGTGCAGAACTTGGCCCCAGGATAGTTGGGTTCTGAGATGCTTCTGAACTCCTAGTAGATCTCAGCCAGGGTCTGAGTCACACCCTCATTCTCTTTTTAATTATTCAGGACCTGACACACTGCCTGGGAATACATCACTCACAGTACATGGTGGTGAAGATTAAATATTAGAGGCAAGTCTTTTAATTAATTTTTAATGTGTTCTTTAGAACAATTCTTCATACCTCACCACATGCTGAAACAGAGTACTTAAAAGAAAAATTAATGTTCTGGGTCTCAGGGGTCTGTGGGTCCAGATAGCCCATATTGGATTATCTCTAAGCTCCGTATCAGAGGGTACTCTGTTTGTGACTTGGAAGTAAAATGACCAGGTATCTCATCTGGAGATTGTCCTAGTGTATACATGGTTGTCCCAGTGTATGTATTTGTTCCATAGAGTTTCAGCTTGGATGATAAAGCATTTGCTCACCCTAGTTAAGAACAGTTGCTCTCTCCCCCTTTCCTAGCAGACATCACTAGTTGATTACAGCACTTTCCTGTACTAATTCCATAGATGCCTCTCCAAGGTGTTCTCAATATAACCTTCTGCAGGCCACTCTAGATGGCACCTCATGTGATTAAAATGATTTTGAAAGGAACCATGTTTTTCTTTTTTTAGAAGGATGTTTACATCACACCACACACACACACACACACACACACACACACACACACACACACACACACACAAAGATAACTAATAGAATAAGTAGGGTACTTATCTTCCCCCCCCCCCGACATTTTAGAAAATCCGCTGAGGAATACTACTGCCTTGAGTTGGAAATAAATATTAATAGTTTTAACCAGGACACAGTGTCATACATCTGTAATCGTAGCACTTAGGAAGCTACGAGGATTGCAGGTTCATGGTTAGTCTAGATTTCCTAAGGAGATCTTGTACATGCAGTTGAAACACTGATGCACAAAAATAAAAATAAATATTAAACAAACAAACAACACTTTGAGTGTGAAGAGTGTTGGTGTCTGCCGCTGCTTTACAGCTGCCTCCCCTTCTTCTTCACAGAACTGGATGATTTAAGCATTATTGCTTTCAATTCACCCACAGTGTTCTAATGCACAGTCTTGATGGACATAGAATGGGGGTAAAAGTGTTTCCTGGGGCAGCTGACACCCAGTGCAATCCACTTGGTGCGGGCTGTCATTTGCAAGCTCAGCACTGGTCATGGACACTTCCCCCTTCTCCCCTCTGCCTACCTGCCTCACCTCCTTAAGGCTATTGGGCTTCCTCACAGCAGGAACACTAAGCTTTGAAAGACCCGAGTGGAAGCTGTCCTTCTTGAAAGGTAGGCTTGGCTCCTCCGGTATCATGTCTTCCATATTGTGTGAGTCACACACACGCAGTCACAGGCCGAGCAAGGAAAGATAATCAAAAACTTTAATCAATCCATGGTTCTTTTTTACTTCATTCTGAAATCAAGATATTCTTTACATATGCAAAAGGGGCAGATCCCATGAACATTCCCATGTTGCAGATGATGGATCCAAGGCTCTGAGCACCAGTGTGACTTGCTCATAGCAAGTAGGTAGTTAATGAGCTGTCCACTTGAAACAGAGGAAGGCCATGACAAGCTGTGACAGTCCTTTGATTTTCTCAGAACTAGCCTAGCAAGAGACAGATCTCAAGGTCAGAGGGCACAGCCTGCACCAGGATCCATCCTTGGAAGCTCAGCTTGGACGTTTGCTGTCTGGCATGTCTGTCTGTGTTTGGCGCCTCACTTCTGCTCAGGTGCTCGGGCTCCTAGATCTCCTTTGGTTCTTCATCCACCTCATGGTTTCTGATTCTCGGGACCGCAGGAAGAATGTGACAGAGATGGCTCCGGTGTCACATCTCCAGGAGAGATAGCGAAAGCTGACAGCTGAACTAGGAAAGGTGATACTTGTGAGAAGTGCTAAGGGAGGAAAATCCATGGGAGGCTCTGGGCAGATGGGAGCCGACTTGCCACAGGATTGGGACAGGTGTCCCTGTGGAAGTGACATGTCTCTGAGATCTGGGATGGAGGGAGTTGGATGTTTCAGCCAGGATACCATATGCTGCAAGCAAAGCCTCCCAGGAGCTCAGACTGAGGTGACTGGTCACAGAGGAAGGAAGGGCCCCATGGGGCAGGACCCAGCACCAGGCACGGATGCCCTTCCAGCTTGTTATACCATGAGTCACTCTGAGAACAATGGCAGGCATCATGTTTGGGGAAGATGGTCCAGCTGCAGCTTGGGAAGGGGTGGGGGGAGGGAGAATACACACAGGGAACATACACCCACTGGCCAAAGCAGCCTTCTCTATATCCTGCATGGTGCTGCCCCACTCCGGTTCTGCACAGGGTCATGTTCATCTGGAAGCCACACAGCTGCTATTCTGTTCACACAAGCCCTCCGAGGCTCCTTCTAGGATGCTTAGGGGTCTGAGATGCTAGGTCAGGAATAAGAGGAGCTGAGAAGTATCCCTGGGACAGATTCAACATACTGTTTGCTCTCTTGTAGTTTCCAGAGAGAGTGTTTTCTTAGACTAGGGACTCCAGCTTCCTTCTTTCCCTACAGTCCAGGCCTGGACCAGCTGGTTTCTCTCTAGTCTCCTGGTGTGGGCAGGAAGGGAGGAGCAGGGAAGCTGCCCTGCTTCCAGAGGGCACAACCCTGGTTGTCTGTTTCATTTCCCTGTTCATGGGCCGGAAGACAGTCCATGGCCACGTGCAGCTGCCTGGGCTGCTGCCTTGTGATCTTGGTGCTGGGAGGCTGTGCGAGTGGCCAGTGGCCAGCATTTGAGGTTCTACAAGGGCAGAAGGGAAAGCAGATGGCTGCATCCCCTGGCAGACAAGAGGTTTTGCAGTGTCTGGTGAGAGCCAAAGCAGTATAGACTTTGTGGCCAGATGGGAGCCCCAACTCCACCAACTCCTGGCAAAGTGGCCTTGGCCAGATTGGTTCTGCTTGAGGCTTGTGCAGCTGAATATGAGCTGGCTGCACTATTCACTGCACAGGGCTCTAGAATTGGAGGGCCTGCCTGTTGTTCAGGCTGAGGGGTGCACTTTCAAAATGAGGGGAAGCTGTGACAGAATGTATAGAGCCTGGTGTGTCGGGGAGCTCTTTTCTAAATCCTGTTGCCCATCTCTGGCAGACTCTTCTTGCAGGTCAGGGGACTCTGGGCAGGCAGTAGGCCTGCAGGGAATGGGGGAAGAGCAGGAGACTCTGGGCTCCAGCTGAATTGTCCCATGCCTCCCAGAGTCTTCACCTATATGCTTCAGGGTGACCCAGCTTCAGAACCCTGTCTCTACCCACCTTTGCTTTTCTTCCTGTTCTTTCCCCACCTACCTTTCTCCTGTCCTTGACTTTCCCCTAAATCCCTGGGAAACCTGAGCGCAGGTGAAGAGTGGGATGGAGTTGGGAAGGTCAGGCGGGGGAAACCAGAATTCTGGGGAACTGGGTAAAATAGCACATGGCCGCTCCTTGCATGTTCTATGAGTGAATGCCAGGCTGTTCGGCCTGAACCTGCTGGTTTGGAAGCTCTTGGAGACAGGTGAGCAGGATGTTAAATGTGTGTTCTCTGTAGCACAGTGGGGCTAATCTCATTCTGATGTCTACTCACCTTGAGCCCCATGCAGCCTGCCTAACAGCCTTATGCCTCTTGTGTAGAGTATTTATGAAAGTACCTGTCTCACAGAGTAGCTAGAGGATTAAATGAATTCCTGAATGTCAGGAGCTCAGATTGTGTCTGCCCCAGTAGTGAGTACTGTGTGCTGGGTTCAGAGAGCTTGGATAGTCTGTTTAGCCCTTAACCTTGTGCCTGGGAATTTGAGGTAACAGAAAGGAGGTAAAGCATGCAGAACATCCAACACATAGTAGGAACTGCTTCACACGGAAGCATATTCCCCCGTTTATGCCCTTAGTTGGGTGCCTTTTCAAAGCAGCAACAAGCCCAGAAATGATCAACAGCTTGTTTAAAGGGCAGGACCAGATACAGGGGCAGCATTCTGTCATATCTCTCTTGGGAAAAATTTGGGGAGAAATCACTGTATCTTAGAGGGAACAAAGTATTTCATCCCAGAACTGGGGGCAGATAGCTGCCTTCGTCTCCTTCCCCTCCCCTCCCAGGCCTGCCCCGCGCTTCCTCGTTCTTGTTGGAGGAAACTGCTGCTTGACCTGCTGACCATGATCGCTGGTGTCAAGAGGGACTAATGTCCACTGAGGGCTAGTGACTGCTTGGATATGTCTCCTCTCTGGGAGAAAAAAGCAAAGATTCGTCATTCATTTTAGATATGCTGGGAAGGAAGTGATGGGGTGGGGTAGGGGTTGGGGAGCTGTTTCTGTGGATCCTTGCACATTCACTCAGCCTGCCTTCCCATACAAAGAGGTGGGCAGGATATTAGCTTCCAAAGAACCAAGAGATGAGAGATTTCTGTCTTGAAATCCCCATTCTGCCAGATTCTGTTAGCAGGGTTATGTTCCCTCTCGATTTCCATGTTTATACGTTCAGAAAAACCTTGGAAATAGTCAAAGGATGGCTGCACATCCTTTGGATGATACCCTGCAGCCTTGATGGCATCTAAAGCTTTGGGCATGGGCTGCATGACGATGTTTTGTCAATAATGTTCTGTTGGAACGCAGCCATGCCCATTCATGTGCATGGTGACTGGTGCATCTGCTGCTGAGCTGAGAAGTAGCAACAGGGACCAGGAAGCTGCAAATGATTGACTGCTCCTCTGCCACACGTGCCTGCTGATCCCACACTGCTATCTGATTTACTATTTACTTAGTGTTTGTGCTTGGAAACATGCAGTGCTAATTTTTTGAAGATTGATGACTTGCACATTATTTGGTTCCATCACCCACAAATGATTTCTGTCTAATATAAACGATGCCTTCAATGAATATCAGTTCATTGACCTGGAAGATACATATCATCACAGCATCTAACTTCAAGATTGTACTCCAGTATTGCTTCTGTCTGCGACCATGTTCTATACTCTGCCCTGAGCTCTTCACTCTGACTACTCCATTCTTCTTGCTCCCATACTGATGGGGTAAAGAAACCCCCAATCCCAGTACTCAGAGGGCAGAGGCAGGAAAGATGAAAGTCTGAAGGCAGCCTGCTCTGTGAAGCGAGTTCCAAGACAGCCCCCAACACAGAAGCAAAACATAGTAAAAACAAAGGAACCCTCTGTAGGTGCACATTTTCATTTGTGCAAGCTGTGCTTGTGTGTGTGTGCACATTCATGTGTGAATATGAGTGTGGGCTACTGTGCACATGTGAAGGTTACAGGACAGCCTGGGTGTTGGTCCTTACCCTCAGTCTCCTTTGAGACAGGCTACCCTTGTTTTTCTAGTAGGTGCCTCAAGACAGTTGACCTTTGCACTTCTGAGGAGTCTCCTGTTTCCCTTCCCAAGTGCCCAGAGGAGTGCTGGGATTACACAATTGCTAGAGCTGAATGCCTGTTTTGGGCTTTTTTTTTTTTTTTTTTTTTTTTTTTTTTATGTGGATTCTAAGGACTTGAACTCATGTTCTCACAGCTGCACAGTAATCACTTTTACCCATTGAACTATCTCCCTACTTTTGGAAAATTATACTTTGGTATATACATTAAAGGTAGTGGAGGGGAGAAGGGGAGGAGAGAGTCAGAGAGTTAACAGACAGTGCTGTGGGGACCCCTTTGGTGGTTCCAAAGGCAAATTCTAAGGATATGCACATAGTCAGGGCCCCTAATATTTCCACCAACCTGAGCAGCAGCTTTGTGGAAAAACCTGCCTTCTGTTTTGTAACTTCAAATGTAAAATTCCTTGTGTCAGGGAAGAAAAAACATTTTGTTGTCAAGACAAACAGGTTGTCTCATAGTGTAGGGACTGTAGGCTATTTCCTGGGTGGTATATGGATCAGGCAGGCCTGCTAGGCTGTGAGGGCTTCTGGGGTCTGTGCATTCTTAGGCTAAAGCTGTGACAGGCCTCTGGGCTCTTTGTGGCTGGTTGGAATGCTGTGTATTTACACTCCTTCAGAGCAGAAAGAGGCCTCCAGAGACCAGGCTGGAATACCAACAATCCCCCCCAGGCTTTAACGAGGGGAAAAAAGTGTGCCTTTCCTTCCTAATTTTGTTTCTTAAACAAATCTAAGCACAGTTACACAAAGCATAGTCTGTGGTATCTGATTATTGGTGATTTCTCATGAGAACATTCTGGAAACCCATGGGACTTTGTGCATGCTGGGGGACCTCTGATCCCACCAAGGGCTTGCAGGGTGGTGTCTGGGACTCTGGTGACTGCTCAGGGGAAAAAGGGGGGAAGAGGAAACAGTTTCTAGTTCACTGTGTTCTGTTTTGCCCATCCATCTGGTCAACAGTAGCAATAAGATAGAGATCGACTCCTTAGCTCTAGGGAGGGGTGTCTCTGGACTCAGTGCAGCCACAGCCTTCATGGAGTCAGTTTGTTTTCTGTCCTGCCTCTCTGGGGCTGCTTGAGATCAGGGGTGTGTGCATTGGATTAGACCATCTGAGCTTCAGAGCAATGGTTGCTCATATGTGCATGGGCTCTATTGCTTCTCTGGTCCTGTTTAACTAACTTTTCACTTATATACACTGAGACATAGTCTTACGATGTAGCCCAGGCTGACCTCAGTATTCCTGGCTAAATAATTAACCTTTTAAAAATAACAATGATGATGATGATGTGTGTGTTGGTGTGGCCTTACACATGCCATGGCTTAGTGGAGGGCAGAGGACAACTTTACGGGATCGCTTCTCTCTTTCCTCCTTTATGTGCTTCTAGGGATCAAGCATCATTACCTGGGATCATCTCACCCACCTCTAATTAACCATTCAAAAAGCTTACAGATAGCTGACATTTGTGCATCTACGATCCGAGAACCCATCACCTCCATCGACTCTAGAACATTTCTGTGAGTGTTGCATTAAGTTCTAGTTCTCCTTACTGCGACAGAAGACAGAAACAACTGGGAGAGGAGAGGAGGACTTTAGCTTCTGGCTTCAACAGGAACAGTGTATCAGGCTTTTGGGACACTAACCAGCTCCCAAATCATGACACGTAGACTTATTATTAGTTATGAAGGCCCTTCCTTCCTTCCTTCCTTCCTTCCTTCCTTCCTTCCTTCCTTCCTCCCTCCCTCCCTCCCTCCCTCCCTCCCCCTCCCTCCCTCCCACTCCCTCCCTCCCTCCCACTCCCTCCCTCCCCTCCCTCCCTCCCCTCCCTCCCACACCCTCCCTCCCTCCCACTCCCTCCCTCCCCTCTCTCCCTCCCTCCCTCCCTCTCTCTCCTTCCTTCCTTCTCTGCTCTCTCTATGTCTGGCTGTGACTGCCTGGTTTCTGCCCGAGGCATATCCTTCTCTTTCTCCTTGTTCTTTCTTCTTGAGCCTGGATTTCTCCCCCTTTATTCTCTCTGCCCAGCAGTACTGCCTGTCCCCGTTCTTCCTGACCCCCTCCTTCCTGTCCCCGTTCTTCCTGACCCCCTCCTTCCTGACCCCCTCCTTCCTGACCCCCTCCTTCCTGTCCCCCTCCTTCCTGACCCCCTCCTTCCTGACCCCCTCCTTCCTGACCCCGTCCTTCCTGACCCCCTCCTTCCTGACCCCCTCCTTCCTGACCCCCTCCTTCCTGACCCCCTCCTTCCTGACCCCCTCCTTCCTGACCCCCTCCTTCCTGACCCCCTCCTTCCTGACCCCCTCCTTCCTGACCCCCTCCTTCCTGACCCCCTCCTTCCTGACCCCCTCCTTCCTGACCCCCTCCTTCCTGTCCCCCGTCCTTCCTGACCCCCTCCTTCCTGACCCTCTCCTTCCTGACCCTCTCCTTCCTGACCCCGTCCTTCCTGACCCCGTCCTTCCTGTCCCCCTCCTTCCTGACCCTGTCCTTCCTGACCCCCTCCTTCCTGACCCCCTCCTTCCTGACCCCCTCCTTCCTGTCCCTGTCCTTCCTGTCCCTGTCCTTCCTGACCCTCTCCTTCCTGACCCCGTCCTTCCTGACCCCGTCCTTCCTGACCCCGTCCTTCCTGACCCCGTCCTTCCTGTCCCCCTCCTTCCTGACCCCCTCCTTCCTGACCCCGTCCTTCCTGACCCCCTCCTTCCTGACCCCCTCCTTCCTGACCCCCTCCTTCCTGACCCCCTCCTTCCTGTCCCCCGTCCTTCCTGACCCCCTCCTTCCTGACCCTCTCCTTCCTGACCCTCTCCTTCCTGACCCCGTCCTTCCTGACCCCGTCCTTCCTGTCCCCCTCCTTCCTGACCCTGTCCTTCCTGACCCCCTCCTTCCTGACCCCCTCCTTCCTGACCCCCTCCTTCCTGTCCCTGTCCTTCCTGTCCCTGTCCTTCCTGACCCTCTCCTTCCTGACCCCGTCCTTCCTGACCCCGTCCTTCCTGACCCCGTCCTTCCTGACCCTCTCCTTCCTGACCCCGTCCTTCCTGTCCCTGTCCTTCCTGACCCCGTCCTTCCTGACCCCGTCCTTCCTGACCCCGTCCTTCCTGTCCCCCTCCTTCCTGACCCCCTCCTTCCTGACCCCGTCCTTCCTGACCCCGTCCTTCCTGACCCCGTCCTTCCTGACCCCGTCCTTCCTGACCCCGTCCTTCCTGTCCCCGTCCTTCCTGACCCCGTCCTTCCTGACCCCGTCCTTCCTGTCCCCCTCCTTCCTGACCCTCTCCTTCCTGACCCCCTCCTTCATGACCCCGTCCTTCCTGACCCCCTCCTTCCTGACCCCGTCCTTCCTGACCCCGTCCTTCCTGTCCCCCTCCTTCCTGACCCCCTCCTTCCTGACCCCCTCCTTCCTGACCCCCTCCTTCCTGACCCCCTCCTTCCTGTCCCTGTCCTTCCTGTCCCTGTCCTTCCTGACCCCCTCCTTCCTGACCCCGTCCTTCCTGACCCCCTCCTTCCTGACCCCCTCCTTCCTGTCCCTGTCCTTCCTGACCCTGTCCTTCCTGACCCTCTCCTTCCTGACCCCCTCCTTCCTGACCCTGTCCTTCCTGACCCCCTCCTTCCTGACCCTGTCCTTCCTGACCCCGTCCTTCCTGACCCCCTCCTTCCTGACCCTGTCCTTCCTGACCCCCTCCTTCCTGACCCTGTCCTTCCTGTCCCCGTTCTTCCTGTCACTGTCCTTCCTGACCCCCTCCTTCCTGTCCCCGTTCTTCCTGTCACTGTCCTTCCTGACCCCCTCCTTCCTGTCCCCGTTCTTCCTGTCACTGTCCTTCCTGACCCTGTCCTTCCTGTCCCCGTTCTTCCTGTCCCTGTCCTTCCTGTCCCTGTCCTTCCTGACCCCCTCCTTCCTGACCCCGTCCTTCCTGAACCTGTCCTTCCTGACCCCCTCCTTCCTGACCCCCTCCTTCCTGACCCCCTCCTTCCTGTCCCTGTCCTTCCTGACCCTCTCCTGCCTAGCTATTGGCCATTCAGCTTTGTGGTGGTGCTGGGTTTTATTTGTTTGTTTGTTTGTTTTTGTTTTTTGTTTTTTTTTTGAGACAAAGTTTCTCTTTGTAACAGCTCTGGAACTTGCTTTTTAGACCAGGCCAGACTAACCTTGAACTCCCAGAGATCCACCTCCCTCTGCCTCCAGAGTGCTGAGATTACAGGTGTACACCACCACTGTCCGGCCCATTCAGCTTTTGTTAGACCAATCAGGTGCCTTTAAGCAGGCAAGGTGAAACAAGTGTAACACATCTTTACATCATTAAACGCACATCCTTATGTCTTTAACAAGTGTAGTATAAATGCTTTTACACAATTGAAGTAATATTCAGCAGGATAAACAAATGTAACACATCTTTATCCAGTTCAAATAATATTCCACAACAGATAGTTAATCATTGGGAGGGATGGATGGTGCTCTGCTGAGTGACAGTAGAAACTTGCAGTATGTTTGTTCACAAATTGGCAAGTCAGGAAGCAGAGAGATTGCGTTGGTGCAGAGGTGAATGTAGGGTACTACAGCTACATCCTAAGGAGTCTACAGCCTCCCAAAATTTCACCCCACACTAGCCTGCGGGGGACATTACAACTACATTCAAACTACAGCAAACCCCCAAATCAACTCCTATGAGGCAGTTCCCTCTGTCTACCACCTGCAGAGCCTGGGATCCACCCTTCTGCTTTTTGCCTTGGCAGATTTATTAATTCTGGGTATTTCATCAAAAATGGAAAAGTACACTATGTGACTTTTTATGTTTGTTTCCCTTCTCTCACGTGTGTGTGTGTGTGTGTGTGTGTGTGTGTGTGTGTGTGTGTGTGTGTGTGTTGCTGGTGATGAAACCCAGGGCACTGTACACATAGGTGCTCTACCTCTGAGCTACATCCCAAGCCCCAAAGAGTATTCTGGACCTCTTGTGGATCAGTGCCTTGCTTTTTCATTCTGCTGTATGGATAGGCACCATCTGCTCATCACCCTCATCTTGATGGGTGTTTGGGCTGTTTCCAAACACCAGTTCCTCTGGGCTGTGTGCCAGATAGGCCCTCTGCCCCCGGCCTGCTTTCCTGGCAGTCAGTCTTGTCACCTAATGCTCGTGCAGTGACACACATCCAGCAGCCTCCCCTGGGTATTTCTGGGCATCCCTAGGGTGTGGTAGCCAGCTGATGCTGTCTTCAGGTGCTTGGCCGCAGCTTCCCCCTCTGACGCCCTCTGTGGTCAGACAGCCTTGAGTCCTAGACACCTAAGTTTGTCCTGAGATGGAGCCTCTCAGTGTAGGATCTACATGTGGGGTAGGGCCTGGTGACAGGCTGTTTGCTTATGAGACAGATACCCTTTCATCTTGAGGGCACCTCTTTCCTCCTCACTCTGCAAGACTCCTATCGTGTCTTGGTGGCCTTTTCTAGAAAAGAATCTTCAGGTCTCAGAGGATGTAAGAAGGGTGCTTACTCATTTTGATTTCCCAGAATGTTTCTGGTTTTACTACTGAAATCTATTCACATATACCAGGATCAATGGTCACCCTGGAAACAAGCCTGCTTTGGGGCTGTCCCTCATCCTGCAGTATGCTTGTATCTCCTTTAACACACCCCTCCTCCATTTCTTAATTAGCTGGGTGAGCCTAGACCTTCCTTATGTCTCTAGGCTCCCAATCCAGATCCTCTTTGTCTATGCATTGCTCTAGGGTAAATGTCTGGAGTGGTGGTTCTCAGCCTTCCTAACGCTGTGACCTTTTATTCTAGTTCTGCATGTGGTAGTGACCCCCAACCATAAATTATTTTCATTGCTTCTTTATAACTGTAGTTTTGCTACTGTTATGAATCATAATGTAAATATCTGATATGTAACCCTTGCGAAAGGGGTCACAACCCACAGGTTGAGAACCACTGCTCTGAAGGGAGCAAGGTGGGGAAACCCCGGGGATGTAGATTCTTTGTGTTTATGAATGGAGATGTACATATGTGTTTGCGTGTGGGAATCACAGGACAGCCTCAAGTGTCCTTTCCCTTACATGATTTCTTTAGTTGTGCTTGTCATGGCATATGTGTTTCTACAGGACAATATGTGGGAGGTCAGTTCTCTCCTTCCACAGGGAGGTCCTGGGGATTGAACTTAGGTCATCCGACTTAGCAGCATGTTTCTTTTGTCACTGTCCACACGTGACACACACATACACCTCTCACCAGCCCCACTTTATCAAGACAAGCTTTCTCATCGGTGTGAAACTCACCACATAGGCTAGGCTGGCTGGCTATCAAGCCCAGGCATCCCCCTCCTTCCATCCCCTCAGTGCTGGGGTTATAAACCTGTGTTACCACACTCAGCTTGCCTTTTAAAAGTGGCTTCTGGGGAACTGAACTAGGTCCTCATGTTTGCAAGGTAAGCACTTCACTAACTAAACCGCTACTTCTGCCACCAGAGTATTTTAGAGACCAGATTGAAGGGGCCTTACTATGTAGACCTGGCTGTCCTGGGCTATGTAGACCAGGCTGGCCTCCAATTCACAGAGGTCTGCCTGTCTCTGCCTCCTGAATGCTAGGATGAAAGGCATGCACCCCTGTGCCTGGCAGCCACTAGATTCTTACTTAGGATTCATAGACCAAATGCTCTATTTTAGCCCTACCCAGCCTGCTCTCAGAGCTGCCTGTACCTTCAACGCTTGATGCCTTTGGGGCTTTGAGGACACAACTCACTTTGCTTCTGTTGTCTCCCCTTAGGCTGAGCATGGCTTCCATGGCACAAGTGCTCATCCATCTGCTTCGAACCCTGTGGGAGCTTGTGGCTGTGTCTCTGCACGCATTTGTACATACACGCCATTTCTTAGCTGTATGTGTGCCTTCCTCCTCCTCCTCCCTTGCTCGTGGCAGACTTATGGCTTTGTTTTCCATTCCTTTGTGTTTGTGCCAGCAGTTCTCAGGAAGGAGCAGAGAAAAGCATGTGTTTTATCTACCAGGCCTCTCAGGAAGTCCCGCTTCCTCAACAAGCAAGACGGGCATGCGGTCAGGACAATTTATGTTTGCATCTTGGCCTGGCTTCTTCTAGCTGAGTGACCTTGGGTATACAGATAGACCAGATGGACCTCTGGGAGCCTGAACAAGCAGTCTCATGTCACTCCCAGCATCTCAGCCCATTTCCGACGCTGCTTGTCTTCTTTCCACTCGGAAGGGTCTGAGAGTCCATTCAGCAGTGGAACAGAGTGAAGCGCCTCACAGCTTTGAGTTAGTCTCATCTCCAGGGATTCCTTCTCCCCTTGCCAGGGACTGGCAAGCCCACCCTATTGCTTCTGAGTTCAGCTGGGATATCTGCTGTTCACATACTTAATTTTACAGCTTTTCTCTACCCAGTACAAAGGCATCTTCCCCCAGGAAGCCTTTCCTGAACTTGGCCTCCATAGAAATCTCCTGCCTCCCCACCCTTCCTGCTCTGGGCAAGGTCATAAAGCTCAGCCATCACATCCACCAGTTGTCTCCACTTTACACTTAGAAATTGAGCTCCACTGGGCTAGTCTAAACCTTAGTTTCTTCATGAGTGGATGGGGCCCAATAATAGCACCCACCAATTCTTCATGAAGCTGTTTTATGATAGAAATGATACATATAAGGAACACACAGTGGCTGTGTGTGTGTGTGTGTGTGTGTGTGTGTGTGTGTGTGTGTGTGTATGTGTGTAGGTTACTCCCTGGGTATCCTAGAACTTGATTTGTAGACTAGGCTTGTCTCCAACTCACAGAGATCCACCTGCTTCTGCCTCCCAAGTTCTGGGATTAAAGGCATCTGCTACCACTGCCCAGATCCTTTAAAAAATATTTTTAGATATATTTTACTTTTATGTATGTGAATGCTTTGCCTGTGTTCCACATACATGCCTATTGGATAACCCTAGAACTGGGGTTACAAATGGTTGTGAGCCACTATCAGGATGTTGAGAATTTAACCCTGGTCCACTGCATGAGCAACAAGTGCTCTTAGCTGATGAACAATATCACCAACCCCCGTGTTCCTGGGCCAATGATATGGCTCAGCATATAAAAATGTTTGCTTCTAAGCAGAGCAGAATTCTATTCTATCCCAAGGAATCATTTCATAGAAGAGAACCAAATCCCAAGAGCAACACACACAGTAAATATATCTTGACTGAACCACCAGGCTGTGGGCTCAGACTTATCTTCTTCTTCTTTTCAGATTCTGCAATTCTACCTCTAAGGCCTAGGAAGTCGTGATATTGGAACAAGAACTCAGGGTTGCCCCACCTGAGTGTGTAGCTCAATCCTCTATGACCTTGATCACCTTTGAGTTGCTATTTTTGGAGGCAGCTGGGAATAGATTCCTCCTGAGGCTTGCAGAAAAGGAAATGTGCAAGGTTCTGATGTGTGCCTGTGTGTGTAGCATATGTAGTATGTATATATATATATATATATGTATAGTATGTACATTTGTATGTGAATGTGTGTATATGTGTTTATGTAGTGTATAAGTGTGTAGTATTTGAGTGTATAGTATTTATCTATGTGTGTAGTGTGTATATATGTGTGAATGTGTATATGTGTAATAAATGTGTGTATTGCATATGTGCAGTATGTTTATGTGTGTGTGTAGTATTTGAGTATAGTGTATATGTGTGTGCAGTGTGTATATATGTGTGTAATGTTTGTGTATATGCATGTGTATGCAGCGTGTATATATGTGCGTATATATATGTGTGTGTGTAGTGTTTGTGTGTATAGCGTTTGTGTGGGTAGTGCATATGTGTGTGTAGCATTTGTGTGTGTAGTGTTCGTGTTGGGGGGGTGCTCTTTGCTCTACAGGTTTTCCCCCCTCCCATCACAGAGTGAAGCAGATCCTTGCAGTCTCTCTGGCTTCTAATCCTGACTTTGCTGTAGGGTACACAGGGAATCATCTTAAACATATTTATGCCAGGGTCTTGCCTTGAATCAAGGTAACTGAAATTCTAGTGTGATGTCTGATATGATATTTCATTGTTGTTGTTCACTGTTAGCAACTAAACCAAAGGTCTCCCTCACACTAGGCAAGTACTCTACCCATGGCTACATCCCAGCCCCTTTGACCTTTTTTTTGAGGCAGAATCTGTAAGCTCAGGCTGGCCTTAGCTTCGTCATCCTCTTACTGCAGTCTCTAAAGTAGCTGAGGTTTTAGGTGAGGCCACTGTGCCAAGCTTTATGAGGTTTTTAGAAGCTCCCATGTGGGGCTCATGCTACAAGCCCAAGACCCACACTTGGAGCAGCGAGGCTTTCCCCAGTCTTTTGTGCTCCTAGGGGAATTCACAGACACCTCAGTATCTCTTTCCAGCTCATCCATTTAGCTTTGGGTTGACTTTCTCCGTGTGCTAGAAATGTGAGAGTACAAAACTCTGCTTCCTGGGAGGCAGTAAGCATCACTGCATGTCCCTGTCGCAAGGTTCTGCCTGGCCTAGAGGACCCAACTTAACTCTTGCATGAAAGGCTCTGATAAGGGTCCACATCAAGTCACATAGTGAGCAGGACTGCTTTCTCTCTCTTTCTGGTCTACACTGGTATTTATTATGGGTTGGTATTCCCTTCCCTGCTTGCTTTCCTGTTTGTATACAACCTTTTCATTTCTTCATCTCATTCTTTGAGATTAGAGGACTCTGCGGGGGGTGGGGGGGGGGACGACGGGAACTGACTGTCCTGCAAGTTTTGGTCTCTTTATCTGCAACTCGGACCAACTGTAGTTTCTTCCCGAATCCTTGTGGGAATTAAGTGAGAGTATGTGTATAGTGCTTAGATTGGAATCTAGCAAACATACCCGTAAACATGAGGATCAATGACAAATAGAATGACCTCTTGGTCCAGGGGTCCTTGGGATTTGCTGGATTCACTGTGGTAACATCCTGTTGGCACCTCTCTCTTGCTCATCTTTTACCTGTAATGAGAACAGAAGCAAATTAAGTAACAATGCATGATGGAGTAGACCAGAGGAACATGCTCTAAACTTCCACATTCCTGCTAGGCACCATACTGGGTTCTCACAAAAGTGCAATGTCTGCTCTGTGAGGCTAAAGTTATATTGGTCCTGGTACATCTGGCCCTGCTGGTCCAGGGCCATGCTTTGAGAAACATGAGACTAAATGATAAAAGCACACCTAGGTGGTCAGTGAGGAAGAGAGAACAGGGTGGCTTGGGCTCCTTTGCGGTCTTTGAATGGGGGCTTTTTTTTTTTTTTTTTTTTTTTTTTTTTTTTTTCAGCACAGAAGCTGGATGGGAATAGTGTGGGTTCCTCTAAGTGACCACAAGATGTCATAATGTCATTACATGAATTTTCCCAGGAAGGTTTAAGTCTGGGTGGCAAATCACATCCCTTAAAGCCAAAAATGGAATGCTAGGGCCATCTAATCAGGGACCAGTAAGGAACAAAGTTCTCTCCCCAAGACCTAGGACAGATGCCAGGCTAATGTAAGTGTTTTGGGTCAGGTACCTCCTTCTGGTCCAGTCCTAGGAGAGTCACATGGTCCTAGGACTGAGATCTGCCTGGGGAGAGGCTGACTTCTCTAGAAGCACACAGTTCAGTGTTCAGAGGGGTGTTTTTCCCAAGCACAGATCTTCCAAACAAGTCACTGGGGAACTCACTTCATGTCTTATCTTGTTTGAAGAAGCCCAAGAAGCCCCCTCACTATCACAAGCAGCCCTAAGGAAGCCTGGTTAGTGTCCTCGTGTGCCTCTCAAACACCTGTACCCACCATTTGCCCTGTTGCATGAAGAGAACCACAGTTCACTGGATCCCATGGGGCCCTAGCAGCAGAGCTCTGTGGTCCACCCTGAAGTAAAGGTGTGTGCAACACAAGGAGCCTACTGCTGGGATGCCGAGGAGAGACCAGGTCGATGCACCCTTGGCTGGAATGTTTGCTCTCCTTATATCAACTGCATTAGAGAAATGGGGTTATTTATATGACGATGAAGGCTTTATGGACTCTCCTCTCCCCATTGGAGATATCAGTATTTATTGAATAAAAGAAAGCCATAGGGAATTGCTGTTGACAGAGGCTGAGTGTGATCCCATTTGGTGCCATTAAATGTTTCCACCCTGACCAAGAGTTAAGACAGAGAATCTCACTATGTAGCCTGGTCTGGTTTAGAACCATGGTCTTACTGATGCTGCCTTATTAATCATTGATAACAGGCTCACATCATACTCACCTCCTACCCTTATAGTGACTAAGTTCTGTTGGAACTTGGCACTGTCTCCAACCAGTGTGTTATCTCTTGTAGTGGGATTATATTGTTACATTGTAAATAACTGTTCTGCCTACTGGTTTAATAAAAATGCTGATTGGCCCAAGATAGACAGGAAGTGTGGGCAGGGCTACCAGACTAAGAAAACTCTGGGAACAGGAAGAACAAACAGGGCAGAGATGCCACAGAGACACCATGGAAAATCCAAAGAGATGCCAGAGAGATGCCAGAGAAGCCAGTAGATGCAGAGGACAACTGCACTGCTCTAAAAAAAGGTACTGAGCCACATGGCTGAACAGGATAAGAATCATGGATTTAGTTTAAGAGCAAGAGCTAGCTAGCACTATGACAGAGCCATAGAGTGATCCGCATAAAATTAATAGTAGTATCTGTGTGTTTCTGTGGGACTGCAGGTCTGTGGGTTTGCAGGTCTGCGGGTCTGGACCATAGGTCAGACAGGCCAGAAACTTAATACAACAATCTCTGATTGCTTTCACACCACAGCAGTGTTGCTGAGGACCTGCCTCAAAGGCCTTTTCATTTGGAAGGCCAGACTATTGTCTCTCTGCTCTTTTATAGAAGAGATTGCTAACATCAGTATAAGTGGTGAGGTGCTCCCTAAACACAGGGAGGGGTCATTTTCCTGTTTCTCTGCTCCCTACCTGTAGATCTGCATTCAATAAATAGCAGATGCCCAATAAACATCGAATGTGGAGGATAGCCATGCATCTTCTTCCTGGGGAAGGCTGGCCCTGATCCTCCCCACCTGTTTCTCTGCCCATTGGCTTCTGCACTTGGCTCTTTCTGGACCTTTGGCAGGCATACTCTGGCTGCTGCCAGCCAAGGCAGCTTCCTTTTTCTCTTAAGAAAAAAAAAAAAAGCTCCAAGAAGTCTCCAAGAGCCTTTGGCCATCAATCAGCTAGCTTTTAGAACTGTGTGCAGGAGGAGGTAGAAATGAGGCAAACATATGGATTGTATTTCCATCAAAATACACATAGGCTCTGAGGCGAAGTGGGAAAGTCCTTTGTGGGGTCACTGTACTGCCTGGCCAGCTGCAGAACTATGTAAGGAAAGTTGGAGATGTTTGCTAAACCTCCAAGGCAGTGTGGTATTAACCTTCCTTCCTCACACTATGCATCAAGCTCAGCCTGGAGGGCGGAGCCCACACATCCGACAGCTTTTTTAATCTAACAGCGAGTGATTGGCAGGTGCATATGTCCATGTGAGGGTATATTTGTTGAGTTTTGCAGCTAGTGGCAAAATAGAGGCAATATGTACCAGGCGGGGGTAGCATTCTCATTTCCCTTCTGATGGATGACTGATGTTTAAATAAATAAAGAAGTTAAACAAAAGAACTCAATTATACACTATACATGTCTATTGTCAAGAAAATGAGGGAGAGAAAGAAATAACACCTGACCTAGCATCACCCTGCAGAGATGGGATGTCCAAACAGTCATGATATGCTAAGATATCTGAGTAGAGTTGAGGTGGAGATAATAAGGATGATCTGGATCATATGCAAGGTGCTTTGGAGATCGACAAGATCCCAGAGCATTCTCAGGGTGGGGTCAAGAGCTAGGTGGATGAGAGGAATCTTTTTCCTAGTTTGGGTCTTGTCTGCAGTGTCTCAAAGCAGTTTATTTTGGCACATCCTGCCCTTCCCTAACATCTGTGTACCACTCTGGGGTGAGCCCTGGCTTACTCCTAAGTGCTGGAACAACATAGATTGTTTAACTTTCTGTGAGCCTTTAGACTTTCAAAATACTGATAGTTTTGGCAGTGTAATGGAAGGGACAGTATGCTGATGGGACCGGGTCAATGCTGCCTTATATAGTGAGAGTCCTACTTGTTTGGAAAGCATGGGAGCAAAGGAGGCAGGCCCAACCCTCAGCTTTAATTTTTGTTGTTGTGTTCTTGTTTGTTTAATTATGAATTAGAACTTTCTGGACTCGGGTTTTTCATTTGATTTTGTTGAGCCCAAGCTTCTCTTGCTGCTTCTACTGAAAAATACATGGATTATATGTTATCAGGTAGGTGAACCTCTGGGCAATTATCCTGTTTTAGCATTCTAGCTTACAGCAGGAGTTCTGGGATTGCAGATGTACTCACAACATCAAGCTTTTTGTGTGGGTTTGGGGCAGGTGGATTGGTGGTGAACTTGGTCATTGGGTTGGATGGCAAGTGCTTCTATGCTTCTATCTTCTGTACCACCTTCCTGGCCCCAGATATAATCCCTACCTTTCAGCCATTGTGAGGTATGCCCGTGGTAATTGTTAAAATTTATTTATGTGTATGGATGTTTTGCCTGCATCTATGTGTATGGACAACATTCATGCCTGTGAAGGTCACAGATGGTTGTGAGTCACCATGTGGGGACTGGAAACTGAACCTAGGTCCTCTTCAAGAACAGCCAGTGCTCTCAACCACCGAGCCATCTCTCCAGCTCCCTACCCAGGGTAATTTTTCTTTCCTTTGTCCATGGTGAACCCCACAATCTCTAGGATTTACCCTCAAGTACTTTCCAAAAGTCCCTTCCCTTTGTCCTTCCTTCTACAGACTACAGAATGGCATATGATTGCTGTTTCTGTAGCTCCTGTTTTGGGGCAGCTGGGGAGCACAGGTACAGTCTAGAAGTGAGTGTATGCAGAGTGGGACTTGGAAATCTTTGTGTTTCTAGCTTAGAAATGATGCATATCATTTTCCTTTGGTCAATTTCTTTCTGTTCCGAACATCGATAAGGTGCCGGGAACAGAAGCACCCATGTTGAACCCACAAAAGAGTAACAGGGGTCAGCCTTAAAATCAATAAAGTTAACGACAGAGCTGCCTATCTCCAATTGTTCAGTTAGGGCAGCTTAGCACCTGCCACTTTCCCTGATGCCCAGCTTGGTATTGAGATAGATTGCCACTGTGGTGATCTGTATGGTGTATGAACTCAGTTGCAATATATATATTATATATATATATAATATATGTATATATATATATCACCCACACACAGACACACAGACACACACACACACACACACACACACACACACACACACAAACACGTGCGCGCCTACATATGCTTTGTATTTTGCTCAAGTTTGGTGCCTAGATCAGATCTCAGAAGGGAACTGATGTTATCTACAAGTAGGCAGTTGAGGCCAGTGTAATAAAGGGATCATTTACAAACTATTAGAATGTGGTGGGCTGATTTTGATCATAACTTGATTGGGCCTGAGAAAAACTTGGAAGATTGGGTCCCTGTGTGGTGTGTCCTTGGGAACATTCCCGTTGTTACTCTTTCTGCTTCTTGGCTCTGGGATTTTTGCACAGCTCTGTTCATCTGTGCCTTTCCTACCAGGATGACTGAAGTCTCTGAAACCACAAGTAAAATCAACCCTCCCGCCCAACCTGTTTTCTTAGTTATTGATTTACAGGGAGGGTCAGGGAGATTATAAGCATTTAGTCAGTTTCTCAGGCTAAGGACTATGATGGGGGAATGGAGGGAATCTGACACCACAGATAGTCAAGTGGGGTCAGATGCTTGACAAAGATAGGGCTGTTGACCTGCAGAGACTCAGTGAGATGTAACATCATTGGCTTCCCTCTCTAGTCACCACCAATCTGCTGGTACTGGAAAGAAGTGAAGGAGCCTGCAGACACGTGGCCTGCCTTCTGGCGGATAAGAGGAAAGGTGTTGATTCTTAGGGTAGATGGGAGCTCTGCCTAGATCCCCTGCCTACAAAGGGTCTGAGGCTTTGGTGTGTGTGTGTGTGTGTTTGTGTGTGTGTGCATCCAGGATCCCCTTTATACTTGACTTTTTTTGCTAGCTCTCTTTCTTGTCCAGGAGTGCTGCCAGGCTTCCAGCCAGTGGCTCATGGCTGTGCTTCCAGCTATGCCTAGCCTCAAGGCTCAGAGGCCCTGTGCAGGTGCTCAAGCCCCATGGGCTGACTCCCTAGCATAATCAGAAGGTTAATTGGGCACCAGGCAGCCGTGTGGAGTCATCTGGAATCAGACTGGGTGTTGAAACTCCAAATCCATTTAAATATCCCCTGGGCTTAGATCAACCCAGTTATATAAAACTCTCAGCAGCCTGGAGCCAGGGAGGATGGCCAGTTCCTGACACCTGTCTAGAATCTCACTTTCCCATCTTGGTCAGTTCATCCATTACCTGCCCTCACTGCCCAGCTGGGAAAGACGAAAAACAAAAACAAAACAAAACAGAGTTTCTCTGTGAAGCTTTGGCTGTCCTGGAACTCACTCTGTAGACCAGGCTGGCCTCGAACTTACAGAGATCTACCTGCTTCTGCTTCCTGAATGCTGGGCTTAAAGACATGCATCACCACCATTTGGCTGGAAAGAAGACTTCTAAGAGAGTGAGAATTTTCCAAACTCAAAGGCAGAACGGCAGAGTAAGGGTCTGAAGCTGGGTTCTGAGGACATTTTTCACAGGCTGCCCCTGTCCCTTCAGGTCTTACACTGCTTTCCTATCACAGGAGATCATGTTACTGGGCACTGGATATTTAGCCAGGATTCTTCAGATAAACAGACTCAACAGGAGATATGGGAAACTACAAGGAGTAGTCTGTCCAAGGAGTAGGGGAGTTGGCTTGTGTGATTAGAGGCTGAACTGTCTTGGGACGGGCTGCCTATAATGCCTATCACTAGATATGGGTTCAGCTTAAGTCTGCTTTAGACCTCAGTGCCAAGGCTAAAACTCTGATATGCCTATAGCTGCTCCTAAGCTTTGGAGTCCCCAGTCAGGAAAGCTTGGGTTCCTGATGTGCAAGGGTAGGGGCAACTATCTTCACTCCGGGAGATGGATAGAGACACCTGCTCCATCTTGGCCCAGACTGGGCAGAGTCCCTCTCTTGTGGTGGGTGGCCCTTTCCCATTTAACCTATCAGCCCCCACACACCATTTTCTTCTGATAAGATCCCTATAGTATTACCCAGTGCAACTTCCTCTATATGCTTCTTGCCATAGTAGCATCCATCCTGAAAGTCTTTTCAGTCGTAGGTATCCATGCCTTTGAAACCAGCATCTCACCTTGCTGAGGACGAAACTCAGGCCCCCAGAAACTAGGGACTCACTGAAGACTATTACTCTTAGTTATACCTCCAGTGGGCCACTTGCCTTTTAACCCATGTGTCTAGAACCCATCTTCTAGGAAGTCCTAGAATGGCATGATAAAAGCTGCTATCTGTCCAGGAGAAGCTTCTGGACTTTTTGTTGGAACCAAAGGTTGTTTCACACCTCAACATTCAGCTGAGGGCGGTAGGGAGAATCACCACGAACTTGTTCTATGGGCGGCAGAACCCTTCAGCCACCAAGCCTTGGCTCTCTTGGGTACAAAGTGGATTCAGGGCACTTTCTATATTAGTTATTTTCTATGTTGTTCTCACATGACTGGAAACAATGTAAAGGAGGAAGGGTCTATTTGGGCCCACTGTATAAAAAGGGAACTGCCAGTCACGGTGGTGGGGGAGCAGATGCTACTGGTGTGGAGTATGGCTGGTCACTCTGAATCTTATTAGTCAGGAAGCAGAGAGCAGAAGGGAGATGTGGCTGGGCTCTGCAACCTCAAGGACTAACCGGACTCACTTCCTTGAATGAAGCCTTCTGTGAATTCTACATTCTTCCAACACAGCACCAATAGCTGGGGACAAAATTTTCAAACAACAGAGATGATTCACATTTGCAACATTAGCTGTGTTTTCCTGAAGTTGACCCTGGGACAAGGACTCTAATCTAGGGGGTTTTATTTGGAAGCAGAGATTTAGGGAATCAGATAGGGATGAGGAGGCATGCAGTGTACATTATTAAAAAAATTACTCAGTGGGCTAGGGTGCTGGAGCTTCATCCTGTCGGAGCCACTGGAAGCCCAGGAGTCCACACACGGAGCAGAAGAATTGCATATTGATTCACCAACTTTCATCCCTCAGTGTCTGAGGACTCCTTAGGAGTCCACTGCTAATTCCCTGGCCATCCAGGACTAGCAAGGTGATAGGGAAGCCAGCTCAAGTGAAGAGGCAACCTTTAGCAAGAGATGCTGACATCTGGCCAGGAGGCATGGCAGAGAGGACTCTATCATCATCCGGGCTGTCTGACTAGGAATGTCCTGGCATCCCTTGTGTGTGCTCACTCAGTGGTGGCCCTCCTGAGTTCAGTTGTGTCCCTTACCACTGCTGTAACTGCTTCTGCTCGAGCCAATCAGCAGCCAATCAGGGTCTGGCTGTTTCTCTTTCTCTGACAATTTTTGACATCAAAGCATTTTGTAGTAGTCAAGCGGGTTATTTCTCCTGGGACCAGAAAAGCTGTGCTCCCTTCCCCCTCTACAGTTATTCTGGCCAGGTATTTCCCAAGCCCCGGGGAGTCATTTGCCTTGTGGGAGGAAATGGGGCTGGCCAGGCTCTCATGGACTGTGCTCTGTTTTTGCCAATTGGTGAGAACAGCAAAAGGCAGCCGCCTTCTTCTCCCTTCCGTAGCCACAAAGGACAAGCTGATCTCTGGCCAACTGCTAAGAGGAATCTGTGTGTGCAGCCAGGTCTGTGTAGGTCCAGCTGCCTCCTGCAGGCCTGCTGCCCACCTCAGTTTCCCCAATAGCCTCATTCAGAGTGGGCAAAGGCCTCTGGGAGAGTTGAGAGGAAGCTACTTCCTCCTCCACTTCCTTTGCTTTCTCTTACCTCCCCATCCCACTTCCCACTTCCTTTGCTTTCTCTTCCCTCCCCTTCCCACTTCCCACTTCCTCTGCTTTCTCTTCCCTCCCCTTCCCACTTCCCACTCCCTTTTTGATCTTTTCTGTTCTGCGCTGGGAGAGGCAGCTACAGTATAGTCTTCCCAACGGGTTTTGAATATGCCCAGAGCTTTTGCCTCCTCATTTCTTTTGGGTTGGTTTCCTGTCTTGTGTGTTTCATCTCTACTGATGCCTACAAATGGATGGGCCACGACTGATCTTTCATGGTATTGGGCCTCCACTCTGTTGGTGAGCAGAGGGAGGGATGAAGGCTCCTTGAAGCACAGAGCCCTGCAGGTAGGAAGAACCTAGCCAACCATGAAGGGCTAATGTCCTGGATATGCGTGGTCTTGCTGTCCACAGTGTGGATAGAAGGTGCAATTGGAAAATGGTGGAGGCTCAGCCAGAGCTGTCTCGGGGGTTTCTAGAAGTTCTCCAAGTTCCTGCTATTCCAGGAGAAATGTAGATGAGGAAATGCCAGCAGCCCTTGGTTTTAAGTTCTGAATCCGTTGCTACTTGGCTGTGTTATGTTGAATGAAACATCTGATCTATGTCTGTGTTTTCTGACTCCCACATTGGAGTCACTGATATCCACTATACTTAGCATTTGGACCCAGGTATTAGCTCTTGCTGTTGAAAAGGAGCTGTGAAACTTGCTGAATTAAAGCTTCTTTTTTTTTTTTTTCTGAGAAGCAGCAGTTAGTGCTGAGCTCAGTCGGTGGTTCTTCAGTCCAAATAAGGCTTACCCCTGCTCCTGTGGGCAGCTGTCAGAGCCCCTGGAGCTGGTTAGCCTAGGCGATCCAGCTTGTGGACTAGGCATAGAAGAAACAAAGATGCTCTAAGGGTAGTCGATATCTACCAGACTACTAAAATGATGGACCCCTACAAAATGGAAATTTCCCTGAAATCTCATGCTGGGACAAGGAAAAGGGATCAGCATCTAACAACCTGTCAGATCACCAGACACAATGAGGCTGAAGCTTGATGATTGATGGGTCAGTGGTGGTTGGGGCCACACCGTCCTGGGACAGTTTAAATGTGCACACTCATGGCTTTCTATTTAAACTTTAGTCTTACTCAGAAAGACAGAGTTTGCTAGGTCGCTGTCCCACTTACCAATGTGCCCACATTGAATCAATCTCCTTTTCCTGATTTTCACTATTAATTTGACTTTTTAAATTGGTTTATTGGAGTTGCGTGGCTGAACCTAGCCCCAAGTTTGATAAGACTCGGGCAACTTGTCCACATTCCCAGTGATCTGTTATCCTGCAACAAACTAACCAAGCCCAAGCATTTCCAGGACTAAGAAATACCCTCGAGCCTTTGGTGCCCAGCCCTAGAAGTATCAAATGGCCACCAATGCTCTATGTTACTGGTCAAAGCAAGTGACAAGGCCATCCTGGAGTCAAAGGTGAAGAATCACTAAATCTCTCCCCAAAATGTGTATATGTGTGTGTGTATAGGTACATGTGAATGAGGGGATGAGGGGTACATATTCATGTAGGGGGATTATGTTGTTCCATTGTAAATAATTGTCCCACCCACTGGTTTAATAAAAAGCACTGACTGGCCAAAGGCAGACAGGAAGTGTGGGTGGGGCTACCAAACTAAGAAAACTCTGGGAACAGGAAGAACAGAGCAGAATGCCAGAGAGAAGCCAGAAGAAACAGAGGACAACTATGCTGCTCTGAGAAAAGGTACCGAGCCCCATGGCTGAACAAGATAAGAGTCATGGGTTAGTTTAAGGATAAAGAGTTAGCAAGTTATATGCCTGGGCCTTAGGCTGATCAGCCTAAAACTATTGTAAGCATCTGTGTGTCTCTGCGAGTCTGTGGGTCTGCAGGCCTAAACCTCGAGGCTAGGCCTGAAAGTCCAGGCCAGAAACCTCATACTACATATTCATATATGTGCAAATTGAGGCCAGAAGATGACTTCATATGTCCTTCCTCAGGTGCTGTAACCCATTGTCTTTTGAAGTGATGTCTCTCACTGGCTTGGAACTGGCCAAGTAGACTCTGCTGGCCAGTGAGTCCTTGGGAACTGCCTGTCTCAAACTCCCCAGTACTGGAATTACAAGTACACAAATCATGTCTTTTATGTATTGTGGGAGATTATGTTGTTCCATTGTAAATAATTGTCCCACCCACTGGTTTAATAAAAAGCACTGACTGGCCAAAGGCAGACAGGAAGTGCGGGTGGGGCTGTCAGACTAAAAAGACTCTAGGAACAGGCATAACAGAGCAGAATGCCAGAGAGAAGCCAGAAGAAACAGAGGACAACTATGCTGCTCTGAGAAAAGGTACTGAGCCCCATGGCTGAACAGGATAAGAGTCATGGGTTAGATTAAGGGTAAAGAGTTAGCAAGTGATATGCCTGGGCCTTAGACCAATCAGCCTAAAACTATTGTAAGCATCTGTGTGTCTCTGCAGATCTGTGTGTCAGTGGGTCCCAACCTTGAGATTAGGCCCGAAAGTCTGGGCCAGAAACCTCCTATACAATGTATATTCTGGGCATTGAACTCACATTCTCATACTAGTGTGACAAGTATTTTTACTAGTTGAGCCATCTCCCTAGCCCAGAAATATCATATGTCTTGATGGGAGAAGTCACAATGTCAAATGGCTTGTGGTAAAGGGAGTGAATGCATTTCATGTTATTTGCAAACACCCAGCTCCTCCACAAAATAATACCTTCAAAATTATTCAAGATTCCTTCAATTTCCCCTGTCCAGAGGCATATGTTGCTAATACAATTGCCTACACGATCTAGCCATTTTCTATGGCATCTTGGCAGCGTAGGCAGAGGAATTCAAACAACCAGACAGAATTAGAAAAGAATCCTTTGCATGGTTGTCTGTGTCTGCCTCAGAGATCTCCAGATTTGTCCTCACCCACTCAAGTATTGTCAGGACTAATGGATTTGATAACACAGATAGAGGTCTAGTTTCAGGGACCACCACTGTTAGGGTGGAGTCTTGTATGGTAGGTACATAGATGTCCTTGAGGCATAAATAGCCAGGAGGAAGGAGTTTGCGATGTTGTGTAATTCATATAGGCAACCCTCTGGCTCAGAATAGTACATGTGTACTTTTTACATCGATAACATCTGCACAAGAGCAGTCTTTAAATGGTAAAGCTTTGTGTGTGTGTGTGGGGGGGTGGCTAGTCAATCTATCCTGTGACTCTTTTGAGTGTATGTGATACAGGATGCATGTGTTTGGTTCGTCAGGTGGCATGGGAGCAAGAGCTGGTGTCAGCAGAGATTTGGGGGCTCTGGGCAACTGGCTTCTCAGCCCCAGCAGCAGTATTGATGAGTGTTGTCTGTCTCAGTGCAAAGAGTCTAGAACCCAGACATCCCACGCTGTGGCATTGCATCTCATTCACAGACACACTCGAACAGTCTTTGAGCCCACACTGATTGCAATTCTAGTACTAATCTCTTTCCTGTTTCTGCCAACTCAGTCTCATCTCCCCCCCCCCCCAAAAAAAAAAATAGACCGTTGACTCAGAAAGAAAAGGTGTTGGCAGCCAGACCTGGCAAGCTGAGTTCAATACCTGAAAAAGAACCAGCTTTCAAAATTTTCTCACTTCTGCACTGAGGTACATGTACCCTCCTCATACATGTACACACTGAATAAATAAATGTTAAAAAAAAAATGTTCAGTGTGGTGTGACAGGATCTGAGGCATGTGGTGACTATTGCTGATGAGAAGCCATTTTGTTGTTGCTGCTTTTGTTTGAGGCAGCTCTCATTATGTAGCTCAGGCTGGTCCTGAACTGCTGCCTCCTGTCTCAACCTCCTGACCACAGCAACTACAGGGTGCATCATGGTCCCTGGCTGGGGAACCATTTAGAAAAGGATGGTGGCAGCCCCCTGTCTTCTCTAGCAATGTGCATTTTATTGCCCACTTGGGAGCTCTCTGGTGACCCTGCATGGTCACAGGATACTTTGCATTCACAAAGCTTGTGGTTTAATACCTCACAGAGGGAGGAGGTGTGTCTAGGCAGCCCCTGTTCTTCAAGCAAACCAGAGGATGGCTGTCATCTCCTTGCTTTCTCCGCTGCTAGGCTTGGTTTTGTTTTTTTTTTTTTTTTTTTTTTCTGTTTTTTGTTTGTTTGTTTTTTGCCTTTTGTTTTTGGCTTCCTTTCAGCCCAGCCTATAGATGTGAGCAAACTGGACCAGGGCACTAAACGGAACCAGTTACTTGTGATAGAATTGAATCTGACCAGAAGGGAGCTGTCTTTAAGGAAAGGGTTTCTGCTCTGGACCCTTGTCCCTGTGTCTCCCAGGGAGCAGATAGAGGGCTGCGGGGAAGTCTGGTTCATTTGCCTTCTGGCCTCTGGGGCTCTGTGGGAGTGGCATGGCTCTAATGAGAGCCTGCTAGCTAGAGTGACAGCAGGTGACAGAGTTGGACTCCTCCTCGCCACTCACTTTTTACCTGGAAGGTAGAGGATCCTAATTAGCTGCTTTGGCTAACCAGAGCCTGAGGCCTCAGAGCTGCCCTGTCACTGACTTCTGCCTTCCTTCAGCAGAAGCCAGACAACCCACGTGGAGAGCAGGGGATGCTGTGGGTTTCACAAAGCCTGGGGCAGCCCCTTCTGGAAGCCATCCTCATTGATCCCTGGCTGTCCTTGGGAGGGTGACAACGAAAGGGCTAAAGGAGTCACTTTCTTATCACTGCTCCAGGTGGCTCTGGCTCCTCCTGGGGTCTCCATGGCTTTTCCACAGCGAGCCAGGCAGGGTCCTGCCCCTGGCGACATCTGCCACATGCAAACAGTTGGTGAAGTTATTTAGTGTGTCCTTGAGGCTCCTTGATGTCACTGGTGTTTCCTAGGCAACTGCTGCCTGAGAGTAGTCAACTTCTAGGGGGATTTGTCTGCCCAGCAGGAACAAAAAATGGCTCCCATGCTCTTGTTAAGGGGTTCTCCCAATAGGGTCCCCATGCTGGGACTGAGAGTTCTCATATTTGTGTGTAAAGTAGAGATTGAGTTTAATGAATATATTTTTAATATACACTTAAGCATGGGGCTTAAGAGAGGGGTGCTTAGAAGAATGTAAGGACTGACAAATGGCTTCCAGTACAAAGGTACTTGCTAAGCCTAAAGATCCGAGTTTAATCCTGGGAACCACATGATAGGAGATACACCAATTCCTACAAGTTGGCCTCTCACCTCCACATGAGCACTGTGACATACACACACACACACACACACACACACACACACACACACACACACACACACACACAAGTTTGCACATAGAATAAGTAAATAAAATATAATAATAAAGGGACCCTGAGACATGGTTGTGGGCTTCTCAGAGAAGACACGGAAAGTAATAAGACATTCCCAAGTGTGGGTATAACTTCTTCAAGGAAGAATCACCTTATATTTGAGACATGTCTCTCCCTGAGCCTCGAGCTCACTACTTTAGCTGAGCTGGCTGCTCTACGAGGTCCAGGGAGTATAATACAGTCTCCCCTGGTCCCAGTGTGGCCATGACAGATATGTGCTACCACACTGGTGTTTTATTTTTGTTTTTGATTTTATTTTATATGCATGAGTGTTTTGCCTGCATATATGTATGTACATGCCTGGTGCCCTCAGAGGTCAGAAAAGGGCATTGGATTCCCTGGAATTGCAGTTATGAGTATCTGTGTGCCACCACGTGGGTACTGCGAACCAAACCTGGAGCCTCTACAGAGCAGCAAGACCTCTTAACTTCTGAGCCCCCGCCCAGCCCACACATTTATTTTTTTATATAGGTGACAGAAATCCAAAGTCAAGTTGTCTTAGTCAGGGTTACTCTTTCTATGATCAAGCACCATGACCAAAATCAAGTTGGGAAAGAAAGGGTTTATTTGGCTTACACTTCTATGTTATAGTTATCACAGATAGTAGTGACGGGCACTCAATCAGGATTGAAACCTGGAGGCAGGAGCTGATGCAGAGACCATCGCGGGGTGCTGCTTACTGGCTTGCTTCCCATGACTTGCTCAGTTTGCTTTCTTATAGAACCCAGGACCACCAGCCCAGGGTTGGCACCACCCACATGGGTTGTGCACTCCCCTGGGCTAGTCTATTTCTAATTAAGAAATGCTCTACATTAGTGCTTCTCAGCCTGTGTGTTCCAACCCCTTTGGGGTCTAACAACTCTTTCATGGGGGTCACCTAAGACCATCAGAAAGCACAGATACTTACATTACAGTTTATATCAGTAGCAGAATTACAGTTATGAAGCAGCAATGAAAATTTATGCACGAGGAACTGTATTAAAGGGCCTCACCATTCAGAAGGTTGAGAACCACTGCTCTGCAGGCCTTCTTTGAGATTCCCTCCTTTAAGACATGTGTTAAGGTGACAGACACAAAGCCGTTCATGACAGGTCTTTAAGCTTGCAGGGTTAGCACCTTCTCTATTAAGCCATCTCCCCATCTCGTCCTCAGTTCTTATTTAAAAAGAGGACAGTGGGAGTGAGCCTGTTCTGCAGAAGCCGAGGAGGTGGGAAGTCATGGTCCCCACCTGGTTTTTGTAGATGTTGGTGAGAAAGCCTTCAGGAATCTTTCCGCCAAGACCCTCCCACAATAGAACTGTGGGAGAGCACTCCTCTTTTCTCCCCAAAATGTTACAGACATCTCAGTACACCTTTGTTTTAAAGCTATTTTTTTTTAAACCTATAAGAGACATTTCAGGCAAGAGTAATAAAGTATGGGAATGACTTCAACAACTTGGGAGCCAAGGCTATCTGGAAAGGCTCATCTCTTGCTGCTCTCCCAGGGGACTGGAGTTCAGTTTTAAGCATATGTGTCTGGAGGGCTCACAACCACCTGTAAATCCAGCTCCAGGAGATTTGATACCTTCTTTGTCCTCATGGGCACCTGTACTCATATGTACACACGTACACACACACGTACACACACACACACACACACACACACACACACACACACACAGAGGCATACACAAATAAATCTTTGAATAATTTTCTTCGAGAAAATTTTATGGGTAAATTTACCTGAACAGTTTATTAATATTTTGCTGACATATTTATATGAGAATCTTTAAATAAAAGTGTAGTGTGTTAAAATTGCTTTGAAGCACATTCTGAGACAATCCATTTCCATTAAAACCATGGGCACTGACATCCTAATGAAAAGTAGAGTAGGTTGGTGTATAATTAGTAATTTACAAACCCACTGTCTGAATTTCAAGATTTTTGTGTATATACACTCACTATATAGCCACAATCCTCCTGCCTCAGCCTCTCCAGGTCTATTCTACTAGTGCATGTACCAAGCTTAGAGTCTTCTACAGTTTTTGGTCTGCAAATTTCAGTTCTTTCCACAAAATTTGCTAGGCAAAATTGGAGAACTTGGGTAACCAAGTGGACTTTCTGTTAACTATCAACACAATGACATCATCACACTTGTATCTTCTGAAAGATTCTACTGTCCATGCCTGACAGACTGAAAACCGACAGGGTAAATGGTGTTTTAGCAGTTCTGAGTGTATAGATCTATTATTGGGGGTTGAGGTCTGTGTCTGGGTTAAGGTTTTGACCTCTTATTTGAGAATGTAATAGAAGTCCACACAAATTGCTAAGAAGTGAAGAATCTTTGTTCAAAACAGAGTGACAGAACAGGTTGGATACACTGTTGAAATTGACAGTTGGCCACATGTATTAAGATACTCAATCCCCCAGTTATTTGGGAGCTTTATCTCATGGGGTTTAAGGGAAGGAGTTTGGTTGCTATGGGGCAACTCTTTGAGAGATTAGATTATAAAACCATTTCTCTACTGTGCATGTCCCTTCCCATAATGTATCTGATTTTAATCACAAGCATGCCCAATTATGCATAGGTGTAAATGGGTAAATAGGTGTTTCTCCCTAAACACACACTCTGTGGATGCAGTTTGCCTTATTGTGTGTGCACCTTAAACTAGTTGAGGCTGGATCAACCTTCTGCCTTCTATACTGGACTTAGCTGGAGTGTGATTAAACAATGATCAAGTCTGATGGACCTTAAAATGAGGAGAAACTTACTCCATAGCTCAGAGAGAGGTGTGCATGCAGCTTGATGAAAGTGGAGTCCTAGGTTGCTAATGGCTGCATTGTTTAGAATGAGCTTTGTGTTCATAGTAATGCAGGTATGGGGCTGAGGCTGACAAGTGCGTTATTAGAAGAGGGTTGTGTGCACAGCCTCAACTAATGGTATCCCACACTGCTAAGCTATTCCCTATGCTTGCCTAACTCAGAGCCTCTAGCAGAATTTTGGGGTCTTTTAGGAGGCCCCAGAGCATAGTTGGAGAATGCTAGCTTAAAGAATGAACATTTAGCAGTGCTTGTAACTCCTTAGGCCAGCTAGAGTCTCTTCAGGTCCTGCCTGGGCCCAGTGACTTGTCTGTGATCAGCAGTGGTGGGTAGTGACTCTGTTGAACACAGTAGGTATTGTATGAATGTTCATTGGGATGGCATCAGCTGAAACAGTGCTGTCCCCTTCTGTGCAGCTGTTCTTCAGGTAGCCTTGGGCTGTGCATATATCATGGGTAGGGTTCTAAAGCACAGAAACAGAAAAGGGAAAGAAACACATAGGCAGGTTCAAGGCCTTGTGCTGCCTGGGCTCAGAACAGACATGTGGTCACTGTCTCTGTGACGTATTGGCTGAGGTACACCACATGGCCAGTGAGTGTACCCACTCCACCACTTCATGGGGATCACTGGGCATCATGTTACAGAGGAATGGAGGGGGCTTTGGCCACTCAGCCTCTCCAACCCTCTGGGTTTCTGTTGCAGCTGCCAGAGTTCTCACTGAGTGGAAGGCTGTTATTGTCTCAGTTGCTGGGCATTGGAATTGGCTTTTGTTTTAATAAGGAGAGGGACTGGAATGTCCCTGTGCCACGCTGACCCTATTGTTGGGATAAACTAGAGGGAAACTTCAGTAGAGAGTTCCTGTTTGTTTTTGTTTTCTGAGCTATTAGTCTGACTATACAGCTCAAACTCACTCTTTAGCTCTGGCTGGATTTAGAAGGCGGCCCAAGCTGGATTCACTGTGTGGCTGTCCAAATTAGGCTTTGTTTTGCTTTAGTGAAACACCGTGATCAAAAAGCGAGTAGGGGAGGAAAGGGTTTACTTGGCTTATATTTCCGCATTATAGTCCTTTACTGAAGGAAGTCAGGACAGAAACTCAATCAGGGAAAGGACCAGGAGGCAGACGCTGATGCAGAAGCCATGAGGGATGCTGCTTACTGACTTGCTCCCCATGGCTTGCTCAGTCTGCTTTCTTATAGAACCCAGGACCACTAGCCCAGGGATGGCACCACCCACATGGACTGGGCCCTCCCCATCTACTAATTCAGAATATTCCCCAGAGGCTTGTTTACAGCCCAGTCTTCTTGAGGCATTTTCATAGTTGAGGGTCCCTCCTCTCAGATGACTTTAGCATGCCTTAAGTGGACATAAAACTAGCCAGCACAGCATCCCCGGCTGGCTTTGTTACACAGCCTCTGGACCACTACTTTCAGTTTCTGTTGGGTTCCTAGTCCACATTACCGCTCTATCCACAGAGCACACACTGGTTTCCACTCTCACCGTTGAGGGGGAAGGAGCTTCTTTACTGGGAGGAGAGCTCAGTATCTCAGTTTGTGAGGCTACATGTTCAAAGGTTCCCCTCCTTTCTTCTGGTTAATTAATAGAATTTAATTAAAAAAAAAAAAACCTTAGTGTGTATGTGTATGCCACAGTGTTCATCTATAGGTCAGAGGACATCTTTTGGGATTAGGTTTTCTCCTTCCATTTTGTGGATTCCAGGGATTAAACAGATCACCAGGCTCTGTGTTAAATGCCTTTCCTGGCAGAAGCACCTTACATCTTGGTCATGGTGAGACAGGATCTCAAATAATCCTGGCTGGCCTCCAACTTGCCTTGTAGCTGTCAATGACCTTGACCTTGTGATCCTCTTGCTTCCATGAGATAAAGACATGTGTCACTATACTGGATTTCTATGCTAGGAATCAGACCCAGAGTTTTCTTTGGGCATCCTCTCAGCCTAAAAACCCCACCATTGTCCTTGGTGTAGGCACAGCTGGGATCTGCGGTAATGACCTACCCAGTGAAGAGTTCTCTCTCTTCCTGCATGCCAGTGGCCGCAGCTGGCATCCTGCCTGGTTTCTGTGCTGCATCTGAGTGCAGCTAAGCACTCTGCTTCACTTCCTAGCCTCTCATTGCCTTAATTAGTAACTCATTAGAGTCTTGTCTCTTCCCAAGAGAGAAAAAAGACAACCAAGAGCCATGGAATAGATGGCTCAGTTCAGTTGACTCAGGAATGAAGCCCTGGTGTCCAGGTGTGAGAAACAGAATCAGGACCAGCTAAATTATTCACAGGTCCTCAGTTAAACCCTGCTCTCTATCCCTTCTTCTCACAGTGCTGACCCACCTCTTCCTAGAGTCCTAAGCCATAATCACAAGGTCTCCTCAGCAGGTAGGGGTGGGTTTTAACCCCTTGTTTGCTTTAACTTTTCTGCCAAGTCACATACATCCTCATTTCCAGAAAATGTCACATGGCATGTTCTCCTGTTTAGGGATTCTTCCTCTGCTGTGGTCCTTTGGCAATACTGTCCCCATCCTGACTTCTTTCTATTCCTCAGGAAGCTAATTTGAGCATGCCTCCAAACCCTGCTGAACATATGTTCATGCCTGAGGTAGGTCAGGGACTCCTAGACCTCCAGTTGACACTTTACCAGACAAACTCTAGGAAGCCCGTGGGTGTGTGTTCAATCTGACCAACTTCTCAGACCCCTTCCCTAAAATGAGGCTGTGCCAGGCACCTCTGTTGTTTCTGCTTGCTCTGACATATGAATCAATAAATAGGAGTACAAGGCATCTTTAAAGGAAGTTACCAGTGCATATTAACTGTCCAAAATGATGGGCTTTGCTATGTAATTTAATACATGCATGTATTTAAGTCATAGTCACTCCCCAATGTTTTCCTTCTCTTCCTTAGCCGCTCCTCCGCTTTCATGTCTCTCCTTTAGACCTAGATTCTATACACGAGAGAAGATGTGATGTTCTCTCACCAAGTCTGGCTTATTTCACTCAACATGATGTTCTCTAGTTCCACTTGTTTTCCTGGATGAATATACCGCTGTGTGCATGCACTGTATTTCCTTTCTATTCATCTGGCGCTGGGCATCTATGATTGGCCACAGTCCCCATGGCTGTCCCAGTGCCTCTGTTGTATGCTGTTTTAGATGCTTGGGCATGTGTCCAGGAGTGGCACTACTGTTCTGTGCCTGCATTTATGAGGAATACCCACACCGATTTCCATAGTGGCTCCACATAAGGGTTCACATAAGGGCTCCTTTTCAGGCATCCTCCTTCACCAGTCTTTGTGGCCCCTTGATTTCTGGGGTGACATGGAATCTCAAAGCAGTTCTGATTTGAATTTCCCCAGAGGCTAAGGATAGGAATATATTGTCAGCACCTGCCAGAATAATTGCAAACACCTAGAAATTGTTGTGTGAGGGGGCTACTTTGGGCTCTGGAAAAGCAGAGCAAGGTGAACAGGGAATTTTTCTTGAAAAAATGATTCTTAGAAGAGACATGGGGAATGGAAGAAAGCAATAGAGAGAGGTATTCAGACTAGCCCAGGATGCATTAATAAAAGCTGTTGCCGTGTGGCTTGAGTTCTTCTTATAATCCTGCAGAAGGGACCTTACCATAGTCCCCAGGATGTAGAGAGGGGTGATGGCATTCTGATTTGGCCAGAATACTCCTGGGATATATTCTCTGAAGTCTTCATGCTGTATGATGGAGCATGCTCAGAAGTACCTACTCTCTAGCAGAGAAACCCTGCAGGCAGAGAGAGATGAGGTTGCTGTACAAAGCAACTGTCATTGCAGGATGCTGACTTTGCCTGGAGCCTGGCATGGAACAGACGTTGCATGTGTGGTATTCAGTGCAGGGGAAATTTCTGTATGATTGGCTTCTGCCTCTGATCATGGTAGCCAGATGTTCCCTTCTGAGGAGGGCATGAGAAGGTTCTTTCTCCTCAACTGACACTGGCTGACTCTCTGGAGGCATTGGGCTAGATGAAGGCTTTCCCAGTTTGCCCTCTAGGGACCCTGTGACAGAGCTGTAGTTTGGGTAGCATGGTTGCTGTTTTAGGGATGTCTCTTTGCTGCCTCATTGCCCATTCTCCTTCATCTCCTTCTGTGCCAACTACTCTGACATGATGCCGGAGAAGCCACAGGCAGAGCAGCCACTGACCTTTGCACAGCATGTCTATGGAATTTTAGTCTGTCTCCACTCTGACATCAGCCTCAGGGCTCTATCTGCATCTCTAGTGTGTAGAATTTGAATGTGTATTAGTTGGAATTTGGGTGCAAGTGACAGAAACCAGCTTCTCTAAAAAGGCAAAGCATTGATGGGGCATGTTCTGCTAGCCAGAGAAGTCTGTCACTACAGGTGTTTATGGAATGCTGTTGCACTTAGGCTAATGGTATGTCTATGCCTTACAGTTCTCAGAACCTGTCCAGAGGGGCTCAGGGTGGGCAGTGTTTTCTGATTCATGACCTTCAGCTCTGTGCCAATGGAAAGATATATCCACCATTTGATAAGAGCTTCCCAGGGCTGGGGAGGTGGCTCGGTGGGGGTAAGCTCTCACTGTGCAAACCCAGTGACCTGTAGTTCAATAACGTAAACGCACATAAAATGCCTGTATTGGGGAGGCTGAGGCAGGAGGATCAGGAGGTCAAGACCAGCCTATGCTCTGTAGCTAGACCCTTTCTCAAAAAACTGAACAAAACAAAGTTTGGATAGAAAGCCTTAGGCAGTACAGTCCCAGGAAAGCATCGGCAAACTTTCTAGCTATTCAGGAGAGAAAGTCAGCCATGAGCAGAGTCCTCAGCTCTCAGTCAGTATCTCTAGTGTATGGCATCATCGCCTGGAGCTGCAGAGGCAGCCGAGGTCTCCAAGGTGAGCCAGTACTATTCTTAATTTCTTTATTCAGTGTGTGTGTGTGTGTGTGTGTGTGTGTGTGTGTGTGTGTGTGTGTGTGTGTGTGTGTGTGTGTAGGCATGCACATGCCCTTGTATACATGTGGAGATCAGAGAACAACTTTCAGGAGTCTGTTCTTACCCTCCAGTTTGCCCAGGTAGAGGTCCCTCTTGTTCCTACCATTATTCAGTATACTACAGGCTAGCCGGCCCTCTGGCTTCCTGGTAGTACGCTTGTCTCTACTTCCCATCTTCATGCAGGAGTGCTGAGGTTACAGGGATGTGCTAGCATGCCCCGTTTTCTACTCCCCTCAATGTTCATGGGAATTAGGGATGCATGGAGGGTCTCCAGCCCCTCCTGCACCGTTTTCCCCAATGTAGTATGAAGTTTATGGTCTGTCTGGCCTGTGGTCCAAACCCGCAGACCCGCAGTCCCACAGAAACACACAGATGCTTGTATTAATTTTATGCTGATTGACCTGGGGCCCAGGCATATAATTTGCTAGCTCTTTACTCTTAAATTAACCCATGATTTTTATCTTGTTTAGCCATGCGGCTCGGTACCTCTTTTCAGAGCAGTATTTCAACTTCTTTCCTCTGCATCTGTTGGCATCTTATGGTAATGTCTCTCTGGCTTCTCTGCTCTGCTCTTTCCAGAGTTGTCTTGGTCTGGTAGCCCCACCCACACTTTCTGTCTGTCTTCAGCCAATCAGCATTTTATTAAACCAGTAGGAAGGACAATTATTTACAATGTAACACAATCTTACTACATCCCAATAAGGCTTTAGCATAAATGATTACATCTTTGCATATGCTTCTTACCAAGTATGAATTAACTGAATTTTCTCATATCTTAATTCCAGTATATGTATATATGTGAACGTTGGGTCCCAGAATGGTTAAATGACTTATTCAAGGTCACATGGCTAGTGGGTAGCAGAATTGTTCATTTAGCTTAGACAAGCTACAGAGGACATGCTATTAATACTTTTCTCACCTAATCTTGTTTACTATGAGTGCAAGACTCATACAGGCTCAGAGCTCTCAATGGATAGAAGACCTATGATGTCACTGTCTGAGACTACTATGGTCTGGGACAAAGAAGGGGGAGGCCATATTATGACCTTGATGTCTACATGGTCTTAGTTTAATCTGGGTGTCTGCTTCTCTCTGGAGTTCAAGGGAGCCCAGCCACATAGCTGGGGTGACCCCCACTGGGCATCACAGCAGGGGATGCTCTCTTCTTGCCCTACTCTCTTGACTTGCACAGGGTGGGTGGGAGGGGTCAGAGCTTCTGAACAGCTCTCCCTGTACCACTGCTGGGGGTATGTCATGGGACAGAGCTCCTGTCCCATCCTGAGGAGTATTCTATATTGTCATCCACTAAAATAAAAAGTTCATCTTTTTTCTTTTGTGTGTATGTGTTTGTGTTTGCATGTGAGTGCTGTGCCAAAGAAGGCCCGAAGAGGGTTATAGGCAGTTGTGAGTTGTGAGCTGCCCAACATGTGTACTGGGAACCAAATTCAGACCCTCTGCAAGAGCAATTCGTGTTTTTAACCACTGAACCCTCCAGCCCCTTTCATGTTTCTTCCCCCCCCCTCCTCCAATTTTGCTGGGATATCGAGAGTATCAGAGAGAACAGACATTGAACAAAGACGTTTGTTAAGAAAATGTCAGAGCTACAGACAGTTAAGAACTCAGAGACTGAAGTATCAAGTTGGCGGATGTCACCAAAGGTCCTACAAGGCTGATCTAGGAGCACAGAGGGGTGAGCAGCCTATCAGCACTCATCTCAACTTCCACAGCCCCCACTCTTGATTTCTTGTCCTTGGTGGCTCCAGAAGGGTGATCAATGAGTCGGCCTTCTGGGGCAGGAAGGAAAGATGTGGTCTTCTGGACCTCCCAAGTAGGCAGTGGTAGCAAAAAGTCCTTCAAGTGCTGGCCTCTTAGACACGAGGTGTTTTCCAAGCAATGGATCAGCTTTCTTGGATGAAGGACCAAAGAACAGCCTGTGGTCTCTGTGCAGGGTACTCCTACTGCTCATGAAGGGCTGTCCCATATGACCCTTTCAGCAGCCACGCTCTATTAGGGAAAGCAGAGCATATCACTCTGGGTTCTTGATCACCAACTGCCTCAGGTGCCCTTGCAAACCAGATTTTCCTACAGGTTGTTTTAATATGGCTTCTCCAGGAAAGCAAGCTAATGAACAGAACACAGGTTTGTGTGCAAGGAAGTTGATTTAGGGGACAAGGAAGTCAGTAACGGCTCTCTAGACAAAGGTAAAAAATATTTGTTGAAAGGATGTCAGAGGTGGGTATGTGACTCAGTTGGTAGTGTGTGACTAGCATGCACAAGGCTGGCCATGTGTGTAGTCCTAAATACCGCATAAATTGGAATGGTGGTATATACTTGTGATCCCATGCACAGAAAGAAGGACCAGAAGTTCATAGTTATCCTTGGCTATATAGAAAGTTCAAAGCCTGTCTGGGTTACATGGGACCTCGTCTTAAAAAAAAAAAAAAAAAAAAAAAAGTTAGGGGCTGGCTGTGAAAATGCATTTGAGGGTTCAGATGCTGGAGGTCCAGGTTGGAGAAGGGACATCACCAAAGGTCCCACAGGCTCACTTGAGTGCAGGGTGCATGCTTGGATTGGCCACTATGGACCTTGATGATGGAGTCATGGGACAAGAAACCCTGATGTGTTCGCTGCCCCATCCTTCCAGGTTTGGGGGCAGCAGGGAAGCATACAGGGCCCCTGTGATTGCTGTGATATGCAGATCTGTGTGAGGAGGATGCAGAGTTGGGTTGCATGACCTTCTTGTGGCTCCTTTTGATCTGTCCCTTTCCCACAGTTTCTGCTGGTGGGGCTTGTGGCTTGTGTGTTGCCAGCAGGGCTTCAGACTGGGGGAGATGGGCTCCAGGGCTCCATTCTGCCCAGATGTCAGTTTGACAACCACTGCGTTTCAGGAAATATTACTCTATGGTCCCTCTACCTTTTATTTGGGGGAGGAGTAGGGAGATTGAGGCTTTGTATTTGATATAAGGTATCACAGTGCCAGGACCTTGGCTTTTTGCCAGCCACACACTGGCTCAGCCCTAGGGTAGGGATCTTTGTGCAGTCTGAATAAGGTTCTGGTAGATGGAGGCTGGGAAGTGGGTGGTCCTGGCTGTCACACTGGCCATCTGTAGTCAGAGAAAGAAGCTCAATGTGGACCTGGTGTGGTCCAGCATGCTTCTCTAAGCTTACCCGAGAGGATCTTTGGAGTGTGAGCCTGGAAGTCCTGGGCATGGAGAGGTCTGGAAGGACCTCACAGGCTTCTCAATGGGTTGCCATTTTTAGCTGCTGTTTGTGGCCTTTCTTTGAGTGAGGACATGGGTCACATGCTCTCTTACTATTTGACTACTCTGGGCCCTGAGGCCCCAGTCCTAAGGCCCAAACCTTTGGAAGAGGCTGTTATTACAATTTTACTTTCAGTAGATGGTCATTGGATCCTGCATGACCATGATTTGTCAGGGCCCGGGCATGGTACTACATGCTTTAACATGCTTTCTCTTCTTCTCTGTCTAATTCCTATTGCTCCTCAGGTCTTCACAGACTCCTCCTCCTTGGGGACACTTTTCTTGACTGGGACCCCTGCCTCCTCTCCCTGCTCTCCATTCTATGCTGTAAGCCACCACAAACCTAGACACTGTTTTTATTTGTGTGGTTTCTTTTTTGATTACTGTCTGTCTTGCACTCTGAAAGAACACTCACAGTAGACAATAAAAGTGTTTATTTGCCATATGTGGCACAGCTCCAGGTACTTGACCTGCCTGGCAGTGGCCAGGGAATGGGAAAAGACAAACAATGGGCATGCATAAAAACTGGGATCAGGTGTACTGGGCTCTCTGATGAAACCGCAGCACCTTGGAAGCGCAGCACGTTTATTATATGCAGCTGAATAGGGTTGGTGCATTGGGCTGAGCAAGGAGGCAGGTAGCTAATCTCAGTAGGAACAGTCTCTGTAGGGAAGCAGTCTTCAGGTCATAAACATGGCAGGGGGTGCTATGCAGACATTTTCAGCACACAGTGTTATATCTGCACACCCATCAAAGGAAGAGTTTGCCTCTCCTTTGAGCCTCATCCTGGCTGGGAAGACTGCCATTTTCCCATGGGTCTGAGGCGTGACACAGGGATTCCTCTGTTCCCCATACTATTGAGTTAGAGAGTACACACTTATTTTTATCAGACTCCTACAGAATAGATTTGATACAAAGGCTTGGGGTTCAGGGTCAAACATCAGATATAGATAGAGGTAAAATGAAACATAGGGCTTCACTGTTGTACCTGAATCCTTCTAATACTAAACATACTGTTCTTCTCCTGCCTGGCTCCACTTGGGAAGGGGAGAAGGCTCTGACCCCTCTCCATCTGTCTCCCCTCATTTCCCTTCCTAGTCCTTTTGCTAGGGTCCCGCCACTCAGCTCCATGACCTTTCCAGCTGCGAGGTCTGCCCTCTGCAAATTCATTGGCTACCATTCTTCAGTGGCTTGGCTGCCGGCACCGGTCTCCATCTGCCACAGTGGCGTGGTGCCCACTCACAAGATGGCATGCTATTTTTACTCAGCTTAGGTGCCAAGCCAGCCAGATGTTTTTCAGCAGGAAAGGGAAGCTGAACATGGTTGGGGAGTGGAGGAGGGTTCCAAATGGCTGTTGTGTGGAGGTTCTGAGACCCACAAAGGGAGGGCTCTGTCTAGAAGTGGCTGCCTCTGGGACCAACACCTCCCTTTTTCTGGCACCTGATTCTGGCTCCAGTGGGTTCTCTGAACTGACCATTCATGCCCAGCTGTGGTGGGTCTGATGTAGGGAGGAGCCTGGGCCAGGAGCCTCCCTGGGATCCCAGTGTCTCTCCCGCTTGGCTCCGGAGAGCTGGGGCTGGGTAGAGATGTCTGTAAGACTTACCTCTGGGGCTGGGACAGGCTGCTTGGGAAATTTCAGGTTCTGCTGGTTGCCTAAGGAGCTGGGCAGAACAAGGTGAGAGTCCAGGCAGCTGGGTCGGTCACCTTTTCCTGGAAGACCAGAGCTGGCTGCTGGTGGTCTTTGCCTACTGTCCTTCCTGTGCAGAGGTGACCCTCAAATAAGGCATATCACTCCAAAATCAGAAAAGCCCATGGCATGCCCCACTGGGTCTCTGTTCTCCTGCCTTCTCCGTTTCTAACTGGTGTGACCTTTCCTGACCTCTAAGCCTTAGATACTTCAGCTGTAAAATTCTCAAGGGTGACCTCCCATCTTGATCTGGGAGCTTGTGGCTCTAATTAGCCCTAATGGGGGTGGGGTGGGTGCAGCTTGCTGAGAAAGCAGGCTGCATGATGGCCTTCTGATCTGAGTGGCTAGCCTGTGTGTGGAGTTTGGCTCACCTAGTGAGTGTGGCCTGCAGACCTGCCCCAGTTGGGATTCTGCTTACTATGTGAATGTGCACCTGTGTTCACACCTGTTGCAATGAAACCTGCACACAGGGAGTGGTGTGGAGTTGAAGGATTTGGTGGACTGCAGCCTTTCAAAGATCCCATGTGTGTACCCCTGGAAAGTGCGATTATGTCCGCTCGGGGGCCAGCTAGAAGAGTGAAGGTTGTGCATAGACACAAGGAGGCTTGTTACCTTACCTGGAGTGGGATGAGGACTCTGGATCTGTGGAGTCACAGCATCCTTCTATGTAGAAGAGAGGCAGAAGGTAGATTAGAGGAACCCGAGGTCTCTGCCTGCTCCGGCTGGTCTTGGCAGTGGAAGAAGAGGACTTTGCAAATTGTTTGTGATCTTTGCCTCTTTGCTCTGGTGAGGTCAAGCAGAAGGACTTGCTGGGCTTCCGAAAGGACTGCAGCCCCAGACAGCTTGCTTTTCACAAAGTAAGTCATCACATCACAGCACTGGGCTTGGGACTTTGTGTCATTGTACATCCACAGGTCTGTTTCTGAAGTCCTAAGAGGTAAATACACTATGGTTCTGCTAAGGTGGTGTGGGTGCCAATGGTGGTTCCGGCTGGACTGGGTCCCCAATTCTGCCACTTCTGCTCTGGTGAAGACCTAGAGGAGAGACCAGAGGTGGCTTATGTCCAGACTAGCTCTTCACTCGTGTCTCCTTGTTATTTGTGCTGTAGAGATTATCTGTGGTGCTTGCAGGTCGCAGGTCACTCGATGTCTCAAGTCACAAGGCAGGCTGCTGGTTTGGCTTGGGTTAGTGACAACAGGCTCCTGGGGGTACCTGGGGATGTTATCGTCAGAGTCCTTGTCCCTTTCAATTGTCCAAACAAGTGAGATGTTACAAACGCTACAACTTTACAATGTAGTCAGATGCTCAGCTAGGATACCTGTAGAGGTTGGTGGCTTTGAGTTTTTCTTTAAATAAGTTTATTATTATTATCCGTGTGGAGAGAGGCAGGGTGGGTAGGTCAGAGGGTGATGTATGGGAGTCATTGCTGTTCTTTCCCCATCAGTTCTGGGCCTTGAACTCTGGCCCTAAGCTTAAGTGGAGAGAGCCTCTATACGCTGAGCCACTGAGCCATCTTTCAGCAGAGGGATGGTGGTTTTGAAGAGGTTTTGTTTTTCAGTTCAACCTGAACGTAGAGGAGGCCCAGCATCCCAGGCCTCCTCCTTCCCCACACCTGGCCTGTTATACACAAATCCCAGCCCAGGGCTTCCCTCTGATTTGACCTTAGGTCTTTCTGACTGTCTATCCTTCCCTGTCTGGAGAGAGGTCTCAAAGGTGGCCTCTCAGATGCTCTGAGCAAGGAAGGCTGCCAGGTAGCTGCTTCTTGCTGCTCTTGCATTGAGTTAGCATTTGTTACAGAGTGTGGCTTTGAACTGCTCAATCTCAAGAGTTTTGTTTTTCCAGCTTTCCCTTATGACAAGGCAAGACTGAGCAAGATTCATATCTAGTCAGATTTGTTGGTCGGGGGATTAATAAATAACAAATGTCTTTTTTCCTCAGCGACCTGAGATGCCAGCTCAGACTACATAGTGTCTCTCAGAGAATTGCCTTCAAATCCCTCCAGTGAAATAGCAAGCCTGAGGTTGGTTTTTTTGTTTTTGTTTTTTATTTTTTACCTTTCCCAGCCTGCTTGCCTTTGCTCACCTCAGCTGCGTCCTGGTTTTTCCTCTCTCTTTGATTGACTGATGCCCAGTAGGATACAATGGTGTGTGTAATGCCTGGACAGCCCTCCCCCCATTCACACTGCAGTCAGGGAGGCTTTTGTGTGCAACAAAATGGAGTCCTTGTATTTATTTTGTTTCGTTCCTTTTACTTGCCTGGCTCCTGTGAGTGTTGGCAGCTTCTGGAAATACCATTTGTGGCCTTCTGCCTCTGTGGGAGATACCCAGACCTGGGCATGTATAGGAATGGATGGCAGGCTGAGCAACAGAAGGACTATTCTGTTGAGGAATGGTGAGACCAGAGAGGTTTCTCCAAACTGCCTAGACACAATTGTCCATGGAACAATCTGGGCAAGGTAGCTTCTAGAGGCAGAGGAAGAGCCAGATGTAGGCAAGAGGGCCAGTGTAAGAGCTGACAAGAATGACTACTTTTCTTTATTCTGGCCTGTGGCTCTTTGGCTGTGTCCTGGAGGAAGTGAGTGTTGAAAGGCCTGGCAGGACTCAATGGAAATTCGCCTTTCCAGAGTTCATCTCTACGGCTTTCAGCAATAAGGCCTGAAGGCTTTGGTAGGGCTCTATCTTTACCCATTTGCAGTTCCTGTCAGAATAGTATTTCAAGTCTTGATACTGGTGTGGATGGCCAGTCTCAGACTGTCTCTTTCTGTGTCTAAAGTGAGGCTTAAGAATGACCACACCCAATTAGAGTAAAACTTACATCTTTCAAAGGAACTTCAGAAGAGGCTTGTCTCTAGCTGAATTGAACCTTGAGGTGAGGAAGCATGGTGCTGTGGTAGTCATAGTCACCATGAGGTAGCCATATTGTCATCCTAAGGAGAGGGCCCAGGCAAAAGGCTGAACTAGAAGATGGTTTGAATTCTAATGTATGGTGTAAGTCCTGATGCAATCTAATATACCCTTTCTCTAAAGCCCTTGAACTCTCTCTAGTGTGCTGAATGCTTGAATGGAGTTTCCTGCTGCCTGTGATGGTGACAGGCCTCCAGGACGGTGGAGAAGGTGGCATGTTCTCACAGGCTGGAGAGAATAGCTTGATAAATTTAGAGAGAGACACAAGAGAGGTCTAAGGCTCAGCAAGGCCATGATGTGCATATATCCAGGAAACATGGGGCACTGTGTAATGCTCCCCATGGGAAGATGACCATGAAACAGCTTCCTCAGACTGTGGGTGTGCATGCTAGTGCTCTAACAGGTGCGGGACTAAGGGGGGGTCGGTGTGGTCCAGGAGATTTGAGAAGCATCAGTGTGATAAAGAGATCCACATCTATGACCAGACCCCCTGCAGACTTTAAAATGCAGACCCAAACCATGAGCACCAAAGAGAAGTGAAGACTGTTCTAGAATCTTCTCTTCTTGAGACCAGTACCACATAGAATTCTTGCCCCAGGACAGCAGCTATGCACTGGCTGCAGAGGAAACACATTATAAGATGAACAATTGCCAAGGAGGCATGAGCAGCGGTCATCCTGCGTGTGGCAGTCCTGGCTGAGATGCAGAAAAGGGAGGTAGCTTTCTATTCAACACTCCCCAAAAGACTCTCTGTCCTTAAATGTTCCCATAACCAATTCAATCCAGACTCGGACTTCTATAAGTAGAAATAAGCTTCATTCAGGTCAGCAGCTTCAGGACCCTCCAGTTGGAGGATTAACACCAAGTTCTTGATGACAAAAATTAGCCCCCCCACACCTTATTCATGCAACAGATGCTTTCTGAATACACACTGAGTGCTGGGTCCTATTCTGGGTGCAGACAGATGTTCCTGTCCCCAAGGAACTCTAATTTTAACAGGTGGAGGATGGAGGCCCATGACCAGTAAATACATGTGCAGATAGTATCTTAGGGGATGTAAGATGAATCCTACTGGCCAAAGAGATGGAGAATGTGAGCAGAATATGTTATCTAAGGCTTCCAAGGTTACAGAGAGAGGAGGGAGGGAGAAAATGGGGGAGGGACAGAGAGGGAGAGAGAGAGATCTCTTCGAAAAGACAATAAAATGAACTAGAGGGGGATGGAAGGAGAATATTCTAGGCAGAAAAACCTCTGGGACAAGGGACACAAATCAGAGAGCTGGATGGTCACAGAAGTAGAAGGAGCTGCTTGGGTGGCACTTGCAACATCAGATGTGTTATCAGGAAAAGTAGACCGTGCCCTCGCTGTCTGAGCAAAGGCAGAGGCAATCTCTTTTGCATTTAAAATCTTTGATATTTCCCCCACTTTAAACTATAGCTCCGTGTGTTATGTGGAGACTCAGATGCAGGAAGCAGGTGACAAGCACTGTGTGGGGCAGTGATGGCTGTGGCAGGGCCTGGTGAGCTGGTGGAGGCAGTGGTTAGATGTGCTTGGTGTTTCTATTTCAGTGCTGAGGACGGAACCCAGGTGTGGTGACTCTTGATTGTCAGCTTGGCAGGAGCTGGTCTCACCTAGACACAAACCCAGAGACTTTCAATATGCAGTTGAGGTGGGAAAACATACCCCCAGTTGTAGGCACTAACATCCAATGGGCTGGGAGCCCAGACGGAGCAAAAAGGAGGAAGCAGATTTAGCGCCAGCGTTCCTCTGTCCCTCTCTGCTTCCTGACTGTGGATGCAATGTGACCAGCTGCTTTCTAGCCTCTGCTTTTCTACCATAATGGACTGTACCATCAAACTGTAGCCTCCCTCTACCCTCCCTCCCTCCCCTCACCCTTACTCCCTGATGCTTTGGTCTGGTCTTTAGTCAGGTTCTACACTAAGTTGTTCTAATTGTCTCCATGGATGACTTGTAGCAAGAGTACCCTGGAATGGGGAGACCCCACTATAACAGGGCACATTTGCAGTGGCCATTCTTGACACATGGGATGATCTGGCACAGCTGAGCCCACTGTCTGCCTGGTTCTCATCAGTTGGAACTTGGCAGTGCTGAGGTGGGCAGGTGTGCCTCAGTTTCCCCAGAGAGCACCTCTGGCTCTGAGGACTGTGGTTTGGGAGTTTAGGAACCTGTAAAGAACAGCAAGTGGTTCTCAGACCAGAGTGCTTGTGGAAAGCACAGGCTTCTTCACAGAGCACTGGATTCACCCTGGGGCCTGTGAGGGGCAGGGAGGGAGGTGTGGTTCAGTCCTGGATTTTGTCATTCTTACAAATTCCTGAGGGCTACTGCTACAGCTGGTCTGAGACCCACACCTCGGACACTCTGAAAGGGACAGTCCTCAGGTGCTTATAGCTCTCCATGACTGTGACCAAGGAAGGCCATGAATGTCCTCTTTCCCTACTTCAGTGCTGGGGATTGACTCCAGGGCTTCCGGAATCCCTGGCAAGTTTAAGCTTGATACCAACTGAATTTATGCCCAGCCTTCTTTGTTTTCTATATTTATTCTTTTATTTGTGTATGAGGGTGGGGCATGTACACAGGACTGGGCATTTGTAGAGGTCAGAGGACAACTTTTGGGGAAGTCAAATCTTTCCTTCTACCATATAGAACACGGGGATCAAACTAGGGCTGTCAGGCCTGATGGCAGGCGCCTTCACTGCTAAGCCATCTCAGCAGCTCTGTTTGTTATTTTGACAGAGGCTCTCAGTAAATTGCTCAGGCAGGCCCCCAAACTGCAATTCCCCTCTTCCGCTGCTGTCAGTCTACCTAAACAGCTAACATGACAGGCCTGCATTTTGATTAGGCTTGGGGGAGCAGGAGGGGACCTTAGGGTTCCTAGGCCTTCAGGAAGACTGTTTGGCAGACACTGGCTTTCTTCGGTCAAGGTCATAAGCAGTTAGTGTCCAGTGCCCAGCAGAGAAGCAGGGAGGCTGTCTCTGGCAGCCCCTCCAAGGGAAAGAGCTAATTCCCTGCAGCCAGTTAAATGCTTGCACAGGATTTCTTATTTATTTCAATTAAGCTCTGGGCTCATTAGGAAGCCCCAGAGCTCACTGCTTCCCCAGGAGGAGCAAAATCACATTTCCATATGTTTCTCCAGCTTGCAGAGTCCCAGGGAGCAGGGCAGCACACAGCGACCCCAGCAGAGGCTGGAGGAGAGAAGGGGCCTCCTCCTCCTCCTCATACAGCCCTTGTGAGCAGCTTGTTTTCTCTCGTTTCTGACCAACAAAGTGTTTCTCTGTACATCTGGTTTGCATTTCCCCCAGAATCCTGCCAGGAACAATTGTGAAAACGATGTAGCCCTGCACGGTTATCCATGGCTCTGGAATTCTCCAGCTGTCCCGTAGGGCCTCATGTTAAGATGTAAGGAATTCCTTCAAGTGAAGTCATCAGCCTGTGAAAACACTGAAGGCTTTACTGTTGGGCCCTCAGGGGCACTATCTCACCTGCAGAGGTGTGTTGCAGGCCTAGGCTGCTTGGCCCAGTCTTGAACGCCACTATTCCCTCATTTATATAGCAAAGATGAGCATCTTGGGTTGGGGAATGGAGCAGAATAAACAGCTAGGACCATCATCACACTTCTCTATGGAAGAAGTGGATAGTCAGTATACTGCCTTTCACCAACTAAGGGCTATTGCACGAACTCTAGTTAGCATTTAATGTAAAAACAGAGCCAGATATTGGGGAAAAGCTGGAATATCAGAGAGAGGAAACAGACCACAGTCAATTCTCACCCAGCCAACTTCTCAGGCTGAACAGGGTAAGTGCTATCGTTTGAAGGGTCTTCAGCCTGACTAGTCACTTCTACAGAATGAATCTGTCTTCTCCTGCCTTACATATCTTCCCTGCCCAGTTGTTTTACTTCCTGGTTCAATTCTGTATCACAATCCTAAAGTTAGGATTAAAGGTATGAGCTACTACTGCTTGGCTGTTAGGCCTTGAACTCAAAAAAGTCCAGAAAGATCTCTGTTTCCTTAGTGATGGTATTAAAGGCATGGGTCATCACACTCTGACCTTCATGGCTTGACTGTGGGTGATTCTGTTCTCTGATATTCCAGGCTTATTTTATTAAATACAACATATCACCACACAGGGAAGCTGGTGATGCTGCTGGAGAGCTCTGCTACTCTCTGTCTGTGGGTAAGGACCTGCTACATTTCTATTCATTTCAGAGACGTCGTCCTACTCAGAATGTGTGTCCTTTTGGCCCTGTATGTCCTTTGGGCAATACTGAAGGTCTCATCACTGTTCAATAAATAAGTTTTACAATCCCTCACTTGGAATGCATGTCATGACAAAGATCTTGCTTGGAATGGGGAGCAGGGAGGAGAAGCTGGTATGCTGAGAATCAGGGATTGGATAAAAAAGTGCAGAGTGAAAGAGCAGGATGGGGTGTGAAGGGGATGGGTGATGATTGGCTATCCGCATCTGGAGCAGACCTTTTTTCCAGGGTAGAGGTTGGTGCTGATGGAGAAGGGAAGGTGTAGTAATGAAAGGGATGAGGAACACTTGATTTAATAGGGCTGCTGAAGATAATGGCCACAGAGACATTATTTTATAGCATACACTCTTCATCTTCTGGTTGTGGAACCTGAAAGTCTGAGATCATGGGTTTGACAGGACTGACTCAACCCTCACTCAAGGTTTCCCTGTCTCGTGGTTCCTGGTAGCTTGCTTACTGTTTTTGAAGTCTTTGATATTCCTTGACCTCTGCTGATTCATTCCCATCTCTTTCTTTTACATTCTCATGATAATTTCCCCATGTCTATGTCTGCATGGCTTTTTTTCTCTTTTTTTTAAAAATAAGGACAGCAGCTATTCCCACCTGTGTTGGAAATCTTGGCTCCATAAGCTCATATGTTTGAATGCTTGGTCTGTAGTTAGAGGAACTGTTTGAGAAGGATTAGGCGGTGTGTCATGGAGGTGAACTCTGAGGTTTCAAAAACCCATGCCAGGCCCAATTTTGTTCTCTCTGGCTCTCTGCGAGTCAGGATGTAAGCTCTTGGATGCTTTACGATCACCATTTCTGTCCCCATACGCCTCTCTGCCATGATGATCATGGACTAAACTCTCTGAAACTGAAAGAGCCCCCAATCAAATACCTTCTTTATGAGCTGCTTTAGTTGTGGTGCCTCTTCATAATAATAGAGCAGTAACTAAGACACCATCCAAACGAAACCTCAGCATTTGGGGGTGTGTATTCTGAATCTACTACCAAGCTGGGGGGGGGACCTCACTCTAAGGTGGTAGCAGCAGGAACCAGGAATGGGATGAACCCAAGAGGTATTCTGAAGTTGAGCTCAGCAGGATTGAGACATTGGTTGGATGTGTTGGGGGTGAATGTTGATCAGACTGCCACTCTGAGACTGTTAATAAAGTTAACCTTGAATCAGGGAACAAAGTCAGTGACTAAGCTTACTAAAATTAGCCATAGAGAAGCCAGAAATACGAATAGAGAGATGCACAGGAAAGAGAAGGGAAGGACTTGGACTTTTTTGGAGGTCTTTTGTTCATCTGGGAAGTATGGAGAGAAAGAGGGTCAGCTGCTTGTTCCTCCACTTGTTTGTTGATCTAGCAGGTTTTTACTTCAGTATCCGACTCCCGTGGATTTTTTTCTTTTTAATAGGATAACTTGAAGAGAAGAGTTACATGTCTCAAACTTTCTCATCAGATCACCTGGAGGTTGCTGTGGTCAGAAAGCAGATGCCTCCCTAAGAAGTGGGGACTTTGGGAACTGACCATTGGCCTCTTTCCTCAAATCGTGGATAAATATCCTTATAAAGGCCTCCAGTGAGCTCAGGCCTCTTGCATTAAATGGGCACATGGAAGCAAAGAGCCTCCAGTGGGCAGAGAGAAACTCACTAGAATCCACTCACACCTCTGTCTGGGGTTTACTGGCTTCCAGAACTAGGGCCAAGAAACATCTGTCAGTGGTGTTTTGTTTACAGTGGCAGAGCTTATTAAGACAGAGAGTTTGTACCTCAGTTCATATCCCACATGAGTCTGCTGTGGGTCAGGTATGTCTGAGGAATGGCCAGGTCGTAGAGTCCTGCTGTCCAGCAGGGAGGGTATGTACCACACACAACACTCAAGATAGTACAGCTTGTCTATCCCAAGCCAAGACAGGTTATGAGTATAAAATACACACCCAGAGTATGAAAGTAGGAAAACAAATGGATTATTTTTTTACTACTAATTTGAATCATGTTGAGGCCAAATAAAATACACAGTTAAAAAATTCATCTATTCATTTTACTCTTTTGAATGTGGCTACAGCAAAAATGTAAAATTATACATGTGGCTCACATTACAGTTCAAATAACAATTTCTCAGACAGTGCTGGCTTCGTGTTGATTTCTGGAGCCTTTATGTCAGTACTTTCTCTTTCTGGAAGCTTCTTGACCACTCCAGCTGAAGATAGTTTCCACAGGCATTTTATTTTTACAAATTATTTCATGTCACTTGAGACAGCTTTACTGTGTAGGCATCTGTCCACAGTTTGACTCAAAAAATGTTGTCCTCCCACACTCCCTGACCAGAAGCCTGTTAATCCTACAGAGCAGGCACCTTGACAGAGTGACAACATGAATTCTGGAGGCCCCAGAAGCCAGCAGGAGACTTGGAAAGGTTGCTAGAGTGGATAGTGGTGGCTGTCGGGTTAATAGAATTAGGAATCTCACACCTTGAAAAAACTGTCCCTCAACTGGAGAAAGGAAATGGCCTCAGAGGGAGAGACTGCCACAGGCCTCGAAGTCAGGTTTCCTCCCTTTCAGGGCATGGTTCATCATATGGACATTGTGTTAAAAGATCCCCCAGACTGATGGCTATTTTCTCCTTCTTCCTCCCATGCCCCAAGCTCTGGGGGTAGCATGCTGTTCCTCGGGATGTCTAAGCCACTGTGATGTCAGTTGCATCCAGGGGCTCCCTTCCACTTCTTTGCAGCAGATGGGTGGGAGGTTTCCACTAGCCTGCTCCTCACAGGGATGTGGTGGGTCAGCAGCCTGACACGCATCTCACATCCTCTCACCAGCTTACTGATAGTTAAATTCCCTCACTGACAGGCAAATGTGGAGAGGTAGGTTTGGCTTCAAAGCAGGTGGGCTCTGCTACAGCTGACTCAGGCAGACTATGGTGTGTCGCAGTCCTGTGAGAGGCTGGAGTAGAAGGTGAAGTCACAGTGTTATGAAGACCTCACAATCTTCAGTCTCTGCCAGTCATTGGGAACATGGAGTGATATCACCTGGCAGGGTTTGGTGATACAGCCTGGACTTACTGGGTGACCAGGTGTGACATGCCCTGAGTGAGGCATGACTTGCAGTCAGGACTTTTGCCTACAAGGGTGACCTGAAGGAAGGAGCTGAGAGCAAGGGCCAGTGTGGACCTTGCTCACTATTCTTCCTTAAAACCATGTCACAGGCACAGGTCCTAAGATTGAGGCTCAGGGGTGAGTACTTCAAGTAGAAAGTGACTCTGGAAACATAATGAAATGGGGTGGGGTTACTGCAGGGAGATGTGGACTCAATTCTAGGGGAGACCTCTGCCCAGGCCTCTCCACTGAGGAAGAAAGAACCTGAGGACTTATCCACCCCATTTCCACAGTCACCTACACCCTCTGGGGCCTCTGCTCTGTGGCAGAAATGTTTGAGAAGGTAGAGAGACTCAGTCAAGGCCTCCATCCAGAGCATCCAAGGTGAGGTTCTGTGATAGCCCTGGTGTGGCTGAGGAATGGTATTTGTCCCCCAGATGCTTCAGGCTTCAGTTTTCTGCCATCCTTCATGCTTGAGATGGTATCTTTGTAGAGTATCCCAGGGCAGAGAGCCAAAAGCATGGACAGGGGCAGGCATATGGCTTCTCTACCTACATGACATCCTCTTAGAACCAGAAGTGACAGCTGGGGTGACTGAACCACAAGGGTATGTGGTGATATGTTACATATTTAACAAAAGCAGTCTGGAATATCAGAGAACAGATCCACCCACAGTCAACTAAGGAGGATCAGAGAGTGCTAACTCACACCTTTAATCCCAGCATGAGAAAGACCAGGAGTGGTGACCTACGTCTTTAATCCCATAACCCCAGAGACAGAGATCTAATCCCATAACCCCAGAGACAGAGATCTTTCTGTGTTTCTGTAGTTCAAGGCCTAACCACAAAACAGTAGTAGCTCACACTTTTAATCTTAACCTGGATGTGAAACAACTGGGTGAAGAAGGTATTTAAGGCAGGTGTAGAAAGACAGATTAAGGCCGTAGAAGCCATGAGGAGCAAGGTTGAGGAAGCTGGAAGATAGTTGGGTGAGATCTGACTGTGGTGTTTCCTCTCTTTGATATCTCCGCCTTTCCCTGAAATCTGCTCTGAGTTTCCTTATTACAACCAGAATTCGTGAAACAGATGTGGGCATCAAGTCTTTTCTTTGTGTCTTCTCTTGTTCAGTTTGGTACGATGAGGAATTCTAAAGAGCCAGTGGTTCACACTTGTCAAACCTGCTTCTTAGGAGCTGAGGTGGGAGGATGGGAAGTTCAAGGCCAACCTGGGAAACTCCGAACCTATGAAAATAAAAAAGATTAGAAAGAGGGCAGGAGATACACCTCAGTGGTAGAGTGCTTGCTTCGCATGTACACATCCTGGATTCAATCCCACTACAAAAGCAAAGCAAAGCAACATGACAAAGAAAAACAAAACTTCCGAAGAAGAGCGAAGAAGCGACAAAGGAGGAGCTTCTTCCTGTCACAGTGAACCAGTCTCTTTCTCTGATGCTTAGTACTAGATGGACCATACCCTGTGACATCAGTTCTCAAAGACAGAGTGAGGCCCAGTTTCTTATGTAAGTGCTGAGATCCTAGACTCAGTCCTCATACTTGCATGCTTGAACATTTGACTGTGCCGTCTCCGTGTACCTGATGTTTAGCAGGGATGTCTTAAGTAATTCGTTTCATGCCACACTGTGATATTTCTTTTCTTTGCTTTGAACTGCCCAGGTGCTGTGGATCTTCTGACCTCACCTTTTAGCCTGCAAAATCCAACCCGAGTTCACACTGCATTTTCTTGACAGTTCCAGTGTTGTGTCTCAGGGGATACAGAGGCACCAACATATTGAATGATTTATTTGGCTCTTCACAGTAGGTGAGGTTTGGACCAGAGAAACCTGGTTGTGTTCAGGGCTGCTTCCACTAGAGGCCTGTTGGAAACTTTGCCAACCCCCACTGCTGGCCTGTAGATTCTCCCTGTAAAAGGCCAGGGAATGAAGAGCTGAGGCTGGAGGAAGGCTTGACCTACTCTACTGTGCCTCATGTATGCAGAGTAACTGCAGGCGATGGGAAAAAATGAACAGGCTCATGGATGTATCCAGAAACCCAAGTTTACAGAGCAGATGGTCAGCAGGATGGGCTGCCAAAGATTATATTTGCTCAGTCTGATAGCTGAGATGAACGTGACCTGACTGTGGTTTTGACTGGCTAACTTCTAATCCAGAAAGTTCTAGGGTACTGTTTGTTTGTTTTTTACTTTATATGCAGTTCTTTAATTCCTCAGAAAATTAATAAGGGAAGAGTTATTCTTATTTGACAAATGTGAACATGCTGAGGCTCAAGAGAGGAAATTACCTGTCCGTTGCTGTAGAGATGGGAAGAAGCTGGGTTCGAATCCAGGTCTATATAAACCATGGCTTAAGGTGTCCTAGAGGCTCTTGTATATCAGCCAGTACTCCTAGCAACCTAGAGAAACTGAGGCACAGGGGCTGGAGGGATGGCTCAGCAGTTGAGAGCACTTACTGCTCTAGCAGAAGGCTGGCTCGGATTTGATTCTCAGCACCCTACGGTGGCTCACAGCCACTTATGGCTTTAATCCTAGGGAATAGTACTGACTTCAGCCTCCTCAGGCCTTTGCATGCATGCGGTACATATAAACTCATACAAGTAGATACACATATACAGTAGATGAATAAATCTAAAGACAAGCAAACAAACCCCCAGAGACACACGAAGGAAGGGCCTTCCATGCTTGTCTCTTGATTTTCCCCCTTCTGCAACCTGCTGCTTTAGATCTCATTTCACTCAAAGAGCGGGAAGCAATGTATGGAATAACAATCATGGCAGGATTGGGATGGTGTGACTTCAGCCTGGCATGACTCTGAGCCTGTGGTATAATTTTGATGACTTTCCTAGAGCATGTGGCAATGGCTACTTGTTTCCCATCTAAGACTCTTGCAACCTACCCTGGCCTGGTCTAGTAGATCTGATGTCACACTGTGAGTCAAATGCAGTAAATCTCACCTCACTGGAGGGGGGTTGGGAAGCCATTTGAAAATGTCTGAAGACATCTTTGGTGGTATCTTAGAATTTCTATTGCTGGGCAGGAGAGATGGCTCAGTGGTTAAGTGTACTGACTGCTATTCCAGAGGACCTGAGTTCCATTTCCAGCACCCACATGGTGGCTCACAACTCCAGTTCTGTAACTCCAATTCTAGGGAACCAAGCAGCCTCACACAGACATATATGCATGCAAAACACCAATATACTTAAAAGAAACACATTTTAAAAATTCTATTGCTGTGAAGAGACACTAGGACCATGGTCACTCTTATAAAGGAAAGCATTTCATTTGGTCTGTTCAGAAAGTTTAGTTCATTATCATCATTGCAGGAAGCATGGTAGCACACAGGCAGACATGGTGCCAAAGAGGTAGGTGAGAGTCCTGTATCCAGATGGACAGATGAAGGAAGGGAGAATGCCATACTGGGCCTGGCTTGAGCACCTGAGAGCTCAAACCCCCCCCCCCCCCCCCAGTGACCTACTTCCTCCAACAAGTCAAATCTACTCCAACAAGGCCACACATCCTAATAGTACCACTCCTATGAGTCTATGGGGACATCTCTTTTAAACTGCCACAGATGGTGTCACAGTCATGGTGGGGGAGGTCCAGAGCCACATGATCACATCCTGTATAAGGCACCAGGGCAGCCTCCTATAGCAGAGAATAAGCTCATAGAAATAGAGTTCAAAGCTTCTGTCAGTCTGTCTATGCTCTAATAACAAAACCATGAGCCCAGGTTTATATATATATAAATATATATATATATATATATATATATTGCTACTGTTCTGGGGTATCTACTTCCCAGACCAAGGTTCTAGATACTTCAGTGTTGGACAAGGGGCTGAGTCTTTTCTTCCAATGGCATCTTGACTGCTTTGAGGAGTGGGTAAATGTGGCCTCTCAGAGGATAGAAGGCATGGCTTTCTGCTCCTCAGCCATATATTTATTTGTGTGCATACATGTATATGCAGGTGTGTGCAGGTGTGTGTGTGCGTACGTGTGTGTGTGTGTGTGTGTGTGTGTGTGTGCCGCGCGCGTGTGTGCGCGTGTGCATGCACAGAGGCAAGAGGCCTACCTCAGATCCCTTAGGTGTGTCCTGAGTTTGAGACAGCTTCTCTGCCTGGCCTGGAGTTCTCTTAGCAGGCAGGTTAGCTGGCCAGTGAGCCCTGGACATCTACTTGTCTCTACCTCCCTAGCACTGACCTTTAAGTGTGAGCCAACAATCTTCTTAAAAAGCAAACAGTTGGGTGTGTGGCTCACACCTTTAGCCCCAGAACTCAGGAGGCAGAGAAAGACAAATCTGTGATTTTGGATCCAGTCTGGTCTACAGGGGCAAGTTCCAGGATAGCTGAAGATATATAGTGAGACCCTGCCACAAAACAAAACAAACATTAGACAAGACAAGTAGATTCTTGTATTGAACTGAGGTCTTCTGCTTGCAAGACAAGCACTTCCAAAGTCCCCAGCTTATTTCTCCTCCTGACTTAATCACCTCTGAAAGGCTTCTCTTCCTAAGATTACCACTCTGATGATTCTATTTGGACATAAGAGCTTGGGGCACATGTGTAGACAGGCTATTCCTCTGTCCCCTCTTGCTAAGAGGACATGCAGGGGATTCTGGCAGTGCAGAGAGACCCTGAGCTTCCTTCAGGTATCCCTGAGAGAGGAGGCTGCTGGGGTAAGGGATAAGGATCCTGAAGGCACTCTTATGGAGGCCCTGGAAGATGAATCTTTTGTATGACTCTGTTTAGGAGGAGCCTAGCATGTAGCATCATTTCTTATGCCAGCTTTCAACAGAGAGCTCTAGAGGTATCAGATTGCCTCTATCGGAATCCCTGGGGACTGGCCATCATGTAGCTGCAGAGCCAGACACTCTGGGGAGGAAGGGAGAAGAGGATGGGAAATCAGCATTGTTTTAAAATTGGTTCTTATATTTTTGGTTGTGAGCCAAGCCTTTGGGGACTGGAGCAATGGTTCAGTGCTTAAGAGCACTGGCTGTCCTTCCAGAGGCCCCAGGTTCAATTCCTAGCACCCACATAGCAGTTCAAAATCATCTGTGACTTCAGTGTCAGGGGACCTTCTTCTCACCTTCAAAGGCACTGCATGCACCTGTTACACAGGAGAAATACATGCAAGCAGAATTAATAAAACTAAGTTTAAAAAAATTGGTACTTGAAAGGCTTATGATAGCTGTACTGCCCCTCCCCCCCAGATCCATATGTTGAACACCCCTACCCCATTAGCACATTGTTTGATACAGGGTCTAACTATGCAGCTTTGGCTGCTGTGGAACTTGCTATGCTGACCAGGCTGGCTGTAAAGGTACCATAATCTTGTCCTGCTTCCCAAGTCATGGGCATCCGGTGTTCTCAGCACATCTGTTGAGGCTATTCTTTTTCCAGAGCATGCTTTTGTTATTCTCGATTGAGACAACACAACGTCTCATATAGCCCAGGGTGGTCTTGATGTCACTATGTCAATAGCTGGCCTTGAACTTCTGGTCCTCCTGCCTCTTCCTCCTAAGTGCTGGCATTATAGTCCAGCATGCTGTTTCTCAGATGGTGATTGAACCACAGACCTTCATGTGTACTTCTCAGGCGTGCTATGAGCTGAGCCACACCTCCAGCCCTGGACTCTAAATTTTTAACAAATCCATCAATGGTTCTTTTGCTCTCAGCAGCTGGAAGATCTGCTCTCCTGTCGGGGCTTTTCCTGTGTAGTTTCTGCTTAGTTGGTAAAGTGCACAAAAACCTTCCCCATTCCCGTTCTGTTTCTAACAGTTGTCCTTCAAGTGTGGGAGGCTGTCCCATGGGTGTGTTAAACTGATAAACTAGAGTCTTTAAGGAAAGAGGAACATCAGCTGTTGCGTTTGCCCCCCCCCCCCTCGTGTTAGGGAGGGGATTGTGTGTATTAGTCTGTTTCCAGTTACCAGTCACAGACTGCAGACTTTGTAAGCTATAAGGAAAGCTTTTCTGAGCCCTTGTCTCTGGAGGTAAAAGTATAAGGGAGTACAGCATTGAGGGTGACTTTTTTTTTTGTACAAATAATTATTTTAAAAAATTATTTTATTACTTTTTCCAGTTTCATAAATGAATAGAATGTCTTTCGGTCACCCTCCCACTAACCGGACTTCACATTCTCCACTCCCCCTCCCAAGTCTCTCTACTGCTTCTCTGTCTTTGGTTGGGTTTGTTTTTCAAGCTCCAGTGTACTTAATTAGGGTGGCCTGCATGAGCATGGCTGGGGGGGTGGGCTTTAATGCAGCATGAACAACTCTTCAGTGGCTACACCACTGAAGGAAGTGACATCCCCTCCCCACCCCCCTCCCCCAACCACTAATCACCTACAGATCCTCAGGGAGGGAAGGCTCATGAGCCCCTTTGCCATTTATGATAGGGTGTTGACAGGCTCCACCTTGTGTAAGCAGGTGTTCTGCAGGAGCCTACGGCTCCGAGTGGTACAGCACTCCTGTCCTCCTTACATGCTTCCCACCCTTTGTGATGTCCCCTGGACCTTGAAGGGGATGATACAGATGTTCTGCTGAGGAAAGAACACTTAACAGTCACTTATTTCCTGTATTTTGGTTAATTGGGGGTCTGTATGTGGACTGTTGCCCACTACAAAGAGAAGCTTCCAAGACCTTCTGGAAGCATTCTGCAGTGGCTCAGGTCCAAGGTATCACAGGATAAGACACAGGGAACATGGACACCATCCCCTCCATGGACCTCTTTTCTTCACCTTAAATGCATCATCATTGAATCACTAGGGCTCTATGCTAATGACCTTATCCAGTCCTAACCATCCTCTGGCCTCTAAACATTATAGTTGGATTAAGTTTCTACCAGCTAAGGCTAAGTGTGGTGGTGCATGGCTTTAATTTTCCCATACTCAGAAGGCAGAGGCAGAGATACATAGATCTCTGTGAGTTCAAGACCAGTTTGGTCTATATAACAAGTTCCAGGACATCCAGGACTGTATCGAAAAACTCCATCTCAAAAAAAAAAAAAAAAAAAAAAAAAAGAAAGAAAGAAAGAAAAGAAAAAGTTTCTACTCTCCAAACACCTCACAATAGGGTAGTGAGGAAGAATTTCATTATGTGAGGCCTCCAGTGATACACTCAATTGATATCTAAGATGTCCCGAGAGGGTCATTTCCACAGTCAAGACATTATAACTGGGTACCATGATTAAGGTACTTCCTCATTGTTATTTTCCTTACTGTTTTGTGACAGAATATCTCACCATGTAGCCCAGGCTGGCCTCAAATTAGACATCTCCCTCCTGTCTCCTGAGTTCTGGGATTACAGGTATGCACCACCATGCCCAGCTTTGAAGTCCACTTCTTCTATGCGTTAGGGCTGTCTCTGAGCTCTGAGAATGAGTGTATGATGCTCATGGGTGCTGGTCACTTTATATGTGTGGCTTCACTTTCAGCAGATTGACAAGGTAGGGATCACGTCCTATCTTATAGATGAGGGAGCTGAGACAAAGCAGTGAGGTGGTCTATTCAAATAACAAACATCCTGGGCAAGACATGAGCTTTCAGATGAAGGTTCAGATAAATTCTCTTTTCTTGCTACTTTTCCAAAGGGAATATAAGCCCAATTAATATTTAAGCACCCAGCTGGATTCTACTTCTGGCATAGCCGCGTGAAGGCTTCTGCTGACCTGCTCTCAGTGAGACTCATGAGAACTATTCAAAGCAGCTCTCCAGAAATGGTCCTAAGGGCACAGCCAATGAAGAAACATTTGTTGAAGAAAATTTAGTGAGTAAGAAAAGGTCTGTGATATTTGAACTGAGACATCCCACAGCACCCCTGGCTTGCATGGTTCTCTTCTCTCAACACAGCACAATAGTAACTCCACTCCAGACAGGAATAGGCAAGAACACAAGGTCTCCTCTCCTCCAGCTCTCAGCCAGAGATGCTGTCTCTAGAAGGACAGTATGTCAGTATGTCCCACCCTCAGCCAGCTATCTCCTGCCTCTGGGACTGGGTTTGAGGGGTGTGAGGCTGAGCTGGAGGCTCATACATGGCTCTGCTCTTGGCTCTGTGGATTTGTGGGAGTACAGTAACATGGTTTGTATTGTGGGGGTGCCTCCAGTTTTTTGGGGTTTTTTTTGGTCTCAACACCAGCAACAGCCTTGGGTCTGATGCTTTCAAAGGAGGAGAATTCAGACTGGACATGGGAATGGGACAGTTATGAAGTTAATTAGAGCAAGCAAGGAAACAAGATACTCTTTTAAGGAGCATGGAGAGCTGAGTAGCAGTGTACCTATCTGCACAGGCATGGCCTTACATCTCTCTTCTTTCTATGACTCATTCATGCATTCCTCCAGGGTGGGCACTTCAAGGAGAAAGGTGTGCTTCTCTTAGAAGCCTGTTTAATGCGGAATGGAGACTAATTAGATGTAAAAGATGCAAGAATAAAAATAGCGTCTTTATATTCTGTTTTGGGAGCTCTGAGCTGGTCTAGCTGCAGTTGCCTACCATTATCCTTACATCTTAACCACCACTACTATCTTTACAACCTACTCTGAGGCCCAGCTGCAGAGAGCACCTCTACCCTTATTTTTCATGTCTTGTTTTGGGAGGCCTGTTTTTCAGTCCCTACCAGGAGCTAACCTCCTGCCTAATGCTGAAACCCAGCATCCTTCACCCAGCTGAGAGAGAAAAGATAACTCCAGGCTTCTGTCCCTCACCTCACTGCCAATGTGAACGCAGTCTGGAAGTTTGTCCCTGTTTCTGTGGCCAGAGTCAGTGCAGCAATTTTGCCTCAGGGAGAAGCAGGTCATACAGCAGAATGTTCTATGTCTCTAAAATGATCTCGATCTCAGATAAAAGCAAGAAAGGTGAAGATTGGGCTCCAAATTCTCCCTAAATGTGGTAAACTGTAGTAAAGGGCCATAGACTGGAGATATAGTACTGTACAGTGTACCTCCTAGCTACACGTAGACAAGCTAGAAGGCTCTTTAAGGGACAGAAAAACAATATGACACTAAGCCCTCAAATGCTGCCTCCAGTTGCCATTGCTACAAAGGAAATGGAATTTGACTGGAATAGTGAAGTAACTTAAGCCCCATTGGTGACAGTAGGACAGTTGTTAGTGGGGCTATCAGCTCACTATGGTCAAGACAGAGAGTCGATCAAGACCTGTGTCATGGTCAGTGGCTGATGGTGCTCCCCAGGCTGTTGTCTTTGGGGAATCTAGTCACAAATTTCATACTGTTTGGAAAATGGACTCCACTAAAAGAACCCCTGCCAGTCACCCAAAAGAGAATAGCACGTGAAGAAACAGAATTCAGGATCCATACATCATGGTGGGAAAATGCCCTATGAATGTCCCGAGAGTTGACCAGGTGTCATTCCAATACAAACTTCAGAGTAGACATTAGATATATTTTCAAAGAATTTAAGGAAACTATGATTTCAAAGCATAGAATGATATGGGGACAATGTTACATCAAATAGATTGTCAGTGGAAATACAAATTACAAAAAAAGGGAAAATTGAATTTCTGTATTTGCAAAGTGTTAGCAAACTCTTAACAAAGAGTTCGGGAAGAGAGACTGAACTGACCGGAAAAAAGAGGTAAGGTCTCAAAGAGAGGCACAGTCACTGAAATGAGAAGAATGAGCAGTGCCTGAGAGAAATGTGGGATACTGCTCAGTTCTCCAATGTGCTCACGATCAACCGAAGACGAAAGGGAGGGAACAGAGGTTCAGACATCCAGAGAAACGATGTTTGAAAGCCCTGATTTATTACACACATAAAAGTTAACAAACTTCAAACTTCAAATAGTATCAACACAAAGGTCCCCCCCCCCCACCCAAGACAGCGAAATGCCAAATGCTTGAACCAAGAAAATCTCAAAGGAATCAAGAGAAACATGATTCAGTCAATTACAAGGAAGCCCAATAAGGCCAACAGATGATTTTTTTTTTTTTTTTTTTTTTTTTTTTTTTTTTTTTTTTTTTTTTTTACATAAGGAGAAATCGAAGTTTCACGATGTAGAACAATGTGCTCAATAAGTTTAAAAAAAAAAAAGACAGATTCTGATAGGTAGGTTATTTACTGGGCTGGGGAGATGGCTGGACAGTTAAGAGTGCTTATTGATATTGACCAGAGTTTGAGTCCTAGCATCCACATCAGCCCCTCAGAACACCTGTAACCATGGGTCCATTAGCTCTTCTGTCCTCTTACATCCTCCGTGGGTACCCGCATACACGTGTTCATACACACATATGAAAAATAATATATCAGAGTTATCTTTTAAACACAAAGACAAAATAAAGGCATTTCTAAATAAATAAAGATTGAATGTTTTGCTAGGAAACACTAAAGGAAGTCCTTCTGTTCAACCTGTTAGTTTGAATCTGTGTTTTATGCAAGTTTAAATATGTGATTATAAGACAGTCTGAAGGCACAGTGCTGCATTCTTCACTGATTTAAGGAGCAAGCACACACAGTGAAGTGTGTAGTGTGTATACAGCATGTTGAAATGTGGAGCATCCATCACTAAGAGCGTGGAAAACATGGGCTGCAGCAAAGGTACACTGAACTAAGGCAACCAAGATGGTCATTGGAGTCCACAGGGACAAACGGCAGGAAGCTGCAGTAATAACAGGCAGGCAGATGTAACGTCAGGCACAGATAGGACAGGCTTTCCTTCCCTTCTTCAAGGGGCATAAAATTATAAAAAGCAATAACAACATGCTGCTGGGTCTATAACATTTATGGATATAACATGTACAAAATAAGCTCTCAAATGGAATCGAGGTGTGTGAGTAATACTTCTGTGTCTCAATGGAATTAAGTTGATAGGAATCTGAAGCCAGTTCTGATGAGTTAAGATGTATATAGTAAGCCCCAGGCAACCACTAAGGACATAACTCAAAATATACAGTGGAAAAATATTAAAGAAATGAAATGCAGCCTATATCTATTTAGAGATTTACTGCAAAGACTTGGCTTATACAGTTGTGGGGGCTGGCAAGGTCCTGGCCACATTCTATGGGGTGGGGTGTCAGGGAGGGCTGGCTGCAACTTTCTGACCAAAGCTGGCATGAGAGGTCTGCAAAGTGGTATTTCTTGCTCCCATGGAAGTCCTCAGTGTGCTTTCTACTACCTTTCAGCTGATTGGAGGAAGCCTAACAAGCCTACGGGGGATGATACCCACTGCCTACAGTCAAATGAATGTGGTTCTTAATCACAGTTATAAAATATAACAGCTGAATGAATGTTTAATGATTGATTAAGAGGGACATCCTGGTTAAGCTGTCACTTAAAAGTGACCATCACACAGTTCCCACACACTCCTCCCTGTGCCTGCCTAAGCAGCTTAACCCTGACCCCTACTTAAATCCTGCCTGTTCTTTGACTCTGCAGAGTCTGCAAAGACCCCAGCCCAAGATGGGAAAGCTCTTGTAGAGCAAAGGCAATTCCCGAGTCAGCCCACGTTCTTGCCTACTGTGGGTTCTTTGATTTTCTTGTTCAGAGCCTTACACATTTGGAGATGGTGTCCGCTTTCTTCTGGACGGTGCTTGCTCATGCAAGGCCAACTTTGACACATTATTTTGGCTGCCATAGCCCCCTGGATCCATAAGCCAGTGTTTTCTGTCATCACTTTTGCTAAGCGTCCCAGGATCCAAATAAATACAGTGTCCCCTGAGTGGTGTTACAGCTGTCTTAAGGTATTCACAGAGAGATTCCTGTTTTAACATTTTCCCCCATTTCCCCTGAGCCCAACATCGAATTTTTTTTTTTTACTACAAAGCCTGACTCTGGATAGAAAACTAGCAGATAAACATTGCCATATGTTTTTAAAGCCTCATAGGAGTATGTTCATGTGTGTGAGGCCGATAGCATTTTAAAAGAACCTCTTATCATTTGGAGCTATTAGAAACAGAGGAGGGTATTTGGACTAGGGGCTGCCCTTCCCGTTTCTTAAAAGACTTGTAATTTCTATTGGAAAAAGTGCAGCTGGGACCTAGAGACCCAAAGACAAACATGCAGGGCAGAGGCTAGCAAAACATAGTTCTGTTTATTTACAATATCCAAGCGTGGATAGTCTTCATCACTGCAACGTGCACTTTGCAGGCTGACTCTCATAACCAAAGATGGTGGTGCCATTTTTCTTATCCCAGGTTTTGGATGAAGAAACAGGTACCGACAGCCTGAACAGCTTGGGGACAGTCTCACAGATGTGAATGGTGAAGCTGGGGTTTGATCTTGTGTTTGCCAGTTTCTGGAGCTCACATACATACAATTGATGGCTGTGCCAGAGATGCAGTGTGTGACAAGTTTCTGATACTCCCCATGGCACTGCTTCGAACCATTCATAATTCCCTCCTCGTGGAGCTGATGTCCTTGAATGCCACTGGCTGTGACGTGGCTTTGAAAGTAATTGTTTGTGCCTAAGCTCTAGTGGAAGGGGAAGATTCTGAGGGGCCGGTGATGATGACAATCTACCCCCACAGGAAAACTTTCTGTTTCCTGATCCCTTGCAACATGTTGTCATCGAAAAGTCACTCTGGTGGCAGGAAAAGCATGTCACTTAAGACTCAAGTTAAATGATTAATTTTCCTCATATTAACTTAAAATGAGCCCGTTTAGAGGACTACTTTTTCCTTGAAAGCATTGCTCATTATGCTATCATTCTAAGTAATTAAATCAGAATAAATGGCTCTGTGAAGCTATTTTAATGTAACATCTAATTATATCTGACCCAGACTGTGAACTGTAATCATTAAGCACATGAACTGTGTAATGTTCTGCACATTCCTTAATAATTTATATTGCATGGTTCAGCTGCTTGGAGCTGCCAGCATCTTCTAAGACACCTGTTCTCTGCCCAAGACTGGAGAGGTAGCCTATGTGTCCTCTGATGTCCCAGCTGAGCAGGCTTCCTGTTCAAACACTTTACACATGACTAGCACATAGGGACAAATGATAACAGGTCATTCCTCTTGTCCTAAATAGAGTTAACCAATGCCTGTGAGTATTCAGGTCCCAGTGGAGGACAGACCATGTTTGCTTTTATTTTTGAGCCAAATTTATTATCTTGACAAGAAGCTAGCACCTTAGTGGGATGAATGGCTTTAGTGCCATTTTGTGGCTTTCAGGGCTCGGGGCTTTCAGTTCCTGCTGGGGAGGGAACCTCACCCTTGACTGGCTCAGTCTTAGCTCCCAAGGTGTCTAGACTATAGAATGTCACTCATAGAAGGGCTCCCTTGTGGTTTGCTTTGCATTTTTAGACATCTAACTTGGCTGTGGGAAAGTGTTCTTGGCTAAGGCTCAAGAATAAACCTCTCCAAAACCAAGAAGGATGTTTCAACCAAATTTGGAAAGACAACAGTATGACAGGTTTTGTTTTTGAGTTTGTGATCAAGGAATGAGAAAAAAATTGTAGCTATTGCTAAAATTAGTTTCCAGTTTGGACCTTTTTATTTCCTGTCTTCTATAAGCGTCACTCTTGCTGGAATAGCATGATGAATTCTTTTAAATATACAAACATATCAGACTTTGGGAAATAACGATGCTTCTTCTTAGAGATAAGCAGAAAATGAAAGGTTTGGATTTCTCAATGGAAGAGAGAGAGAGAGAGAGAGAGAGAGAGAGAGAGAGAGAGAGAGAGAGAGAGAGAGAGAGAGGGAGGGAGGGAGAGGGAGGGAGGGAGGGAGGGAGGGGAGGGAGGGAGAGGGAGAGGGAGAGGGAGAGGGAGAGGGAGAGAGAGAGAGAGAGAGAGAGAGAGAGAGAGAGAGAGAGAGAGAGAGAGAGAGAGAGAGAGAGAGAGAGAGAACATGAACGAACACCACAGTTTGCATATAGAGACCTGAGGATATGTTTTGATAGTAGATTCTCGCCTTCCACCTTGTTGAGGAAGGTCTCTCTTCTAGTCCACTTAGTCCAGTTGAGCCTCCAGCTCCTGGCTAATTCTTCTGTCTCACAGCCTCTGCCTCCCACCTTATGCTGGGAGAGCTGCGAGTACAGATGGATGCTGCCCTATTCAGCCTTCTTGATGGGTTCTGGGGTTCCAACCCCCTGATCCTGCCCTGGAAATGAAAACTTTCTCATGCTTCTGTTTGATATAAAGCCTGCCCCGCTCTCCAACCTTGTCCATGAACTTGCTGTGCACTGCCCAGATGCTGGGTTAATAATCTGCTTGGCTAGTACATGTCTGTGAGTATCATTTGCCTGATACATAGGGGCTAATATCTCCAGTTACTGGTCACTGTGCTCACCCTGCTGACATTGCCCTTTAGTACAATATGGATACCTACTCAAAAAAAGCAAAGAGCTGGACATGGTGACACATACCTGTAATCCCAGCATTTGGGAGGCAGAGGCAGGCAGATCTCTATGAGTTTGTGGCTATCCTGATCTACAGGCCAGACAAGGCTACATAGTAAGACCTTGTCTCAAGGAGGAAGGTGGGGTGGCTCAACAGTTAAGGGCACTGGCTGTTGTTCCAGAGAACTCAGGTTCATAGGACAGCCTGTCACTTAAATTCTTCTTCCAGGGAATCCACAGGCAGCATACGTACAATCTGTTCACAGGCATATAAGCAGGCAAAAATACCCATATGTATGAAATTAAATAAAACCTGGAAACTTCTGATTCTCTAAATATTTCTGGGCCCCAGGGTCTTAAAGGAGATACAGACTTGGAAAAACTACTGTTACAATAAATCTCTGTGTTATTTTTCAGTCCCTGGGGCCACTTATTTTATGCATCATCCCATTTAACAGAAAACCTAAAGTTCAGGAAAGCTAAGTGACCCAACAAAGGACACACAGAGAACTTATTATATATCAATGAAATATTCTTTTGGACATTTGCTTTCTAGGATAGATATGTGGAATATGAAGCACAGAGGAGATGGATTCATCTACAGCCATTATCAGGACTTGACCTTATGCTATTTCCTGTGTGTCACAAGAATTGCCTCAGCCAGCACTCAAAGCCAGTGGTGAGGAAGTCATTACTGGCACCAACATGGCTGCGTATCTTTGCTTATTGAGTCTCACACCTGCCTGATGAGACAGTGTGTAGTACCCCTTTCCTGTGTCACTTTATGAGTGAGGAAAGAGCCAGGATACCCATTCTTTCCTGGCCCAGGACTCAGGGAAATGAGCGAGAGCCTTTTCTCTGCCTCAACCAGAAAGCCGTTTTTAGCTCCAGAAATGTGCGTATTTCAATGGCCATATTCTCTTCATATCTCCCTAAATAATACAAACTCAGCTGTGGAGTTCTCCACGTCTGTCTGCTGTGTAATTTCTATGTCATGCAATCAAGACTGCTGCCTGAGAGACTCCAGCAGATGAATTATTCTCTTCTCCACTTCTGCAAAAAATTAGACTCTTTGATGTGAAAATTACACATACTCAGAGATATGCTAATACGTAAATGACTTGAGCCACATGGGAGGGGCCCAGTGGCTGATAGATACACAGGCACTGGCGTCATTGGCACCTGCAGGGGGCTGCATGTTCCTAAGTGTGGAAGAAGACTTCATGGCTTACTGCTTCAGAGACTTTCAGCCTGCAAGCCCTTGATTTCTTAAACCTGGTGGGGTGATTCTAATGTGAGATGTGACCATTGGGAAAAATGAGGTGCTGGGCCTGGTGAGTGGAGAAGAGTAGGGTACTTGGAATACTGGGAACCTTCCATTCACTCTTCCAGGCTCTCATCTTGGGGACCTTCCATTCACTCACTGCTCCAGGCTCTCATCTTGGGGACCTTCCATTCACTGCTCCAGGCTCTCATCTTGGGGACCTTCCATTCACTCACTGCTCCAGGCTCTCATCTTGGGGACCTTCCATTCACTGCTCCAGGCTCTCATCTTGGGGACTTTCCATTCACTCCTCTAGGCTCTCACTTGGCATCTATTTCTGGGTCATTAGACATTTGATGCTCAATAGAGCATAGAACAGATGCAGAATTTGCCCTCTTGAGGTTTTCAGGGCTTAAGATGATGCCTGTTGGTAACGAATAGGAAGACTCCTTGGTCAGGAAGGTTGCTTGTGATAAAGATGAGAGGTAAAGGCCACGTGGCATCCTCAGGGAGGGGTCAGAGGTGCAGAACTCAGGCTCCATTCCTCACTCCTGGCAAATCTGAACTGGCCTCCTACTATCATCTGTGGAGATTTCTACAGATGATTCCTACTCAGTGCAGACATTTGAGGAGTTAGAGGACCCAAGGCCCAAGTACATCAAGACAGCCAGAGTACTAAGTCCAGGCTAGGTGCCTGGAGCAAGCCAGTGACTAGGGTTTCCAAGCTGGACTTCTAGGGTGGGGTCTAGGTCTTGCTTTGTCTCTAGCTGACTGAGTAGTCAAAGCCAGGGGTGAATTGCCCAGATCAACTGAGAGACCTTTATCAAGGCAGGAAGAGAAGGATAATGGACAGAGAGAGAACATAGCCAGGGAGGGGCAAGGTCGATTTCTTTTTTCTGTGTTTGTTTTGCAAATATATGTTCATAGGTGAACATGTATGTGTGTGCAAAAACCTGAAAGAAAAAGACAAAGAATGCCCTTGTACTCTGCGTTCAGACTTCCCAAATGGTAACTTTATCCAGGTGCTTGCTGTCTGTCCAAGCCTCACTACATATACACGTATTTTTCCATAGGTACACATATCCACATGTGTATATATCATGTTAGTTACTTTTCTATGTCTCTGATAAAACACCATGATCAAGGGAACTTATGGAAGGAAAGGTTTATTTGGATTTAGATTTCAGAAGGTTAAAGTCCATAGTCATGGGGGAGCAGCAGGTGGCAGACATGGTGGCTGAAGCTGGGAGCTGAGAGCTCACTTCTCAAACTGCAGGCACAGAGAGGGAACTGGGAATGGCATGTGGCTTTCTAACCTTAAAGTCTGCTTGCTCCCGGTGTTGTACATCGCCCAGTAAGCCCACATTTTCTAGACCTCCCCAAACAGCTCCATCAGCTAGGAACCAAGTATTCAAACATCCAAGTCCACAGGCGACAATTTTCATTCTAACCAGCCCACTACACCGGAGTGTGCATGCATGCATGTGCATACCATTGGTTCTAGTGGGTGGTGGGGGTGGCAACCGAAGGTATTCTAGGCTGAACTGTTCTTTAGGTCTGCTGCACCATGATCCTGGGACCTTCTAGTAGGTGTCTTAGTGTGATGGTGGTCTGTTTGAGGCAGGAGTTTAATTGATCAACATTGGGCAGACTTGTTAGGAAAATGCCACTTTTAGCTTTCAGTGATGCTTCCTTAGACAATGAGTTCAAATGGTGTTGGAAGGGGCAGTTAAATTCTGTTTAAATACAGTATTAGAGCTACCCCTCCCCCTTTGCCACATGTATATTTTGAGTCAGAGTCTGTCAGTGTTGCCCAGACTGTCTCAAATGCATAGTCCTTTTGTCTCTGCCATCTGCATGCTAGATTAAAGGTGTACATCACCACACACTGCTTTCCCCAATATTTAATTAATTAGTTAAGTAATGTGTGTTCATGTAGTTGCACTTCTATGTGTGCATGTGAAGGCCAGAAGTAAAGCTATAGTGTTGTTTCTCAGGCATCATTCACCTACTGTTTTGAGACAGAGTCTCTTGTTGGCTTGGTCCTCACTAATTCAGAGGGGCGAGCTGGCCTGTAGGCCCCGGGATCCACTTGTCTCTACCTTCCTAGCTCTGGAATTGCAAGCATACAGCACTGAACTGGCCTTCTTTCCCAGGCTCTGGGTCTTAGCCTCAGGTCTTTATTCTTGCACAGCAAACACCTTACTGACTGAGCCTTTTCCCCAGTCCCTCAATGCTTTTTTAAGAAAATGTAATCTATAGACTCATAGCATGAACATCTGTGACATTTCAACATAGTTCTTAGAGAAGTAACAACTCTCAATATGGCTTCTGGTTTTGAAGTGAGTCCTTTCCACTGATGCTGCCTCTTTTTTAGTCCTGTGCTAGTGGGATGGATTCTTGTACTTTTATGGAGGCTAATAAAGGCTTGTATCCTAGGTAAGGCCTGCTGAATAATTGCTATGATGTGGTTCCTTGACTCCAGAGCCATCCCTAGGGTGGAAGTACTTATTCAGGAGTGATCTTGTCCCTAAGGAATATTTGAAATAGTCTGGAGACATTGTGTGTGTGTGTGTGTGTGTGTGTGTGTGTGTGTGTGTGTGTGTGTGTGATCATATTGAGGTCAGGGAGGGGCTGCCACGGGCATCTGGCAGACAAGGTCAGGGTCACTGCTTACAGTACACAAGGCAACCCCATAGCCAAGAATTATTCAGTTCCAAATGTGAACAGTGCCCAGGTAAGTGGGACAGAGGTATTTTCCTAGGGTGTACAAGTATATACTCAGGAATGGACAGATGTCACGGGGAAGTTGTTACAATGTGTGACTCCACCTTGGGGTTTTCTATACACCCAAACATAGTAAAGACCCTAGAACAGTGGTTCTCAACCTGTGGGTCACAAACCTTTTTTTAAGGATGAACAACCCTTTCACAGGCGTTTCCTAGGGCCATCAGAAAAACACAGATATTTACATTACAATTTATAATGGTAGTGAAATTACAGTTATGAAGTAGCAATGAAATAATGTTATGTTTGGGGATAGGCATAGCCCAAGGAACTGTATTAAAGGGTCTCAGCATTAGGAAGGCTGGGAACCCCTGCTCTAGAAGGTCTGCATTGAAATAATAAAAACAAGTCGTCATATGTTGTATTATTCTGGGTGTACCTGGCTGTCCTTGGGGGATGCTTGGGGAACTACTGATATAGAAGATCCATGAGCCTGCCTTCCATGGGTATTAGCCAATATGACCACGGGCTGCAAGGCAGTGACTGACAATCAGGGTTCCAAGCCTGAACTCCCTAAGGGTAAGTGCAGCAGGCTGCCTGTCTTCACCTCAGTGTGTTAAGCTGAGTCATGATTGCTGCCTTGAGGGCACAGGATGACACCAGTGCAGTGTTCCCTCCCCTTTCAATTTGATCCCTGACAAGTAAATACCGGTGAATGGTGATGTAACTGAGACTTCGTTGCATAAGTCAGGGGACATCTATTATAAAGTTAAACCCACAGAGACACGTGCCACTCTGCATGTGTGATTATTTTCGATGCCTTAGTGGTAATTGCCGGCCTGATAGAATCTAGAATCTTCTGGGAGATGAGCTCTTGGCTGTGCTTCCAGGGGATAATCTTGACTATGTTAATTGATGAGGGAAGACCTATTTCAATTGTGGGCAGGACCATTCCTTGGGTTTGGGATCCTGCATCTCATAAATGGACAGAGTAAGCTGTGCCCAGGGATCTATCCTCTCTGCCTCTCGATTATGGATGCCTTGTGGCTCCTGCAGTGTGTCCTTCTCTGTGGTGGTAGACTGCATCATTTAACTACAAACACTTCAGTCAACTGGATTCCAACCCATGCCCTATGCTACAAAACCCAGGCTGGGGCATGATTGAGCCCCTAGAGTAGTGTACCTGCTCATCAGGTACCTACTTCTCAGCTCCCAAGGCGGGAGCTTGCGAGGATGAACTCTCCCTGAAGCTGCTTTTGTTGGGGGTACTCTATCATAACAGCAAGGAAAGAGATGAAGACAATTTTCTTGCCAATTTGTGCTTTGGCTTTGTCTAGTGAGACTTCAGATAGAAGTCAAGAAACATGCTTCACTGGATTCTCCAGTGGCAGCCAATCTCTACTCTAGATCTTTCTCAGCACACAGAAGTTAATGTTTAACTTTCAATGTCGTCACAGAGGCTCCTGGCTGCTGCCTGTGACCCACTCCCCCCTCAAGCAGAACCACAAGTTTATTTGAACTAGCAATACACTCCTACAAAAATACAACATCCCTGCTTGACTTAGAGCCAGGGCTGTGTGTGACTGCAGACACATAGGACTTTGGGGAAGACTGAAAAATGTTGGTTCACATAGAAGGTGCCCACCTATTTTGCTTCCCTACCTGTATTGGAATGCGCCTGAATGCACATGTGATAACTTGGGCTCCTGTGGCTGCCTTGAGCCATAAGGCGATTTGAAAAACAGAAACATTTTCTCTGGGTTAGTGAAACAAAAAGAAGAACCTGCATATCCAGAGACACTGTGACTCTACCACAATACCATTTGACTACTTGCTTCTAGAATTTTCTTTTATATGTCCAAGAAAAGAGGCTTTAACTTCTTTAAATTATTACTTGAGATGTGTGTGCCATTTTAGTTTTTAGTAAGTATACTTAATGTTTTTCTAAACTTGTCATTTAATGTGTACACATGTGGCACATACATGCGACTTCTCATGAGTTGGAAACTTTTCAGAGAGCTACATCCCCCATTAGAAACGTGTTAACTGTGGTTTCATGCCTTTAGATGGGCAGTATTTGGCCTATACAGTGGGAATGAGTTCTTTAGAGAATGGTCCATGTTTTATTCTGCTTACTGTCTATATTCCCATCTTCGCAGGTGCTCTACTGTTTAGTGCATGCCTAGCATGCCCCAGGCATAAAGGGCAAAGTGACCTTCTTACCCAAGCATTAAATTGGGCTCCTTTGCTTCCTGGCTGGTTGACAGTACTTCCTCTGACTTGGTGGAGGGAGTCTCAAACTTCAAAGCAGAAGGACAAAGCCAACTCCTTAGCTTAGACTGAAGCTAAGAAAGCTCTGGAGTGCGGTCACAGGGGTCTTGCAGGAGAAAGGTATAACAGGCCCCCAGAACTTAGCCCAACTGGCGCCATGATGGAAGTACCATTTAGGTCTTAGAACCCAGACAGGCACCTGTGAAAATGAGAACAAATAGTTAACCAATCAAAGTTTGTGGTTCTGGAAAGATCTGAAAATGTGATAACCTTGCTTTTTGGCTTCTGTAGTTCTGTTTCTAGCTAACTCTTCTTGTTAACTAAGGTGTGTCAACCCAAGATATGGTTTTTGTACTTTAAAACTCACCCTGAGAAAGACTTAGGACTGCATTTGGGTCCTGAACACCCAGCGTCATTGCTGACTGGCTAATAATAAGTTCTTGTTGGCTTGAACCCATGTCTGAATGGTCTTCTCTGAAGGATACCTCACATTTCTGGAGGCACACAAAGATACCCAGAGACCAGACTCCAAGACACTGGGGGTCTTGGAGCCCCTTGGAGTGAGGAGGAGTATGGTGATGAAGGAACTCATAGGGGTATGTCGCCTGGGATCTTCCAGGGCTCTGGGACTCCATCACTACAAAAGGGAACAAGATGAAAGTCACCTGGTCTATCACCTCCAGGTATATCTGGCTAAGGCCCCTTTTATTTAGGACACACAGGAGAGGCCCAGTGTGGCTCTTGATCCAGTGTTGGGGTTCAGGGTGGGATATTACTGGACTCCACTGCTCTGTTCATGTGTATGAATGTGTGGTGTCCACCCCTGACCGTCTTTACTATGTGTCTCTCTGTATTGTCTCTGTCAGTTCTATTGGTTGGAGAAGCAGACCCGATCCTACCAGGGGCCTTGCTTTCCTTCAGTGCACTTGGCTTCCCATCCACGCCATGCACCCTCTTCTCGTGACAATGGCTGCATCAGCATCAGTGGCTAATATGGCTAACACAGTGGTGATGGGCGGCACAGCCTCGGCCCATGGGGGATTTTGTGGGCCAGGGTGGCTATGATGTCGCCTGACCTTCTGTGAAGTCAATTGGCCCTCTTTTGGAGTTGGGTGGCCCCATGATGGTTTAGGCTGTCTAGAATGAGGTGACTGGGAGACCCCACCTACCTTGCCCTGTTTCTCTTTATTGACCAGTGGCTTTCTCTGGCTGTAGGGACACCCCCTAATCCTCCTCACCTCTGCTTAAAACCTGTGTTTCCTTGTTGGGGACATGAATCCTTTTGGGTTGGCCAGGTCACCCAGAGAAGCCTCAACCTAGTTCTTCATCCTGGAGGAAGACTTTTCCCCTCTTGCTCCTGGGGTGCAGCTCTGGATGCTTCATTGTTTGAGGTCTGTTGTTGTCCTTGCTCTGCTCCTTAGGGTGGCCTGCTTGGTGCCAGAGCAGCTACTCTGGTCCCAAGAATGGAGCATTACTGTTCTTTCTCTCCCTGTCTCTGTGGCTTCTTTCTCTTCACCCCATCATGGTCTGGTCCAGGGCAGGGGCCTGGCCTGCTGTGGCAGTGGGTGCAGGTTGTGTCTATTTTCTGCTTGAGAGTGGAGGTCACATAGGAATGAGAAAGTGGGTCCCTGAGTCTTGTGGTTCCTGTGAAGGAGAAGCAATTCAGCTGAGATACGGTGGGATTTTTCCCTCCTCTCTGATCTGACTAGGATCCCAATATTGACCAAGGTAAGAAAGCTCTGGGCAATTTTTGCCAGGCCCTTTTTTAGAACCAAAGGATGCTGTTAGAAGATATTTCTTTCATTATGCAGTTGGTCTTGATTTTTAGAAAAGAAACATCAGAAGTCAGAGGGTTTGACAGTATAGTTATATAATAGTTATTATATAACCTCTAGTTATTGGAGGTTGCTTTGAAGGTCTACAATTACTGTGACTTTATAGAAAAAAAGCAAAACAAAAAATAAACGGGACTCCAGAGGGGTAAGCCAGAGACAGTGTGAAAAGGGTGGGGGGAGCCCCATCCTAGGTAAGTGATTACAAAGATGAGACCCTGGAAGAGGCCAGTGACCTGGTACTGTTCTGTCCATCAGTCAATTTGCAGGCAGTTGCCACTATAGCTCTGCTAGTAACAAACAAATGACTGTCTTTGGGCCAGGAACCATTCCTAACTACCTCACACTCTATAGAGGCCCTCCAGAGGGGGATCCCAGAGAGGGGGACCCCAGAGAGGTACAATGCCTAAAATCACATATTATCAGGGACTTCTGGGCCAGCCCCATAAGAGATTTTGTGAAATTTCAGGCATCAGCCCAGCCATTCTGCTGCCAAGTGATGACCCCACAGACCTCTCCAAGACAGCAGCCAAGTTAGGATCATCAGACTCTACCAGCCAGGCCAAGGGGCACACATCACATCTATGTTTTGTTGCATTGGATGTGAACAGGGTCCTCCAGCACCTCCAGCTCTGGCCAGCAGGAGCTTGTAGCTCAGCTTGTCAAGCAGAAGTGCTCTTGGTCTCAGTGAAAGATGGTCTGAGGCAGCTTCAGTTCTCACATCAGACAGGGCCCTGGCCCCAGCTGTTGCTGCCCCCATAGCCTGGTTGCTGCAACCTCCATTTCGCCTGCTGTATGGTTGGTGGGCTAGGAACCTCTGGCCTTCCCATCAAACTCATCTGCTGCCACTGTGGTTCATACTTTCTGAAGGTGACAGATGCTGTCCAGTCTGTCAGACCTGAAGAAGTATTGTATGGGAGCAGTTAAAATCAGGTACGCCAAGGCCATAGTTATCACCTCGGGATAGGACAGTGTGGGCCTAGTCCCTTAGCTAAGTGACTTGAGCACAAAGGGCCGAGCTTCTGATATCATCCCAGGCACTTTGCTGAAGAAGGGCAAAGCTATCATTATATAAACAGTCAGTATACATTTACCTTGGCCCATATCCCTGGGGCCTTCTATAAAAATGTGGATGAAGGAGGAAATCCACAGAAAGGAAACAAAACCAAAGCAGAAATCCTGTTCTTACTAGAGGCCATATGGCTGCCAAGAGAGGTGGCCATTGTCCACTGCAAAGGCCATCAAAGAGGAATCCCCAGAGGTCCAAGGAAATGGGGCAGCAGACTTGGCCACCTGGAAGACCATGAGACCTACAACCAGTAGAGCCTCTCCAGATCTTGGCTATGGTGCCTGAATCGGAATCACTTCAGAGCTTAACCTATACACAAAGAAACCACGTGGCAAAAAAGGGAAGACACCAAACAGAAGGTAAATGATTGATGGTTCTTGCTGGATAGGAGACTCCCTGGTGTTACCCGAGTGCAGATGGCCATCAAACTCCACCAGATCACATATCTGGGGACAACTAAAATAGTGGAGTCACTCAGACCAGACATTCCAAATGGAAAAACAACATTCCTAGATTTGGGTGGCTTTTCTCCCTGGGGTCCAACAATGGCCTGGCCTTCACAGCCAGAGTTTCCCTAAATCTGGCAAAGGACCTAAATGTTGATTGGAAACTACACTGTTCCTAGAGGCTGCAAAGCTCAGGACAGGGAAACTGAATATGTCCTTGAGACCAGAGAAAATTGGGCCAGTCATGAACCTTTTGCCCTCCTGAGGGCCTGATGAATCCCATATTGAGAATTTCGTGGTACAGAAACTATAAACTATTCCCTCCAAAAGTTCTTACATGTACTGACCAAGAATACTGTTCATCAGATGGTTCTAGAGGCTGTGCCCTTGCGGGTGATTAAGCTTGCCCATAACTTCCAAACTGGTGACCTTGTGTGGGTAAGAGGATCCCAACTCAGAGCCAGGAACCAATGTACCAAGGCCCATATCCCATGGTCCTCACCACACCTACAGCAGTGAATCTCCCAAGTATCATTCTGTGGACCCACCACACTGAAGGAGGTCAAAGAAGATGACAGATGGGTTGTCAGTAGGTCCTCTGATCCCTAAATATAAGACTGCCACAGGCCCTATAATTATGTTTGTTCTGGTTTGTCTTCCCTGTGTCCTCTCTGGAAAGGCCACAGCCCTCTTAGCTAGGATCTGGCAATAAGAAATAAGAAAGACCAGAACTTTCCCAATCTATACTCAAAGCCAATCTATCCACTGAGCCTCAAGGCATCTTCCAGGTAGATCTCGGTAAAATATTTCAACCAGAGGGAACTGGAGAGGAGTATACCCCGGGGCTGTGGGTCCACAGGTGAGGAGAGAGGGTTCAATTTATCCTGTATTACACTCTCCTGACTGATGCCCTCCCCAACTCCCAGAGCTGCCAAAAGCTAGGTGAGTCTTCCTTGGGAACACTGATCCCTTCATAGTCCTAGAAGGGAAACCATAATCACCTACTTGCGGTCACAGGCAATGCAATCCCATATCCATAAAGGCTAGAGCCTAGCAGGAAGCTGAAGATTATTATTGGAAACTGGAAGAACCTGGGGAGTCAGGTTATACCTGAATCATCCAGACTCAGGCAACAAATTTATTATCTAAAAGAAACCTGCACCTGGAATAATTCAGCCTGTTGGTCCAAACTGACCTATGTTGATACCCCTGGCATACGAGCTCCCTAAAGTGTCATGCCCCCAAACTCCAATTTCCCCAGTAGTTTCTTTGGTAACCTCAGGTAAAGGTCCAGGATGCAGCGGAAGCTAGCTCCTCAGTGTTTAGGATGCTAGAAAAATTGTATCATTCTTTCACCTGCAACCGGATGTAGGTCAGGACCACTGGGTATGTCTGAATATCATGTTGGGATTGGAACTAATCAAACAGTAATCTCTTCTTCCAACCCTAACAGCTGTAAATGGGACCAACCTAAATCACCTTGGGAGACCTCCAAGGGAGGGTGCTTGTTTAATGTTCTCAAGACACCTCTAGAGAATCACCCCCCCCACCCCAGTCATACACAGCTGGTTAATTCCAGGGGTGGCAGTTGAATGTATTTACAGGCCCCAGAAACCACCTGATTTGTTTGTAATAAAGGGTTAACCAAGTGTGCATTGCAGGAGACTGTTCTCCTTTGTGCCCTTGTGCGTGTTATACCACAGCTGTTCATCTGTGATGGAAAAGAGGGGCCTCCATGTGCAGGAACCTTCTTCCCATTCTCCTGTTGGTGGGGCCAGGCTTCAATGTTCACTGCAGCTGTAATTTCAGCCCTAGTTATGAGGGATTAAAAACTTCAAGGAACTCAGTGCTCAAGTAGACATAGATTTGGGCCATCTAGAGAATTTGACTTCCTGTGGGGAAGCCCAGTTAGACTCCTGAGCCAAGGCTGTTCTTCAGAGCCGCAGAGGATAGGACCGCCTCTTTATGAGACAATGCGGCCTCTGTATGATACTGAGAGAAGCGGCTTATTTCTATGCCAGCCAGTCAGGTATGATTAAAAACAGGTCAGCCATTTAACCATGGTCACAAATAACCTTTAGGAGGGAGAAAGGACACATCAAGAATGTAGCAACTGGTACCCATCTTTGTCCTCCTGGTCTCCCGGTTAACTGCTCTACTTACAGCCATACTTGAGCCATTAACTGTTTTGCTCCTAGCTTTCACTATAGAACCCGGCTTGCTCAACTGCCGACAGAGACTAAATTCTGTTACACTCCTAGTGCTGAGGAAATGATAGAAACCCCGGCCCTCAGATGAGTCCACAAGTTGACTCATTCTCAAAGAACCAATAAGGAATATAAAAGGCCCCCAGATCTTAGTAGGTCTCCAGACCTTAACACAACTGATACCATAATGGAAGTACATTCAGGTCTCGGGACCCAGTATGTAGGCAGCACTACCTGCCAAAATGAGAACAGAGACCTAACTCATCAAAATCCATAGTTCTGGGAAAGCTCATAATTGTACTAACCTTGATTTTTAGCTTCTATACTTCTGCTCTATAAACAGACATTTCCTGTCCTGACCACCCAGCCCCAAATAACCGACTCAGAGGCTGTAGATAAAGTATAATTTCTTGGCTGATAGCTCAGGCTTGTTACGAGCTAACTCTTACATTTAAATCAACCCATTTCTACCAATCTATGTATTGCCATGTGGCTTGTGGCTTTACCTGTCCTCTAGCATGTCTTGCTTCCTGAGCAACTTGCTGGTGTCTCTGTTGACTCACCCTCCTTCTTCCCAGCATTCTCAGTGTGGCTTTCCTGCCTAACTTCCCACCTAACTTCCTGGCCTGGCAGCTTTTTTTAACCAATGAGAGTGATACATATTCATAGTGTAGAATAGGATTGTTCCACAGCACTGCTCTAAAGCGGACTGTAAGAGACCAGCTCCCACAATCTACTCCAGGATAATAAAAGAAATGCCACAGAGTTGTGAAGTGATAAGTTTTTTTTTTTTAATCTGAGTATAATTAAGAATAAATCTCTATCTGACTGGCTGATAAAATAAGGAAACACACACACCTTCTGATGGTAACTTTCTTTTACTTCTTAAAAATGGTCTCTGACTCTTTCTGTCTCCATTCAGCTGCACATCTCCACACTGCTGCATCATATACATACAACTACACATCTTTCCATACACATGACTACACATCTCTACACAGTTACAGCTATTTCATGCCTTTCTTTTTACAAACATCTCTTCTATATTTCCTTTTATACAGTTTCATCTTTCTTGCCTCCACGCAGTTACAACTCTCCACACAGACATAGCTATTGGTCTCATATCCGTAGCTCTCTCACCATGTAACACTTTACACTGTTCTTACACACTCTCATACAGCTCTTTGCACAGTTCCTATGTGTAGCAACAGCTCTTTCACACGGCTTTACCTCTCACATGCATATGCTTCTTCTACATCATTCACTCACTCTGCTCACTCATCCATTCATTCTCTCACATGTCCCTTACCCTCTCTTTAGGCTGCTTCATCTCTCTTTCGGCACATACACTCACATTCTGCACAGCTTCATCCCCACATTGCTGCTGCTCTTACACACTCTTATTTATACACACTCATTCCTCCTTTTCTGCCCCTCCACATTGCTGCTGCTCCCTCTCTACTCAGCCAACCTCTGGACATATGTTATATTTTCAGGGCCCAACTCATTCTCATAACATATAGAGTTATACAGTTTTTCTCAGGCTAGGAAGGTCACAAAGACCAGCCAGTATAAATGCTTGGATTTACGCATAACTTTTTCCCAGATGGAGAAATGACATTGAAATTCAGGACTTAACAATAACATAGCAGGTTGAACCTTGAGTGGTCAGGGGATATGCAGAAAGTCAACTATTACAAGGGATGGGGGAAGGGTGTATGTCTCAAAACAGCCTGGCTTTGATTTAGCAATAAATAAGATCTGGGAATTGGTCTTTGTGTATTTTCTGTAGGGACAGTTTAGTCTGTTTGAATTTGTTCTGAAGTCTGAAATTAGTTGTCCTTGAGACTGAAAATACTGTTACTTTCCTGTGTCAGTAAAGAAGAATATCCTGGTCTTATTTCTATACACCAAAATCAATTTTTTTTGACTATAAGTGTGCCCAAAGATGTAGAACACACTACCAATAGGCATGGAAAGAACTCCACAGCTGCTCTTATTAGAGAGACATAAAAGTGATGCCCAAGAAAGTTAGACAGAAAACAAGTGGTCACCAACAGTCAGTGACCCCATGGCTCTTCCAGGTGGGGGTCCCCATCAGGGAATTATACATCTGGTGGGTCAGTATGTTAAACACTAGTGTTACCTGCTGCACACTCCCATGGCCTCAGCACTGCACCTCTCTCCTCAGCTTCCTTGCTTTGGTATGTAGTAGCTGCAGTCAGCTTGCAATGTGCACCTATCACATGACAGTGCACACTCCTCCCAGATCCTATCCCTGTATTATCCCTAGGTCTGATTATCATTCCCAGTATCTAGAAGGACAGACCGAAGTTTAGCAATGCTGTGCAAAATGGTATGCTTCAAAATTGCCTAAGGTCCTAGAAAGATGTGGCTTCTGCTGGGTACACTACTCAACCCACTTACAACACCCAAGCATTTAACCACTGGGGCACACTCAGTCTTATGCAGAAGCCATCCAATGCACTGCTTAGTTCTGAGTGTGTGTTCCCTTGGGAGGAATATTCCATGCCAGATGGCCTGTGTGTGTATCTCAAAGCCCGTCACATCCTAAGATGTATTTCCCTCAACAGGTTTGAGGACAAGCCCAGCCTATTTGGCTTTTACTGGGTGTCATGGTTTCATCGATCAGGCACACCCACATCCAGAAAGCTGTTTTCCTGTATTTTTTATGGCTGCTGGAGACTCCATTAAAGGTGCATTCAGTCAGTGCCTGACAGTGACAGAGCCCAGTCGCTCACCAGCCCTCTCTGGAAATTTATAGAGATCGTAAAAGCCTTACAGGGAATCCTCTAGCCCCAGGATTGGGTTGCAAAGTGGCTCCTTTTGAAGGCAGTGTGCCACTGGGGACCATTTAGCCAACTGAATCTTCCCATCCTGGCCACATGCCACAAAACCAGGCTGGAGAATGATCAAACCCAGAGAGGAAAGAACAGTGTCTGCTCATCTGTGTGTCTCTTCGTACCTTTCCAGGGGCTGGGAGCTTGCCAATGGAGCATTGACCTTCTAACGTTTGCCATCTAAAGTTCTGCTCTGTTGAAATAACTGGAGTTGTGGGGTTGGTCGTGTACCTTCCCTGTCGCCATACTGCATCTGAAGAGGCATGTGGCTGACCTCTGGGCTGACCAGTTTGAGGCTATGCTAGAGAAACCACCCCAATAGCTCTGGGGGTCCTCTAGATGTGGTTTCAACACTCATAGCTGGATAATTAGACTCCTTCTGGGTCACCAGTTGACACTATCAAATGGTTCACGTCCTATAGGGATTGCAGAATTTTGGGCCTGTGACCCCAGCCCTGTCCCCTGCTTCCTTTCTCTTCCTCTGCACTTGCCTGTATCCCAAGGGGCTGGTCCTGTGGGCTGCATTGCACAGACATCCTTGTCTGCTGCTGTCCAGTTGCATTGGACCTGTTGGGGGGGGCAGGCTGGGGGACAAGGGAAAAAGAAGCCACAAAGGGTTCCTCTGGCCCCTTTTCTGTCTTGGGCTCCTCTCCAGATTCTGTCAGGTGTCCCCAGCCTTTGTGTTTACCCGCCAAGCTGTTCTTTGTCTCTGCAGTAAGGGCTGCTGCAACCTTCCAATTGTCAAGCATCTCTGGACTGCTTACCGGCCCTGAGCCATCATCTCCTCAATACTGTCTCCACCTCTGTCATCATCTGCCAGCATTATAGGGCTTCCAATGTTAATACCCAGGGTGCTGTGTTTTCATGGGTGATACAGGAGGAAAGTCACTGGGAGCCGTATGCTACAGGACACCACTCAGCAGACGATGAGGAAAACTGACAGGAAAGCTGCCAGACAGGAGAGTCCTCAGCATGGCTGGACTCCTGGATACACCTGTGCCTTAAGCCCTTACTTGTTCTCCTTATAGTAACAAACTGTTCTACCTTTTTAGAAATAACTTTATTAATATTTTCCCTCTTGAACCAGTTAAATCCTGTTCACCTCAGAGTCCTTTCAGAAGTGCTGAATGCAGGGAGAAGCCAGCGAAATACTTTTGTTTGCTTTTGTTTTCATTGGGATTGGAAGGTTCTCCATCAACGGCAATGAATTTCCTCAGGGAAGAAGTGATTTCAGAAAAAAATTCATCAAAGAATCTTTAGTTAGGCCAATCTGAGGTGTTATAACTCTAGGGTTCTGGGAGGAGCCTAAAGAAAAACTAGATCTTAGTTACGCATTGATTTTTATTCTAAAAATTTACATATAATTATATATTTTCTGTATATAGAATTTATATATAATTCTGATTAATATAAAGTCTGTATTTATGTGAGTATATGCACATTAAGATTGATCAAATCACACCCTATATGTGCAGTTTAGAGCATGTCAATCATGTTTTATGGAATCCTAGAAGGCAGAACATAAAAATCAAATGGGACTGATATTCAGCCATAAACAGATGAACTGTTGTCACCTGGCTGTCGTTTGGCCCTGAAGATGAATCTTAGACTTCCCAGACTGAGAAGGAGGCAGATACAAGTGGACTTGTGGTATCACCCCACGTGTGGACAGTTCTGGCAAACAGTGAAGAGTTCCTTGGGAGGCTTTGATAGGAAATCCCATCGCAGCCTAAAAGCCCATTAGAGACTCACGGCCGAGGGATGGCCTTATGCTTGCTGCTCTTGTAAAGGACCAGAGTTTGGTCCTTGGTACCTACAAAAGGCAGCTCACAACCCCTTGTAAGTTCAACTCCAAGAGATCTAATACCATTTTCTGATCCCCATAGGCACCAGTGTATTCTCACTCCTTGCAGGTGGGTGGTGAGGCACCCGAGAAGCAGCTGGCCACATTGTTATGATGTACAAATCTGACACCCCACTGCCAAGAGACCTGAAAATTCTTGGGAATTGAATTGATGACAACAAAATGTCTTTATGCTTCTCAAAGTGTCTTTGAAGTGCTCTGACCTCACTCAAGGGCTCTGACCTCTTGCCTAATGATTACAAAAATGTTTTGACATGAGTCAAAACTTAGAGACTCATGAGTATTGGTGACATTGTGACTGGTGACAGTGAGCCATCTATTGGGACTTAAGGCTTGCTCCGGCACTGAGGCAGGGCCAGGAAGAAACCAGAGTGTGGGGCTGTGGGCTCTAGGAGGGCAGGCCCTTAGACTATGGCCAGAAGTGACAACAGAGGGCCTGTTTGTCCTCCCTCTTCTTCCCATCTCTTCTTTGATCCTTCTTGTTGACAGAACCTGGCCATACACTCCCATATGCCACACGACCCCACATTCAGCAGCTTCAAAACACAGCCACGTGTTCTGTCCTTTAGGGTCCTTAGGGACCTGGCTGTGGCTTGGCTGGGTCCTCCACTAAAAGTCTCACACAGTTTAGCTGAGGTGTCTATCTGGGGTCTTTGGTTTCATCTACTAGTGTGACTGGGGCAGGATCACCTTTGATTACCCAGTAGCACTGGTGTGGTCACTTTTAAGTTACTGGACTGGGCATCTTGGCTCTCTGTCTGTTGCCAGAGGCTGCACTTACTTCCTTGTTACCTGGTGCTATCCAGTGGGGGAATCGGGCAAGTACTGTGAGAAAGAGTGAGCAGAAAAGGAGAGAGGGGAGAGGAGAGAAGGGGAAGTCGAGTGAGGAAAGAACAGGGAAAGAGTTAACCAGGCACAAGTCACAGACACGTACTCACTCTCAGAAATGGTATCTGGTTACATTTGTTGGGTTTTGTCTGTCAGAAGCAAGCCACAGTTTGGGAAGATGACTCAGTTGGTAAAAAGTACAGGCTACTCTTTCAGAGCACCTGAGCTTAGTTCTTCGCACACATGTCAGGTTGCTTCCAACTGCCTGTAACTCCAGTTCCAGCGAGACCTAACACCCCTGGTCTCCTTAGTGACAGGGCTTGTGGGCACATATCCTCAGACAAATAGACGCATACTTAAGATACATCTTAAACAGAGTACAGTGTGGTAGTATGTGCTTGTAATTCCAACCCTGAGGAAAGAGAGCCAAGTATATCCTTGGAGCAGTCAGCCTAGCCTTCTTGGTAAGCACCAGGCCAGTAAGAAACCCTATCTTTAGAAAAAGTTGGATGGTGCACACCTGAGAGTATCCTCTAGACTCCATACTCATGTACACACACATGCACAAATACTCATAATTGTACACCCCCCTACACACATAAAGAAACAAGCTCCTAAGTCTACCTTGGAATAATGGAGACTGCATTAGGACATAAAATCCAGAAGGCAGGAGCAGCAGGGATCACTGTGGATGACTGTCAGCCTTGACAATAATCATTTGTTGCCCCTGCAGTGCCAGGTTCTAGATCATAGAGGTGCTCCTGTGTAGATGGGGAACACATGGAGTTGGAAGCATGGCCAAGGGCATGGGTTTCACTGTGCCAGAGAACAATGGAGAGGCTCTGCTTTGGGAGCCAAGCCACCTTCCTGTTATGCTGGGGTGTAGGACAGGTGCCACAGCTGGAAAATGTTTTGTTTCTACCCAAACTCATGTTGAACTTGGTCCTCAGTTCTGTAGTGTTGGGGGATGGTGGCCTATTTGGGAGGTAATTGGAGCACAGAGCTACCTCCAACAGTTATAGGTTAAATGCCCCCTCCTTTTATTTTAAGGATGAGAGATAAGTTCACATAGGAGTGGATTTATCATGCAACTGACCTTCTATGTAGGCTCTGGGGCTTGAACTCAGGACCTCACGCTTATATGTCAAGTGCCTCTACCCTCCTGGCCATCTTTCTGGCTCTACATGTACATTTCACTATGCCGGCAGAACATGAAGATATCCAGAGAAGGTTCTACATATTTCATGTGCCCAAGCCCATTTTGACTTGCTTAGAATCTCAGTCTTCAGAGTAGGTTTGTAAAATAGGTAGCAATGTTAAGCTACTTTGCTGATGAAGAAACTGAGGCTCAGGCAGATAGGTGATCTGTCCAGGGTTCCAAATTCATTGGAAGAGAAGCTAGGAACTGGGCTTAGGCAGTAGGACTGGAGTTTCTCTGCACAGAATTCTTCTGTATCAGGTTTAATCAGTGCTGTTTCTCATGAGTGTAGCATAGCTCCTGGGAGATGACAGGCAAGAGAGAGAGAGACAGAGAGCGATGGAGAGAGAGACACACAGAGAGAGGGAAACAGAGAGAGACAGAGAGAGAGAGGGAGAGAGGAGAGACACACACAGAGAGGACAGAGAGAGGGAGAGAGAGATACACACAGAGGAGAGACACAGAGAGAGAAGGAGACAGACAGACAAAGAGAGAGACAAAGACACACACATAGAGAAAGAGACAGAGAGAGAGACAGACACACATGTGCACACACACACACACACACACACACACACACACAGAGAGAGAGAGAGAGAGAGAGAGAGAGAGAGAGAGAGAGAGAGAGAACAGACATGATTATATACTTCAGTCTTGTCCTAGCTTCTGACTACCTATATGTTTGTCACAGGGCATGTGGATCTACCCTCAGGATAAAGGTCTCTCATAGTGAGAAGACCGTGTCTGAGCTATGGCTTCTATCTCAGCCTCATGTGTGTTACTAGATGAACTCTCGTGGGAATGGTTTGAGTATCCTTAGAGCAGGTTGCTAAGGCTTTCTTGGCATTTTCTTGCCTCTTTTCTCACAGCACAAGAGTTAAGTCTGTGCATTCTCATGTAAGAAGGATAGTTTTCCTTCCCTGTCAAAAATACTGGGCAAAGACTGAGCCCGTGTGTACCGGTTGTATGGTGCCACCTTGCCTGGAAGACATATGGCTGAGGCCTGGGTGATTTATTCTGCTTCCTTCTGATGGACTGGTGGGAGGCACAACAGAGAGCATCCTAAGGAAGAAGAGTGCTCGGGGAAGGGAGGCCCTATTGCTGGCCTGTTTGATTGACAACACAGCCTCCCACTCTCTCCACCCAGGGGCTTCCTTTTCTACAACTCATGTTACATTCCCTAAAGCCGCAAGAGTAGGCTGGAAAATGCATCTCAGTCAATTAGCTTCTTGTCCTTCAACATGGTATTTGGCAGTCAGTGGATCCACTTAAAGAAAAAGAACCTAGCCACATTTAATGATTTGGGAGGTACATCTTCAAGGCATGATCCGCAAGGACAACGTAAAGGAGGAGGGTCAGATCTTGAGCTAGGCAGTCTGCCCTGTGAGTTCTGCCTTCCTTGTGTGGTAGCCTGGGGGCTTGTGGATGTTACAACAGCAGCAGGTGGTTGCTGTACCACTAACAACAGGGATGCATAGGAGAATTCATTGTTAGGCAGTTTATGTTCCTGTGTGTGTGTGTGTGTGTGTGTGTGTGTGTGTGTGTGTGTGTGTGTGTGTGTGTGTACGTGTGTAGATGTCAGAGGTCAATTTAGGCATCTTTCTCAATTGCTCTCTCTCTGTCTCTCTCTGTGTCTGTGTATGTATTGTGCATGTGTGAAAATGTGTTCATGTTCATGTTTGTGTGTGTGCATGAAGAAGCCAGAGGCCAATGCTAAGTGTTCTCTTTTATGACTCCATCTTTTTTTTTTTTTTTTTTTTTTTTTTTTTTTTTTTTTTTTTTTTTTGAGACAGGACTCTTGCTGAAACCCTCCTTGTACATGGGATCTGCCACTGAATCACAGTTTTCTCATTATACACTGTGTGACTAGTTCTGCCTTGGCTATGGATTACCTGTTCTGGAAACAATTAAATTCTCTTCTCAGGCGACCAATGACATAAACCAGCTCAACAGTGGGGGCAGAAGATACTCTCATGATGTAGCATATTCTTCTGTAAAAGATCCATTTTGGCTGTTCATCTGACCAGCCTTGTTACTGAAATTATAAGGTTGGCAGTGGGAGCCCCATGATTAATCCCTTCCTGTGAAAAGGTTCAGACAATCTAGCTGAAGCATGGACATGGTTGAAATGGTATCATTTTGTCAACCAAATTAGCTGTGCATGAGTTATTTGCAGAAACCAAGAGTGAAAAAAAGATTCTTTTATTCATGCCAGAGAGACTGGCAAAAGAAACATTAGAAATATCTCTAAATGTTGAACAGAGCTCCATTGTGTATGGAGAATAAGCTTTATCCAGATCTCGTAAAAACAATAAAGCTAACTGGCAGAAATACCGAAGTGGTCATTCATTCACAATTAAATATACAGCTGTCTTAAACATCCTGGCACTTCCTCTTCAGCTGATTCACAGCCATTCATGGAAGACAGGGATCTTTACTTGGGAAGATTTAACGTTCTGTGCTCTTGTTACTGCCTTGTTAACAGCTGGCACGAGTCCCACTTACCTAGCTTTTCTGACCCCCCATTTAGTCATTGGGTTGACTAAGGATGCCAGGAATGGTGTGGGAGTGACCTCCCCACTTTGTGTGTTTCACTTATTCTCCCAAGGAAACCTGCTTGAGATAGTGAAGAAACAGATCAGCGAAACAGTGTGTAAAAGTATAGAAATAATGCTGTGCAGAGAAAGCTCAAGCCTGGTGGCTTGGCTTGCTGAAGCCTGGTGTCCATGCTTTATTGGTGCCCATGCTATGGGTTCTAGGAATCTTTTGGAAGCTCAGCCATCTTGTCTTGGTTACTCCTTAACCTTTCTGGTTGCTTGTCCACTCTCTGGGATTAGGTCATCCAAGAGGGTTTGCAAAATACATTTGGGCTTCCATGATTGATGTGTGGCTGGTGAGCTATGTGGCAGTCAAAGGTTTATGCTATTGTGTTTAGGTTCAGTGGAAAAGAATATGGTGATTGATTAGTAATGCCTGCCATAGGTAAAGGACTCAGGAGATATGTGTGTCATTCATTTACAATGTGCTTCATGTGTGAAAGGAGAGTATGGGGTGTCTTACTAAGCAGATTTAACAATTTTTTGTTCCACAGTGCTGGCTACAGATGAATAAGGTAGCCAAGGAGCTCAGAACATGCTCCTCTTTCTTGGCTGCTAAAGAGCCATGTTATTCTCACAGCTAAGTTCCTAGCTCTGGTGGAGTGAAATCTCAAGCTTGTGTCCCTACCTTGTTTCTGTGGCTAACATCTTTGGCATTCTACAATAGGAAGGGGTAGAACAAAATTGATTTTGATGATTTAGGGAGATCCTGAAGAAGGAGCAAAGCAGAGCTATGGTGATAGCAGGAATATTATTCTGGCCCTTTTGAAGGAGTTCATCGTCATCAACTCATAGTCTAGATATAAAAATACGAGTGGTGATTGATTAGATATGTTTGCCGAAAGTACAAGGCCAGGAAATGAGACACATCTCATTTATTTGCAGTCTGGGCTGTGGTGTAACCTGGTGAGGCATTTCTGGTATGAAAGGGAAGGTTGTACACAGGGCATAGTGCTGCTAAGATGTACTAGAGCTGGGAGCCAAATCTAAGTCTGTCTGGCCCATGTGTGCTCCAGCTATGAAGGCTGCTGAGTTACCCTCCATGGCAGCAAGCCTGCAGGATGCACATCTTTAAAAGAGACCAAGAAGAGCCAAGGAAGTCACTTGTAACTGCACACTGATTTCCAGGGCACAGCACTGGAGCAGTGTTATGCAAAAGACTGGATTCCAGCTCTAAAGAATGGCTTTCAATTCCTTAGCTCAGTGGGGATTGAGCCTCCCCAAGCAGACACCCACTCCCTGCAGAGTGAGGACCTGCCAGCCTTGCTGAGGGAGGGCCAGGCTGAGCAGAGAGAGAAGCAGAAGCAGAAGGGTCTGGAAAGGAGAAGATCCTTCTAAAGAGGCCTCAGGGATTAAATTAGTCACTTCTGAGATCTCCTGTCAGATGAATGATAGAATTTCATCTTCTTGTCACCGCAGCCAGCAGTACATGACATGCTGGGCATCTCCCTTCTGCTCCCTATGGAGGGAAGAAAAGAATAAAGGGCTCGTGCTTTATGCCCCCAGGATAGGCTCTCTGTGCTCTCACCTGTCCTCTGAGGCTTGACACAGAGCCATCGCTAGGGAACCCTGACTCCTTAGCATGCTCTTCTCGGGCACTGGGAGGGCTTCCCTCTCCTGCCCACCCTTACCCCACTCCCCCATCTTACTCCACTACTTATCCTTTTGTTTGTTAAAAGACTCTCTGTTAGAGTGAATGGGCCATATTTCAGCAGCTGGAGTGATGGAGTCTTCTGTTCTCCGGGGCCAGCCCTTCTCTGCCTGGTAGAATAAGGAGTGGGGACTGGCTCAGCTTTGGCTTTAGACCCAGCATCCTTTTATCATGTAGCTCTTTCATCCCTTACAGCTTATTGCCCTTCCTTGGACTGCCTCTCTGATGAGAGAAGGGAAGAAATGTGAAGGGCCATGTGGGAGGTGACAGGCCTGCAAAGTGTATCTTTAACTGCTGCTTTCGCCCCGTTGGCCATGGCCCTCTGGTTTATGGTCTCATCTAACTGCGCAGGACACCGGGAGATATGGTGCTGCTGACTCCTCAGGAGGAAAAGGGGGAATGGGACTAAGTGACCATGTGGCATCACTCTTTCTCAATTTCCATCTGACATAGTTTAGTTGGTGGGCGTGATAGCATGTGCTCATAACCCTAGAACTCTGGAGGCAGAAGCAGGACAATCAGGCTGTTGTCATCAGTTACATAGCAAGTTAGAGGCTGGCCCAAGCTATATGAGAGCCTGCTGCAAACCAAAGTCCAACTTTATATCATGAAAAAAATAGATCAACAGCAATCAGAATAAGAAAAGAGATGGTACCAGGCCATACTTGATTGCTGTTTTATTCTTGAAAATGACAAAATTTCTAGAGTTTACAATCAAGAATCTTAAACAGTACACTGTCTCCTGCAGGCATATGGTGGGTGCTGAATACCAGATAAACACAGGACAGTATTTATATCAGTTTTACCTGAAGTCTTAAGAAAACTAACAATGATGAATTTTTACTTTTTAAAAATGCATAAGGATTTGTCTGCCCATGAGATGCAGGGATTGTGGCCTTCCTAGGGTCGACTGTTACAGGGAGCCCACCAGAGATGATCACTCTGACCTGTTATAGCCAATTGAAAGTCTTTAGTCCAGCCTGCTGGGATGACACTCAGGTATTTGGGGCATAAGTATAGCCTCAGCATTTAGAGTAAGAGCTATTTAAAGGCAAAAATCACATGCTGATATTTTCCTCTGCACTTGCAAGGAAGGGGAGGTTTGCGCAGGCAAGCAGTTTAACAGAAGCTAAGCTAAGCCATTAGCTGGAGCGGGTTCTGCATAAGCAGGAAGTTTAACAGGCTAAATTAGGCTAGGCTAGCTGGGATAACTTGGCCTCAGACCCTAGAATGGAGTAAGGTAATTTTCCATAGGATTCCTCACTAAGGAGATCAAATTCTGAAATGGCTTCAATAAGAATACAAGATGGAAGAACCTCATCTTGCCCTGTCACACGTGTTCAGGTCTCCTTACAGACCCCAGGGAAAAGGGTCTTCCTTTCCTTTGCCTCGGATTCAGGAGTATGTAAAGAAACTGTGAAGCTCTTGACCCAAGTGTCTTTTCTATACTTTTCTCAGTTCTGAGTCATAGGTACTCTCAAGAGACTGGGTGTTTACCCAAGATCACTAGATAACATCCCCTAAACCAGTGAGCCATCAGACAGAGTGCTGCAGGCTTGCATGGGTGGGGTTACCTATTACTGACTAGCAGGCCATCTTAACACTTATCTGTTAGAGAAACTGTTTAGTTATATTATGGTTTTGTGGACCAGACATGGAGGTCATCTCAGCAGGATGATTCTTAAGTTCCTCAAGGTATTCCCAACTGGCTTGGTGTGGCATTGAGAAGCTCATCTGATGACTTTACCCAGACATCTGGCACATCTGGCACAGACAGCTGAAAGATTGCACTTGGTGTTTCTGTCTTGCTCACACAGCAGCTCAGGGCTTGTAAGCTTTGAGACTGCCCATTATATGGCTGCTCAAATCCCAACATATTATTTCTAGCACACTCTAGTGAACAAGTGGGTCGCTCCAGTCATCCTAGGCTCAAGTAGAAGGGAATTCCCTGTTACAAGGGGAAAGGGAAAGACTTTTCATGATGTTTATCTTAACACCAGCCCTGGGAGGAAGACACTTCTTATTTCCATTTTATAGTTGAATAAACTTTATCTGCTTGACGACCAATTCCCAGTACCATACAGTCCACATAGAATCTACCTGAAGTTGTTGTGTTTAAAGGTTTAATCTAACAACTCCTGCATAAAAGATCCATTTGTAAAAGGTCCTGTATTCTGACACATAACTCAGAACTTAGAGATGACATTAATATTTTATGATAGCTGATGAGCCCTTAATCTTCACAGCTTGTATAGTAGACTATATTGTTTTTCAAGACATTGACTCCACCTTCATGTGGATGGATTGGAATCTCCAGCATGTAGCTTTGGCCTTAACCATATGACTTGTTTTTGGCTATGACACTTGAGTGGCAGCAATGTGTGCAACTTCCAAGCAGCAGATTTCACAGCATCATGTTATCCTTCTGGGATCTGTTTCTTCTACTACAGACTGGCAGTGTCCCCCAGACAGGCTCACCTAGCAATTTCCACCCCTGAATCAAGCATTCATGGATACTTGACTTGAGCCAGCTGCGGACTTCATTTGCTCCTAACCTCTAATGTTTAGGGAAAATTTGTGTCTGTGGTCTAGCCTGGCTTAAGCTAGTTTGACACCATTACTTCCCCACCTTTTTAGAGGTGAAATGAGTGTGGGATGGTGAAATAACTTTCCATACGATAACTCTAAGACTGTGATTCTAAAGCCGCCCCCCATGTCCTCCAGTCTTCTGTATACCCAAAAAAATAAAGTTCTGCAAGATGGACCATGTAGTTGAGCAATGGCACCTGTGCATAGATTGTCTGACCTTTAGGTCACTGACCACAGTTCATGTGCCTGAGGCACTCTTGAGCTTTGTGACAAAGCCACTGTGCTGTGTTCCGGCCTGGAGCTGCAGCTGAGAGGCTTATTTTATCACAAGAGGGACAAAACTACATAAATATCTCTTGAGCCTCCTGCAGTATTTCATGATATTTATGAGGGAGGCGTTGTTAGGGATGATTTAGCTTTCCCTGGCCTGACATGCTTCTCTGCGACTTTCTTTGTAAGTAACAGGAAAAGCGGGAGAGTTAAAATAGAGACCTGGCTGCTCATGAATTACCAGCATCAAGGCATCATCTGGAGAGGCTGCCTTTCTCAGGCACCTTCTTAGTCTGTGGCACTTGTGGGCAGTGTGGGAGGAGATAAAGATGAAGGCCATGGCCACTAGGGAGAGGACAGCATTTAGATGTTTGGTGTTGAGTGCTTAGAACCCACACTGATCTCAGGGGCACGTCTGCCTTCTTGTGAGCTACTTTACTTTGGTGTGTGTGTTTTGCATCATGTAAAATGATTTAAGTTGAAAGAAATGCAAAACACAACTGGAAGAGACTCTGACAAGGAATGTGTGTTGATTGGCATGGCAAGATGCCCTGTGGCTGGGAGTGTTCTAGAGATGGTTAATTGGGTGGCTCAGAGATGTCATGGAAGATTCAGGTTTTTTTCTGTGGCTTTGTTTCTCCACTTCAGAGCCAATTTGGCTTCCTTTGTAGGTGAATGTTGGGGGATTCTTGCTTGTGTAGGGAAGGGCATGTGCACATGTGCTATGGCCCGTGGTCAGTTGTGGCCATTGCAGGAGCTGTCCCCTTTATTTTTTCAGTAAGGGTCTTTTGTTGAGGTTTTTGGCTCTCTGTTTTAGGCCTGACTGGCTAGTGAGCCCCAAGGATCCTCCTGTTTCCCCTTCCCCAGCTCTGGATTGCAGCTATATTCTACCATACCCAGATTTTCATATGGGTTCTGAGAATCAAACTCAGGTCCTTATGATTTCATGGCGAGTGCTTTGTCACCTGAGCTAAACCCCAAGCCATCTCCCTAACTCTTCCATGTGGGCTTTAGACTGACTTTTGTTAACCCAAGATAGCAGATATATCCCATGTTTTGGAGGCAGCATCTGCTGCTGAGCAGAGACTATTTTCAGATGCAATATCCCATACTGAGCCCTAGAATTACAGATTTGTATACAGAGAGGCTCCTGGATAACGCTCTTAGGAATGGCAACTTTCAGAAGGCAAGGCGACAGGAATGTCCACAGGGTGGAGTTAAATGAGAACCTCCAAGGGTACCCTGAGCTCTGATGGATTTTCAAAGCTGAGACAAGAGGTCAAACTTCTGTTTCTCCGTGAAGAGCAGTCAGGGATGCAAACCGACTTCCCAGAGGGAGCGTGAACTTATCAGTTGCTTTTCTCATTGCTGTGACCAAATACCAGTGTCGCACACACCCTCGCCAGCAAGGATGACGCGACACCAGGCTCTACTTTCAGTAGTTTATTCAGGACCTTGAAACTTCTTCTGCCTCTTCCTCTTCCTCTGCTACTGCCTCTCCTACTGGGGAAAACCCGCTCCCAGCTAAATACCCTCTGGACTGCTAGTCATGGGGCGCCACGTGGGCCATACCAATAGATCCAGGTGCACGGAAGCAAGCCACATCTGGAAGCAAGCCACGAGCTTAGCCTTAGTCAAATAAGGAGTTGTTTATCTCAGAGAACTCTCACCATTGGGAAGGTGGAAGGCAGAAGCCAGCATCATCTTTAAGGTGCGGCCACGTGGCTCTCTACAGTTCCCCCTTTTTGTTTTTATAAAGGAATTAGCAGGTGAGCGCAGAGCTCTACTCTCTGTTGTGCAAGGAACATTATTCCAAGACTCCTTTTGGGGCGTCCCCCTAGGGATTATGGGACTCATTTGACACCCTTTTTTCACAGAGGTGGGACATTAGGGTGAGAAGCCCACATGCAAGCAGACCTGCTCTCCTTGAGCCCTCCAAAACATAGTTGAGGTGCTCAACTGCAGCGCACTAGCCTCGCAACCTGCAAAAAGCCTTAATCTTTTAAGGCAGCAAGCCAAACATAGGGGTACTGTCCAGTCTCTACGGCTACAAAGGCTTGGGCAATCATGGCTGCATCCCGGCACTGTCTAGTCCTAATGTAGCAAAGGCACCATAAGCAAACCCCAGAGACCAGCGCCATCAGGCCAGCTATAGCTCCTAGTCCCGCCCACTCCTTCAGATGATCCATGGCAACAGCGAACCAGGTAGCCAATCCCTCAGCTATGGTAAAGAGAGCCAGAGAAAGTCTCTCCTTTGGGGAATTTGGGCGTAGTTATCCATTACTACTTCCTGCTGATTAAGGGGCGTTGAAAATCTCACAGATTGTTGAGACTGGATCATAATCTACAGTCATGAAGCTTATCTGGCCATCTCTTCCCATCAGAGGTTTTCTTCAGGGGGTCTTGGTTGATGAAACCATATTTGCCTGGAAGCAATCCACAGGTTCTCATCTTCTGTGGAAACAAAAGCAGAACTCTTCCGAAGCAATAAATCCTTAGACACAAATTTTGAAATCAAAATACCTTTAAAACATATATTCTTGTTTAACTCAGTAGCCTTAGCATTTGTAATCCATTGTCTTTCTGCAGTTAGCTCATTAACAGTTAAAGAATTAAAAGAAAACACAATAACAATCAAAATCCAGATTTTGTGTCTATTTTCCATCTTTACGTGGCTTATTATATTTTTATTATTCTATTTCTCTCTTTAAAGACTTTTTCTAACCTCTTTCTTTTCTCTCTGAAGCCTAGGTACCTTTTACATGCATTATAACCCGTTTACAGGTTTTTCTTTTCATCTGAATCTGTTTTATTGTGAATCCTTAATCATCTTCTAACTGTAAGAGCTTTCAAAATACACTCTCTAAAAAGAAGCATAGTTTTTGCAAATTAGGCTGAATCACTAAGTTCTCTTAAAGGGACCGCATCTCTGTTCCTGGCCAGTAAACAGAGCATGCCCAAGAAAATGCTGCTACTAAGACGCCCATAGCAAAATCCTTTTCTCTTTCACTTTTGAACTCGCTTGTCAGTGAGTCTTATCCCGCTTTTGTCGCAGATCCTCAACCCACCTGAGGACTCTTCCCTACTTTTGTCACGGGTCCTCAACTTGCCTGAGGACTCTCTGATGCACCCCCTGACCACTGAAAGTTCTGGGCCTTTGTTGACCATACGGCGTTCTCCCTGTACAGGCCACCACTTGTCATGCTCTCCTTGTACGGGCCACCACTTGTCGCACCCTCGCCAGCAAGGACGACACGACACCAGGCTCTTCTTTCAGTGGTTTATTCAGGACCTTGAAACTTCTGCCTCTTCCTCTGCCTCTGCTACTGCCTCTCCTACTGGGGAAAACCTGCTCCCAGCTAAATACCCTCTGGACTGCTAGTCACGGGGTGCCACGTGGGCCATGCCAATAGATCCAGGTGCATGGAAGCAAGCCACACCTGGAAGCAAGCCACGAGCTTAGCCTTAGCCAAATAAGGAGTTGTTTATCTCAGAGAGCTCTCACCATTGGGAAGGTGGAAGGCGGAAGCCAGCATCATCTTTAAGGTGCGGCCACGCGGCTCTCTACATACCAGATTTGAAGCAAGTTCATTTTGGCTTACAGTGTGAGGGATACAGTCCATTACGGTGGGGAGATGATGGCAGCTAAAACAGAGCAGCCAGTCATACTGCATCTGTGGTGAGGAAATAGAAGGAAATGGATGCTGGTGCTCAGCTCACCTTCTCTCCTTCATGCTCTCCAGGAGCACACCAATGGGTTGGTGTCACTCACATTCACAGTAGACCCTCCCTCCTCAGTCAGCCATTGGAGAGATACTCAGAAGCATGTGTTTTCATGCTAATTCTAAATCCAGTCAAGCTGGCAATGAGGATGAAACTTACAGTGACCGTAGGCAAAGTGTTTCAGGAAGACAGAGAGACAAGCAATCCCATCTCAAAGGGGACCTGAGGGGTACACCTGAGTGAAAAAGCATTTCCCATAGTTCCCATTGTGTCCTTTTAGGCTAACCTGGCAGGATATAACCATTTCAAAATCAATAGAACCAGGTCCTCGTAGAGATAGGAGAATTGCTGTGGTTGGTTTGGGCCAAGAAGATTCACACTCTGGGGAATAGGTACATCAAGCAGATATACCTCAGGGTACATCTCCACAGAAGGCACAGACATAAAGGATTACAAGTGAGGACTGTGGTGTGGCATGGATGACCTTTCAGTGTAGGTTTGAACTCTATAGTTCTGACCCACAGATGCCAAGCAGAGAGGAAGGGATTTCAGTTGAAAGGTCTAGAAATGTTGGCATTTCAGAGTGCTTCTGGATAGAGAACCAGAGAATGGTAAATGGCTACCGCCCATGGTGAGCATTGGGTCTAAAAGGCAGTTTCCATCTGGGTGTACTCCAGGGCGGTACCCCAGGAGTAGGAGCTTTTAGAAGTAACCTCTGAAGTCCGTAGCTCTTGGTTGTGATCTAGGTTCTGAGTGTGGACTTCTTTGTTGCACGAATAAAGGAAACTCAGGGACAGATCTCTGGGAAAGTCGAAGATATTAGAGAGAGTAAACACCACAGTCAGATCTTACCCAGCTGTCTTCCAGCTTCCTCAGCCTGGCTTCTCCTGGCTTCTTGTGACCTTCTGTCTTTCTACGTCTGCCTTAAATGCTCTCTTTGCTCAATTAAGGCATGACCCCACCACTGCCTGCCTGGGAGCCTAGAACTCCTTCTGTAAACTAAAATGACCTTGAACTCAGTTTGGATTAAGGGTGTAGGTCACCACTCCTGGGATACTCCTTGTGCTGGGATTAAAGGTATGAATCACCACTCTCTGATCCTCCTAGACTGACTGTTGGGTAGATCCCTCTGATATCTCCAAAACTTTTGAATCTTTTATTATATCTCCACACTTCTTGACTCCTTTTCCTTGTCAGGAAGATATGCCCTAATGGTGAGAGGCCACAAGGGGTCCGTGAGGATTAAAATACAAAGAAAGTGTGAAATACCTGGAAGGTAGGAGCCACATGTTTCAGAAACATGTGACTAGGGCTGGGGAAATGGCCCAGTCAGGAAAGTGTTTATCTTGTGAGCATAATGACCTGAGTTTGATCCCCAGAGCCTGTGTAGAGGGGAAAAGCTGGCCAGGGTGGTACACATTTGTAATGCCAGTGCTGGGGAGGCAGAGACAGGTAGATCCCTTGGACTCAGCAATTCTGAGAACAGAACCTCTGAGAGCTCCAGGCCAGTGAGAGACCCTAGCTCCAAAAAAGGGTAGACAGTGCTTGAGGACTGATACCTAAGGTTATCCTCCAGCCTCCATGCATGCAGGTGCATACATGAAGATGCCCTGCCCCTCCAGAAGAATCACCAGTCATGAGTGTGCCAGCATATAAGCTTGAGATCCAGCTTATTGGCTTGGGTAGTATTATATTTTGGCCTTGGTATTCTTACCTGTAAAATTCAGAGGATACCAAGGAACACCATGATATTGGAAAAACCTGGGTAAGCAGAATCCTCACCATGTAGCTCAGAGTAGAAAATCTCTTCGGGTGTGCACAGGCTGTTGTATTTTATGGATGACTGGTCCAGTAAGCTAGACTTCAGTGGAATTCTTTCTCCAGTCTGTCATCCATACCCTGTCAGGGATAAAGAAACGTTTGTTGATGTCTCCTGGGGAAGTGCAGAGTATACCAGGAAGGAAAACATGACTAGCCACACTCTTCCACTCTGCTTCCAACAGTTTGGGATTTGAACACATTTCACTAAAAAAGCTGATTAAGACAGATGAATGCATTGATTGGTTCCAGGGTTTCACATCTAGAAGAGGTCAAATCTGTAGACTTGATCATGGGCAGGTGGAAGCTTTGGCAATTGTGTTTGCCAGCCAGGCATTTGAAGTCAGGCTGTTGTGGGCCCCTCCTGCTCTGTTCTTTCTCACATCACACTGCTGTCATCTAGGAAGGACACCTGAAGGTCATTCTCCCAGCCCCCACTCTCACTTAAGTGAGGGAAGAAAACACAGCCTAACCTATTCTTGCTACATGGTCCCCTGGGAACGCTGCCTCCCATCCGCTGCCCCTTGGCCAGATGAATTAAGTGGGTGGTCACCACACACACAGGGCACTTTGAAATCAGAGGTAGAGAATCTTCTCACATCTCAGCTTTCACCATTTACATCTGCAGAGAAGAAAACCCTGGTGATCTGTTTCAATTTTAGTGTTTTTGGATAGGTCTTTTGACATCTAATATGGTTTATTACTTTATTTATTTTTCTGATTTGTCTAAATTAACCAGAGATGAATCTGATTATTATTTTGAGACTTCAAAGAGTACAGAAAAAAGAATCAAGTGAAGAGAATTTTCTTGCTTCCCATCAAACTCCACAGCTCAGAAACAACCTTTAATAAATAGTCCAGAGCAGATTCTTCTAAATCTGTGTTCAACACACATGAGAACAATACTTACATAGGAGTTTACAAATATGTCAGTACTTCTTATGTGCATGGTATATGACACGTTCTGGTGGGTGTTCTTCACATGCACGTGGAGGCCCGAGGCTGATGTTAGGTGTTTTCCTTAATTAACCACACTCTGCTTTTTTTTTTTTTTTTTTTTTTTTTTGAGACAGAGCCCAGAGCTTATGGGTTGGACTAGGACTGATGGCCAGTGAGCTCCAGGGATCTGCCTGTGTCTGCCTCTCCAGGACTGGGGTTATGGATATCCTTTGCTTTATCATCTAGGTGTGTGGATACTGGGGAGACAGACTCAGGCAGGTCTGAATTCTTGTGTGACAAGTGTACAGACCATCAGCAAGCTTTGTCTTACTGGTTTGTTTGCTTTTTGTGGGGTTTTATGTTGGGTCTTGAATAAGAGGCACCCACTTTTAGATCCACACTGATGCAAAGATGATGCACCTGCTAGTTTGCTTTGTTTTATCAACCTGGACCTAAACCTGGAGCCATCCGGGAGGAGGGAACTGCTAACAGACGGGCACGTAGGCAAGTCTGGGGAGGGGGCATTTTCATGATTGATGCTTGTTGTAGATGATGTCGCCCCTCGGAAGGTGGGCCTAAATTGATACACATCTTTCATCTCAGCCCTCAGTAGGCAGAGGCAAGTAGATATCTGTGAGTTCAATGACAGCCTGGTCTATATTTCCAACTCCAGGCTAGGCAGGGTTACACAGTGAGACCCTGCTGGGGGTGGGGAGGTGAGTAGAGAGGAACACACACACACACACACACACACACACACACACACACAGAGAGAGAGAGAGAGAGAGAGAGAGAGAGAGAGAGAGAGAGAGAGAGAGAGAGAGAGAGAGAGAGAGAGAGAGAGAAAACCATGAGGAGCAAACCAGTAAGCAGCACTCCTTCATGGGCTCTGCTTGAATTCCTGCCTTCAGGTTTCTGCCTTGGGTTCATGCCTTGGCTTCCATCAGTGGACTGTGTCCTGGGATATGTAAACCAAACAAACCCTTTCCTCCCCAACTGGCTTTTTGGTTAGAGCCTTTATCACAGTAGTAGAAACTGAACCAAGACGATCACCATTTGTACAACCCCAAGAGTGTGTCCTTAAACAGTGGGCTGTCTCTGCACCTCTCTGAGGAGCTCATCGCACCTCATCTTACCTTTACAGTTTCGGATAGTTATTCCAGATGTCTGCTCCATTTCAAAGAACTCTTCTTGCGATTGTTAGGGAACAGTGTGTGCTCAAAAGGTAACTTTTGGTGCTCAGTGCTTAAGAGCACTGGGGCCTCCTGCAGAGGCCCTGGGTTCAGGTCCCATCTGGCAACTCAGGACAGTCTAACTCAAGTTTCAGAGAACCTGATGTCTTCTACTTCTCTTCATAGAGCATGCATGTCTGTGGTGTGCAGACATATTAGCAGAAAAACTCATATACAAACAAAATTTAAAAAATATTTTTATAAAAATGTAACTTTTCTGAGTATTTATTGTCTTTTTAGTCCATTTTCTCTGTGTCTTGTGTAATAGAATACCCAAGACTGGGTAATCAGTAAATAAAATACGTTCACTTCCAGACGACTTGCAGGCTGGCAATTCAAGGTCAAGATGCAGAGGCCTTGGACACTCCTGTGGAGGGCACATGCTCTGTATTCTCTCCTGCCAGGAAGGTTAAAAAATGAAGTTCCTTTTATGAGGGGTTAACACCAACCATTAGACACAACCCTCGGGATCATGGCTACCTTCTACAGGCCCCATCTCTCAATACTGTCACAACGGTGTTCAGTCTTGACATATGAGGTGGGGGACATATTTTGAAAGCAGTAGATGTAGCTTCAGGGGCTGTTGTTCCTGAAGACCTGTGTTGGCCTTTCTGGGTTCTGCAGCTCCTCGTTGAGCTGTCTAGGCTCATTTGTGAACAGGTGAAGGTAAGACGGTAGGAAGCTAGGTATATGAGAATCGAGTTAGACTCAGAGCTTCTCCGCAGAAAGACCATGGTGGTTTGAATGGTAACAGCCCTCATAGGCTCATATTTGAAATGCTTGGTTCCTAGTTTGTAGAATGTTTTGGGAAGGATTGGGAGGCTTCTTGGAGGAGGACTGTCACTGGGGGTGGGCTTAGAGGTTTCAAAAGCCCAGGTCAGGCCCAGACTCCCTCCCTCTGTGTCCAACTTATAGGTAAGATATAAGCTCTCAGCTGTTGTTCCAGAGCATCGCTTCCCTGATAGCTGCCAGGCTCCTGCCTGTGGTCATGGACTCACCTTCTGACACTGTGAGCAAGGCCTCCAGTTAAATATTTTTTATAAATTGCCTCTATCAAGGTGTCTCTTCATAGCAGCAGAACTGTAACTGATGGGACAGCCAAGAGACAGGGGCAATCGTCGGTCTTTGGAAAGTGGCAGGGGACTGAGATTGGGGAGTGGCTGCCCCTGCAGGTGAGCCTCTTTGAGAAGTGGATACAGAGGAGAAACAGGTGTCGCAGTGGGTGGTTCTGCCTTTCCCACCAGCTCCAGTGTTCTCCTCAGGGTGTTCTGGAGCCAGGCTGTAATGGAGTGTACCACAGGTATACTACCTTTGCCTCTGCTGTGACAATAATGCCTGACAGAAGCAGCCTAAGGAAGGGCTTATTTTTGCTTCTTTGGTCTTTGGGTACTGCCCACCATGGCAGGAGGGTATGAGGGTAGTGTGGTCAATTGAGAGAAATGCATGCTGGTGATCAGTGTGTTTGCTTCTTTTTGTTCAGTCTTGGATGGTTCTTCTCTCAAAACATCTTCACAGACACACTCACAAGTGTGTGTGTCTCTTAGGTGATTCCAGTTCCATCAAGTTGACTTTGTAGATTGGCTGTCCCTGTGGCCTAGCATACCTCCAAGGCTAGGCAGGCAGAACTGGGTTACCCATGTCTATTTGTAAAACTCCGTGCAGGATCCTTGGAAAAGGGGAGTGTGACTCATTTTCAAACTAGCAGGAGTCCTTTTTTTTTTTTTTTTTTTTTAAACAAAACAAAACAGAACAAAGTTTCTCTATGTATTTCCAGCTAACATAGACCTTATTATGTAGATGAGGCTGGCTTTGAACCTATAGAAATCCATCTGCTTTTGCCTCCTGAGTTCTGGGATTAAAAATGTGTGACACTACACCCAGCTGTGAGAATCTTAGTGACAGGGAGTTCTTGTGGTGTGTGTGTGTGTGGGGGGGTGGTCACAGAGCATTTGGGGTGTTTCCAAAGGGCAGCACAGTTGGGAAAGCACACATACCATTTTGCCAGCAGTTTGAACCGCAGGATGGGATCCTAGCCAATTCAGCCCTCCTTCAATCCAGTCCTGCAGATCCCACTGGACATGGGCCAAACCTGTGAGGCTCACAGTCTCTTGAGTGCCTCACAGAGTCAGATGCGAACTTGAAACCTTTATTTAAGAGCCCTAGTATTCCTGCCTGACAAGAAGAATCCTGGAGACTATAATGGACATTTCTGGCGTATAAGACACACAATGGGAGCTTGTCTTTGAAATCATCAGGGAGACTCTTAGCAAAGTGATTTGTGTGCCTCACACTGGGTGTGCCCAGAGGCACTCTGTGTTCCTGAGCTATCCAGGATTGGGAGGGGCTAGAAAGCTTTGTGTTCCTGGGAAGAATGCTAGGGATGGGGGACAGGGGGAGACAGGATGCATGGATACAGGGTCCTTGGTGCATACTGAGACTAGCCTATGCAAGTTAGGCAGCTCAGCAGGCTCTTTCACCTTGTTTCAGACTAGCTGACAATTTACTGAGAGGGAAGATCTGGGTGTGTCTGTGGGGAATCCCTGGAGCCTCCCTGAGGTTCTGGACTGCAGCCTACAACCTCTTCCCAACCTTCTATACAGCGGTTCATGGGAGATTAGGGAAGAGAACACCGAGGCCCTGCTGAATGTGGTTCCCTCTCCTCTCCCTCTCTTTATATCTTTATGTTTCTCCTCCTCCCCTCCCCATCCTCCCCATCCTCATCACCCTCCTTTTATCAAGGTAATTTTTTGCTATTTATTTTGGTTGGCCTCAGACTGCCTTTGTAGTCCAGGCTGGTCTTAAAGTCACTCTATAGTCTAGGCTGGTCTTGAATTCTCAATCTTCCTTCATCAGCCTATCACATGCTGGGGTTACTGGTTTGTACCCCCACATTTAACTTTATTCTGTCTTCGCTGGGGAGCAGAGGGGAACCTTCTCTTTCTGAAGCTGAGCTTAGAAGATGGTAAGATCATCTTGGGGTATCTTAATGCAGTTTCCTTAGAAGCCTGGAGCACAGGCTGTTGCTGATGCTCCTGTTTGGAGTGGGACATCGGGGAGAATCAGAAAGGGAGACAAGGAAGGAAACACTGCTTCTGATAGTGTGCTGTTGAGCATGTGTCTCTGGGAGCCACCGAAGCTTCATCCTATTGTGGTTCCTGAGAGTTAGTAGGTGCCATGCCACTGAAACATTACCCATGGGCTAGGAAGTTATGTATCATAGATTTGGGGCTGGGATTTGTGGCTTATTTGCACCTGCTATGTGTATGGATCAGTGGTTAGAAGAAGCTTACAGGCAAAGAGGCAGGTGCTGGCGTCTGGAGTCAGGCCTATGTGTAAGGACATGAACAATAAGGACACGAAGGACCCACAGGCCACAGAGTATCTGTGCTACCCTGAGGACCAGCTATCTTTGTAAGGAACAGAGTCCTGTCCCTTGCTCCCCAGCTGGCTGCTGGCCAGCCCCTAAAAAGATAGTTCATAGGAGCACCAGAAAGAAATATGCTGGGAGAGTGGTTGGAATGTCTCAGAAGCTGGAGGTGAACTTGAACTAGTGCTTGCTTCTGTCAAGAGATGCCCTGGGTCAGTGGGGTTTGGAAGGCTGGAGGTAAATGGTTATTCAGCATAGAACAGGGCAATTCCCAGATAAGCCTCACTCTCTTCTGCAGTCGGGGGATTCAGACAAATGCCTGCAGCCTCATGTGGAGAAGCTGTGGGGTCTTACAGAGAACACACATACAGAGAACTTAGCATGGGAAAGTGCTATCAGCCAATGAGAGACAAGACTTCCCTCTGGGAGAATCCTCCAGTCAGAGTGTACTGGGAAAACTCTATGCAGCCACCTCTGTGCAGTAGGGTATTGACTGTAGCAACGGGGGCTGTCAGTATCCATGGAGCCCAGGGAACAAGTGACTCTAGACCACTTTGTTAGCACTGACACTGTGACCAGTCAGGAAAAGAAGCCACTACTTCCTTCTGAGGAAGTCCATCAGAGAAGTCAGGGAGCAGGGCTTCTAAAAGAGGCCATTCTGTCCCTAACTCCAAAGTGCTCAACCCCACCGCATTGGCCTGCCTCTCAGAATTCAACTTCCATCTAAGATTAGTGTTATTCAGAACGACATCAAGAAAGATTGGAAAAGCTCCTGTGGTTAAAAAAAAAATCATTTGGGTGGATTGTGATGAGTGATGAAGAAAACAAATTATAACCACACACAGCACATGGGACTGTCACCGGAAATTCCTAGTCTGTAAACCTGGCTCCCTAAGAGATGAGCTTGCACTCAATACCTCATCAGACGTCAGAGCAGTGGCAACTTTGTGAGGGGTGATGGTTGTAGGGACGTTTCTAAGCTCTAACTTGTGTGTTCCTCTGTCTGGGTTTATAATCATTTTGTGCAAATTCATTTAGAATATCTACCACAAAGTGCATTTCTTTATGGTTTAGTGTCCTTAAGTCATTTACCAAAATGGAAGAGACTAAAACAAGAACAGCAAGTTTGAGCTCTCGGGTGAGTTCATTTGGTGAGTGACGCTGCAGAAAGGTTTGGAATTAGGCCAGGATGCCACCAGGGAGCCATCAGCTAAGGCAAGTGGGAACTCAGCCAAGCAGAGTGGGGATGGAAAGTCAGACCATGGATCCAGACACAACAAATGACCTGTCACTTCAGCGAGAACTGTAAGAATCCGAACAGCGGCTGGCCAGACAGCTCAGTGGAGTGCCTGCCACAAGGACCTGAGGTCGGTCCCCAAAACACACTTGGCTGGTTCATAACCTTAGAGTTGAGGTGGGGTCAGGAAGATCCCTGGGATTTGCTCACCAGCCACCTGTGCCTACTTTGTGAGCTGGAGACCAGGGAGAGACTGTGTCTCAAAAACAAGATGGACAGCAACTGAGGAATGATGCTTGAGGCTCTCCTCTGGCTTCTGCATGGACCTCACATATTTACCTGCACAGACAGATGCATCTGCATACAGTCACATGCACACACATAAACACAGACACACAGAGACGTGCACAGACAGACAGACAGACAGACAGACACACACACACACACACACACACACACACACACACACACACACACACACACAAGAACCTAACCCTGAGATAGACAACAGACAGGAAGAAGGAAATCTTGAGATCAGTCTCCAGCCCTAGCCCCTAAACTAAAATTTCTGGAAAAATCTGGTGTGACTGCTGGGTGACAGTTTCTCAGAGATAGTTTTTGAGGATTCCAGATGCAGGGATGTTTCCTAGTAATTCTCTTGATTCCAGCTTCTGGGGAGACCTGGCAGGTGCTGGTAACCATACAGCCCAGCACACCTGAGGGACCATAGAGCATCGTGATTCACCATGTTAAACCTGAGATTATGTCAGATAAAGAACACACTGAGAGAGTTGCACTGGGTGTATTACTATAGAATAGGCCATAGCCCATATGCAGGAAGCTCCTGGAAAGCCTGAGACAGAGATTTTATATGGAGTTTTGATACGTGGGGACTGAAGTTTGAGGTTTTATCCAGAGTGTGCTAGGGCACAGGCAAGGTGACAGGTAGGACCAGGAAGAATTATGTTCAAGAACAGCAGCTGGGAGTTTCAGGACTGCTTTGCATAGGATCCTAGTGAGGTGAGTGGTACCACCCCATTGCACATGGAAGATGCTGAGCTCCTGAGCATCAATCATGGCTAATAAGTTAACTGATGCCTTGGTTTGCCTGAATCTAAACCCAGTAATTTTAATTTTTATTTGATTTTGAGAAAGAGTCTCATTGTGTAGCCCTGGCTAGCCTGCAGCTAGCTATGTAGACCAGGCTGGCCTTGAGTTTATATAAATCTGCTTGTCTCTGTCTCTTGAGAACTGGAATTAAAGGCATGCACCATGACATCTGGCCTCATGGTTAATTCTTGCTTTTTTGTTTTTGTTGTTTTGTTTTAAATGGAAGTACAATACAACTACAGAAAATATACTCATGTTAACGGTAAGCCATTGTTATATACAGGTACTACCCTATAAACATGTCCAGATAAAATTGTGAAACATGCACACCATTCTCGAAGGTTCCCTCATGTCCCTTTCCAGCCACTCTCACTCCCAGACAAAGTTTTATTATAGATTAGTTTTGTCTGTATAGTTCGTGTCCAACTCCTTTTCTTCAATATGTAACTCACGTATTTCTCACTACTGACTAATTCCATTGCACAAATATACTGCACCTGGTGGGTTTGTCTTGTTGGTAGAGAACTGAACTTTCTGTTTTTTCAGGCAGGAGCTTTTGATGGTGACTCTTTCACTGCAGGCTGACAAAGGAGGTTTCACTCAGTTGAGCAAAGATGAGGTGGAAGGCACTTGAAGTAGTGGGGTGGGGGAATTCATCTGAAAAAAGGGATGGTCCTCTGAGGCCACAGCTGTGAGCAGTTACACTAAGAAGCCACAGAAGCCTCGAGACCCTCCTCCCCTTGTGTTCTGTGGGACTCCTCCCTCATCCTTTATGCAGGATTTTGCCCAGTTGGCATATCTTAATTCAAATGTCATTCCCAACAGGTATAATGGCAGCTCAGATGTAGACAGGAAGAGCCAGACAGAGGGAAGCTGTCCTATAACCAGGCCTAGTCAACAAAAACTCTGAGAAGCAAATGGAAAGAGAGGCAGTAAATGGGACCCCTGAAGAATGGGAGGCTCATGCAGATCTCTGTGAGAGCAAAGCTCACATCATGTAAGCAGATGACTCATGCACACTGGTGTATAGTGAAGCAGGACCATGAAGCTTTCTCGCTTGTTAAGCGAGACTGAGATGCTGGGTGACATTTGTCAGATTAGTGGTACCCCTCTGCCTTGACACCCTTTATCTCACGTAAGGTAGGAGACAATTCTTTCTACCTCCTCCTTGGCTCGTGGCTGAGGTTCCAAGAGTGCAGAAAGATGGACAGGACAAAGATGTGCAGACTGATATAATGTAGGTCTCACATGACCTGGGACCCTTCAGAACCTAAATTCAGTGACTTATGGCCAGTCACAAAGACGCTGCTGAGGCTGAGTAGGTCAGGCTCAATGGTTATATACTTGGGGCACTTCTTTAGGACAAGAGTGTTCCTTTTCTCTGGGTACAGGGAAGAGACCACTTACAGAAGGGGCTTGTGCCTTGTTTCAGGGAAAGCCATCCCATGCTTCTGTGATCTGCTTCAGAGAAGCTGAAGAAGAGCAGAGGGACCTCTCTCTTTCTATGGTTTCCTCACATACTCAGGGGACCTATTGTGTCCTGAACCCTAGCCCCTGCCTAGTGCCATCTACACTTATCTCCCTGCAACACTTGAGTCTGTGTACATGTTATGTATATGCATGTACATGTGTGTACATGTGTGTGAACATGTGTATGGGGACCAAGAGACAACCTTGGCTGTCACCTTCAGGAATGCTTCCTATCCTCTTTCAGACACGCTCTCTCATTGGACTGGACTCACTAATTAGGTCAGATTGGCTGTTCAGTGAGTCTCAGAGATCTGCCCATCTCAGCTTTCCCAAAACTGGGATCACCTTGTATTTTTTTTTTTTTCTAAACATGGGTTTTGGGAATTGAATTCAGGTTCTTATGCTTGCAAGGCAAAGACATGACTTACTGACCCCCATTCTCCACGCCCCCTGACTTCTTCGATAGAAGTGTTGTGAAACAGAGACATGTGTCTCATTCTCAGGGATTGTTCCTGCCCCTTACCCTATGCTTGGCCTGGGGAAGGTATTTGGTAAATATCGGCTGAACAAATTCATGAAGCGTTTGAATAAGGTCTCCCTGTAAGCATGGTGTCAAAGACCTGAGACATGGCAGGGAATGCTCTGGGTGTGTAGATTCTGAAACTGGATGGCCTCACAGTACAAAAGGCTACACACAACACAGACTTGTTAGAGCCATTTATGAAATCTTGCCTGTGCTTGACCAGAGGGAGATGAAAGCCGCCCTCTGGGGAGGATTCCTGCCTGATCTTGCACCACTGGCAACCAAGACAGTGGGTTTGTTTGGCACTCAGCCACTGGAAGCTACAGGAAGTTTATGCCAGGGCCCTTGGGGCACTGGAAGGCACACTCTGGTGTTACTTAATGAAGTCATCATGGGCACATTTCTAACCTTTTGAATGTTCTATAAAAGGTCATCAACTATACATATATCTACCTATGTGGATTTTAGAAAAAGCCTCAGTTGAGAAGTTTCCTTCCTCAGATTGGCTTATGGGAATGTCTGTGAGACATTTTCTTAATTGCTAATTGGTGTAGGAGGGCCCAGGCCACTGTGAGTGTCACCATCCCTAGGCAGGTGAGTATGAGGCTTATATAAATGAGCAAGCCAGAAAGCAGCATTTTTCTGTTGTTTTCCCATTCAAGCTCCTGCCATGGCTTCTCTCATGATGGACTGTAGCCTGTAGCCATGTGAACACTCTTCTCTCAGTGTTAGGTTTGGTCAGTGTTGATTGAGGTGCATTTATAACGATCCTGGGGCACACGTGACTTTCTGCTACAGGTTAGACACTCCCCGTAGGAACAGAGCTATTTGGGATTTCCTTTTGACTATTTGTATTTTCATGAGAGGGAAATCCAAGTCTATTTGTGGAATTCATTTTCTCCTTCACTTGATGCCCGGAGCCAGGAGGGAATTCTGAGAATTCTGTCACATTCTGTGTGTCTGCCTCTTCACTGGGGCCTGCTGTGAGGTCTGATGTGTTCATTCCAGTGTTCAGAACATTTTGGTCTTAGAGTATCATTTTTGGTTTTGGGATAAGGGGTGCTCAGCTTGTATCCAAAGATTGCCTTTGAGGGCCGGGCATATAGCTCAGTTGGGTGAGTGTTTGACTGATGGGTAAAAGCACAGGAATTGTCCCAGGACCCCATGAACTGGACACAGGGGCAAACACTTGTGATCTTAACACTAGGGCGATAGAGGCATAAGAAGAAGCCATTCAGGGTCATTCTTAATGATTTGGCAAGTTGGAGGCCAGACTGGGATGCAGGAGACCATGTCTCGACAAGCACATAAACACAATAACAACAATAAAATCCACTGTAGTAGAAAGTTCTCTGGGATGACTGTCACAGGAGACAGCCATGCCTCTATATGTGCAACATACAGTACCTACCCAATGACTACTGAGTCTTATTGACTGACCCTAGATGAAGCAGAGCATGAAGCACCAACCTTGTATAGAGAATGTTATTTTGAAAGGAACTTGGGGAAAACTGGGATTGGCTGTAGATACTGTCCTTGGTGTCCGTGACATGGCTGGGATTTGGACAGAGCCCCCTGGCCCAGAACCTGGTTCTAAACCATCATCCAGGAAAGAGCCTCAGGTAGTGACACTTAGTCTGGATAGAACCAAATTGCTGTACCAGAATGCAGAGAAATGTTAAGAGCAGAGATGACAGAGCTGAATAAAGGTGTGGGGTCCAGTGACATCAGGTGTCCCCATGACTGGGGCCAACCAGCCTTGGCTACAGTATGGCTCTATGTTCATTCTTGAGGTCCAGCTTCTCACACATTAGAGAGGCTGGTGGCTTTATGTTTTTGTCTGGTCTCTGCCTTTGCTTTGCTGTCTTAGTTGTAGGTATGAGTGCAGACTCTGGGTTAGTCAAATGGCAGTTATCCCTGACCTGAGGATCACTGAGGACTTTGTCCTGGAAACCTGTCCCAGTTGTCCACATATCTCCCAATGCCTCAAATACCGTGCAGGACTCTAGGCTTCCGCCAAGAGGCTAACCATTTCGGTTCCTTTTACCCTATATGATATTTAAAACTTTTTTCTTGGAATGTTCTATGATTTTTTCTTTTAAAGACTGACAAACAGTTTCTACTTTGTGTGTTAGATTTGAGAAACCTGGAGTGAAACCAAATAACCATCTCTGGCTCTGAGCACAGCTAGGGATCCTTCTAGACCAGTGGCTCTTTACTCCTCAAAGACCCCTGGGGGATGTCCAGTGACCCACACCTTTAATTCCATCACTCAGGAGGCAGAGATCTTTGGCGGGGTGAGAATTGACTGTGGTCTGTTTTCTCTCTCTGATATTCCAGCTTTTCCCCATTATCTGTCTCTGAGTTTTCATTAAATACCAACTAGAATTCATGTAATAGGTTCTCTCGCCCTAGATCCCTGGCTTCTTTGTCCATGGTCCTGCCTGTCTCATATAGTAGAAACCTGGGGGCTTTAGTTTATTCAGTTGGCAGAGCTGTGAGGAGTAGGGTCCCCTCACTCCAGTGAAGGCTGGTCTAAGACACTCACCTGTCTTTGATGGGTGCGTTATTGGCTCCTCAACTTGCTCAGACCTCATACAGGCTAGAGACATTCCAGGGTGCTGGTCCCCTTGCAAGTCCCCAGTAGCCAGCCATTGACCATGGATGATGGGCTTGGTGGAATTTCAGGAAAAAACCAAGTGGGTTGAGAAGACAGAAGGAGATTATAGTAAAGAGAGAGAAACAGAGAAGCAAGCTTATGGGACCCTCTCTCAGAGTGTTCCCAGCCAGACTTCTATAGTCAGGGCAGTCAAAAAGGGCAGGGCTGGGCATGGTGTGCAGGCATCAGGAGGGCAGCCAGCCTGGTCTGGGAGTAATTCAGGCTTCTCTGAGGAAGTGAGAGAAAAAGCGTCTAAAGAATGATGATAACAGAGGACCAGGGAGGGAAAGAGATTGCTAGACAGTGGGGAAACAGCATGAGCAAAGGTCCCAAGGCAAGGCATTCCCTGATGTCCTCAGCACGGTTGAATAGGAAGTTAGTAGTGGTAGCCTCCAGATGAAGCTGGTGAGATGGTCTGACTCATTTGTTTATTGTGGGGTGGGGGAGAAGGAAGGAGAGAGTTGGCCAGAAGTCTATCTTGGGAGTTATTTCTAGAGAGCCATGGATCTTACTTTTTGACACAGTTTCCCACTGGCTTAGAACTTGCCAGAAGACTGAGGTACCTGGCAAATGACCCCCAGGAATTCTCTAATCTCCACATCCTTCACACTGAGATTACAAGCACAATAATAACCAGATTTTTCATGTGTTTCTGGGAATTGAACTCAGTTCCTTCATGCTTGCAAGGCAAGCACTTTAGCATTGAGCCATCTTTCCAACCCTGCAAATTACTTAGTGTCTTTTCTCCCCTTTTGTGGTAGTGCTGATTTTTATTTTTTATTTTTTATTTTTAGTGCTGGGAATTGAATTCAGGGCTTCATGACTGCTAAGCAAGTGTTCTGCCATTGAGATATAACTCCCCAACTCATTAAATCACTATTTATAAAATACCTACTCACTTTTCTCCTTTTATAGCACATACTTTATCCTGACTCTACTCACTTGAGGTTTGTGCTTGTAACAAATGCCAAGATCTGGGCAACTATGCCCTGAGCAGAGCCCTTGCATATGCTGGAGCAGCTGAACTTGGCTTCTGGAATTTTTTATCATTCACCACCGATTGAGCAAGTCCTGGGTAGCAGGTGTCAGGAGCAGACATTCTCTCAGTCCTCGGCCTGAAGTTCAGTTTTACAGTGAATGCCAGGAGCCAACATTTATTTCACCCTCTCAAGCTTTGTTACCTAGCACCTTACCGCTCATAGCTGACTAATGTAAGTGGGCCAAATTGAGATGGTACTTGGGAGTCTGAGGCAGGAAGATCATGAGTTTGAGACCAGTCTAGGCTCCATAGCTAGACCCTGTCTTAAGATAAGTGTTACCAAGAATACAAATGGTCAGGGGATAGATTGTGGACAGGTAGTGAATGGAAGACACCACCAAGTTCTCTGAGAAGTGGTGGCCACCTGCTCAGGTTGGCTGGTGTGGGCCTCTTCTAGGCAGGCACTCAGTTGACCTGCAGAGATGATGGCTAAAGGTTAATGCAAACCTCAGAGGTGATCTGTTGTCATTTGGGCAGGGAGACAGGTCACTGACCCATGCTTCTGATGCTCACTGTCTTTCTTTGTCATCTTCAGAAGGCCCTGATCAGGAAGGAAAGCTAAGTCAGCTCAGAACCTCCTTTTGCAGGGTCTCTGGGAACCAAGACTTTAGGACAGCAGGAGCAGAATTAAATATGTTGGCATTTGACACAGGAAGAGGAAAGCAGACAAGTGTAGGCAGATGGCACGGGGGAGAATGCCCTGTCTTCCCAGTCACAGCTGGAGAAGACGTATGTGCCCCCCAAGCCCACCCTGGCCTCTGACCATGGCCTCCTGAGTGCAAAATCCTCATAAGTGGGTGGCTTGAAGGTGGATGCAAGCATTCTCCAAGGGGGATCACCAGGGTGAACAGGATTCCTATGGTGAAGAGCGGATCTCTTGGGCTGGTCCAGAATACATAGTGTAAGACCAAGGTGACAAAACCAAGCTGAGTCTGGGTGGGGCTTGTGTGTCACAGCCAAGACTCCCATGAGAATAGTCGGAGAGGGCTGTTGTTGAGAAATGTCATTTCTGTTGCCATTTAGAGGAGTGTTTTTGCAACTAACAATCATGATATACTCCATGCCTCTTCCTCAGCAGCCTCTAAGTCATGGCTGACTATGAAGCTGAGGGATTCTGGGAAGTCATACCTGACTTTTCACAGTTAGGAGTGCAGAGGAGGATTGAGGGGAAGGAAGGAGGGGGAGTGAGAAAGGGAGAAGGGATGGGGAGGAAGAACAGAGAAAATGCTAGACAGGGAGGAAAAAAGAGAGATGCATAAGAGAGAAAAGGAAGGGGGTGGGGGAAGAGGGGAAGAGAAAAAGAAAGAGGTAATGGGGAGGAGGAAAAGGGAAGAGAAGGGGATGAAGAAAAGGAGGTAGAAGGACCAGAGAGAAGAAGACTGTAAGAGAGATAGGGAGAGAGGTGATTGGTTGGTTGGCTGTTTTGTTGTCTGCATCATTTATTAATATGCATAATGCTCTCCTCTCCCCAGCCCTGGCCCTGCTTATGTTCCCAGGCAGCTCTGCCCCCTCATCCTGAGCCATAGGTGCTCTTCATAGGAGACAGGAAGGTGAGCCCAGATGCTCAGTGCCTCTGGACCATCAGATCCTCAGTAGAGAGCTCCAAGGCATCCTCAGTTTACTTACCTACTGGTCACCTATTGCTTTTCTTTCCCTGAAGCCACAGATGGCAGTACCCAGCCATGCGATGGGTGGGACAATACTTCCCAGCACTTCTGGCACCATACCACTGACTAAAAACTATCATTTTGTGTGATATGACTCAGGAGAGCTGCTATGCTACTGTGGCCTCTGCCTCTGTGATGGCTGATGCTGGTGTTTTAGCCTCAGGCTGTATGGCTATTAGCTGGCTAAAGCCTATAAAGTTGATAAGCATGTGAGAAACATGTGTTTGCACTCCTGAGGGTAGTCACAGCTGATCTGACTGGAGTCATTATAGCTGTCAGACTCCAGGCCAGTGTCTCACAATGTGATGTTCAGGGAAGCATCTGTGCTAATCTGATGTCCCATGAGGCAGAGTTAAAAGTAACAGTTACTGGGCATGGAACCCTACTTTCCCTAAAAGAGAAAGGACCAGGACACAGTGACTTCTGGTTCCAGCCAGGTTCCTCATTCCCAGGGAGGAAGCGCTTTAAGGTACACAGTCATAAGGGGCCCAGGATAGGAATTCTGGCATACCCATCCTGGACCATCAGTCAGCAGGGTCTGTGAAGCTCATGCTCTCCGCTTCTGAATTCTCAGGCAGTGAGGCATTTCTGAAACCTAGGAGCACAACTTTCCACCTGGGCGTGCAGAGCTAACCATGACATTTGGCTAGAGAAGACGAACTAGTGATGTAATTCTATAAAACGATCTCTTAACCCCCCAAATACTGAACTTTTGACAATCCTCACAGCAAGTTAATACACCTTTGAAAACATTTAATAATATGTACTGCTGTCCTACTGTGTGTTCACAGGTTTAACAAAATCAATGTTACTTACTTTGGATCTCCCATGTAGATGTCCTTTACAATCCAAGCTAATGCATAGCTTTAATCTCAAGTTAGGTACCCTTCCGTAAACCTACATTAAAGTAATGTATGTTTGCAACTGTATGTAGTGATGAAATGGCCAACAGGTTGGAAGCTACATTATACGATAAACATCCACCATAAATGTTGGAAGCATCTGAATAGAGCTTGCTAATGTATGTTTGTAGCACTGAGTGCCTCCGGGTCAGTTGGAATCTGTGAAGTTACCCTTTTGTGGTAAAACTCTGCTAAAGATTTTCATAAAGAATGCCACATTCTTTTCCCATGCCTCATTTTCTGTGTTGCTTAATAAATACAGAGCAAAGCCTTTTGCTGGGGGCAGACAGACATGGGGACAGTCAGACATCAGACAGCATTCGGGCAAGTGCAGGCACAGACTACAGATAGGCCAGTAGCCACAGATAACGGACAGACAAAATACAAAGAGGTGAAGAATTCAAATTTAGATTCATTTCTAGTCACATTAATCCAAGAGGAAGTCTGTATTTTTATCCCTTAATGTGGCGCTCATTCATTCTTGTGCCTCTGAGATATCTTTAATGTGAAAGGGGGGATGTCATAGGGCTGGTAAAGTCTGCTAGGCCCATTGCCATGGTGACCTAATGACCCATCTCCCAACATATCCTTTTTGGTGAAGGAGGCTGAGTGATCCACATGGACATTTCCACCATACATTGTCAGGAAATGAGAGTGAGAGAAGGTGAAGCAGAGTTAGGTTATTGGGCTGTAATTTCCTGTGTGTGTGCGTGCCACACACAGGATGGAAAGTATAGGGTGAGGATAGCCAAGCAAGGCAGTTGCTTCAGAGGCAGATCTCAAAGAGTGTTAAAACCTTTGTCATGTTGTGGTGGTTTTAATGAGAGTGGCCTTTGGAGGCTCAGGCGTTTGGGTTCTTGGTGGTGCTGTTTGGGTCGGTTTAGAAGGTGTGGCTTTGCTAGAGGAAATGTGTCACTGGGAGTGAGTATTGAGGTTTCAAGGACTGCCATTTGCTGTCTGCTTCCTGTTTGCAGCGAGAATTTGTCTTAGCTTGGCTGATCCAGCTGTATGCTTTCCTACTACACTGATGGGCTCATGTCCCTCTGGAACCATAGTACCAAGCAAACCTTCCTTCTAGAAGCTGCCTTAGTCAGGGAGTTTTATCACAGCAATTGAAACCCTAACTAACACATATGGCTGAGGATGTTGTTCAGTGGTAGAGCATTTGCCTAGGATGCATAGGCCTTGGACTCCATCCCCAGTAGTATAAAATAATGACAAAAGCTTCAGTCATTAAGTTTAATGTTATCTTAAAGCAGCCCTTAAACACACACACACACACACACACACACACACACACACACACACACACACACACACACACACACAATGTACAAGATGGTTCCATAAGTGAAGGCAACTGCCTACTATCCTGATAACCTCAGTAGTTCTATCCCTGAGTCCTGTAGAGTTGAAGGGAGAACCATAGTCCACAAGCTGTCCTCTGACCTCCATGTGTGCTGTGGCATGTGTGTGCTCACTCACACATAAAAATAAATCAATTCAAATGCATAACTTCTCCACAAGGAAATAAGAAAATTTGAATTAAGGTCAGAGTCTGACCTTATATGTATACACAGTTGATCCTTATTCAGCCATCCCAGTGCTGTTAGAGTCTGTTAGTGTGTGTGTGTGTGTGTGTGTGTGTGTGTGAGAGAGAGAGAGAGAGAGAGAGAGAGAGAGAGAGAGAGAGAGAGAGAGAGATCTATCATGTTTGTGCAGGTATATATGTATGGAGGCTCAGCTGTCATTCATCAGGTGCTGTCCCCTTGTTCTTCTGAGACAGGGCCTTTCATTGGTCTGGGTGTGGCCAATCAACCCTAGGGATCTATATGTTTCTACCTCCCATCTTGCCTTTTTATATATGGGCTCAGGGAATCAAATTCAGGCCCTCACACTCACAGATAAGTACTTTATGAACTCACCCACTTCCTCAAATATTTGATCAGTCAAGGGAGAAAAATAGACAGGCAGGGAGACTGACTGACTGACTGTATTATTTCTTTCTCTGGGGCTCCAGTCTCTATCTAGTTTCTCCCTTGGCCATTCCCAGCCACCCGACCTTGGAGTCTAAGGAATCTAACCTACATGGGGCAGGCCCTCCTCTCACCCCGTCCTTCCTTTTACCCTCTGTCCACTACCTTCCTCTACCTTTCCCTCCTGGCAAGGCAAAGAGACCCCTCAGGAACCCATAGCCATTTGTAGGCTCCACGAATGGATTCCAGGAGAAGCCAGCTAAAGCTCTTAGCAACTGAGACTCTGGCTTTCCAGCCTGGATCAGCAGTGGCCAGCCAACTGCTCATGTTATTTCACAGGCCTCTGGGGTCAGGTTGACCTGACCAAGCTCCAAGAGCACAGAGCCAATCACCAAGTAATCCAAGCCAGCTCGTTGAAACCCAGCCATGATGACCCATGTCTCTTAGACACTGGGGTCCCTGCCAAGCACTGTCCTCAGTGGAGTGTGCATGTTGCAGGCCTGGCAACTGGCCCCTTCCCCAGCAGGCTGCTTTGAAGCTCCTCAGGGATCAAGCGCCAAGCGGATGCATGCTGTATCAATGTTGGGGTGTGTTACTGGCAAATGCACCCAAAGAAGCTGGAGAAAGCTGACCTACCTCACATCTTTGCTTGGCAGTGATCAGACCCTAAAGTGGCTTGGGGAAGACAGAGCTTCCACCAAAGGCAAGAATGAAATTCCCTTCCATTTAAAGACACCACGGATACTGAGTGGTGCTTTCTTGGGAAACAAAATGTTTCCAGTGTCACTGAGTCACTGGCCACAGTGTGAATTCCACAGCCAGAACTCAGATGCATGTCTGCTCCTTTGGGCTCTTTCCATAGAACGTTAAAGCACAGAGATGCTAGAATGGTGGGACTTTGTCTTGTCACAGTGGCTTCTTGTTCCTTCTCCCTGAAGAACAGCAAGAACTTACCAATACAGAAGGGGAGAAAATGGGAGAGGAACTTTTAAACCTTCCTGAGGGAGGGTCAGTATTTCTCCAGCAACAGTACAAGCCAGAGGAATGCCCCGTGGCTTGGATGCTATGGTCCATGGGCTTTGATTCATTGACCTTTACAGTGTGGAGGCTTGGCATAATGGAGATGGGTAGATGGTTTTCTGTAGCTCTGAACTGAGTTGGGGGCTTTAGGACAAGTGATCTAACCTCTTTGAGACCCGGTTTCTTCAGCCATGGGATGTAATGGAATAGTGACTACCACACACCCTTGCTGTGGCAGCCAAATGAGACCATCTCCTGGTGTCACAGTATCTGACAAAGAGTAAGCGCTTAATAAAAGCTGTCTTTCATGATTACTAATGGAAAATCCGGCCTGGAAAATCCACAGTAAATGTCTTTTCTGTTCTCTTGGGGGCTTCTCCAGCAAGCCCATAACTCTGGATCCTGGTGAAACATCTGTAGTAAACGTTTACAAGTGTGATGTATGGACTGCATTCTGAACCCATGGAGGCTGGCAGGGAAACAGAAGATGAACAAATGGCCTCTCACCCTATATCCCAGCCTGGTTTGCCTCTCTCGGCCCAGCTCACCTCCCTTCTCTGTACTGGCTGTGACCTGCCCTGCAAAAGCACACTCCCCATATAGAAAGGTACATAGTAAGTGTTAAACAATTACCATCCATTGATCTTGGATGGGAAGGCTTAATGTGGGAGGCTGCTATAGTCTGCTTTGGGCTGAGTATATCCCCCAGAGATTCATGTGCTAGGGTGCTAAGGCCCTCAGGTGGGGTCTTGTGATGAGGTCATCAGTACCATCTTTGGCAGGGGTTCATGCTGGTCTCATGGAGTGAGTTCTCAAAGAACAGGTGATCACATAGCAAAGTGCCTCTACCTGCATACCTGGTTCCTCATGCAGTGGTTCCCTTTCTCCTGCTCTGCCATGTTTGGAGCAGTCAAAGGGATTCAGGTTAGGAGGCCAACACCACATTGTAGATGCTATCCAGTCACCAGGATTATAAGCCGTGCAAATTTCTTTTACTTTCTAAGTTCCCAGCCTCAGGCCTTTTGTTAACTGGCAAGGGGCTAATACAATGTTTCCAGGTAAGCTTTGGTTGGGGAGTAGAGGGAAACTGAGGTAGAGTCAGACTGGTAGAAATGACAGCCCCAGTTTTGGACCTGGGCTCTGTCTTGGTGGAACCTTCCAGAAGGTACTGTGAAGCACACTTCAGAGCAGCCTTACCCAAGAAGAAGGAAGCTGGGAAATGAGCCACCCGATTCTGTAATCGCACCTGAGGAAGACTACTCCAGACATATGTGTCCTGTGCCTGAGCCAGAGGTGATGAGCGCCAGGGAACCATCAGCTGGAGAAAGCTGGCCCAAAGACCAGGCTTGTGACTGAAAGTGCTGGCCACACCCTCCTAACAATGCTTGTGACAAGTTTCACGGGAGGATTTTATATTTCTCTACTGCCCCAGGAGTGTGGGCCCTGAGCTTGGGGTTTCTTGATTTCAGTTGTGCAGACATGGCCACCACTAACAAATTGGCTCCCAAAGGACATTGGGAACACATTCTAGCGCTTTCTTTCTTTGTGGAGTCAATATAAGGAGCAGGCTTGCCTCCTACATGACAAGCCTGAGCTGCGAGCATCTGATCATTTTTCTGGGTAGCACAGAGTCACTGCTTTGGGGAAAGGATTGGGCAGATCTGCAGAGCAAAGCCATGATGTAGATTCTATTGTCGTGTGGACACCAGAGTTATGGTCCCTGACACCATGATTGTGATCTGGGTTTTTCTGTGACAGGCTCCCAGCCCTCATATTAATCATTTACCACCTTGCTTATTGATAGAGGGTCTTTCAGTGAACCTGGAACCCACTGGTTCAGCTTGATTGGCTGGCCAGCAAGCCCTTGGTATCTGCCTGTCTCTACTTCTCTAGTGCTGGGAAGCAAGAGTGCATCACCATAATGGGCTTTTTAAAATGTATGTTCTTGGGATTGAACTCAGGTCCTAGTGCTTGCAAGGCAAGCACCTCAGTGGCTGAGCTATCTCTTCTGACTGCTTTCTGCTGTTTAAAACTTCCTAGCTGGCATGCCTTGAGTTGCTTCTGCATACAGGGCATTAGCTCAGCAGCCCTCCTGTTGATCATGCTAAGGGTTTAGAGGCATTACCCCAGAGAAAGCAACAATGCAGTTGAATCCAGGGCTTCCTGACTTCAGAACCTACAGTGTAAAGCATCTCACACGTTTCCCAGGTCCTTTGTAACTTGGAGACTTATGTGCAGTGATACGGTAAACTGGATCCCTGGGGTGGGATGAGAATAGTCTTGCAGTAGCTGATAGCCACTGCAATGGTATAAACTTTCCCACTATGGCAAAATCCAGGCTCTCAAGGCTTAACAACCAGCTTGTATCATTCCTGGGTATTGGCCAGTTGCCATTCGCAAGCTAATTTACCGCTCCAAGTGTCCTGGATACCATCCTCCCAGAGGATTTCATCTCCCAGTTCTCTGGAAACTATAGTTGATATGGTTGATTCCTTAACCACTGAGCCATCTCTCCGGGCCCTGATATGGTGTTTTCCTTAACTGTTCTATGCCTTCTCTCTAGTTTCACAGCTCTAGGATTCTAAGACTCTGGTATTTAATCTTTCAATATACAGGATATGACTAGGAGGCACAGGGGAGTGTGGTGCTTAAGGCCCCAGGCCAGGCTTTCTTAAGAGGTTTTTCCTAGAAGCAAGCCTGGGGCAAAAGTTTGAAGGATATCTTAAGAAGTGTTTCAGGGAGCCAGTGTCAGGACTTCAGGATGGGGTAATATGTATGGAAATAGAACAAAGAAAGCATGTATGGAGGGCACCTGTGACACTGTCCCTACAGGGTCTTCTAGAAAGAACTAGTGTCCCTTTAGTGGCCTAGTGAGGGGTGAATGATGGAGTATTTCCATTTGCTTTTGACAACATTTCTAGGTTCAGGGCCATCTCCTGAGGGCCAGAAGTTTTCAGACAGAAACAGGCAGAACAGGTTTTAGCTGTATGAGGACAGTGGCTGATGAAATCCAAGTGCAGAGCAGTGGGTGCCAGAGCTCACCAGGATGTAGGCACATGATGTAGGAACAGCTCCTGCCTTCCAGGAGTTGGGGCTTGTCTATGGCAGGGATCCTGGCCCTCTAGGCTATAAGTGAATCTATACAAATGAGACATGTGCCCTAAAGAAAAACATGGGTCACAGAGAAAGTAAAAGGTTAGAATAAGAGTGGACCCATAAAGGCACCCCTCAACATTTGGTATCCACCAAATCTTAACAATGTGTGTTGTCAAAGATCCAGTGCTCTGAGCTCTTGGAATTAAACTATACGAGGTATACCAAGATCATGGGGCAGCTCAAGGAGAGCGATAATTCATGGATATGCAAGCCAGCTCCACAAACTCATGGCATAGTTACTTTTAACCAAAGCCCCAGCTGGAGCTTCAGTCACTATAAATACTCAGTGTCCATTTGTTCAGAGATCTGGAGACTTCCATTTTTTTCATTACCATAAAGTCTACTAGAACCAGAGATCTGAGTTTAAAATTGTTTCTATCACCTAATTAGCTGTGGGTTTGGAGGCAAGTAGCTAAGACTCTTTATGTGTAAGTGTCTCCATCTGCAGAATGGAGATGACATTGTGTTATTGACACAGATTTTCTGTGCAGAGTTGAGCTGATATGTCCTCATTGCGTAGTATGGTCTCTGCATGCATTTATCTAGTAACATAGTAACTATTTACATTCTATGTTATGCTGGATATGAGTGGGTGCCCTTAGTATATTTATAAGTAAAAAGGAAAGTTTATATACAGAATAGCTTAAATAGATGTTCTCAACCTTTCTCCTTGGTGTAAGAGAACCTGAAAAATGACACATCCCTCAAGGCTTTGTCTTAGAAAAGTGTGCTTAAGATATTTAGTAATTTATTCTGATTATAGCATAAAACCATCGTAAGTCAACATACACTTTAGGGAAATAACTATATTTTTTAAAAAAAACTTCATAGAAGAAATGTCTTGTTTCACGTTTTTACCACCTGTTCCTAGCAGCTGTTTTAACTAAAAACAGCCAGTTCAGCCTTTACTTCACTGGGACGTAACATGGCAGAGCAGACAGTTCATTGGTAGGATTTCAGACTTTGTATCACAACTTGCCATTTTAATACCTAACACTTGGTTATAACCTCACTTAAGTGTTTGGCAGCTGAGGTTTTTGTCATTAATGCTGAGTCAGGAAGCCTCTCTTAAAGGAGCCTTGCCTCTGCTCACTGCTAGCAAACTGAGCCCATCCAAGAAAATACTACTACCAAGAAGCTGTGCTTGACTCTGTTCCCTTTTTGTCTGTATGAATAGAAACCTCATGCTTGTACTAAGGCTCCTACAAGACTTCAGGAACCCATCATGCTGCAGATCTAGCCTCCATGCCCCTCTGTACCATGGCCCACTTGAGAGACAATTAGGAAGCTGTTTTTGGCTCTGTTTCTGTGTTCTAAAACCTTTTTAAAAGCTTTTTTGGGCTTTATGTGGTACACCATTTGTAATAAGAGGTTTTCTGTCTCACCAGAAACTCTCAAATACCTGATGCCCAGCAGCCAATTCCCAAATAATTGACTCAGATGCTTAGTATTATATAGTAACTAATGGGCCAGTAGTTCTGGCATATTACTAACTAGCTCTTACACTTAAATTAACCATAATTCTTATCTGTGTTTAGCCACTTGTCTTGGTACCTGTGCTCAGGGCAGTGTTCTCATCTTGCTTCCTCTGCTTTTGGCTGGCATCTGCTTCTCTGCCTTTCCTCTTCCCAGAATTCTCTTTGTCTGGTCACTCTGCCTATACTTCTTGCCTGGCTACTGACCAATCAGTGTTTTATTAATTACCAGTAACAAATCTGTAGAGTGCACAAGAGCATTATCCCACACTTGGGGGCTGGGGATATGGCTTAATTGGTAGAGTTTTTACCTAACTGGTTCCATCCCTAACACCATATAATCTGGGCATATACACACACCTATAATCCCAGCACTTGGAGGAAGGGGGCTGTTAAGACGGATCAAGAGAGTTTAAGATCATTCTCATCTACACAAAGTGCTATGGGCAGGATGCTGTGAGGTAGGAAGAAGATACGGTCCTAGCCTTCTGGAAGAAGATGCAGGCAGAAGGAGTACCCTGTAGGAGATGCTTCTGGGAGGTGCTTCAATAAAGAGAAGGTTTGGGAGGCAGCATTCTCAGGGCTCTGATAGGTTCTGCTGCAAATAGCAAGCAGAGGGCTGGAGGAAGGGGAAGAATGCCAGTATTTCAACTCTGGATTCCTCAAACCTTTATTTCCTATGTTGTGGAATGGGGATAATTGCCTTCAGTGTGAGGTCACACCCAGAAAATACTGGATATTTATCTGTGGGGCTGGCTGTCGTCTTGAAACAATATCTCATCAACTCTTTAACAATTTTGTGCAATGTATTTTGATTATTTTTACCACCCCTGCCACACTCTCCCATTCCTACTGAATCTACCCACCCCCTTGTCTACTTGACTTCATAAAGCTGTTGTTTTTTATTTTTATCTTGGGTGGAGGTGATGGAGAAATCTGAGGCCAGGGGGCCTGTCATTGGTGGTTCTATGGAACCTTCTCTATAAAGCAGTCAAAAGAATTGGGATTTCCACCCAGAGAAACTCCTGGAAACACGAGGAACTGTCGGTGAGTAAATAATCTGACCAAAGAAACTCAGGGACTGCAACCCTACCTGCAGCCTCAATGGGCATTTGGTCATGTTTGAAGACTACCTTGCCACAGGCTGAGCAAAGGGGTTACTGGTATCCATTACTTGTGCCTGACACACTGAAGCTGAGGCTATCACTGAGCATATCCTACATTATACAGTAACAGGAACTCTCTACCCCCAACACATAGTGTAGAAATCTGCCCTGTCTCTCCACCTGTCAGAGATGGGCTCTTTATATTCTCTTCTAATAGTCTACTTTTTCTCTAGCTACAGTTGACATGTCCTGGACTCTTTGATGCCGGACAGGTTACCCTGACTCTGGGCTCTGTAAATCTTCCATTGAGACAATCCTGATGGGATCAGAGAGTTTATGAAGTAGCTAGGGCTCAGGACTCAGACCTCCTGAGGATCAAGTCCTATTACCACTTCTGGCCAGCTCTGGTATCCTGAGCTTTGGTTTCTGGATTGGTGGCATGGAGCTGACCTGCTGTCTCCCCAGGAACATGGCTGTGAGGGGCCGGATAGCCCTTTCTGAACTGCTGGTCTTCGTAACTCCTCCATCTATACCAGTCTCAGGATATGCAGTGGAGAATCACAGCAGGGAAACCTGAGAAATGCTCCCAGGTCAAGTTCATTATCTACAGAGAGACAGTCCGGGCAAGCTCCTTTCGGGAGCCTGTGACAACCCCATCAGTCAGATGAGCAGCCCAGGGAATGTGTGTGCTCTGTGGGAGATTTGCTTGAGCTAATCAGCAAAGGACCAACAGAAAGGGAGAAGGAGCAGTTGGGGGTGTGAACTCAATGCTCTGGGGTGCAGAGGAAAGGGCAGGCTGCAGGGCGAACAGTCACTATTTCTGGCTTGAATCTCACCAGAGACACAACATCACAATTCCTTGGGGTATCAGAATGGTAGGCCTGTGTAGTATGAGGTTTCTGGCCCGGACTTTCAGGCCTAATCTCAAGGTTGGGACCCACTGACACACAGACCCGCAGAGACACACAGATGCTTACAATAGTTTTAGGCTGATCGGCCTAAGGCCCAGGCATATCACTTGCTAACTCTTTACCCTTAATCTAACCCATGACTCTTATCCTGTTCAGCCATGGGGCTCGGTACCTTTTCTTAGAGCAGCATAGTTGTCCTCTGTTTCTTCTGGCTTCTCTCTGGCGTTCTGCTCTGTTCTGCCTGTTCCTAGAGTCTTCTTGTCTGTTAGCCCCGCCCACACTTCCTGTCTGCCCCTGGCCAGTCAGCGCTTTTTATTAAACACATAGGTGGAGACAATTATTTACAATGGAACAACATAATCTCTCACAGGCCTGGGAGTAGCTGGCTTCTGATCTATGCTTTAACTATATGCTATCTGTGGGAATGCAGGTGGAATTCTCTAGCATTTCCATGCCTCAGTTTCCTCATCTATAGAAGTAGAGATATCCAGACAGTGACACTATATGATAGGATTATTCTGAAATTCAGCACATGTAACATACATGTATCCACAGGTGAACCAATATGAGGCAGATGCAGTGGGAAACTACTTTTCTCTGGGTACAGGAGCAGGGTTAGGCAGTGTTAACATCTGTTAAAAATCACACTTGGTGTTAATGATAAGTTTTTATTGTAAGTGCTCCTGGTGGCCTTTTTTCTGTAAGCAAGTGAAGACATTGAGGGTGGGGCAATTGACTCCCCCAGTAGCAGCTACTGGACTCTTCAGAGTGTGAGCTGTCTTGAATGAGAAGGACTATCTGTCCAACAGCCAGCTGGCCTACCTTTATGCCTTTGGGATCCATCTTGACTATTGTATGGATGCCTGGAGACTTCTGTGTAAAGAGAGCAGCTGATAGCCCAGGCTTCAGGAGGCACAGCAGTTTCTGTCAGACTTTTTGCACAAGCCTTAGTGGACCCTGGATGACCCTGTGATCTTTTCCAACTTGGCCAGGGAGGGAGCAGGTCCCCTGTTAGGGAGAGTTCTGATTGGTACTAAGGTGCAAAGCTGTGATTGGCCCAAAACATAAACCTTGGTGACTGGTTGGCACTAGCAAACAATGTCGTGATTGGCTCCAGCAAATGTCTGTGATTGAATAAATACCACTTCTTGGCCTTTTGCTTAAGCAGGATGCTGAGGGTAAGTGAGTGACTTCTGATGCTCTCCCAGTGTTACACTATGAGGCCCAATAAATGGCTTCTTTCTGGTGACCTTTTCTTGCCTGCTTTGAGAGGTCAAGGCTCAAGTAACAGACAGATGTGGGAGATAGCAGAGTGATGCTGCGTTTTGTTGACTGACAAGCCTGGGTCAGAACTGGTACATCTTAATAGCTAAAGAGGGTTCCAGCAGCTTGTGTCTGATTTTCAGTCCTCAGCTCTGAGCCTGAGTCTCATCAGTCCAGTTTGTATCTGGGTCGTGTCTTAGCAGTGTATGGGAGGCTGCTGATTGACATCTGAAGATGGTCAGGGGATGGCCAGCCTTCAGGGAATTCCATCCATCTATCATAATCCTTCCCGAGAATGCCAATCCTATAAGCAGTGGGCTACCCATCATGTCTGATGCCCAGTTCTGAGCAGTCTTCTGGGTGCCCTTGCTTCTAAACATAGATACCGCAGAGGCAGGTACCTAACATCATTTAGCAGCCTTAGTTACCAGAAAAGTAGAGAGGGCTGCCAGGCCTTCAGGACTGACAGTCTCAGACCCCAGTGTTAAAGCTGTATCACTGACCATAGCCCAGGTAAACCCAACATGGCACCTCGTGAGATAAGAATTCCTGGCATGTAGTGGCCACATGGTAAACTCAACATGGTGCTGGCAGAACATACTGCTTACAGAAGGCATGCCTATAGGTGTGGCTATGTAAATCTGTGCCCACCTGCTCTCTTAAAAGGAGCCACCACATGAAAGTCTGTCTCTTTCTCTTCTGTTTCTCTCTCTTGTATCCCCTAGGCAACTCCCTTGAATAAACTCTGTGTGGTGCTGGTAGTGTGGGTCTGATAACACTGGGCCCTGGGCATGCGCAGAAACTGTAAACACTAGAGAGCCCTGCTTGCACCTGCCTGCTACCCACTGCCCATTGCTGCCAACCATTGAGGAAAATGCAAACTGCCAGAGAGCAGCTCTGGAAGATTTCTCCTTGCTCAGAGAACCCTTGGCTGATGACTGGTGATGACTGGAGCAGAAACAGCATCCAGAATAAGACAGGAATGTTGAGTAGGTCTCCTTGATGACCCTTGTAATCACTAAACAGTCTTTATCAGCCTCAGTGTCCTGAGGGTGGTCCACAGATCAGGATCTAAGTACTCAGCCTTCTCCTGAACTTCCACAGACAGAAAACATTTCTTGTCTGCAGGACCTCAGTGTACCCATGAGCTTCTCCACCTCTTGGCTGTCTTATTTGTTCAATAGGATTATGATGTCACCTATCCACTTCTCTACTCTTAGGCCTGTAGGATGCAATCGGCTTCCTGACAGTATCTAGACTGTGCCAAATAATTCTGCCCCAGGGCCTTTGCATGTGCTGTTCTGTCTGTCTGCAGGGTCTGACCCTTGACTGTCCTCAGGCCGGATCCCAGTAGACTTTTAGGCAAATCCTCGTGGGGGTGGGGGGCTTTCCTCAACAGACAGTCATTTTTATTTTGAGTTGACTTCTCATCTGCTTTCACCCTATGCTGCAGAAGCTCTAAGAAGGTGGAACTGTATCTCCTTTTGTTCAATGCTAGGAAACTTGGTGAACAGTTATAATAGGAATAAAGGAGTAAATAACATAAGTAGTGGAGAAGAATCATTAAGCAATACTGGACTCACAGCGAAACCCTATAGTACAAACAACATCATGTAATTATCTTGAGTTAGGTCAAGAGGCAGCCTGGGCTAGGCTGGGCTTTGAACCCTGGCCTCAGCAGGCAGCCCTATGCACAGTACCCCTTCATCACCTGGCTCCAGCTTTTTGACCTTGTGCTATCCTCCTGTCCAATCACAGCAGAGGACTGCTCCAAAGCCACTGTTTAATTTAAATATGGAACTAGCTATCACCTTGCTTGTGCCCATTCCCAGTGATCAGTTTAATCCAGCATAGCATACATTTACATGCTGTTTATCAAACAGTAAACACCACCTGCAAAGGCACTATAAAGTGCCTTTAATATTTAATGTAACTATAAATTGTTGTGAAAATAAATCCAACCACATAGAAAGGCAGCAGGAGAGGTAGGAAGCTGCTTCTGAGCCTTCTGCCTGGAGGAGAATGGCACAGGGTTACCTTAGCAGAACCATCTTGGGGAGAGTGCAGCATATTCTCAAGGTTGAAAAGGGCTCAGCTGCCAGCTCTCTCAGCTAAACTAGCTTTGATCCCTGAAGCATCCATACACTACCTAGTGTTGTGAGCTATGTGTTTCAGGCTGGTGACTGTGGTACTGGTCCCTGCTCCTCCAGAGACCTTTTCTCCATCATGCTTCTCACTCTGGTGTAGGGTCTGGGCTGATGGCCCAGGGACAAAATGCTTGCCAAGTCAACATGAAGATCTGAGCTCGATCCCTTAGAACCTCTGTGAAAAAGCCAATTGTGGGGACATACCTATAATTCCAGTGCCGAGGAGGCAAAGACTTGCTGGCTGGATATCCAGGCTTGATAGGCAAGCTCCAGGTTCGGGGAGAGACCCTGTCTCAAAAATCAAGAGAAAAAGTGACTGAGCAAAGCATCTGACATCTTTACATGCTATCATGCACACACACACACACACACACACACACACATTCTTTTTAGCCTATGTCCGCGTTGATCAAATAGAGACATGCTATCCATGTTTATATCATTGCATGACTCATTTAGGTCTGTGACGATGTGTAAGGTGGGCATTTCAGTAGCTGCAGATGGTGCAAAACACAGCTGCTGTTGTTGGACAGACTCATCTCCCTGTACCAGCCTCCACATATCTCTGGCCTCTCTAGGTGCTGTGTGCTCATGGGAAAGGTTGACTGCCTCCCAGACATCAAATGGGCTGACTAGCTGTCTGTGGCCAGAGGGTGGGATCAATCTGCCAAACCATGGCCAGTGCTTTCCCATTCAAACATGACCTTTTCATCTCAGTAAATGGTTCCACGTGTTCTCAAGTCCTCAAGCACAGAGTATGCACAGTGGTTACTGCTACCCTTTCCTGCTTCCCTTCTCTATGTGTAGTCTACCAATGGATCCTGTGGCCCATGCTCTGGAGTAAATCCAGCATCTTGCACTCCATTCACTTCCTGTCATCATTACCCTCTTCTGGTCCCCTTTTTTTTTGGGGGGGGGGATGCAGATGTCATGTAGCCCAGGATGGCTTCACTATGTAGACAAGGATGACCTTGATCTTCTGCCCTTCTGGCCTCTACGCATCTGAGTGCTGGCATTGCAGGCTTGAGGGCACATGCTTAGCATGCCAGTGTTTAAAAGGCTAGATATAAAATGTTACACATCTCTGACATAATGCTTCAGCTTGGCTGGCTTTGGTGTTAATGAAGGGATGATACATGAACATGGGCCTGCCTGGGTTCCAATAGAATTATATTTACAAAGATAGTAGCCCCAAAGCCATAACATGCCAAACGCTGCCTGTCCAACTCTGACCCCATAATGTATCTTATGTGGGTTAAGGAAGAGTGTTCTATTGGTCCTTTGCTTCTAATCTTGCCATTCTACCAAGCATCAATCTCATGGTGGCCTCTGTGGTTTTGAAAGCCTAATTGGGAGATGCCATATCTTGACCCATCCCTGATGTCCTTCCATGTAAACCAAGGTCTTTCCCCATTGTCTCTGTCCTCAAGTCCGTAGTATGAGGGGGTTTCTGGCCAGGACTTTCGGGCCTAACCTCAAGGTTTAGGCCCGCAGACCTGCAGACCCGCAGAGACACACAGATGTTTACAATTGTTTTAGGCTGATCGGACTCAGGCCCAGGCATATAACTTGCTAACTCTCTACCCTTCATCTAACCCATGACTCTTATCCTGTTCAGCCATGGGGCTCGGTACCTTTTCTCAGAGCAGCATAGTTGTCCTCTGATTCTTCTGGCTTCTCTCTGACATTCTGCTCTGTGCTTCCTGTTCTCAAGAGTTTTCTTAGTCTGGTAGCCCCACCCACACTTCCTGCCTACCTTTGGCCAATCAGCGCTATTTATTAAACCAGTGGGTGGGACAATTATTTACAATGAAACAACACAATCTCCCATACAAGTCCAGCTGCTCCTTTCTCTGTGTTTTCTTCTTGGTCCTCCTCACCATAGTGCAGTGGTCACTGGTGTCCCTTCTGTTCCTCCTACAGCCCTGTCCTCTTCATACATGTCCTAGAACATCCTTGCTCTGGGTCTTCCTGTCTTATTATTCATCTCTTAGTTGCCCAATGGGAGCTGCTTAAGTTGCTAGCTACAGCTGCCTCATGCCTTCTTCATCACCTTATTGACTTTCTTGTCTGTCCTCACATCGGTCCATGAAACGGAGACTCTGGTTGTGTGCTGAGATCCACACATAACACATAGGTAATCAACAATCCTTACACGTTTGTTTAGTGGAGAAAGGATGCGTGCTGTGTGTTTCCAGGAGTGCCTGTTGGCCACCTCTGATTGTCCAGCTTGGACCAAGCTCCACTGCTTGGGCAGGCTTTCGAAGCAGCTTCCTATACTACTAATGCTGTGTGTTGGTAACCTCAAGGCCAGGCTAAGAGACAGGCAACGTTTCTCAATGCTGGACTCTGTACAAAGCTACCCTGAAACAGCTGTGATGCTGGAGAGGGCAGGGAGGAGAAGCCTGTGCTCCTTGTCCCTAATTCCTCTGACTCAGACATGGCTCCCAGCTTACTCTCCATGCTACAGTGATCCCTAACCTGTCACCCTTCTGTCCTTCTCCTCAATGCTCATAATTGCCAATGAGTAGGCTGTGCTTTGGCGTCTGTCACAGAACACTGGCTATAGTGAAGGTAGCCATGAATCTGGAAAAATGATGCATGTGGTGGTTTGAATGGGAATAGGCCCTATAGACTCTTGTGTTTGAAGGCTTGATTATAAAAAGAGTGGCCTATTGGAGGTGTGGCCTTGTTGGAGTAGGTAGGTCACTGGGAGTAGGCTTTGTGGTCTCAGAAGCTCAAGTATTGCCAGTGTATCTCAGTCCCTTCTGCTGCCTATGGATCAAGATGTAAAACTCTCAGCTTCCTCTCCACCACCATGCCTGTCTGCTTGCCACCATGTTTCCCACCATGATAATAGGCGACATCTCCGAACTGTAAGCCAGCCCCAATTAAATGTTTTCTTTTATAAGAGTTGCCATGGTTATGGTGTTTCTTCACAGCAATAAAACCCCTAAGACAATGCCGCTTGGTAGCCTCTTCTGTAGTTGTGAAATTGGCTAATAAGATGCCCAGATAAAGCTTTCCAAAAGGGATGTGAGTAGATTCAGTCTTGGTGGCTCTATCTTAGACATTAACAGTCTCAGTGTTTGGAAGGTACCTGGGCTGTCACACTGACAGCTCTTACCCTGGGTTGTGTTCAGCTATATCCTCATATAAGAAAAAGAGGGAGACTCTCCTCCCGCCCATGAAGTCAGGGCTCCACTGCTAAGACCTTATTTAAGCCTAACTAGTTCCTCCCTAACCACAGCTGTATTGGGGGTTAGTGCTTGAACATACGACCTCAGCGGGAGACACAATTTAATCTACAGCAGATAGAATCACCTCATTCTTGTCCTTCCTTCTGACTTCTCACCTGGAATCCAGAAGTAGCGTCTTGAGCACAGTAGCTGTGTTAGACCAGATGATCACCTTGAGAACAAGTGCCAGCTGGTTGGAGTGGAAGCATGGGAAGATGGAGAGAACCCAGCTGGCTTTACAACACCCTCACATCATCAGGGGATTGTTAGGACTTGCTTTCTAATAAAGCTTTACTTCTCAACCGTGCTGAACACTGAAATAAGCAGTAGAAATACTCACGGCCAGACACTGATACAGCTGATCCACGGGGAACAGCTTAAGCTACATAATTTTTTTTTTAAAGTCCCCCTTGATGATTCTAGCATGTGAAGGTTGAATATACTGAGTTAAAGGATAAACCCTTACAGGCTGGAGGGCTGTCTCAGTGGGTCAAGGGCTTGCTAGAAAAGAATAGATACCAAGGCTCAAATCTTCAGCACCTATGTAGAGGCTGGGCACGTGTAGAGGCCACCCATAATTCCAGCCCTCAGGAAGTGAAGATGATGAATAAGCTGTCTAACAAGACTGACCAGATCTGCAGGTCCCAGGTTCAGTGAGGGACCCTGTCTCAATATAAGGTGGAAAATAGTCAAGGGAAACAGTTGGCATCAACTTCTGGCCTTTACGTGGATGTACACACACACATGTATTGTTATACAAGGAAGCTGTGTACACATATCACGTATACACATATTTTAAAATAAACCCTCAAATAAGAGAATCACTAACATTTCAATTAATGTTATTTTGGCTTTGTTACATGCAGGCTAACTCAGTATTTAACAATTAGAAATGGGCCACTCAGAGATTCTCGAGATTTCCAGAACAAAATTCATCCAAAGGGAACTGGAACACTGGCCACTTTTTCCTAGGTTCAATGTGCTCTATGGTGACAGAGCTATGTAGTATTCAGGAAAATTATTTATCCTCCTACTCGCATGATTAAAACACTATGTACAACTAAATATAAAACTCAAATAGGCACACGGCACTATTGTCAATGGGCATCCTTTCTCAAAGTGCATTGCCTTCCTGAGGCCCTTAGGTGTGGGCCACCTCTTCCTTCCTGTGACTCAAAAGTCCAACTCAGGGCATATTCCAAGTCAGAAGAGATCTGAAGGGAGACCACAGCTTGCTGATGAGAAACTGGGCTTTAAACCACTCTTCTATCACTTAAGTGCTGAGGGCCCTTAATTTCTCTGTTTTAGACACACACACCTGTTCCCTGAGCAAACATGAGATTCCATGCAGAATGTAGGATACTGGTGAGGCTTAAATAATGTTTTTTTTTTTTTCTTCCATTGTCCCTGGCTCATAGCAACAGCATAGCAAATGCCAGCTGTCATTGAGGGGTGTGGCTAGCTGCTCTATCTGAATTATGAGCCCGATGGGTAGTGAGGCAGCTCTACCCTGGATTGCTGGAAAATAGCCCCAAACTGGGTTGCTTTTATGAAGCAGGCACTAAATGAGCAAACACATGTCTAGAAATAAAGGTAATTCATCCCTGGGGAGATAGCATCTCCCAGGTTCAGGGGGTTAATGGGCTCTGAGGATTCATAACAAAAGGTTCCTGGGACAAATTGGCTACCGAACTGAGCAGCCATTGTTCCTGAGACAGCTCTTCAACTGGGTCCCATTTGTTAGCATGGCTGCCTCAGAAACAAATTAAAAGGCAAGCCCCCTCAGAGATAGCAGCCACTGAGCTGGAGGGCTGAATGCCCAAGAAGTCTGAGCTGGAGATACAGGGGCTTTGCTGCTCCATCAGCTGCCAGCCTGTGCCTGCTGTTCTCAGTGAGCCTGGATGGGAGCCAGCCCCTGCCAGCATGTGCTTCTGTGGGAGCTGCCAGGCACCGGCCATAAAACAGCACTTCGAAGTCAGAGTGGAGCACGTGGCATGCAGTACCCTTGGTCGCATTAAATGCATGATGAAGGAAGAAGGAAGTGACTAGATCAACCATGGGCTGCCAGGAAGTTCAAAACCAGGAACTTTACTATAAACAATGAGTCCTATCCAGAAAGAACTGGGAGTTATTGCCCAGTTTCATCCTTCTAGAAACTTCTGGAGGTGGGGTGGGGTCTTATACACAAACAAATCCCCAAAGTTGCAACAAAACTATAATGTGGGGCATGGATTTTGCTCTACAGTTCCCGTGCATTAGTGCAGGCCATATTTATGTTTTATAATCTTCTGAGTGGGATTCCAAGCTTGGGGAAAAGGTGAAGAGAGATCCTGGAGGCCATGTGGGAGAGGCAATTGGCTTCTCCAAGGGTTTTCAAAGAGGCATGCTAGAAATACTGTAATCTGGGGCCTTCTCTCCAAGAGGTTACCTACAGGCAAGAGCATGTATCTTACATTTAGCAGAGCTGGTGAGAGACTCCTGTGTTCACCAGTGGAATCCTCAGGGGTGAACTTGTGTGTGTACTCTAACCCTGTCATCTAGGTCACTTAAGTGGTACCCTCTGGTCCTCTGGGTCCTAGCTGCCATCTGAGGACTTGCATTTCTGACAAAGTGTCCTGCTGCCGCTGGTCCAAGGACCACAAATTGAGCAGTAGCTGGAGTTTACATACCTCAGGCCTATGGGGTTTCTTCCTGACTGACCCATCTGTCAACATACATGCACAAAGCAGGGCTGGGTGTCAAATGTCACTGTCCTGAGGCATCACAGAGTCTGGAAGCTTAATTTTGAGTCCTAGGTCTCCAAGAGAGCTTTAAAATGTCCTTGTGGATAATGATTCCAGGAGTTTGTTTGAACGCTTATGCTGCAGCAGCTCTTGACTGAGAAAGATTCTGAAGACGTGTCAGCCCCAGCAGACACATTCATTTAGATTTCTCTGGGCATCATCAGGACTTTAAAGCCGCCCCCCACCCCACACCAGGGGTATCTGGTGATGAACTTGGTGGAGGCCCAGCTGAAGTTTCTGAGCTGACAGTTACACTTATTACCCAAGCAATGGTGGTGACAAAGCCAAGTTCCATGTTTCCTGGGAGACTCTGATCTCTTGATGTGAAGCGAAGCCTGAGCACTGGTATTAAAAGCTGTCTGGGCTGCTCCCTGACAGGCTGGGTGTGGAGTGCAAAGCTGCTAGGAGCCTTGGGGGAGATTAAGGAGTAGATGCAAGAAGTGGAATCGGATCTGTTCTTTCTACCACAGAAGGCGACAGCAGCAGGATGCATTTCATGAAGTTCAATTGAAATGAGTTAACACCCCTCTTCTCTTACCCCGCAAACTACCCCTCCCCTGACAAGTTCATACTGAACTCCTGCCCTTCCTGGCCTAGGTAGGTCTCTCTTGGGGACCTGGAAGGGGAAAAATATCCCCTGTGGCCTCAGACCTCCATCCCTATCATGCACAGAGCAAGTGGTACCCAGAAGACCACCTGATGCCCAGTGTAGAGAGTCTTCTAGCTTTACAGAGTCCAGAAGGAAAAGTTATTGAAATGACTACTCACCTGGGTGTTTTTTAGATCACAAATCCCCCGATGCATGCACTGCTTTCTGAACCTGGGGGCTGGGCATTCCCAGTGAGTCCCAGGCACTCTGAGGGTTTTAGCTACTTGAGTCAAAGTAGACCTCTTGCCATCGTTGGTTTGCTCAAGGTTTTTGCTGTGAGCAGGATCTCCTAGGAAAACCTAGTTTCAAAGTTAAGAGACTGGTGAGTAACTTTACCCATGGACAGCTAGGGGCAAAATGTGGTTTCTCTCAGAGGGCTTGGGACCACATGTGGATCAGAGCTGATATTATCCAAGGAGGGCTGGGGTCATGTGTGGGTCTAATGGTCAGAGCTGACTTTTCCATGGATGGCCACGGACTACCCTCTGCTGTCTCTGTTGTATTTTTAAGGCCTATCTAACATAACAAACAGGCTACTCTGGTAGAGAAATGGGTGTATCCTCTCTGTGGAGAATACCAAACCTCCACACTGGAGTTGGAGGCAACTCGTCCTATTTCCAACAGTAATGCAGGTTTGATAGCCCCGTTCTGGCCTGTGGTCCTTGCCTGTCATGTCGGCCCACAACAAATGTTCCCCTGTAATTAAATCACTCTCCCTGCCCGTTACTGAGGATGTTGGCCCCGAGAGGAAGCACTGTTTGAAATGCACCGAGACTCCAGCATTCAACAGTGAGGCTCCAGCATTTGTGATGGTATTAAACAGCTTGCATAAATTTCACAGCACTCAGCTCTGGGCTGTTGAGGGCCAGTGGGTCCTTTGGATGGGATCAGGAATGACCACCAGCATGCTTACTTTGGCATGCTATGGCAGAAGTTTGGTTTTATAGTAAGAGTGGCTATGCTTGGAGAGTGTCAGGGAAGACAGAAGGAATCCTGTCTTTTCAGTAGAGAACAGCTTGGGTGTCCATGCCTCTTAGGAAAGAAGCCAAGGACTTGGGTTGTCCTTCCCAGGAGCTCTCAATCCAGGGGGCCCTGAAGTCTCAGAGCCAGTTCATCTCACAATCTGTACCTGTTAAATTTTGAGCTGAAAAGGGAGAAGGTCGTGTTAAACAGCCACATTCAGCAGGCACTCACAATGAGCCTGGTGAAGGACCAGCAAGTGGCTCGGTCCAGGCTGTTGTGTTGAACCTTTGAAGCGTGTCTAAGGGAATATTCATTTGCCAGATGAGGAAACCGGGACCCGGAGATGGCATAAGGGAGTAACAAGGCCCCACAGTTGACAGACTTGACCAGCCTTCAGGCTTGAGACTGACACATATACTCACTCTCCTAGACCAGGCTGTGTCCAGCCCAAATGCTGCTCAGCACATTTTGTGACTACCCCGTGAGTGCTGGTCACTCTTGCCTTCTTCTCTTGATCTTTCTTGAGATCCGGTTGGTCTGAGCTTCACCTCCACTCTCTGCCTATAAGAAAGTCATCCATCCACTTTTTGCCAAGGTCAATGTAAAAAGGACCCCCTCACCCTCTGTGTTTCCCCTTTGTAACTTACCATATATTGACCCTCTTGTTCTGGCTCCAAAGACTCCACTCATACTGGCTGCCTTTGTGAGGATCCCTGGCCCACAGCCCTTGTCACATTACCCATCTTGCAATAGTCCTGAATAAGATCTTTCTTACCATAGGCAGCTGGTCCCTGAATTCTTAACCTTGGCACCATCCTGACACCAGGGCTGTCTAGTGGAACTGTAAAAGAAGCCACTCAGGCCATCTATAAATGTCACATTCAAAGAGGAAAAGGAAATGTGTGACGTTTAAAATTCTTATCCAATAGGTCTGAGATATTTCAGCATGGAGTGTATGCTTAAAAATAATTCTGTTTTAAGTTTCACTGTGTATTTCAAGCTAGCCTTAATCTCAAGGCAATCCTCCTGCCTCAGTTTTCCAAGTGCTGGACTTACAGGCATGAGCTGTGGGGTTTTCAGTTGGGGGTATGTACTCAGATAGAGAACTGTGTGGTGACTGTTGCTGGTGAGCAAACTAGCTCCATGGCAGCGTTGGGAAACCTTGTGTTATGGGGAAGCTCAGCCTGGTGCCAGCTGAGAACATGGCTCCTGGGCTGGAATGGGCAGAGATAGCACCTGGGATCTTTTTCAAATTCAGATTCTGTCCCTATACAGTGAAACTTAAAACAGAAGTATCTTTAAGTATATTCTGCATGCTGAAATATTTCAGTTATATGATCTGAGATGATTCCCAAGAGTCTACATTTCTCTAAACTTCCAGGTGTGATGATGCTGTAACAGACCAGTAGTGAGGGTAAGGACATAGGTTCATGAAGCTGGGCTGAGCTGACCTTGGAGAACTTGTGGCTTTAGTTCCTTCTCAACTACAACAGTACTGATTGCAGTTTGCTGTTAGTGACTATCTATTATGTTTTCTGTGCTTTACCTGCCCACTCCCAGATGCTAGAAAAATGTGGCTACTGGGACAGATCAGCCCAGCTTCCTATATTTGTAAATAAAGTTTTACTAGAACCCAGCCACACTGGTTCATTTATCTAATCATGGCTGCCTAATAGTCCAAGGCCAGAGTTGAGTAGTCACAAAAGAAGCTGTTCAAAAAGCACCAAGCACTCACCAACTCTTTAAAGGCCTATTCTACCTGCTTTTATCCATATACCAGGCTCTAAATAATGGCTCTCAGAGAGGTGCATGATCATAATGAGGTCAAAACATTGCTTATGGGAAAGAGTAGAGAACATGGGTCCTTGGGCAGTTTACTCTGCCAGCTCAGGCTGGCTCTTTTCTCCTGTGGCAGTTTGTCCTGGCTGCTCCTCCCCTTGCTGCCATTGACTTTCCCAGAGGCCTCTTTCCCTGTAGTGGTGTGTGCCAGCTTGTGTGTTGCTCTGACCAAATGCAATGTGCAGTTTAAGTTGCTGGGTTCAGAGAGGTCTCTGTCATGGTGGAGAGGGTGTGGTGGTAGGGGCATGTAGTGGCTGCTTGTTCACATAGTGAGGTCCAGGAGGCCAGAAAGAACTAGATGAGAACCAGAGGTAGGGGTCACCTTCAATATCTACCCTACTGGTTGCTTCTGTCTAGGGTCTTAACGGCCCCTCGGGGATGAGAAGGCACAGTGTCAGTGGTACAGACATCAGGAGTCAGGTAAAAAGCAAACAGCAGACTCCTTTATTCAGCAATGAGGAGAACATTATACATCTTCCTTTCAGCACGCAGACTATGTCCTTATCTGTGTCATTGCATGGTCACCTTATTGGCAGGGCACGATAAGACTTATCACAGTGCCTGTTGACAGGCCCTCAGGTAGGCTGGCTTATAAGAACGTATGTATGTGCATGCCTTAGCAACTGGTGGTTATGACCAGTTTGGCAATTTCCTTAACCCTATGGGCCTGTCCTACTACATCTACTGATACATTTTCTTCAGCTAGCCCCATGTCTCGGAGGTTCTGAAACCTCTGAAAACAGTACCACCAACCAGGGACCAGATGTTTAAACTCATAAGCCTGCACAGCCATTTCATATCCAAGCTATAATGTGTGCTATGTCAGTTATTAATTACTCAACTTCCTAGTCCCTTGGTAGGAAATGTTGGGGACATGTTCTACATGGTTCTCAGTGACTTTGAGCCCCAGGAGTCTATGAGGTAGCCTGTTCCCATTCCCTCCTCTACTCTTTACCCCCACATTACCTTCCCCATTCTCTCTGGTGCTTTGGGGAATCTCCTTCCAAATACACTGCCTGTGCTCTCTAATCCCACACCTAGATCTGATTTCAGGGAGAGACAGTTGGAAGACACACAACAACCACATAATTCATACCCTTCTATAAGTGAAAACTCTGGGTCCCAGAGAGGATGGCTCCCCAGGAGGATCTCAGTTATGGAGCTCACAGTCAGGTATAATTTGGCCTATTCTCTGAATCACAGTATCACCATCATGATCAGATACTTAGTAGACCATGTGAGGATACAGGCTGGGAGGAGTTAGGTCACTTGTCCAAGTTTCCACATGTTAGAACTAGACATTAGCCCATGGGAGCCTGGGGTCAGAAATGGAGAACTAGACCAGCAAAGGCTGTGTGCCTATGGAGTTGGTGTCTATGGGGTGACTCGTGGTAGTATGGTGTGATTGAGTCCTACCCACTAGGTAGGACAGTGACATCTTCAGGGATGGCTCTCACCAACTATTACCATGGTTGCTCCTGGGTATGGACTGGATGATAGAGGACTGCCATGGTCCCTGCCTTTGATCTTTCTCACTTCCTTCCAGTCCTAGTGCCCAGAGGAAGGGCTGGGCCTAGTTGTCATGGGAACAAATGGGAGATGCTCTCCCTGGAAGTCGAAATGCTTAGATTCAGCTGAAGTACCCAGGAATTGCCAACGCTCTGCTCTCTGCCCTCCCTTTCCACTTGCCCACTCATAACAAGAACAGCTGGTCAGGTGTGCCTGTCACCCTTACTCTCTGCTGCCCTTTTATGATTATTCACATATGCCCCAACCTGTTCCCTCTTTGCCTGTACTAAAATCAATGCCCTGTCTTAGAATACATACATCCCTTCTCTGGGAACTCAGTTGCTTATGGTGGCCTGGCCGCCCTCACCCCCAGACACTCAGGTTAGTGAGTTCATCTCTATTCTTTCCAAAGTAAGGACATGGGCTGGAGAGAAGACCAAGTATGAAGATGATGACAGCTGCCCCACCCATGCAGCTGACAGACCTACTATTTAGCTCTATCACCATGGGACCAGAGCAAGGTATTCCAGGGCCTCCTCTGTGAAACCCCAATGTTCTTTCTGTCCACCTCACAGGCATGTTTTACGCCATGCCTCTAAAGTACAGACTCTTTTCTGTCCTCACCGTGGACACCTCCCGATTCCCAGAGGCTCCCTCTCTTCTAAGGACATTGACTGTCTTTTGGGTTCTTGTCTAAGCAGTGACACAGGGCTCCCTGCCCTTCCCTTGAGAACAAACAGCTCACCTTCCAGCTGGATGCAAGGAAGAGAGATAAGCCACCTCTGTTTCCTCTCTTGACTCAGGCAGTTGCCAGCTTCTGATAAGATTGTACTAGCCTGGTGGGCCTAATCTTTGCAGGGGGAGATTAAAAGCTTGGTGCTGACAGCTATCAGGAAATACCGGGCTTCTCTCTCCCTCAGGGCTGGTGCCCAGTGCTAGCTGAAGCATGGGCAAAGTGGCAGAGGTTGAGGATGAGGTGGAAACCTGCTAACAACATTATCCTTTTCTAGAACAATATTTTCCCCCTCACTCCCTCCTTCCCGTCATCCCTCAGGACATTATCTACTCTCCCAGAATTCTTTCTAAGTGTTTTAACAAACTTTGGGGGAAACACAATTATGTACATTTTATGAGAGGATGGGGCAGGCAGTATGTCCCTCTAATTCTTACAAGCCAGGTTCTTTTTTAAAAGGAGTTTATGTGCATGTGCCTACTTGTTTGGATGTGCACTGTGTATGTACAGTACCTTTAGAAGCCAGAAGAAGGCATTAGGTTCCCCGAATCTCCTAAGAGTGGAGTTACAAGTAGCTGTGAACAGACCAATGTGGGTGCTGAGAACAGAATCCAGGTCCTTTGCAAGAGCAACAAGTGATCCTAATAGCTGAGCCCTCGCTCCAGCCTCCCTCCATCCAGAGTTCTTTATTCCTCTGCTTAATGAGCTGGGGCGGTCTCTACCGGCTTCTGGGAGCCAATGTTATATTTTCAGAAGTTTTGTGATCTTATGGTTAAACACAAATACTAACTGTTTGGACCATGGAAGCTTATCATTGAGTAAATTCAACGAATGGCAAAGTAATGTTAAATAAATTCCACAGGAAGCCTTTCTTTTAGGCTAAGTCCAAGCACTGAGTTCCCAGAGCAGGCTGAAAATCCAAATGGAGTTACTTCCATGAATGCTCATGACTGAAGGCTCCTGACTTTGAGTGGGAAAGGCAGCCAAGAACTCTGCAAGCCAGGGGAAGGCAATGATGTTGGAGACGGGAGAGTTTGAAAGAGCCTGCTTTGGAAGTTACAGGGGCATTCATAACTGTCACCTTGGTGCACGTTAGCTTTTGGAACAGGGTCTCCAAACACTATTCTCCCCTTACTGTCCACAGTCCACTTCTTTCTTTGTGAGTGAAGTTTGCCTGAGACTTTAGAGCCCAAAACCCAAACTCAGCCACCTACATTGGTCAGGTGAAGAATGGGAGAGCATGGTTCTGACCTGCTGAGACAGAGACGAGAATCCCATGGCCACTTAAGGGGGTAACTACAGCAGCCCTGAGGAATCAGTCCTAGGGACCAGCAGTCGTGCCTTAGAAGCCAGAGACATACATTTTATTTGAAATATTGTAGTTTTCTAATTTTGGCAAATAGTTAATAATTTGTGAATGGGTATATGAATATATACATGTCATATGAGTATGTGGATGTGTGTGGGCATGTGAACACTGGAGGTTGATGTTAGGTGTATTTCTCTATTGCTCTCCACTTTATATTTTGAGACAAGATCTTCACTGAAACTAAAGCTTACCTATTGGCCAGAATGGCTAACCAGTGAATTCAGTGGATCTTGTCTTCTCCTCCCCAGCCCTGGGATTACAGACACACCCCAGAACTATTAGCTTTTTAGGAATGCTGGGAATTCTAACTCAGGCCACCATGCTCGCACAGTAAGCACTTTACCAACTGAGCTGTCTCCCCAGCCTTTATTCACAACCTCATGGGTAGAGCAATGCAGGCTTAGTGGAAGCATCAGAGGTCAGGGCCTGAGACAGGGACTTAGCAGCAGAAGGGGCAGGTGGTTCACAGAAGACCTAAAAGCCAAGGAAAGAGGAAGCTGGCTATGACTGGGAACTGGATCGCAGGGAAAGTACCACTAGGTTTCCAAAGAACCACTTCATTTCTCTGATGCTGGGCAGCAAACATCCTCCCAAACTTGATACCGTAACAAAAAACTCATATGACTCATGATTATAGACTGGGCAGTTCTCAGGAAAGATAGCAGCTTGCTGGTAACATGTCAGTGCTAGAGTGAGCCTGAGGCCAGCAGCCTGGTACAGCTCAGGGTCCCCTCACTCCTGTTCACTGGGTCCTCTGCTGGCACAGTTGCTTGGCGGATCAGCTTGCCTTCTCATGCTTAGCTTCTTCATAGCATCATGTTGGTTCCCACAGCCAGGGTCCAAAGAAACAACCCAGTCAAATCTGGATCCTACTTTCTAAGCCAGCTGGGAACTAACCTAACACAATATCTAGCACATTCTGTTGCTAGAAATGAGTCAAGGTTGGCTGATCCTAAAGGGGGAGGAGACTCAGGGCTGATGGGCATGTTTGTAACCTTTACAAACATCCCTGCTCAAAAATGACCCTTGAAAGGATGGCCTTCAAAAAGCAAGGAGTCAAGGATCCAAAGAAAGGATCCAGTGGCCTCATCCTGGACTGCAGAAGAGAATCAGAACCCATGTTCATTCACCTTCATTCCCATTGTCCAGCTCTAGGGAAATCACTCACAGCCTCCAGAGTCCTTCCCAGGGAAGAGGCAGGCAAGGATTCAGGCCAATAGGGTACTCAAGCTTTAAAATAAATAGGACTGAGCCTTCAGAGACCAAGTGGGACTGTTTTAGTAACCAGAAAGCCCCCAATGAGATGAAAGTCTGAAGGAAAACCCATGATTCAGGCATGAACAGGGGCAGGACAGGGACCAGCAGGCACCCCAAACTATTACTGGTAGCAGTTATTTCAAAAGCAAAAAGCATTCATATTAATAAGCAGTGTATGGTCACACTAAGATGTCTCCAAATGGTTTCAGTTGAGTCCTTGAAAGAGTAAAGGCTCTCAATGGTAATCCTATCCCTGTGCCTCCCTTTGGGGACACTGGAAGATGTCATACATTGTTCTCCACAGCCCTCATGGGATGCATACTCTGCAGTAATCTTGGTCACAGAAATCTTGGTGCTGACTTGAGAAGTGGCCTCTAAGAATGCATCCCCCCCCCCTTCTTTCAGCAAGTCCTTGCTTAGCATATCCCAGTCCTGTCCCACTCATCCCATAAGAACAGTGACTCATCAAGTTTTTAGTGTGGGGAGAGTTTCAGTGCGGACACTCGTGCAGACCTGCTGCTCAGAGTATGGTGTGTGAATCATCAGTATGGCCCAGAGCTTGTTAGAAAGGCTAGCTTCTACACGGGTGCTGGCCTCTTGAGCAGGGTGCTGAGGCAAGAGGACGGAGACCAGTCTTAGCTACGGGGTTACACAGAGAGTCCCTGTTTTAAAAGGACAGGGAGGAAGGAAGGAAAAGAAATGACTATTTCAGGTCTGGCTTCAGACTCTTAAAAACAAACAAACAAGATTCAGAACTATTGTTTACCATGCCCTGTAGCATGTTGGGGCCTCCCCTCTGCAGGAAGGATAGAGGCCAGAGAGATGACTTAGAAATTAAGAGCACATTCTACTCCTTTAGAGGACTGAAGTCCAGTTCCCAGCATCCATAGCAGGTGGCTTTTGTCTGTAACTCAACTCCAGGGGATCTGGCGTCTTCTTCTGGCTCCTATAGACACTTGCACTCCTGAGTGCATCCTTCCCCTCCAGACATGCATGCATACACATAATTAAAATATAAAAATAAACCTTTAAAAACAAAGTGGGAGAGGGTCAGTTTTGGGGTCATGATGCTCTGCCCTTTGTTCCCCTGTATCTCTGGAGACATAAAGCCATTCCATGGTAGATTCTGCTCTGGCCATGGGTCCAGGTCTACAGAGCTGGCACCTTTGGGCCTCCAGAATCCATTGTGATTCAACAAGGACTTTGGGAAGGTTTCCTAGTATTACAGACAGTCTGAGCTGTCTGTGTCCACCAGTATTTTGGTTAATTCCAAAGGGCTTTTCTGCTGGAAATCTCAGGACCACATGCATCAGGAAGTCACCTGTATTTGTACAGAAATTGAAGGAGCTTTGGCCAGGCTTCAGCTCTTGCCACTGCTGGAGAGCACACACTATGCTATTATACCTTCTGCTGTCTTGCTGCCCTGTAGCTGTAGAAGCCAGGGATATGTGTAGAGGGGCTGGGTATAATCTCAGGTACCTACAATTCTATGCACTGGGGCAAGTGAAATACTCTGGTCTAATCTGATTAAATTCCACAGGCCCTTTGTGACATTTTTCATTTTGAACAAATTTCAGTGTAGTGACAAGTGACAGGAGCCTAACAGTGAACTCAATTCATTACCAGGGCTATTATTGAGTGTATATTGACCTCTGTGAGAACAGTCAGGTTCCCCTGAGATGGCCCGCCTTAAAAGCCAGATTTCCCAGTATCTGTGAGCCCTTGGGTTCTGGATACATAATAGTGACAGACAGTAGGCACTTTTGAAATGCCTGCTGAGAATCTGCTTCATCTGGCCATGACTCTAATCTGGTTGGCCATGGAGGTAGAAAAGGAACGACTCTGAGTCCTAGGCCACCTGGCTGAGTGTCCACAGGGCACAGTCCAAAGATCCAGGCTCTTTTGTTCAATGCAATGAGTTGGACTAAGGACATGTAAACAGAAATAGAGAGTTTATTAGAAAAGAGAAAACACTCTCAAGACTGGTATAAACAAGTAAACTGAGAGAACCGCCTCCAAGGCCTTGTGTCTGGAGGTGCATGGCCCTCTGTAGAATGTTGGCACAGCACATGCATCTCTTTTGCGTATGCCATCCTGGGAACTTGACCAATACCCACAGAGACCTTTCTGTTTGGCCAGGGCTCTCCTGGTCCTAGCACAGAAAGTTCCAGGTGTCAGAAACCTGCCCTGCACACCAAGGTCTTTGTCTGCATCCCCAAGGTCTCTCTCTCTCTGGCTCCTGACTTTCATGGTGGGCTCAGCTTGGCCTTTCACTCTTGTTATACTGTGAGTCTGAATTCCAGCCAGGCTGTCTCCAAGGAAAACCAAATGAATGATTGAGTGCGGTGGCTCCTGGGAGTCACCTTTCATGTCCAACACTGGTGACAAGAAAGCCTTGGTGTTCGACTTCCTTTAACTGAGGCTCTTTGAATTATACTGGTGATAAGGATACATGAAATTTGGTTGTGGAAGCTTGTAGTTAGAGGGAGCTCCGGATAGACAGGATAAATAGGGAGAGGGAACATGGCTAGATAATAAAGATGGTGAACTTCCAAGATGACTGACTTCTTCCTCTCCCTCCTGACCTGAGACAAAAGCCTGGCAGTTTGAAGCATAATCCTGGGGCTTATTCTTACTTTCTTTCCCTCGGGGCTGTGGTCTGGGGAAGAAGGCTTGGGGCTTGGAGAGCTATTTATGGAGAGAGAACCACAAACCCCATCTTTAATCTTTGTAACAGCAGGTGGGCTTATACTTATCCCTTTCCTACATCTTAGCCATTCTGAAGGAAGTGAGTGGCTTGGGGCAGTTCACTGGAAGGCAGGGAGACCCATTGTGTCCAGGAGTCCCAAATCCTGCCTAAGGTATACAGCTGGACCAAAGGTCCAGGAGGAGGACTTGCTTTGAGTGGGGACCTCAAGACACTTTATTACCTATTTCCTCTACAGAGGGACCCTGGGGTATCAGGTAGGCATGCTAGACAGCAGTAATGGTCACAAACATTTCTACATCTTATCCCAGGGTCCTTAAGTCCATCTCTAGAAATGAGCAAAAAGACTTTGCAGAGATGTTTAAATGAGGGCTTTAGAGATGGGGTTGGTCCTGAATCCTCTGGATCCTATGTCATCTCAGAGACCTGTGGGATGCAGAAGGGGGGTGGGTATCAGAGGAGGGGATGTGAGGAGGGAAAAAGAGACCAGAGAGATGTGCCTGCTCTAAGGGGCTCTACCTTGTCATCTCCACTTGAGCCGAGAGACAGTAGAGGTGGTGGTGCATGGGCTTCCCATTATGTGTGCTTTGTGAATGCAGGGAACATTCTGGAAATGGAGCCTTTAGCCTTTCTCCAAACTTTTCTAATTCTGGACTTAGAGTCTAGAGGGCAAGGGGGGAGTTCTGAGATGTACATGGCCCCTGCATGCCTTGGGTTCTTCCTCTTACTTGGGCTGAAAGGGTCACCCATCTTCCCCATGGAAATGTTGGCATGCTGAGGCTGGCATAGGACTTTTTCTGTTGTGTTAGAATTTGTGTGGCAGGTTCTGCAGCATATGGCTGTTTTCATTAGATCCTTGTGGGTGCATGGAGGCATGCTTCTTTTTTCTACTCCATGCTGGAACTAAGCCTCTGATTCCTGCAGGGGTCATGGGGAGATCTGGCAGGGGAGCTATGACTGGTCCAGAACAAGTCTGCCCAGCATGAGTCACGGTTCACTGCCATCTCTGAGAACTGGGTTATTGGCTGACTCCAGGCCAGAATCACAGCACAAGAGCAAAGAGCTGTATCCATGCCCTCACTGTCACAGCACGAGTGAGCTAGATGCTGAGCCAGAAGCCCCTGCATCTTGTTGTGAGTCATGAACATGGTCGAAGGGAGAATGCTGGGGCGGAAGCCCTTGATTCTGTTACTGGCTGTTCATAGCAGAACTGTTTGCTTGTCACTCTGATTCTTGAAACCATCCAGAACAGCTAGTGATGACAAACTCTGGTACTGCAGCAGCCTCGAGAGGACCACTTCTGCTTCTGATACTCATGTTCTGCCATACACTCACATGTAGGACCAGCTGATTGCTGCCACCCGAGATAAGGCCACAGAAGACACCGCTGTATCTACCCCCATCCCATGCCTTTCTTGGCCCTCCTTCCTCTGGGTTGTGTCATTTGTCATAATTTATCTTTGTAGTGACATCAACTGTATTTGGAATCACTGAGGAGACTGAGACCCACCTCTCAGTGTGTCTGTGAAGATGCACTCGTTAAAGGTTTTAACTGAGGGGGAAGACTTACCTGGGAATGTTTGGGTACCTCCTCTCCATGGGCTGAGGCTTAAGCAGAATGAAAAGGGAAGAAGATGAAAACTAGCCAAGGCCAGCATGCCTTTGCCTCCCAGTGGCCAGGGTGGCATGTGCTGTCTTCTGCTAAGCTCCCAGCACGATAGTCTGGACTAAAGCCATGAGCACAGGGTACATTTTTTTCCTTTAAATTTTTTGTTCTAGGCATTCTGCCACAGAGATCTAAAGGCGACAATACCACACTCGAGCTGCCTCAGAAGGAGAGCTTATGCTAGAAAGAGCTGAGGCCTCTTGTCCACTGCCTCACAAAGGGTGCTGGGAGTCAGATCCTAGCCCCGTTCAGAGTACAGCAGACGGATGGATGGATGGGACCTCACAAGAGGGCCCAGGTTAAACTATCTTGGAAGTGGCCTCCCTATTTCTGATCCACAGAGCTTATGGGCAAATAAATTGCCTATGGTTGCAAGTTTCCACATCTAGGAATTTGGAAGCAGTTGGTACCACAGGTGATGAGTAAAGACAAAAGTGGAAGGACTGGGAAAGTGGCTCAGGCATTGTGAGGATTTGAGGTGGATTCCCAGAACCCATGTCAAGAAGGCATGCATGATGGAGTTTGTTTTAAATCCCTGTGCTGGGGAAGTGAAGAAAGACAGATCCCTGGGCACCCTAGCCAGCTGACCTGGTCTACCTCACAAGCTTCAGGCCATTAAGAGACTCTGTCCTTAAAAACAAAAACAACAAACAAACAAAAAGGTAAATAATACCTAAGGGAAGACACCCCGTGTTGACCTGTGATCTCTACACAAACAAGTCCATGTCCATAGCATGCTTATGTGTTTGCATGTGCACATATGGAGTCACAGCTGGAGAATGCTTCTGATGATCTTGAGTCAAAGCAAAAAATGACCTTTTCCTCTTTAAGGAGTCTTTAAAACTGGGTTGGAGAGATGTCTCAGAGCTTAAGAACTCTTTGAGAGTTTCTGAGTTCCAGCAATCACACGGTGACTCACAACCATCTACAGTGGGATAAGATGCTCTCTTCCGGCGTACATGTAGATAGAGCACTCACATGTATACATGTATGTATATACACATACATGTGTGTATACACACACACACACACACACACACACACACACACACACACACACACACTTTAAGAATAAAATAAAACCCCCAGGCTCAGATTATTGATGGAGGTGGGGACTACTAGCCATCTTGCCATCTGTGTTTGATGCTCAGCCCTTCCCTTCAATTCATATGGCCCTATTTCCCATCAGTCTCCACTCTTCCTTTAGAACAGAGTCTGGCTGAGAGTCTTCATGACCCTGATAACAGAACCTGAGAAGGATATTCTGGGGAGAGTGTATGATTTGGAGGGAGATGCAATGAAGTATCTCATAGGCACTATGGATGGGAAGCATCCAGGCTCCCTCATGGGCAAAAATGCACAGTGACTGCTGTGGGCATCAGCCCCATGGCTTCTAGGACCTCTAAGAACCTGAGAAACCAGGCAAGCTACATGAGAGCTCATAATGAGGATGCCTGATTATTGGTCTTCCATGTCCATGTTCCCCTGGTTGAGGTAGGGTTCTGGCCGCAGAGGTGAAGCCAGCTATTGGTCCATGGGTGAAGTTGGAGGCAGGCTTTAGGGCGAAGGGGCGGGATGACAGCTCCTCTACTGAAGACAACTCTTAACCATCGGGAAACTGGAGAATATCAGACCTTGGCTGAGTGTCCAGTCCTTCCTTGGCTCCCTTGGACATGCCAGAGTGTGGACCATACGAGAGACTTTCAAGGTAGGATGGGTATCATGGAGTGCATGCATCAGACCATCTCTAGCCGCAGGAAGTAGTCTTCCTTCCTGTTTGGCCCAGTCCATCTCAAGCCCAGCCCACACAATTTTGCACATCTCCTGATATATTCTCTAACTCTTTGACGCCCTTCTGGTGAGTTTATCTTTGCTTTGGTTAGTAAGAGACATAGACAGCGGGGCTCACTGAAATACATAGTAAAGTTCACATGGTTTTACCCAGGATCCTCTGGGGGGTAGGGTTTATGGAACATTCTCAGCAGACTCTCAAGGTCATCATCCTGAGCATACAATTAGCTATGTTCTAAAAGAAAAAAAAAATTGAAGCCACAGAGACTTCTGTTTGTAAAGTGCTTGCTATGAACACATAAGAACAGTTCAGTCTCCAGGATTCATGTAAAATCTGGGTATAGTGGCATGCAGGCATGCACTAGCAGTCCCTGAATGGGGAGGCAAGCACCAGGGTCCCTGGAGCACACTGGCCTTCCAATCTAGCTAATTCGGAGAGCTCCAGGTTCAGAGAGAGACACAGACAGAGACAGAGTCTCAAAGATAAGGTTGAGAGTGATCGAGAAGGAAACGCAACATGAACCCCTCACCTACTCTCTCTCTCTCTCTCTCTCTCTCTCTCTCTCTCTCTCTCACACACACACACACACACACACACACACACACACACACACACACACACACACACACGAGATTGTTGATGGCACTGATACTGATAGACTCTATAAAACCTTGGTTTGAAGATGAAGCCTCTCTGCTACTCTGATTGGTGGACACCAGTCTCTTTCTGGAGTTCACTTCAGCCCCACTGTTTTGTGGAACAGAGCAGAGGGCCTGTCTGCAAAACCTACTCTCATTTCAAAGGTCAGACCCCTGCACATGTGCCTGCCACCCACCTGTCGAACATCAAAGCCACCAAAGCCGAACTGCCAGCAATTTAATGTTTAAGCCTGACCTTCCTGTCAAGACCTTTTCATCCCTCTGCCTTTTTCTCTGGCTCCCTTTTCCTCCTCACCCATCACCAATTTTAGACCTCACAGATGTCAAATGTTTTCAGCCTCTCAGAAAAGGGTGAAGCTAGGCTGCTTGATAGAGTGTCCTGGACGATTATTACCCAATAGCACTGTTCATTCTCACAGGACATAGGACAGATTCTGAGCACGTTGCTGAATTTGATAGTGGGGAAGTCTCTGCAAAAATTCTGGTGGTATGTGATGTATGTGGAAACTGTGAGGTCTGATGTCATTCTATCATCATTACAACTGACCATGCACAGTGGGGCCCAAGAGGTCTGGAATCCATTCTGGCTGGATCGCCTTCAGCTGTGTGACTATAGCCTCTCCAGGCCTCAGAATTCTCATCTGTACACTGCACCTGCCATGCACACCACTTGGAATTCGAGAGGGGCTTCCATATTAAATGGCAGTGGCTGCAGAGCTTTGCAGCAGGTGCTTGATGAAGCTCATGTCACTTGTGTCCATGAGGTCCCAGCGGGAAGCGTATGGCAGACTGTGTATTGTTGAGCAAGCTTAATAAAGGGACTGTTAGGAGCTAGGGACTTGCTCAGGCAACAAAGTGCTTGTTATGCAAGTAGGCGCCACGAGTTCCATACCCAGAACCCACATGTAAAAAGCCAGGTGTGGTAGCATGTGCCTTTAATTCTACGGCTGAAGATGCAGAGCCAGGTGGATCCCTGGAGCTTGCTGGACAGGCAACCCAATTTGACCAGCAAGAGACCCTATCTCAAAACAAAAACAAAAACAAACAAAAAAAATACAAAAAAATAAACCCCAAAAAACAAGGTGAGAAAGAATAAATGAATGTGTGTTCTCGCTTTCACACATACGTGTCTGCACATACATACAAATGCTCACACACAAAAGGCTTCTACATAGTGTGAGAGGATATAACAGTCACAGAATGTTTTAACAGCTTGGGTCAAGGGGGCTGAAGCAGAGCTCCCTGGGATATAGTGCTAAGAGCTACATGGGCAGGCCTGAGTGGTAAGGAGAGATGCTTCTCACAGGTAGTGGCTTTCAGGGAAGAATCTGGGGACATCCCTCCTCTGACTGCCCCCCCCCACTCGGGTTTTCTCTTGTTGCCTGTTTGTGACCCCATTAAGAAGCCAGAACACAATGGGAATTGGGAGGAGATATGGGTAGGCAGCATCCTGGAGATGCCAGTTAGCTTCCCATCATTGTATCGAAATACCAGGGATGCATAGCTTCTAAGGGGCAAAGGTTAACATTGAGTCACAGTTCCAGAGTTCGTGATAGCTGGCCCATGGCTTTGGCTTGTGTCAGGGTGGTGTATCATGACGGGGATCACATGGAGGAACAAAGTTGCTCACCCCAAGGTGGACCAGAAGGGAGGAGAGAAAGAGGAAGGTCCCAGCAGTCACTGTGGACACACCTATGATGAAACTGCCTGGACTGTCACCAATTTGTACTGGCATCACAGACTGGCCACCAAGCTTTCCAAACATGGGCCTTGAGGAGGACAGTAACTTCCAAACTATGACCCTCCTGGATAAAGGCAGTTGGAAACCCACAGTGTGGCTCTTTAGGCTGCTATTACTGCTGGGGTTTCTAGAAGTCCTAAGTGAAATATGTTGAAGCCAGAAGCTCCCAGGGAACAGGCCCTTAAAGAACTGGAAACTTTTTCCCTCTGAGAGGTCTGTAACTTGAAGGGATGCTGAGCTGGGAGCTGGGTCAATGGTCAAGAGCACTTGTGTCTCTTGCAGGGGACAAAGGTTTGGTTCCAAGTACCCACATTAGGCAGCTTGCAACCACCTTCAACTCCAGCACAAGAGGACCTAAGGCCTTCTTCTGGCCTCCACAGGTACCTGCGGGCATGTGATGCACATACAGACAAACAGGCATACACACAGGCACATAAATAAAAATAGAATTAATGTTTTCCATACTGATATTGATTTGAAATTTTTGCAGTCGAATTGTTCACCTCTTTGTAGCCCCTCCATTTGTTTCAGAAGACTGGGTTTAGTGAGGTGTCTAAATGGGAAGGACACCATAGGCTCATGGATTTGAATGCTTGGTCCCCAGCTGGTGGATCTGTTCAGGTTGTGCTTTTGTCCCTCTACCTTGTGGTTGTGTTTTCAGCTGGGATGGCAGCACCATGCCTGTCTGCCTGTTGCCAAGCTGCCACCATGATGGTCATGGACTCTAACCCTCTGGTATCATGAGTCCTAGATTAAGCATTTTCTTTTACAAGTTGCCTTGGCCATGGTTTCTTTTCACAGCAATAGAGAACTTACGAAGACGGCAAAGCAATCTCCCTTCTTTGCTGTGGCTTCCTGTAAGTTTCTAATCCCTAGTTGACTTCCCTGGCCATCTTCCTGCTGCTTCTGTGATACATGTTCAATGATAATGGCATTGCTAGTTAGATTCTTGTGAAGTGGAAGCTGGGATGCTAGCCTGAGGCGACAGTTGAAGCTACAGTTCCAGTGTGTCTCCATGTTATAGATGGGGACAAGATTCAAGGGCCGCTTAGAGTCCTGTAGCCCTCAATCTAAGCCAGGAGGTGAGAACACTCAGCTTCATAAGTTTTAGGTTTTAGGAAGGAAATTTAGTGCATAGTCCATCTGCTATATTGCTATGTTTCTTTTGTGCCATAATAAAGTTCCTCAAAGGGAACAGCTTATTGAGATACAGTCCTTGGAAGCCAGAAACCTAAAGTTCATGGCTGACAGTCTGGTTTCCTCAGTACTCATATCTGTGGGCTCCCCTTCTCTGTCTCTGATCTTTAAAAGCCCCTCCATGGTAATGCTTCTATGACTCAGCGCCCCACATTTAATCACAATTCCAAGTCCCTTTTGCGTGCAAGGTCACACATTCATGGGCAGGATCAGGACATGGACATCTTTGTGTGGCCTGATTCTTCCTGTCATCCCCCAGAGGTGTCAGGTATCCATCCCAGAAATTTCTTCAGCAGAGTGAAGGAATGATCCACACAAACATCACAGGTCAGGGGTCAGCGCACTGTAGCCCAGGACAATTCCACCTGTTTCTGCAAATCAGAGCTCACATAGACTCAGCCATGCTTACTACTGCCCTGCTTTTCTGACAGGGCAGAATTGGGGACCCCTATCCTGGAAAGAAGAGAACACCCCCGGCCTTTTGAAGTAAAATATAACTCAGCCATCCTCTTTTATCAAAGATCTCTCTAAAAAGTATATATGCTTTGGCCACATAAAGTTCACATAAACCAACAAAATCTTTTGGCTTTCAAGGTCCTGGAATATTCTGGAAGCACAAAACATAGAGGACAGACTCTTCAAGACAGAGCAGAGGGTCCGTCATTGTAAAGTCCATGTTCTTTTTTTTTTTATTTAAAAGTTTTTGTTTTTAACATCCACCACTTTCTCCCCTCCCTCCTCCCTTTTCTCAGTCATGCCTCAGTTTCCCCTGTTCCACCATCCATTCCTCAGAGAGGGTAAGGACTCTCAGGGTGAGTCCATGCAGTCTAGCATACCCAGTTGAGGTAGGACCAAACCTCTCCCCCCAGTGTCTAGACTAAGCCAGGTGTTCCTCTGTAGAAAATGGGCTCCAAGAAGCCAGTTCATGCACTAGAAATAAATTCTGGTTCCATCGCTGGAGGCCCCACAAACTGCCCATGCCATTTGACTGTCGTCCACATTCAGAGGGCCATGTTCAGTCCCATACAGGTTCCCCAACTGTCAATCCAGAGTCACTGAGCTCCCAGTATCTCAAGTTGACTATCTCTGTGGATTCCTCATCATAATCTTGATGCCTTTGCTCGTATAATCCCTCCTCCCTCTCCTCTGTTGGACTGGGAGCTCAACCCAGTGCTTAGCTATGGATCTCTGCATCAGCTTCCAACCACTGCTGGATGAAGGTTCTATGATGACAATTAGGGTAGTCATCAATTTGATTATAGGGGAAGGCCACTTAAGGCACCCTCTCCACTATTGCTTGGAGTCTTAGCTGGGGTCATCTATGGGGGTTCTTGGGTGTTTCCCTAGCATCGGGTTTCTCTCTAGCCCCACAATGGCTCCCTCTATCAAGATATCTATTTCATTGTTTTCTCTCTCTGTTCCTCCCACAACTCAACTATCCTTCCCTCGTGTTTTCTTCTTCCCTACCTCCCTCTCCCCCACTATGGTCCCAATTTACTCAGGAGATCTTATCTGTTTCCCCTTCCCAGGGAAAGCCCTAGTTCTTAATGCAAACAATCTCTGATGCCATCTCCTTTTATGTGAATGTGCATATGCACTCCTGTGCATGTAAAAGTACATTCACATTTGTACTCACAAGCCTAAAGGGGGCAGAGAATAACATTTCTCAGATGCTAGCTACCTTGACTTTTGGAGACAAAGTATCTGACTGGCCTGGAACTTGCCAAGTAGGAGAGGCTAGCTGGCTGGCCAGTGAGTTCCAGGGATCTGCTTGTCTCAGCCTTCTCAGCACTGAGATTTCAATTGCATGACACCACAGCCAGCTTAATTAAATAGATTTTGTGGATTGAACTCAGGTCCAACTGAAGCATCTCCCCCAACCCCATTTCCTTTGCACTTAGGCATGACTATTAGACATGTACTTGGGCATGACTTCGCACTTAAGTCATGGTTTTTATTAGAACTTTTTAAAAAAGTATAATAGACTTGAAATGCTTAGAGCAAATGTGGCCGTGTCCAAGGCAGACCAGAGATATGTGGACTCAGCTGCGCCGACCAACAGTGCACCAAAAGCGGCTTTTCTGGTTAGCCACAGCCCAGCATTCTACCCTGTTATTTTATAGCCTTACTCAAGATCTCTGCACCAGTGATACTTGTAGCCTGGACAGAGAAAGTGTTCAAGATCTGATTGCCAACTTAATCCCCTCTCTCACTCTACTCCCATGCTGTAGAGGACAGCCAGGCCAGCTAAGCCTCCCCTGTAGTAAAGGGGTGGATAGAAAAGAATCTGCCAGGCTAGAACCAGGCCTCAGGTCTCTCCCTGGCCCTCTGCAACAGATTAACTTGCAGCTCAGGTCCTTGGCCTGGTGCCAGCTATCACTGGAGCTGCCTTCACTAGCTTCTTCTCCCAGTGCCTCACTGTTTCTCCACAGGTCACCAGAATCACATGCTTAAGTAAACATCACTTCCCTGTGTTCACCAGTGCTCCTGACTCAGCTGCTCTAATATCTCTTGGCTTTCTCCATGCCCTGGAGCAATGTTTCCTCAGAGATCCTTCCAAATCAGGGCCTGGAAACTTGTTGCCACACGAGTTTAAGGTTATGTCAGACTTGGGATTTCAGAAACCATCATAGCTCAACCGTCCTTTAGCTCATGGTTGAATTTTGACCCTTTGGTAAAGATGCCCAAAAGATAGCTGAGAAGTTGTAGAGATCATGTTTGAAGGCAGACTCTTTGGCCTTGGGATGATGACCTTAAACTCCCCAAGATCACCCCAAAGCAATTCCAGAAGGAAAGCATCTACCTTGACTGGAAAGTGTGTGAAATTCCTTCCAGATGTTGGGTGTTGTGGGCAGTAAAGTTCTTACGCTGAATACCTTTGCTCTCTCCTGAACTTAGTTAAATCCTCATCCATAAGTATATCCACCCTGAAAAAACAAATCCGTGTGTGTGTGTGTGTGTGTGTGTGTGTGTGTGTGTGTGTGTGTGTGTGTGTGTGTTGCATGTCCAGATGGGTACCAGAGGTTGATACTCTATTTTAATCAATTAATTTTGGGGAGATAGAGATGTTTCCTGAATCTTGCCCTCATTGATTAAGACAGGCTGGCCAGCCCACGAGTTTTAGGGTTCCTCCTGCCTCTTCTCACTGTTGGAGTCACAGATGCTACTGCACCTGGCTTTATGAATATGTGATAGAATCTGATCACAGGCTCTTTTGCTTAGACTAACACTATACTGACTGAGTCATCTCCTAGCCACCAATCACTTTTTAATTAAAACCTCTTACCATATAGACTCCTAGATAGCAGGCAAGAAGGCCTGAGTGTTGGTCATTACATCTTTCTTCTGAATTACATCATAAAAAAACTGGCTATTTCTAGATGCTTATCATTAGTTTTCTCTGCATTTGGATGTGGCAGTCACTTTCATCATCATCTACATTCTTCAACACCAGTGCTCTGGGGGCTGGAGAGATGGCTCAGTGATTAAGAACACTTGCAACTCTTCAGAGGACCCAAATTTTGGTTCCCAGAACCATATTGAGTTACTCAGTTGCTGTGTGGATATGACACTCTTCCCTGGCCTCTGTGCACCCGTGTGCATACATAAAAATAAATAAACAAACACTAATATCCCTCAAACTATCCCATAAAATAACAAGGAGACACTATCAAATTCTTTATATAAAGCCAGTGTTTTTAAAAGGTTTGCTTTATTGTCCTATTGTGTATGTGTGTGTCAGGTGGTTGGGGGAGAGAGAAGGAGGGGGGAGAGAATTTTTATGTGTGAGTGCAGTTAACAAGGCGTCCAGAAGAAGCACCTGCTTGCCTCCCAAAGTGCTGGGAACAGAATCCAAGTCCTCTGCAAAAGCTGTATGTACTCTTTAGTGTTGAGCCATGTCTCTAGACCAGTAGAAAGTCAAACCCAGCTAAGGGCACACACACACACACACACACACACACACACACACACACACACACACACACACACACACACACACACACTCACACCTACAGAGCAATTTCCCTGATGGACATTATACAAAACTTCCCGGTAATGATTGATGTCAACAGCACAGTAAAAGTATCACAGGGCATGATAGAATTGTTTTGGTCCAGAAGAGCAAAGACTGTCAAACATACACAAAACAGTAAATGTAACACACCACATCATTTGATCAGATAGATGACCTTCCCAGAGATGCAGAAAAAGCCTCTGACACGTCCTTCATGATAGATAATGTCCCTAGTCCTGCAAGTATTTATCCAGGAACCCAATGGTGGGGATTTCATCTGGGTTGGTCTGAAGTTTCCATGAAGCTCTTGAAAATATTATTTAATTTTTTCATCTGCTAGCCATGTTTACTTATCCATTAATGTGATAAATTTTATGGGAAACATCTCAATGTTTCTCTTCTAACACCCCCTAGGATCTAATGCTGACATTGGGTGGCTTTCTCTGAATCAGGCACAGTTTTAGGTTTTAGGTACTTTTTAAATCTATCATCTCATTGACTCAACCTGATATTTCTATAAAATAGGTGCCTCAGTATCATTACACTTTACTGAAGAGGATGCCATCTGAGACAGGATGGGTAAACACACACACACACACACACACACACACACACACACACACACACCCATGGAGGGGGGAGCAGGGTTCATTCCTGTGAAGTGAGACTCTACAGGCCTTGGCTGTGGCTGTTTTTTGATAATCCTATTCTATTAAGATTATTATGGCAACTTTCTACCCTCAAATTGTTAAGCAAAGATGCAAAGTTAAGTGCAAGACAGGCAAAGGATATAAAGGATTGAAATAGGCTGTGTTGACAACTCCTGGGGATCTGAGTGAGCACCTACTTCTTTTCAGGGGCAGGACATCGGGTTCAGTGTTCCAGGGTAGCTGCTAGACAGGCCCAGTGCTTCAAAAGAAGCCAGACACACATAGAATTTTGATCTGAATGTTCTCATTAGAAAAATAAAAAGAATCCCTGGAGCTGAGCAAATATCTACAAGTTGAGTTGAGTATGTACACGCATCTAAGACATCACTTTAGGAGGGTGTGACATGACCATGCCAATAGCTGTAATTTGACATGCAAGTGTATGTACCAACAGAGGCATATTGGAGAAACACTGTGGCAATCTAGAATGATGAAGAAAATGGCCCCCATGTGTCCCTGCATGGGGAAGGCAACAGTTTAGGTGGTAAACAAAAGGACTGGACTTAGAAAAGAGAAGAGAACATGGAAGGCATGGTAGGGGCATAATCAATGCTTCTGTGTGACCCAGGGAGGCTGATACTTATCCGTAGAGAACTGTCCCAGCAGGGTCCCCAGAAGTTCATTCCCAAGCTAGCCGGTAAAGGGTTAACCCCTGGCACTACTACTGACTTCAGCCTGATTAGTCAGTGTCTGTGGTTGGCTCCTGAATACTAACCCATAACCTTGACCATAGTAGAAGGTGTAGAGTTAAGTCTGTCTAGAGAAGAGACCTGTTGAAGGCCAAGATGAGATGTCTGACCTTTGACCTCAGAGCACCTGGCTGGGATCTGGTCAGCTGAGTTGGAGAGCTGGAGAAATTGAGATAAGAGATCAGTTATAGAAGTTAAGACATCTCAGATAGAAAGCTGACAGAGCTATAGAAAAGGGAGGCAGCTAAGAAGTGGCATGTTGGGAGTAAGAGACTGGGCTTTGAACATGGGTAGAGTGGTTCAGGCTCAGGGTAGTGTAATCTTTACTGTTGAGGTCCCATAGTTCCCGAATAGGCACTCTATGGGTTTAACTTGATCAGCTAAGTGCCATGGATGCATTAGAGCTTTGTTTATATAGCAAGCACATGGCTTCTCATGGAGTTAAAGGGACTGTTACTCAAATTTTATACAGTATTCCAGAAACTCCCATATTAAAGAAAAATATTATTTGACTAGTGTATTAGGGTTCTCCAGGGAAACAGAGAGAATAGGATTTCTATATATCTCTATGCAAAGTATATATAAAGATAAATATTACTTGGATCTAATAAAGATAGTATGGACTGGGGCGATGCCTCAGTGGTAAAATACTTGGCTCATAAGCATGAGTCATGACTCCAGTGAGATCACCCAGGACCCATGTTAAAAAAGGAAAAGCTAGACATGGTGACATGCACCTGTAATTTCAGGACTAAGCAGGTGGAGACAAGAGCATCTTTGGGGTTTACTGGGCAGCCAGCTTAGCTGAATCAATGGGTCAGTGAGAAACCCTGTCTCAAAACACAAGGTGGAGATGATAAAGACACATTATGTTGATCTCGGGCCGACATACACATAAGCATGTATTCAGGCATAACACACTCACACATACCTCACTCCTAATACATTATATATCATATGTAATCCAAGACATTTATTGTAAGATGTTGGCTCACACATAAGGAGACTGAGAATTCCACCATCTGTCCTCTAGAAAGGCTGGTGTGGTGTCTAAGGCCTGAGAAGTAGAATGCTGATGATGTGGATCATAGTCTGAATATAAGAATTGAAAGTCATGTGTGTGGCAGGTGGGAAGAGACAGCAGTTCTGTGGTCACAAAAGGGGTAATATCCACCCCACCCCCATTGGTCAGAGTGTCACCTGCTTTACTATGTTTGTTGAGTGCTAATCTCTTCAAAAGCTCCACACAGGCCCATCCACCCATCCAGAAAGGATGGTTAGTTAGATATTGAGGCACTGTGACCCAGTCAAATTTCATGAAAGCAGGACTCATTGTTGGGATGAGGGAGTATGATAGGAAGTTCTGTATTGGAAAAGGCCTGGACCTTTCAAGTGAGAGATATATGAGTTCAATCCTCAGCCCCATTGTTTATTGGTCATGTTACCTTGAGCCAAAAATTCAGTGCTCTGTGTCTTAGTTTCCTGAGATTGCATGTATGCCTTGATAGATTGCTACACCACTTGCGGGGTATAAACATATGCTCCATTCTCTGATATTCTTTTCCTTACTACTCCCGTCCCTTGAAGGTGGCTTATAGTGAGATTTGGCCAGTTTTCCTCAAAGAGTCAGATGTCAGACTTGGTCAGTCACACAGTCTCTTTGACAGCTCTTTGCTTTACTGATGTAAAAGACTGACATATAAGATGTAAATGTGTACACGAATGGGTTTGGGCCTGATTCAATAAAACTTTATTGACAACATCTGACAGTGGCCCAGATTTGGTCTGAGGGCTTCCATGTATTGAGACTTGATCTAGAAGACTGCTTGGATTTGGGAAGGAACACTCTCTGTGTTTGAAGCAGCTTAAATGTGTTCTAGAAAGGTGAATTCTACGAAGCACCCCCCTACCAGTCCCTCACTTACCTTCAGCAAAGAGTGGCAACTGGATTGATTTCTAAGGCACTGAAGAGAGACACTAAGGATTTAGAAGAAATTTTAATCACTTTTAGTGGATTTAGAGATTAATCTTGTCAGATAATAATCTTTGTTAATTTTTTTAATATACGTGCTCCTGAAGTGAGCATTGACATTAACTTTCATATGTTCGTTGGTGCTGGCAAAATAAACTTACAGGATTCACTTTCTCTCTCTCTCTCTCTCTCTCTCTCTCTCTCTCTCTCTCTCTCTCTCTCTCTCTCTCTCTCTCTCTCTCTCTCTCAATTCATTTCACTCTGTGGCTGGTTTGCAGAAAGCTGGAGGGAACTGGACCCAGACCAGGAATATGGATGCCACAGACCTTCCTGCTCTTGGCAACCTCAACCGTACTGACTCTAGGTGTGTATTCTGTTTTCTATCTTTCAAGTTTTAAGGTAATGGCTTCCACTTCAAAGTGGAGAGCCTTTTGGCTCACATTCTGAAGCTTCAAAAGTGGGAGCAAGCACCTTAATTCTAAACAACTTATGGTGAGTCAGAAGGGTTGATTATTTGAATTCAGAAGTTCAAGACTAGCCTTGGCAACACAGACCCTTTCTCAAAAAGGTACTCTGTGGTTGTTTGAAAGAAAATGGCCCCTTCAAAGGAACTGGCACTGTTAGGAGGTGTGACCTTGTAGGAGTAGGTGTGGCCTTGATGGAGGAAGTGTGTCCCTGTGGGGGTGGCTTTGAGGTCTCCTATGTTTAAGCTGCTTCCAGTGTCATAGTCCACTTCCTGTTGCCTTCTGATCAAAATGTAGCCAGCTCCATGTCTGCCTGAAGCTGCCATGTCCCACCATGGTGATAATGGACCAAAACTCTGAAATGTAAGCCGCCACCTCAATGAAATGTTTTTCTTTATAAGAGTTGCCATGGTCATGGTGTCTCTTCACAGCGATAGTAGCCTGGCTAAGGCCCCTTCCAACATATGGGGTTCTCTGCTGAAGTAACTCTTAGTGGAGGCCCCACTGTTTGAGAACGAAAGGTATCTGGTGAAGCTGGGCCAGCACCCTAAGGGTTAACTTGGATCTTGAAGCAAGTGTTTGAGGAAGAAGATACAGTTGCTTCAGGGAGAACCTTGTGGCTCATTGAAAAGACTCATCCACAGGCTCTGGTGTCAACTAGAGAGAGGGGCGGGTACTTCCTGGCCCTGCTGGCGCTTCTGTGGTGGAGGCCTATGGTTGTGCATTTGTTGCCCCTAACTTCACACAAAGAAGAAGGTATAATATAATTTGCCCTTTTACTAGTTTCAAGTAGCACACTTCCCACAGAGGATTCTGGGACTAAATTATGGTCAGCCATAACTCAGATGATGGGCCCCTGAGGCCCCAGTGAAGTAGCATTTGAACATAGTATCTTTGAGAGGTAATTAGGGTCAAGTGAGGCCATGTGGGTGGCACTCTCATGAGAGTCTTACATAAACCCTTGACAGTGCTCTCTCTCTCCTCTCTCTCTTTCCCTTTCTTGTCCCTCTTTGTCACTGCTCTCGTTCTTTCTTCTTCTCTCTTTCCTGATCCCCACATCCCCCTTCATCTTCTCCTCACAAAACATATGCAGCATAGTGACTATCTGTGTAGCAGGAAGAGGGCCCTCATCAGAATCAGAACCTTGATGCTGGACTCCCTAGCATCCAGATCTATGAGAAAATAATGCCTGTTGCTTCAGCCACCCAGTCTGTGGGCATGTGTCGGTCTGTAGTAAGTAGTCCAAGCTCAGGGATATGAAAGCTAATGGAAAGTTTAATCTCATTGTATTTGGAAAGTGAGTCGGAGAGAATTGCAAAACTGGATCCATGTTACTGCCCCCAGCTCCATGAGCTAAATTGGGCTCTAGCCCTGGTGCATTCCTTGACCAAGTGATGACTTTGAGGAGTTTGGTGTCCTAAAGATGCCCACCATGGATTCTCAGACTTAGTATGCTGGTTAGTTTTTGTCAGCTTGACACAATCTAGAGAGTCACCTGGGAAAAGACAACCATGATTGAGGAATTGCCTCCATCAGATTGGCATGTAGGCATGTCTGTGGGACATTTCTTGATTAATAATGATGTGGGATGGCCACGTGATGAGGTAGTACCATGGGCAGTTCTACCCTGGGCTCCTGTCTTACTTAGGTTTCTGTTGACCACATACAACCTGGGGAGGAAAGGGCTTATTTGGTTTACAGGTCACAGTTTGTCATCAGAGGAAGCCAAGGCAGGAACCTAGAGGCAGGATGTGAAGCAGAAACCATGAGGGAACACTGCTTTATTGGCTTGCTCTATCAGCTTTCTTCTATAAGCTAGGATGCCCTTGCCTAGGAGTGGCACTGCCCACAATGGACTATGCCCTTTCACATCAGTCATCAATTAAGAAAATGCCCCAGAGCCTTGCCTATGGGCCTATCTGATGGAGGCATTCTCTTGACTAAGGTTCCCTCTTCCCAGATGAATCTGGCTTATGTCATGTTGGAAAGAAATAATCACTAATCAGGACAGCTCCCTGTTGATAGACTTCAGCTTGTAAATGATAAACCTCTTCTTCTCTAAGTTGCTTTGGACCATGGTGTTTATCCTAGCAGCAGAAACCAAAGTAGGACACCAAGACAGTTTGTCACACACATAGCAGGATGCTTAGCAGCCTTGGCTTGTCCTGCAAGGGAGACTCCTAGTCCTTGGGACACCAATGCCCACCTGTATCCCTTTCACAGTATCCCTGGAGCCATTGGCCATAGCTGCAGTCATCTGCAAGCTCCAGCAGCGTCTAAGACTTACCCACTTTGCTTAGATGTAGGGCTAATTTAACAAGCATGTGTTGAAGCTTTCTTAGGGCCCAGAGCTGTCCACAGGACTTTTCATTCCTGAGGGTCTGGCCAGAAGATGTCCTTGTGTTGTGTGGTGTTCAGGGCAAGACAAAGGTAGCAAGTAACAGGCTTGAACTCCAGGTCTTGGAAAGACAGAATGGCTGTGTCCAGCAGGCTTGAAGTCAGTATTGTACCTTGAGAAATTGTTTAACTGAATTCTTGCCTCCAGATAGGACACATTAAACTTATAGAGAGTGTCAGTGTTTCCCCTGCTGACTCTCACCCATCCATCTTAGTCCCTATTCTCAGAAGTCCCTGCTTTAGTTAGTCTTGCTGCAATTCATGCTAGCTGTTACTTGCTTTCCATCAATATGTGTTACCTGGAGACAACAGACCCACAATGGCTTGGGCATTGTGTCCTAGGAGTGGGGAGATCATATGGAAATCCTGACACTACCCACTTGGTGCAATCATTAAAAACACACACACACACACAGAGGGAGGGTACCCAACACAAATACACTTCTGCTTGCATTGTTTAGTTTGGAGCATCCATCCCATTATGATTAACTGTGGCAGTGAGTGGCTATATTACTGTACCTTGATATTATACTTTCTTCATTTTAGTATAGACTCTTTTTTATCTAAAAGGTTTTCTTTAAGCTTCCATATCATATTACACCAGATACAGCCTCAGGCATCTTGTGTGGAAAGACTCTCTATTGCCTCAGTTTCCCTGTGCCTGAATTAAGCTTCTGTTGTCTGGGTCATTCTGATACAGGCAGCAAGAGGCCATGCCATGTGGATGCTGGCACCAAGACAGGGCAGACTGTAGTGGCTAGGTCTGTGTGAACATGCCCTGGAATGCTTCTCTGTGAATTTATGCCCTTAGCACTCTTCTCAGAGTGTTAGTGTCATCCTGGTGTTAAGCAGCACACTGCTGTATGTTGGGTTTGTTCATCTTTGCAATGACCTGGAGTGTAGGTAGCTGCATTATTCGATCTGACAGTGAGCAATCTGAGGTTCCAAGAGATTCATTTGTTCAGATTCATGTGGGGAGTAAATGTGACCTTGGAAAAAAGACAGAACTCCATGGAGGAAACTAAGCTCTGCCCCTAAGTTGGCCCAGTCCCTGCTTTGCAGGGCTTGGAGTGGGGTGGGAGCAGGGAGCAGTGGTGGTGGGTGGCTCCTTTCCTCCAAGAGCAGCCCAGCAGGATGTCATCTGCTCTCAATTACCACTCTGCCTGCCTCCGTGGCAGCCCTCCAGCTGACACACGTGCTTAGGCTGTTGGCCAGGAACTAAATTTATTTGCAAGCCCAGAGTTCAAACAGGTACATAAATTACTGGTGCACAGGCTCATTCCTCAGTTGGCCTGACACAGCAGAGTACTCAGCATGGTATTACCGGCTGTGCACTTGGAGAATCTTGAGCTGGCTGGTCCCTCTGGGCACATTCAGCTATCACCCCATCTTATGCAGAAGACTTGGAACCCAGAACAACTGGAGGTTTTTCCCTCCATCCTGAGCAGAGTTCTGAACTCTGCTCCACTTCACACCTGTACCCCACTGTTATACACGCTCCAGCCTTACTATTTACAGACCTCTGATGTTCTTACTTGCCCTTGTCTTAGAATAAACTGTGACTTCCTTCAAGTGACTTACAAAGCCTTTTACATTCAGTGTTGCACCCCGACTCTTCCTGTGTTTTCTCTCTTCCAAGATGATATAGGTGAACGGAGCCAGGCATGGTGATATACAACCACAGACTGAGCTATTGGAGAAGCTGAGGCAGAAGGCTTGCCAGAGCCCAAGAGTTCAAGGCCAGACTGGGCAAACTCCAGAGATCCCACCTCAAAAGCAAGGAAAGAATGAGAGCTGTGAAGATCACTCAGTAAAGTGCTAGAAGGCAAGGGCAATGACCTGAGTTCAAATCCATATAAAAGTAATAAAAATGGTGGTGCATCCTTGTAATCCCACCACTGAGGAGGTGAAGACAGATTATGTCAATGGTACTCACTGGGCAGCCAGCCCGACGTACTTTGTGAGTTTCAGCCCAGTGAAAAACCCTGTCTCAAAAAAGAAGAAAGATGATGCCTGGAGAAAAATAACCAGGGTTATCCTCTGGCTTCCATATATGTGCTTGTGCATGCATACATACACACATATATACATATATACACAGACGTACAGATAAGCACACAGGAACATATACACACAGGTACACACACACACACACACACACCAATAAGGGGTGGACATTGAAATTAGACAAGCAAGTCTTGAGATGTAGAGGGGAGTTTCTGCAGCCCTTAGAGGTCAATCCTCTGGAAAGGAAGAAATTTGTGTCACCCAATATGATTCTAATAGGATAGGCTTAACTCACCATCACTTGACCATGGTACATTTTCTCTTCAGTTTCTCAATCATGACATTGATTCTTGCTTCTCTGTCTTCTGGAGTCATGAAATGTCAACATCCTTCTGGAGGTTTTCTTCCCCCCACCCCCACCCCATCCAGGGAAGGCCCACAACAGAACCATCCAGGACTTCTATGCAGAATGGAGAAGATACCCCAAGCCCCTGACAAGCTTTATGGAAGACTAAGAAATTCACTGAACCAACAGTTTCTAGAGCATGAGAGTCATTGAGTCTTCTAGAGGACATGGCATTTGCTGAGCTAGATGGAAGGAAGTAGAGTCTGTGTGGGTATTTTACAGAGTCAGAGGAGAAAGGGATGGGGTTGATACTTACTTCAGCTCTGCAAGGATGCTCCCTGGGTCAAGTGTTTTCCTTTCTGTCATGTTCTCTCATCATCGTGGTAATTCTTTGAGAGAAGAGGATCCCCATGTTATAACCAAAAACCCAGATCCACAGAGGATGTGCAAGTTGCCTACAGTCACCCAGCTAGTATGTAGGGCCCTGTCATAGCAGACAAGCTTTTCTTCGGTAACGTCAAGTTCCAAGTGCAAGGTAACAAAGTAGTACAGCCCAAACATGCTTTCCCTGCCCTACAAAATACTTCTGCACCACATGTCTACCCAGTGTTTCTTGTTCTCCAAAACCAAGTCACTCAAAGTTCAAATTTTGACCAACGTCATGAGTTTATGAGATTTGAAAGCTGGCAGACATAGTCGGTGGATTTTCTTATGGGGGGGGGGGGCTCATAGAACATTACTTGGGGTTTTGAAGCTGCTCTCTGAACATCTGGGGAAGTATCACACATCCAACTAAATAAATTATCTTTTGCAATTAAATTTTTGCTTTTCTATTATGAAAAATATTTGGGCTATTAAGCTATGTCTAAGAAGGAAGATTTATCTATTTTTTAAGTGACTTTTTCCTTATCCACTACATCTGGGGGAGTTAATTGGTGTAAATATATGGGATGAGGATCACTTGAGTGAGAGGCAGCAGTTACCAGTTTTCATGCACTTCAGCAATCTGTCTCCTTGCAAAGAAAGTGTGACAGTTGGCAGCTAGTCTTGGGCAGATGAGGGACTGGGATTGTTTTCTGATGCTCACAATCCACTGTGACCTTCTCAGGCTCTATCTAGCTTCTGGTCCCCAGTGTCTTTTATCCGTGGCTCTGCCTGATTATGTGGAGTGGACTCACTTGGGTGTGGACTCCAGAGGAAGCTGAATTGGATGCCCTCTCCCTCCACTGTGGGGTGGCTCTTGGCAGCTCCCCCTCATGTAGAGAATCCATCAGCTGCCAGGAGAAGGCAATGGAGCATGTGAGACCCAGGAACTAACTCTATTTCCTAGCAACCAAGGCGAGCCCATTTCTCCTCTGTCAGCGGGAACCCGCAGATTTATGTGAGCTACAAAGCCCGTTATCACTGTAATAAACCATATATTTGCAGGCGGTATTTACAGCCAGCTAATCGTGTCTCTCCATCCTGGCAGCCCCCAAGCTGGCTGGATTCCCATTTGGAGCCCCCCAAAATACGATTAGGTGGTTACTGAGTTCCAATTTAGTTAACAGCAGTGCTCGACAAAGCTACTAACCGCCTAATTATGAAGGAAGATTACTGATACCATTAATTGAATGGTTGTAAAACTCTGGTGAAGTCAGATGGTCGTGAAGTCCATTTTCAATTTACTAGGCTATTAAAAGTATTTCCGGCCATAAAATAAACAGACACAAAGCATACTAAACAGGCTAATATGGAAACATAAAAAGAGAAGGGAGAAGCCTTGTCGCAGTAATTAGCGCTCATGATTAGCTGCTCCGCAGACCCAATGGCAGAAATTAAAGATGAATTATGACAGCACTCGGGGAAAGAAAGCTTGCAGGGATGGTGATGCCTACAGGTGGGCTAGGTACTTGTCAGTACAACTGCCAGACTTAGCCCCTCCTCCCCAACTTGGGCTGTGCCTCAGGCTTCCTCAGGACCGTGATTTCTGTTGTTTATGACCAAAAGATGCTGATTGACCTGGAGCCTCAGTTTCCCCACAGGAATGGATTAATTAGAAACTTAGTGATGCCCCATGGCACATCCTATTTCTCTGGATTCTTATGGGTTCTGCTGTAGAGTACATGTGTACCAGTTTCTGCTTTCCACATTCTAGAAGGTTCTCTGAAAGAACCCAGTACTTTACCACTGACTGGAATTTATCCTGCCCATCTCATCCTCTGTTCATGGGCTGCTAAGTTGTTGAGGGGGCTCGTGTTTGTTTGTTTGGGAAGTTGTTTAAAGGGGATAGAAGCATACCATGTCACAGGTCACTTGGAAGACAGAGAATTTGGGAAATGGTAAAAGAATCTGCCTGTATGAAAATAATAAATAATATTTAGAGTAAACTTTGTTATCAAAAAGGCCTTCACCTGAGAAATCCAAAAACAGAGAAAGAGAGAGAGAGAGAGAGAGAGAGAGAGAGAGAGAGAGGAGAGAGAGAGAGAGAGAGAGAGAGAGAGAGAGAGAGCGCAAGCAAGCCTCTCTGGGCCTATGTAGGCCTTTGTCCATGGAAATGCTTCATGGGTGGAGTGGAGGGACTCCAGGAAAAGAGATGACTTCTGTCAAGTTCCCATTCTCACAAGATAGTGAAGTCCAAAAAGATGATAAAGGCACAGTAAGCTCCTGCTCTTTAGATGGGAAGTTTGTGAAGGAATGCCAGGCGAACTGGTATCTAGAACAGGATGGTAGACTGGAGGGCTGCTGTTAGAGCTGTGTGGGGTCAGAAGATGAGCCATGGGAGGGAAGAGCTGTGTCAGGGATGGTTTGCTCACACTCATCATAGCCCTGAAACACTAGTGATCTAGGCAATTTCCCAGGACTTCCCATAAAAAGAGTCTCCATGGCTTGCTACATGTTGGGTAGACAGGCTGCTAGGCCCTTTCTATAGCTAAGTACCTCAGGTGATATCAGTGTGAAGAAATCCAATACCAACGGGAAGTGTTTTGCTTCAGCTTCTACATAGCTGTGAAGAAGATAAGGGGACACAGTGCTACCACCCAGTCCATAGAGGCAGAGAGAGCACATGCCTCTCACCCAGTATCCCACAAATAGCCTGAGACACCGCCAGAAACAGAAATTGCATCCCTTGCTCATGTTCTGGCAGACCAAGCAAAGAATGCCTCTAAGTGGAAAGAACTAGCTTCCTAATCCCTGGGCTGAGGAGACGGTTAAGTCAGTGAAGTGTGGCTTCCCAGGTCCCACAGAAGAAAGCTGGGTATGCTGATGCATGATTATAGTCCAAACACTGGGAAGCTAGTGACAGGCAGAGCCCTGAGGCTCACTGGCTACCCAGTCCAGCCTGCATGAGTTCCAGGCCAACAGATGATGCTTTCTCAGAAAACAAGGTGGACAGCATCCGAGGAATGACCCCTGAGATTGTCCTCTAGCCTCCACACATAAACATTCTCTCTCTTCTCTCTCTCTCTCTCTCTCTCTCTCTCTCTCTCTCTCTCTCTCTCCCTCTCTCCTCTCTCTCTCCTCCCTCCCTCCCCCCCCCCCCCTCTCTCTCTCTCTCTCTCTCTCTCTCACACACACACACACACACACACACACCCTAGACTTTCACTGTCCTGTGCAATGCTTGGAGCTCCACCCTCATCTTGATAATAACCTTTAACCTCTGGCTTCATGGAGGTGAAATGGATGCTTATGCACCCTAAGCAGGTAGCAGAGACCCAGCTCTGACCTCAGAGGAAATAAGAGAATTTATCCTGGAGCCAGACATGAATGACCATGACCCAGGAACACATGCTCAGGGTCTCCCCAATCAGACTTGAGTGACTAGGACCCAGGAACACATGCTCAGGGTCTCCCCAATCAGACTTGAGTGACTAGGACCCAGGAACACATGTTGAGGATCTCCCCAATACTGTGTTCTGTCATGTTAACAGTACAGTAACAAAGCAAAGAAAATCATAAATCAAGTCTTAAAAATGTATTGAAGGGAACATTAGGTAGGTGGGTTACACAAAAGTAGGGATTTTTTGCTATAGGCCTCAGATGCTATCTGGGACGTACTTGGTTTTCTGATTAATGGAAGACAAGAATCTGTACATTCCAGCAAAAGAGCTAAAGATAACCCAAAATAATTCAGCTTCAGAACTGCAAAATTTTAGTGCTCCATAACCACAAATTGGGCTTTTGAGGTTTGGAGGGTTTGTTTATCTGGATTTTGTGAGGTTTTCTGAGATAGGGTTTCACTGTGTATTCTTGGATGGCCTGGAACTCACCATGTAGACCAGGCTGGCCTTAAACTCATAGCAATCCACTTGCTTCTGTCTCCTAAGTGCTGTGATTAAAATCATGCACCACCATGTATGTATGTCCCAAGATACGTTTAAAGACTTATTCAATTTTTAATTATATGTGTGTATCTATGTTTATCTGTGCAGGTATGTCTGCTTAAAATCAGGTACTGTGGAGGTTCTCACGTGGGTGCTAAGAATCTGAGCCCTCTACAAAAGCAGAATGCACATGTGACTTCTGAGACATCTCTTCAACTCCACAATCACAAAAGTGCTAATCATTCAGCCATGCCAACTCTTAATCACAGGGGTGACTTATTCATTTATTAATTCTGTACTTGAATGCACAGTTACAGAGTCAGGAACCCTGGAGGTAGCACCAGTTGTCTGGGTGTAACATAGTCTCTAGACAAGGCTGACTGTTACATCAGTGCATTTGAGAACCTGAGGGTCCTTGTTCAGAAGTCACAAAGAGTCAGGAGAGTCAAGCACAGAGTAATGGAGGCAGAACCCCTTCCATGGGGCTCCATGAAGTTCAAGGACCCCTTTCTATATCCTGTCTCCCTTTGAAGCTGGGCACCAGCTGTGGTGAGGCTTAGGTTTTGTGAGCCACTGTCTCTTGATGGTGAATACTGTGGAACTACTCATTCTGCATGTGATATCTTTCTAGGCTCAGAGTCTCCTGTGTGTCATTTACTGAAAGCCCAACAGGGCCCTGGAAGGCAAGTTCTGTGCCCCCTATTCCCATCCCATACAGATTCCATTGGTTATTTGATGTAACAGAAGCCTGCCCATCATCTCCTCCTCTGACATACTTTACCTTCCCCCTGCTGCACTGATGTCAGCTACAAGACCTCCAGTCACAACTTCCACAGGTGAAGACTTTAGAACATAACTGCCCCAAAGCCCTTCTAATAGGTCAAGCAACATAGAATTTATGTTTACACATTTTCTATTTAGCATTTACCTGTGGGGAGCTAGAGGCTCAACCATGGGACAGAGTCAGAATTTGAATCCAGGACATTACCTTTTTTTTCTGCAGTATATTTGTCTTTGTGTGTGCATGGATGCATGCCACTACATGTGTGTGTTTGTGTGTGTGTGTGTGTGTGTGTGTGTGTGTGTGTGTGTGTACATGTGAAGGACAGATGCCTGTGAAGGCCAGGTGTTGATAGCAAGTGTTTGCTTCTATTTTTCCCACTTTATTCTTTGAGAGAGAGTCTCTCGCTGGACCTGGAGCTTTTCACTTCTGCTGGACTATTCAACACACTCCAGGAAATCCACCTGTCTGCCTGCTCAGCACCGATATAGATATGGGGCATCATGCCAGCTTTACCTGGGGGCCAGTGTTGTGGGATTATCTCCTGGTACATTGTAAATATTTGTCCCTCCTACTGGTTTAGTAAAACACTGATTGGCCAGAAGGCAGACAGGAAGTATGGGCGGGGCTACCAGACTAAGAAAACTCAGGGAAGAGGATGAGCAAGAAAGAGACACCAGCAGAGGAAGAAGTCAAAATGCTGCTCTGAGAAAAGCTACTAAACCACTTGGCTAATCATGGGTTAGTTTAGTAGTTAGCAAGTTATATGCCTGAGCCTTAGGTCAATCAGAATGAAATTAATAAAAACCTTTGTGTGATTATTTGGGGCTCAGTAGCAGCGGGGCTGCGGGTGGTCCGATCCTTGGGGCTTGGGCAATAAGTTTGGGCCAGAAACAAATTACTACAGGGAACTGAACTTGGGTGGCTGACACTTTACTCACTGAACTACCTCCTCAGTATCATGAATCCAGGACATTTTGTCTCAAATACTTCCCACTACCTGGTTTCTACAAGGCTGTAAGCATTCACGTAGGCTACCCTCCACTGCCAGCTAGTAGTTGGAGAAGGTGGTAAGGGAACAGGAAGAAAACTGAAACCTCCATGGAGCTAGAACTGAAATGACAGTAACACTGAGGAAGACTGGGAACTCTGGGCTTGCCCGGGGTCCCACTGCCTCTTGGCTGGGTATTCCTGAGCAAAGGTGTCAGGCCCCTGACTCCTCATCTCTAAGGCAGGCATAGCACCCAGTTTTTCTGGCTGATGTGAGAGCTCTGGGAACCTGGGCACAGTGAGTGCTAATACAGGTGGCCATTGGCACTGCTGTCCAAGGGTCTTTGCCTCAGACCAGTGAGCTTTCCGAATGCCTTTGTCTGACCTCTCTCCCATTCCCTGGCCCTATTCCTTACTGTTCCTCACTGCTACTCCCTCACTGCAGAGTCCTGTGAATTAGAAAACTCAGGAAAGAGTCAGGAATGAGGGCTCTCCATTCCTCCAAGGCAACGGATGACTGACTTGTGTTTACTGAGTTCTGGGATATTGATTCCGTAGCTGACAGTCGTCAGCTTGAGCCAGAGGTCTGTAGGACTCTCTTTGTCCTGTGTTCCTTTGGCCTCCACGGAATCCATTTGGAACAGAAGCCTTGCTTCAGGAATCAGGGTCTTGAAAGAGTTTTGACATTCTGAGGAAGAAGAGATCCCAGGGGAACATTGCCTCAGGGTGTAAATCTGACAGCGACAGGTATGGCTGAAGAAGCCCAGCAGCCTGGAGTTTGTGTTTAAGGAAACCAACCTCAAAGGAATTCATCCCACTGATTGAAAACAGTCAGATAAATGGGGGTCCGGTCCTATAACTCCAGGGAGGTGAAGACAAATCAGAAGTTCAAGATCATCTTTAGCTACATAGAAAGTTCAAGGCCAGCCTGGGCTACCTGAGACACTGTCTCAAACAAACAAATAAACAAAACTATTGGCTTGGCCGTATAATTCCAAGTACTAGGAGACTTCAGCAGGAGACTCTTAGGGTGTTCTGTCTGGGTGTACCTGGACTACAGAGGAAGTTCAAGGCCAGTCTGTGTAACTTAGTGAGTATCTGTCCCCAAGGGAGAAAAACTAGGCATTTGGGAGGCTGGGATTGTAGCTCAGTGTTTGGGTGGTTTCCTAGCAAGTGTGAGGCTCCCCTGAGAGGCATGTGGACAGAATCTTATGAGTCCTACCTCTGAATTCTGAATGAAATAAATTACATAGCAGTTTGACAGGTTCAGACCATACTACTCTAAGCTGGAGAAATTTGAGGGTCAGCAGAGGCAGGGATGATTCTGGTCTTTTCTTGATGTGGGTGCTTGACCTTCAGGTTAAAATTTCACCATTTATACCTAAAGTAAAAGGACATCCCCACCTACAAAGACAGGGACCCCCAAGATGCCTTGCTCAGCGTCATGAGCACCTCACATCTGAAACATAGGTGGATATATTTGTGTCTCCTCATAATGTCAGACTTTCTTGAGTAATGATGAGTTTCTGAGGTGTGGTGTTTTCATTGGCAGCAGCTTTTCTGATGGTCCTGCTTTTTTTTTAATGGCCCTGGCTGAGGCAGACACAGGTCCTTTTATTTCAGTCTGGGTTACTAATATTAATTCTCAGATCATGTATCACATGGCATTCAGTAAATTCATGCATCCATCTACCTATCCATCCACCCACACACCCATCCATTCATCCACACACCCGTCCATCCATCCACCCATCCATCCATCCATCCATCCATCCACACACCCATCCATCCACCCATCCATCCATCCATCCACCCACCCATCCATCCATCCACACACCCATCCATCCATCCATCCACCCATCCATCCATCCATATACATGGGTAATAGTGGGGCCACAAAAGCGTTAAAGAGGAAAGAGACTTAAGTGGGAAAAAAGCCGCAAAGGAGTTTGTCAAAGTGAGATAACCCACCAGATGGCAGAACCTGGAGAGGGCTTGCTGCTAAGGCTGTTGCTAATGCTACTGCTGTGTAGCTACCAGGCTACAGGTTGGAACAGGGCCGAGGACTGAGTCCAGCAGAAGAAATGAAGGAGCAGGACTGGGTTCATACAGATGGGCCGACAGATGGACAGCAGGTCCAGACAGGTGAACAGGCAGAGGAGCAGATGGCAAGTTGGGCAGTCTGTATCAAAAGGAGGGACCAACAGAGCTGAAGCCCCTGGGATAGGCTGGAGTTCTCTGCCTATTGGTCCCTTGGGTTTATTGCTATCCCAGTGCTAGATGGGATGCTAGATGCTCAGCTCTTTAGATGGTCCAGGAGAAGGATTTCTAGCCTGCCTTTGATCTGGTGTGTCTGGTAAATTCTTAGGCCTGGGTTTCATGATGACTTTAATCAACTCCTATTCTCCTGCACTCCCAGGTCTTCTGATAAACTTACAAGGCGACACCATTTCTAATCTCAGGAATAAGTCACTCACCAGGCTGTGCTACATGGATGTTGTCCAGCAGCTTGTGTTGTTCATGTGCTCATCCGGGTGTAGAGTCATCCTCTGTCCTCAAGATAGAGCCAAAAGGTGCTTATGAAGTGGAGTCTCTGGGGACATGGCATAGTGAGAAAAGCCACAGTGTATATAACATGAAGTAACTTAGGGCAAACACAGCCTGATCCAAACACCCGATTCCACATTATATTAGCTTATAACCTTCATCGATTTATGTATTTATTTTACTTTATCTTGAGGCAGGGTCTCACTCTGTTCTCCAGGTTGGCCTTGAACCTTCTACCTCAACCTCCTGTGTACTAGAATTGCAGGCATGCACCATCATGTCTAGCCAGCTTATGTCCTTCTCTTCTTGCCTTGGCTGGTGTGGAAACACTCTGGGTTAGATATTCCTGGTTTTCGTTTCCTCCCCGAGGTTCTCATAACACAGAAAATGCACGTGCATTTCACCTATTGGCTTGTTTTGTCAACTTCTGATCAGACTGAGGCAGAATCCTTAAGAGGTGGAGGGATAGTTTTCTCACCTTCAAGCCCATTTTCTTCCCTTCCTTTGGCCAAATGGGATTCCCAGGAAGCTGTCTAGTACAAAAACTAGTGAGCTGGAGATTGCTGAGGAGAGCCTTGGTCTCACCATCAGGGACAACAGAGAAGTCATTTTGGGTAGCAGGAAAAGCTGGATTCCCATGCATGCTCAAGGAAGGTCTCCACCTGTTTTCATGGGGAACTATCCAAGCTATTGACCAAGTTATCACTGACATTTGCACAGGGAAAAGCTCCTTTCTCATGATCATTGGGGATCGAAAGGCTAATATTCCCACCTTTCAAATAAAAGTTAACATAAAAACGAAAAAGAACTGTTCCTGACTCTGGGATTGCTCGTATGAATCTGGCATTGACTACCCCAGTGACGCTAAGCAATGCTCTTTAGTCCCATAGGTGCCACATCTTTCTCCTAGAATGGAAAATTTTCCTTCCACAGACTATTGTTGGTGAGGTATAGATGAATTTTTCTTTGGGCCTCCAACTCACAAAATAAAACAACATGGAGACATTATTAAATATGAAAGCTCAGCCCATAGCTTAGGTTTGTCCACTATCTCTTACAACTTAAATTAACCCATTTAGATTAATCTACATTTACTTCTCTTCCATCTTGCATTTTCTATTTTCCTCTCTGTGTTCTCTAGCATCTTCCCAGGGCCTCATTCATGCCCTCCTTTCTCTCTCCAGAAGTCCTGACTAAACTCTTACTACCTAGCTATTGACCATTTAGCTCTTTATTAAACCAATCAGAATGTGCCTTGGTAAAGACACCTCTTCACAGTGTACAAAAAGATTATTCCATAACGGTGAGGTGTATCTGGGCTTTTTAAAATACAGTTTCAAAATGTGTCTGTGTGTCTGCCCATCCATCTTCTGATATTGGTCTTTACCTTTCTTTGTTTTTGTTTTTGAGGCAGGGTCTCTCTTGTTTGTCACTACACTGTCTGCTCCAGGATAGCTGGCCCATGAACTTCCAGAGGATCCCGTCTCTGTTCCTATCTCCCCATAGGAGCACTGGGATTATAAACACACTCTACTGCAACAGGCTTTTCATAAGTTCTAGAGATCCTATTCAGGTAGTCTGGTTTGCACAGCAGATGTCTGAACCCACTGAGTTATCTCCCCAGCCTTGAAGTGTTCTCTGTTTTAGGACACATAAAGGAGGCTATTGGGTAATAGAAATAACAGCCAGGAATGCTCTGAACTGACCACAGTGCTCTGGAGGAAGTGGCCCCCATCCAGACCTAGACCAAAACATTGGGAAATGAGAGTGTTATAAGACCTGTGTAAACATTATGAGCCTTTTATGAGCAGAGCTGAACTACGGCCCTTGTGGGAAGAGGAGCAAGCCTTGATGTGTGTGCCCTAGATCCCTGATTGCCCATGTGTTCCTCCTTTTACCAGCCCATCCTGGTATAGAAAATGCTGCCCCGTCCTAATTCTGTGCCTATTACCACAGGCAACAGCAGCTTCTCACTGCACACACCTGCTGCTTTGTCTGTACCCAGGTGGGTGAGAATTGGTGAGTACACTCCCATGCTGCTTCTCTGGATAGAGGTTGGTTCCGAGGCTTGTCCTCTCTGTCACCTGCAGAGGCATCCTGGCTTCCCATTCTCCCATTTACCTCCTATTAGGGCTTCCTGGAACCAGTTCCCAAGTTAAGGGCTTGCACACAGGTAATTTTTTCTCCTGGCTCAACTTCCCGGGAAGGCAAGTGACTTGGTTCTCATGTCTGGTGTCTGTCAGGGAGCACTGATAAGATCCTGGGGGCATCATTCTGCTAAACTTTCTTCGCACCCTTGGCCAGCATCTTGAGATGACAGCTAATAGCAGATCAAAAGGGGGACTTTGTACACCATGTAATCTAAAATAACACTCTGTACACAGGAGTTGGCTGTCATTGTTGACAGGTTTCCACCATGTAGCCCAGATTGGCCCAGAATCCACGATCCTCCTGCTTCAGCATCCCAAGAACTAGCATTACAGGTCTATTAATATTTCTAATAGCTCTGGAGATTTCCCTCACTGAGTCCAAATCTTTCATAAACACTAAGAGTTTTCAAACTTCTGACTGAACACTCATTGAATCTCCCTGGTTATTTCAAGGAGTCTAATTGATTTATTCACTTAACGGATCTTTGGCAAATATTGACTTAACACCTGTTAGGTTGAAGCCACACTGCTACAGTAGAAATAAAGAATAAGATGAGGTCACTGTCTCCAAGGAGATAAGACACATCCATGCAACGACGATGCTCCATCTCACAGGGAAATGGCAGTGAGCCATGTTAAAAGGGAGCCTTCAGAGGAGGGGGTGGATCATGGGGCTGGAGTGAAGAAAGAGTTTCAGTGGACCATGTTTCATGGAAAGTGAAAGAGACCAAGGGATACAGCACTCTAGAGGGGAAAAAGTTATAAAATGTCCCAGTCCTGGAGGTCAAGATGGCTCAGTAGCTAAAAGCACTTGCTGCTCCCACAGAGGACTGACATCCTAGCCTAGGACCATTTCTAGCTTCTATGCTGAATGGGTTACTCATCACAGAACTCCAGCTCCATGGGGATCCGATGCTTCTTGCCACCCTGCCACTTGCTTCTATGTACAGACACATAATTAAAAATTTAAATTATAAAAATATGAAAAGAGCTGGAGTCCCATATGATGCTGTGGACAGTTCATACATGTCTTGGGAAGAGAACCAACAGATAGACCTGCCCTCCTGAGCTCTGGCTAATGGCTCAGCAGACCAGACCAGAGAGTAGGCCTGTCTCATACTCACTGAGCTCTCAGAGATGTAAATGAGAGCTCCTCAGACCTTAGCTTGGTCACCACAATGAACACCTCCATTTTCACAGATGAAAAAACTAAGGCCAAAGAGAGGATATATCTTCGGTAGATACCCATTAGGGACCACATTCACTCTTGAAAAGACACTTTAAGGGATGTGTCCTTGTGATGCTGACCTAATCTGGAGGACAGGCTGTGAGTTTGAGCCCTGGACCTTCATATAGGAAGTCAGGAAAGGTTGCATGACTCTGGGAATTGTAGGTTACCATGGCAACATGCTCACAGCTTGCTCCACCTCTAAGGCTCCCCAGCTTTGCCCCAAGTAGAGCTGAGATGACTCAAGACCCAGAGGGGAAAAGTAGGTCATTCTGAGGCAGGGTGCTAGCTTGGATTATCTCCAACTCCCAGACTGCCACAAAGAGGTGGTGCTGTCGTTGGTCTGGTGTGAATCAAACAGGGCTTGATGGTCCTGCTCATTTTCCTCCTTTGGTGAGCATAGGGAGCATACAGTGGCTGCATAATTGGATGGGGAAGAGGCCAATTTATTACTCTCTTATCCACGCTGAGCAGAGCAGGAGGATACCTCTGAGAGCACCTCAGGGAGCCTCTGGGCCTCTCTAGAAGTTGCTGATGGGACCAGAGCTGCCAGCTCACATGTTTAATTTGACCTGATTGTTTTTTTAAAACAATATTTTAAAATAGATGCTGTCATTTTAAAAGCAAGGACAGGAGGTTACACAGCCAATTCTGCATTCTTAACTTGGGTCTGAAAATGGGCGACTTTAGGCTTCCATCCCCTCTGGCCCATAATGGAGGGACTAATGGCAGTGTCCATAAGGTGGGTACCAGGTCCCCCATGCATGTCTCTCAATTAGCACTTAGTGGGCTCTGAATACTTTGGGGTTTGGAGTCCTTTTCATTGGACATGTGGTCTGGGGTGTCACCTTGTCCAAGCCCTGATTCGGCTGATGTATCTGGCTGGGATACTGGGTGAGGGGTCTAATGGCAGATTAAGCTGCCCATTAGGAAGCCATTAGAACGCAGCATGATACGACTTCAGTAACAAGAGAAGCTGATGCCACAGACAGGCTCCTGGGGTGCACCATCCAATTTCTTTTTCCCTTTTAAATGCTAGGCAGATGAGAGTGGGGGCCATAAGTCACCCTCTGTGTGGTGGCTTATCATAAAGGATATGGAGAGAAATTAAAGGAGGCACCAGAAGGAGGGTGGCTATGAACAAGGCTGCAGTGTTGCAGTGATTGAAGACAGGCCCAGGTGTCTAAGGAGCTGAGGGGATGCAGCGAGCTGTGGATCTGACAAAGACATCCCACGCCTCAGAGCCTTCTGATTGGCCTGCTGCTCAGTCTCAGAGAATAGAAAGGGTGGGCACAGAATCAAAGAGCCCCCTCTGGAACCTGTGCTTTATATGTCTGTTGTATATGCACCTGGAATCCGAAGTTCAGATCCCGCTCAGTTGAGCTTGGCTGTGTGACTTTGGGTATGTTTCTCTGTATCATGTTTTCCTTATCTGTTAAGTGGAGCACAGAGGCTGTGGGCAGAAGTCCCAGAAGGCTCCCACTAATTGATATTTGCATTTATGTGATGACCAAAACATGTAAATGACAGTCCCTGAATGGGGGCAGATTTTACTGCTTCTGTGGCCTTCAGGGTATGTATCAATCAGCTGGCACATTTCTGGCCAGAGTGCCCTGAGAGTCCCAAGTGCATTAAGGGGGGAAGGATGTGGTAATCAAGAGTGTCTTGAGACACAGGTGGACAAAATTGCAGTTAGAATACCTCAGCCAGTGAACAAAATAGCCTTGGGTACTCGGGACACCCCCTCCCAAAGGGTCCTCAGTACTGGTAAAGGGGTGGGGCTGTTGCATGGGTGTGTATGTCCCATCCCCACTGCTCTCTCAGTGACCATTCAGCCAACCTGCCCATGTCTTTGTTTGGGCTCAGCTTCAAGTTGAGACAGAAGGGCTCCTTAATCTTGAGGGGACTGTGATGAACATGAGAATCTCTGTACAGCTAGTTACCCAGCTGATATTTCCTTCAGGCTCCATCCCAGTGAGAGACAATGGACATGTGGACATGTCCATGTGGCCGGCCCCTCAGGGGACACTCAAGGACATGAAACCAGCTCCACTCCTAGCTGGGACCTTCTTGAGTATGTCCTTTCCAGTTTCCTCCTGCCTGAACCTTCCTCTTCAACTGTCTTTAGGACCTGTCTTGCTCTTCAAGCTCCATTGAAGAGAAAGGAGGAACTCATGGCAAGTTCCCACATTCAAGGGTGTGTGGCATAGCTGGAAGCTTCTGAGAGTCCTTCTGGGTAGAGCCAATGCCTCTGAGCTGCTGCACGGGTAGATGTTCCTCAAAGAGGGGAGGCACTCAATACCATCAAGCTCCTGTGCAGTGGCAATTGTCACATTTCTGGGCAGAGCACAAAGCAGGTGCACTAAAGGGGCACCCTGTCAGCAGGGTCTATGAGATGCTTCAACTGAGCTCAGGTGAGCCCAAGGTACATAGGGTGGGCCCCTCAAAAGATTTTATGTTTAGGAGGTGTGTCGGCCAAGAGGTGGCAGCCCAGGAAGCCGGCAAAAGAGGCGTAGGAAACTTCCTTCAGTTTCCCTGCTTCGGCACTCAGCTGCACCGGAGCCCAGGCTTCACATGCTCCTCTCTCTTGGTCTCAAAAACAGTGTCATGACTGTACTTGGGCTGGTGCTGTGGACCTGTCATCTCACCTAACCTAAAGGTTAGAGGGTCCCTTGTCTCCATCCCTTCAGTTTTTGGACTTTTATCTTCAGCTTCTCCACTCCTGCAGCTTCCTCACCTCTGCAGCCTCTTCCACTCCCCCTCCCCCTGCAGCTTCTATTTCCTGTTTCTCCCTTCTTTGGGATTCGTTCTCTGCTGTCTTCCCTCTTAGATCCTTTCCTTACCATCCTATACCATCCCCTTGAAGCTTTGCCTTTGGGTCCTGAGGAAGAAGAGGCCTATTTGTATACGGCTGCTCATTGTTTTTCTTTTTTCACAGTCCCTGTTTTGTGCAGCAGGAATGAGGCCTTTCAGGAGGACTGTGTTCTGGGAACTAGGCCTCAGGGATCTGTTTCAGGAATTCTGATGTTTACCTGGGCTCATTGCTCTCTGACCAGAATCCTGATCCATCCTCTGGCTGTATGAAGGGCAGTGGCTGGAAGAAGATGCCAAACAGAGAGTATGAATTTGGGGAGATTTTTCTCCTGCCCTAGTGATTTCCAACAGGTATGGACAGAGGAAATAGATCCTTGTGGGAATCCTGCCGTTTTCCTAACCCTAATTCATAACCTGTAAAAATCCAGATCAGAGTCCAGTCATTCAAAAGCTACTGACTGAATGAATGCCTACCAAGTGCCGAGCAGCGGAGTGCCAGGAGCAGAAAGAGAGTGCTCCTGCTCATGGCCATGTGGTTTGTGCTCTGTGCTGGTGTCTTGGGGGCTGAGCCCCCTGATAACCCAGAATGTGGTATAAGTTTGTCTTTGTGCTTTTGTATACTCTCCACCAGCTATGCTTCCCCTAAGTCACATGATGGATTAGGCAGGATTATCTAGAACAGAACTGATGAAATGGACCCATATTACAAGGGGATTTGTTAGAATGGCTTCATGATAGAGGGCTGGGAAGTCCCATAATGGCTGCCTCACAGTGAAAAGACTGAGAACCCAGAACCCAGTAGTCGCTCGGTCCAGGGAGCCTGAAGTCTCAGCAGTCTCAGTCTGGTACTGAAGACGTCGAGGATTCCTATAGAACAACTAGTTTTTGGTTCACATTGGGAGGCTGAAGAAGATGGGTGCTGATGGCGGTAAAGACTGACAGCAAAGGTCCAGCAACAGGGTGGATGCTCTCACTAGCCCCAGCAGAGTAGATATGCTCACCAGGCCCAGCAAAGGCAGGCAGGCAAAAGCAGCATTTGTATTTCCTTTAGTGGTCTTTACATCTGAACTGTCAAGAGGTGTTGCCCATTCTGGAAGGGTGTTAATCGTGCAGAGAGCATCCTTACTGACCCACCCAGAGCTTGCCTCCTAGTTGGTTTGTTCCAGATCCAGTCCAGGGATGACCAAAGTTACATCACACAGGAGTCTGCGTGTCTTTTCCCATGTGTTTCTGGCGGCTTCAAGACCAGCTGCTCTGTCCTCGAGTCCCCTCTTTTTGTGTCTTTAGTGTGTTTCCTGTCTGAGACCAACCATCCTCAGAAAACCAACTTCATGAGACTAAGGATTCCCCCTTCTTTGTCTACCTCCATGTTCCCATCTCTGTGTGTATGTGAGAGAGACTCGCTTACCCTCACTTCTCTCTCTCTATCATTTTGTTATATCTCTGCTTTACCTCTCTTGGATCCTTCTTCCTTTCCCATTCTCTCAGTGTTGGGAATGAAATTTAGGGCCTTCAGTATGCCAGGCACCACTATATCCCTAGTCCAAATTTTTCCTTTAAAACTCTTCCTCCCTCCATCCCTCCCTCCCCCCCCCTCCCTCCCTCCCTCCTTCTGTTTCTTCTCTTCCTCCTTTTCTTTTCTCTGTCTCTCTCTGTGTATATGTGAGAGAGAGAGAGAGAGAGACCTTCCGAGAGATCTACAGTATTCCCCAAACAGAGGCTAGCTCATAGAGTGTACCAGGTGCTCAAAAAACGTTTACTGGGCACATAAACTTTGAATTGTGCTGAGCACAAGCAAGCATGGGCAGAGTGGAATTAGGGATACATGTCTTAACAGCAGGAGAGCAGCTGGACAGATTCAGGAAGATAAGGAGGCAGGGACTGAAATGAGGACAAGTAATTGTACACAGAAACCATGATCATGTATAAGGTTCTGGGGTGAACGAGGATGTGGTATGCTTAAGGGAATAGAAGCTGAATGGACTTACACAAACAAGATAGGGTAGCGATGGGTGGGAAGTAAAAGGAACAGCTGGTACTTGGAGCTGCTCCCTGAGTTATGGGAACCAGCTCCTGGGGTGGGGGGTGGATTACTACATTTAACCTACAGGTAAAGATATCAAGCTTACACAAGCAGCCTGGGCCCTGGGACTCTAATATCTATGGTCTTATTGCTGTCAATCCCAGTGATAGGGAGCAGGTGGAGGGGTTAGGGTGCAGTATGTGGGTACAGCCTGGGAGGCTTCAGGTGATGCTCAGAGCTCCGCCCTCCTGCCTAGAATGGCTCTAGAATGGCCACACCTGATCCATTTAGACTGTCTGTGGAATTAGCTGGGCAGAGTCAGTCTAAACTGTCTGCTGTTGGCCAGAGACCAGTAAGATCCCTTCAGAACACAGTTTATAAAGCTGTTGCTCTGTTCTCACAGATGACATTATTTTTACAAAGCTTTAACTGCAAGGTATATAGCATATGGTTGAGGCTGCCTGCTGGAATCACCTGGGGGCTGTTGGAAGAATCTCAGGGTCCCAGATGTCCCATGAACAATAACATCAGAGTTTCCAGGTGGAACCCAACATCAGTGTCTATTAAGTTCCTGGTGTAGTCAAGTCTGAGGCCACCAGCCCTTTCCTGCTATGTAGACCTGGGGTCAATGATATTATCATCCTGGGGGAGGCAGTTATAGACCAGATGTCAGTACATCCTGGGGAGGCAGTGATGGACCAGGGATCAATGGCATCAGCATCCTTGGGGCGCGGGGGGGGGTGGGTGGGGTGGGGTGGGGTGGGTAATCAGATGTTGGAAACTGCATCTCTGTTCCTACCCTAGAATCTGAGTCAGAGAATCTGAACACTAGCATGGTGTGACCTGTCCTTAGTCAAGTTGGAAAAGCAATGCTGGTTCTGTTGGTAAGGTGGTCACTATGATAACAGGAAGATCTGAGTTCAGATCCCTCGCTTTCATGTAAAAGTGTAATAATGTGTGTCTGTAACCCAGTACTGGGGAGATGGAGACAGGAGGACTGCTGGGGCTCACTGGCCGGTCAGTCTAGCTGTATTTGTGGGCTCTGGGATGAGGGAAAGACTCTGATTAAAAAATAAGGGAGAAAATGATAAAGAAAGATACTCAGTATTGACCTCTGGCTGCCACATAAATGTGAAAACACATGTGTACACACAGGCACATATGCAGATGCACAAGTATACACATAAGTACATAAGCACACATATATACATATACTAAGCACATATACACATACATATATACATGTATGAACACATGCATACACATGCCTACATATATATATACACATACTGATCCATATACATCCACAATACACACAGATACACAATACATACATACATTCACACATACTAACATACATACACATATATACAAATATACACACACAAAATGTAAGGCAGTATTCTATAACTCTCCAGGACTCTGGCTGCTTTATATAAGGTGTTTAAATTTTAATTAACTGAATAATCTGGCTCTCTTGTGGCACCTGCCACATTTCACATGTTCAGTGGCAATATGTAGCTCATAGTTACAATGTTAGACAGGGCGGAGAGAATATTTCCATTGCTGTAAATTGCACTGGACATTCTTCATTTTTAAATACTGTAGGCATAAAGACACACAGATGGTACTTACTATCCCTTGGACATGATAAAAATAAAATATGCTCAACACTGAGGGTGTGTCTAAATTATTGGTAGTTTTGTTCATCTTTAAGAAGTCAAGAACACAGAGGGAGGTGGAAATCAGTGCTAGGATGCTTGCCTAGTGTGCTGAGGCCCTGGGTCAGTGTAAGCACCTCACAAAAAAGGAAACAGCAGCAAGTCTGGCCCGAGGCTGTAGCTTGGTAGCAGTCTACCATTCATGGGGACCTTGATTCGATCTAGGACACTTATGGAGAAGCAGGGAGGATGGGATGTGATGGCTCAGGCTTTTAATCTCAGATTAGAAAGGACAGGTTGAAGGGTCATTGCATTTCAGGCCAGACAAGGCCTGAGATCCTGAGATCCTGAGATCCTGTCTTAAAAAACCAAAAAGAAGAAGGGGAGGAGGAGGGAGAGGGAGGAAAGGGAGGAGGGAGAGGGAGGAGAGGGAGGAGGGAGAGGGAGGAGAGGGAGGAGGGAGAGGGAGGAAAGGGAGGAGGGAGAGGGAGGAAAGGGAGGAGGGAGAGGGAGGAAAGGGAGGAGGGAGAGGGAGGAAAGGGAGTATGTGTGAATAAGGGGGGGCAAGCCACACCCTGAATAATGCATTTGTGGGTGGGGCACATGAATTAAAAGGGAAAGGAGAAACTCTGAGAACAAGATCCATTTCAGGAGCCAGAATGGCTTGCAGGATGGTTCCTGTAGGTCTATCTTCATTGTCATGGTCTTTGTAACCATCCTCTGCTGTGACTGGGCACACTACCCTCTAATCACAATGCAGAAAAGCATTAATGCCAGATGTGACAGATTTGTGAGCCCAGGTGCAGATATAAGAAGCATGTACTTAGTTACATAACAGGCAAGCAGGGAAGAGGTCAGCATGTAAATTAGTGTCTCCTGTTTGAGGGCATGGTGGCAGGAAGGGCTTGGTCTTGGAGCCAAACCTGCTTCCATCAATTGCTAGTTGAAGGTTCTATAATGACAATTAGGGTGGTCATCAATTTGAATATACAGGAAGAGCAGTTTAGGCACCCTCTCCACTGTTGATTGGAGTCTTACCTAGGGTCATCCTTGTGGATTCCTGGGAATTTCCGTAGCACCAAGTTTCTCCCTAACCCCACAATGGCTCCCTCTGTCTAGATATCTGGTTGTTCTTCTCTGTCACTCCCCCAACTCAACCATCCCATTCCCTTGTGTTCTTCCCACCTCCCTTTGTTCCCCTCCTCCCATGCTCCTGATTTCCTCAGGAGATCTTATTTATTTCCCCTTTTCAGGGAGAATCCGTAGACGTCTCTCTTAGGGTCTTCCTTGTTACCTAACTTCTCTGGGGTTGTGGATTGTAGCCTGGTTATCCTTTGCTTCATGTCTCATATCTACTGTTTATAGCTCTCTTAAGTACAGTAACTTAAAACACAACTTTAGCCCTTACAGCAGATATACCCACAGAGCATGTACTCTCACATAGCTATATGAGCATTTGGCTGCTGTTCAGTTACTACAATCATCTAGTGCATTCTCAGCTCATCATCTTGTTATAAAGCTTCGTCATACCTCAGGGATTTGGGCTTCTGTCATGGCAACCTGGGAAGGAGTCAGAGCCAACCTCACATTAAAGGGGAGCACAGCCCAGCATTGGCCAGTGGTTTTCCCAGGGTCACAGAGCTACCACTGCCCTAGTCAAGCATTCTAGTTTGAAAATAAACCCCAAGTGTAACACATATCAAAATACAAAAATGTTTCCAGAACTCACAGAGCTCCACACATGGAAAACCTCACCTCAGTTTCATGTGAGACACAATACTCAAAATGCAGTTATGCAAAAAACAAACAAAAAAATGGCATAAAGTTCTGTTGGGGTTGTGTGCATGGGTGTGGGTAAAGCATGAGGAGAATTGTTTGTTTCTTTTTGTTTGTCTGTTTTGTTTTGTTTTGACATTGGTGCTATCCCTAAGATATTTCACTGTGGAAATGCAAATATTTTAGCATCTGAAGTTAATTTGCAATACTGTTGGCTCAGAAACCCTCAGCCTGCAGAGCACAACAGAGGTTGAATTATTTGATGTTTACTCATAACTACCTGGTAAGAACCTGGCCCTGGGTATGCTTCTGTGTGGGCTATGCTTTTGCGGAGCTTAGAATCTAAATGAAAGACAGTGTTGGGGTGTGTGGCTGAAGTCAACTAGGAAACTAAATGACCTCAAATTATGACAAGCACATGACAAACCACAAGAAAAATCTAAGGGACTTTAAATGAAGAGGAAGGGCTTGGTCCAGGGACTCTCCTTTGCAGAAGGTTCTCTGGAAAGAGGATGTAGATGCTCGGCGTGATGGTCTGAGTGAGAATGGTCCCCATAGGATACCTGAATGCGTAGCCATCAAAGAGTGCAACTATTGGAAAGGATTGGGAAAGGAGGTATGACCTTGTTGGAGTAAGCGTGTCACTGGGGTGGGCTTTGAGGTTCCAAAAGCCCATGCCTATCCCAGAGTCTCTGTCTTTCTCTTTGCCTATGGATCAGGATGTAGCTCACAGCTACTGTCCCAGTACCTGCCTACATGCTACCTGCTGGGCTCCCCTCCATTATGATAATGAATTAAACACTTGAAACTATATCAGGGCAAATGCCTGGCAGAGAAAGAGGTAGTGAGGCTGCAGTGAAGGGTACATACTCCTTCAGTTCACTTCAAAGATAACTTCTGAAGTTGGGCATGGCAACTCATGCTTATAATCCCAACAGTCATGAAGCTGAGGTACGAAGACTGCTCTGAGTTCAAGGCTAGCCATAGGCTGTTAAGTGAGTCTTAGGTTAGTCTGAACTATAGATAGAATTAAGACCCTGCCTCAACAAAAACACAAACCACCCCCACCAAAATTCAAGCTAAATCAAACAAATGAAAACCTCAAATTTTAAAATGAAAATTGTCGCTTGTATTTCTTTTCACTGGCCATTGCTTAGAGGCTGGCTTGCATGAACCTCACTGTTTATCTGGCTTCCTCTACAGTGTGGTGACTCAAAGCTGGGCTCCCTGCCAAGAGCTCTGTCAGATAAAAGTGAGCTGTACACAAAGCTTCCAGCTACAGTGAAGCAGTAAACAGTGGAGAGTTGGTTTTCCTCCACCCAGCCACTTGTCGAGTTGAACATCCTTGGAGAATACTGAATTTGTGGACCTTGACTTGCTGAAGATGTGTGTGTGTGTGTGTGTGTGTGTGTGTGTGTGTGTGTGTGTGTGTGTGTGTGTGAGTGATGAGGCTGGCCTTCCTGTTTTTCAGAATGAAAGAAAAAGCTGAGAAATACTCATCATTATATTAAGTTTTTCTGGAGCCTACGATGTGACAGGCATGATTCTAAGCTTATTATATTTAGTAGTTTATTCAATCTAAATAGTAACACACTAAGAACCCTGTGTACAACTAACACTACCACTTTACGTGGTCATCAGTGTCTCCAGAACTGTGGTGGGATTCAGGTGTTAGCTGATAAGATCCAAAGATGCTTATCCGGGGTCCTGGGCTCCTGAAGGAGGAATGGCCAACCTCATTAAAAAGGGGCTGCTGGGATCTTGGCCCCCCCCCTTTTTTTTTTCTCTGACTGCTGGAGAGACCAGTTCGGGATCCATCAACCATCACGTGGATAATCCAGTCTATCAGGCACCTATATAAGCTGTTCCTGTATTGGCTTATATTTCAATAAATGTTAATCTTGGATTGGTGTATTTTAAGAGAACTTCTGCCTTCATAGAACTCCTGCCCCTCAGCTCTGTGAAGGACTACAAATACAGCCCATCTTCTCCCTTATGCCCTGTGCTCAACTACATGTGACCCTCTCTTATGGAGGTCTTACATACTAAAAGCGCACAGTTGACTTACATATCACATCTTGGGATACTTTCTGGACAACATTTTTAAGCTAACATGATAGTTTGACTGTTGCAGAGTATTCCTTTCCACTGTGTGAAAATGTGTCACTGTGATTGGTTTAATAAAGAGCTGAATGGCCATGGCTGAATAAATAGCCAGGCAGGACTTCTGGAGACAGAAAAGGAAAAAAGGCAGGGTCATGAGCCAGATTCAGAGAAAATAGGGCATGCAGGAGGAGAGGGAAAGGCCATGAGCCATGTGATAAGCTGTAGATTAATAGAAATGGGTTAAAGTTATAAGAGCTAGTTAGAAACAAGCCTAAGCTAAAGCCAAGCTTTTATAATTAATAAAATGTCTCTCTGTGTCATTATTTCAAAGCTAGCTGGTGGGACAGAGAAAGACTCCTTACATTTGACAACGTGACAGGAGTTAGTATCACCATGGAAACGTAGCTGTGTCTAGATGTCTAGGAGGGCATTTCCAATAAACAAAGACTCATCCTGTGCTGGTTAGTGTTTTTGTTGACTTGACACAAGCTAGAGTTATGGAAAGAGGCAGCCTCATCAGATTGTCTTTGGCAGATCTGTGTGGCATTTTCTTGGCCAGTGATTTATGTGGGAGGACCCAGCCACAGTGTTGCTACCTCGAGGCCTTAGCTCCTGGGAGGCTTCAGAGAAAGGTGAGCCTCAAAGCAAGCTAGAAGTAGGTTTTCAATATGGTTCCTGCCTCTTTCTCTCTCTCTCCTTGACATCCTGCGCTGACTTTCCTCAGTGATGGACCAGGGTCAGGACACGTAAGCCAAATAAACCCTGTTCTCCCTGAGTTGCTTCCAGTCATAGTGTTTATCATGGCCATAGAAAGCAAATTAAGACATGCCATGAATGTGGACACCATTCCATGCAGATCTCCAACTGAATGAAAAAGAGGGTGTGAGCTAAGCCCCAGCCTGCATCTCTCTGCTTCCTGATTGCAATGCTGCCTCCCCTTACCCAGCAGGCTGCCCCCTCAGACTGTGAGCCCAGAGAAGCCCTTCCTCCCTCTGGTTGCCTTTATCTGGCACTGTCACAGCATCAGAAAAGGGATGAACCCTGCAGGCTTTGTTTGCCTTTGAGTGTTGCTCTGAGGTAACAGACTCATCACCAGGCACATCCACTAAGCAGGGGCCTTCCACGTAAAGTAAAAAAGGAGCTAGAGGCAAATCCACATCTGGATGTTAGGTGTTTTTGAACAGAGACTTTGTGTCTCAAAGGTTCCTTGTCAACCCTCAGCCAAGTGGGACTTTCTCAGCCACATGAATGAAGTGGGACGTTTTTTTTTTCAATCCCTAAAGCATGTCAGAGATTTAGGGACAGGTTATTGTGGAACCTCCCCAAGGCCCTAGCTTTTACCCTGGATGGAAGTTTATCTAGTGATTGAGGACACCCCTTTAAACAAGCCCAGCGGATGGGGGTGTCTCACTTGGTGTTTCCTGGCTTCTATTACCCTCCCCTTCTGCTTGCTCTCCCGGTTGTCTCCAGTCTCAACTACTCCTAGGTATTAATTATATATTTATTTGGATGAGTTTAAAACCCACACCTACACCCAGGATTTAGCTCCGTTATACCTTACTTTGTCATGCATCTGTGTTTTCCCACCAGGGCCCTGCCCAGGTCCCACAGGCCCATCTGTTGTTTGTATGGTCACAGCTAAGGACTCACACATGCATCCTTCTGCACAGAAGGCCCTGGGCCCCAGCAGCTGCCCTGCTGGGGGACAGATGCCAGGTAAAGACCCCTCCCACCTATCCTCAGGCATTCACATGTCTGTCCCCAGTAGATTACTAGTAGGCAGGTTCCTCCTGAAAGCCACCTGTGATGTCTTCACCCCTACAGGTCTGCTGGGGGTCCCCTTGCTTACCTGTCTCAGTGTTGTCACTCCCTGTGCTTTAGCGTGAAATACTGTGTCCCCTAATCACCTATCACAATTTGTCCTTCATTCATAGGCCATGGTCACTTTCTGCTTTGTTGAAAAAAAGTGTTTAACCTTTGCTTGAATGCATGAGGAGGGTAGGTGTGACTCTGGTTTCCCCTTCTCTTGGACCCCAGGTTTCATTTGTCCTTACTGGATAGGTGTTACCCAGATCTGCTATGCCACTCAGCATTCTCAGGGTCACTAGTGAATGGGATTCATCTTAGCCCTTGGACAGATATTGGTTGACTTGTTACTCCCCAATGACAGGGGTTCAAATATGAACCTCAGCCTCAGAAGTGTGATCATATTAGGATATAGTGTCTTTTCAGATGGGGTTAAAAAGAGGTCATGAAGATGGGTCCTAATCCAGGAGAGACCTACAATCACACAGGGGGAGGATGATGATGGAGAGATAGCGGGAATGAGCATCTGGTTCCTACATACAGAAACTGCAGGTAACACCCAGAAGCACCAGAAACACCGAGATCTGACTATTCTGAGATCCTTCCCAAGAGCTTTCAGAGGGAGTACACTTCAGCCTCAAATTTCCCACCTCCAGGAGTGAATGTGAACACATGTCTTTCATTCAAGATTACAGATTGCAGGTAAAGCTCTCTCATTCAATAGCCTCCCAAGGTCTTCTTGCAAAGAGATTTGGAAGTTGAGAAGCAGTTCTTTTGCCTTCTGAGGGAAAGGATAACAGTCATGGATTCAAGTTGCTAAAGTGACCTATATGGCTGAAGGCAACCTTGCCTCCTTAGGTTAGTAATGCCAGATTAGGCCGCTGCACCTGCAAGCTCCTTAAGACTGTTAAATGTATGGCCGTAGCTGTGAATAGGGATTCCCCCTTCTTTTGAGCTACAGAGTGAACACTTGCCATTTCTTCTCAGCATTCCTTTGGTGGTTTGGATGAGAATGGTTCCCATAGGCTTGTATATTTGGATGCTTAGTCACCAGGGAGTGGCACTGTCTGAAAAGATCAAGAGGTGTAGCCTTATTAGAGGAAGTGTGTCACTGGGGATGGGTTTTGAGGTTTTCAAAAGCCCACACCAGGCCTGGTGGCTTTCTCTTTCTGATGCCTGTAAAGATCTCAGTTATTTCTCTAGTACCTGCCTCCATGCTTCCACCATGCATGATAAGGGACTAAATCTCTGAAATTGTAAACCAGCCCCAATTAAATGTTTTTCTGTATTAGAGTTGCTATGGTCATGGTGTCTTTTTGGAGCAATAGAATATTAAGACATTCCCTCAACTTCCTTTTGGAAATTGCAATTGCTATCAAGCCTTGTGTGATCTCAGGCAACTCCGTTGCTTGCACATAGGTGGGAGAGGAGAAAGGACCCTTCAGTCTTAGTGCCCACCCTCAGTCTCAGTGATGGAGATGGGAGGCACACAGTGCAGCCTGTCAGAATCCTCTGGAATTCATCCATGAGGATGTACTGAGATAATTCTCTAGTCACTTGGGAATCAGGAAGGTGATTGGCTCAGCGTGTTTAGGGAAGGAAAGGGCTATGGAGAGGGACTGTGGCAGAAGATAGTGGACCTGTTCTCAGGAGGAGTGGCAATGGACCAGCCAATGAGAAACCCAAAGGTCAGCAGCCTTCCCTACAATGAGGGCATCAGAAGCTTCTGGGTTGTCAGACAGGATTCACAAGTCTCAGCTGGTGATGATGACATTACCTAACTTTTGCTTTGCTAAAGTGGAGTCACCTTCACATCCTTTGGTTTAAATATAAGAGCAGTAGCAGGTCTTTGGCTCTGTGCATCATCGTTAATGTGAGGCAAGATGGTCCCTGATTCTCACAGAGTATTTATCTCATCATGATTAGGCATATTTGAAGGAATTCTCCAAATATGGTTCTTACTGAATTTAAATTTGACCTTTATGAACATTTTGAACCTTTGACCTTTGTAAACATTTGACCCTACTATGTTAATAGTTTTTCTTGTTCTGTGACAAAATAACTTAAGAGAAGAAAGGTTTCTTGTAGCTTAAACTTCTGGAAGGTTCTGGCTCTTCTGATTTGGGAAGACATGGCACCTGGGTTCAGTTCACAGTGATAGATAGAGCTGTAGCAGAAATCAAAAGTAGGGATAATTCCAGGCTAGCCCCCACATCCCAAAATTTACATAGCCTTTCCAATCACTGCCATCACCTGGAGATCATGTGTGTTCATACATGTGAGTCTGGGGAGCAAGGTAGTAGAGTGATGGGGAGGGTATTTCCTTTCCAAATCATAGTCATAATAGAATCAAATTCCCTGAATTAGATTACATCATAACAAACCTTTACCAAAGCAGACGAAGAAGCTGAGTGTGTGTATATTTCTGCTCAAAATCTGTCCTCTCTGGAAATCTAGTGATGAGTTGAAGCTCACTATTTAAAAGCCATATGATAACTTGGCTATGTAGTGGTTGGAATCCAACCTCTTGTAGATGTGGCTTCTTCTCTGGGTGCTATAAATGATATACACATCAAGATGCCTTCCAATGGCCAAGTGGGGTAAATAATCCTTTCAGCCCAGTTTACCAGGCAGCTTTGATCCCACTGAACAAATTTTCAACTCAGAGGCAGTGAATCTGCCATCAGCACCATGAGAGGCTTTGCTTGTGGCCAGCTGTTCTGTGTGAGGTGGGTGCTTGCTTGTTTCCTGGTCCCGTGGTACTTTTTAATTAGAATGAGTTTTATTTGGTCTGATTTCCTGAAATAGAATGTGGTGCCAGCCTCAGAAAGGCTATCAGCACAGAGGCCCAGTATGCGTGGCTTAGCCGTTTCTGGGAAGACTGGTAAGGTTCAGGGAGGACCCTCATTTCACATCTGATATTGGAGCCTCTGGTGTATGTTTAGAGAGAAACCACAAATTTGACACGCTGTCTCCACCCCAGACCCCAAACCAAAGCAAGCCCCTTTTAGCAGTCATTTCTGAAGTGCTGTGGAATGGTTCTTCCTGTCTACTCTTCCCACCCAGAGTGAGCTATTTTTCAAGAGACCATCAGTAGTTGTTAGCATGTAGTAGATCTGATTGGCATTCCTTGTTTGTTCGGGTTCCTTTTGGCCAAAGAACACTCTGAGCTGACAACCCAGGCAAGCAGGGCCTGTGTCAGGAACAGTCCCCTGAGATGGGGTGTGAGCAGGGATTCCAGAGTGAAGGGATTTTAAAACGGAGCTAATCAAGCTGTCTTTTTGTGAAAAGAACAAACCCAGTTCTCCCTCATGGCAAATGGGCTCTGTTTCTACTGAGTAGCGGCAAAAAGGAAGGCTTGTTAGAAGCCTAAGCTTGGCACTGGCACCTAGGACATGGCAAATGCTTGCCAAAATGTGTGCCCACGGGACTCTTCAAAGGGAGGATGGCCAGAAGCTATGTAGAGCTTCAACACAGAGGAGTCTGCTCACTGGTCTTATGATTCTCCTAATTCAGTGGAGCCCACCTTGGATTTCTTCTCTTCTTTGGTTGATTTGCTTGTTTGTCTTAAAACAGCATCTCACTCTATAGCCCAGGCTGGCCTGGGACTTTTAATCCTCCTGCCTCTTGCCCCCCAGGGCAGGTTACAGACGTGCACAGTGTGATTATCTCCCTTTCATTTGATTGACTGTTTTCTTTGTCATCTTCTTGCTTCGTAATGATCTCAGCCCCAGGTTCCAAGGCACCTGGCCAAGAAGATTGAGTTAATGTTTGAAGTTGAAGCACTCCCTCCCCTCACGCCTCTTCCCACCCTTCTCCCTTGACATCCCATGACCTCAGAATTGAGGCCACACCGCACCAATTTTTCAACCCACTCAAGCTTGTCATTTCTAAAATCCCGATGCTTCATGAGTTCTGACTCTGAGCCAGCCACCAAGAAGCTTTTTTTTGCAGAAAGAGAGAGAGAGAGAGTAGTCCCAGCTTGTGAACCATGCTGTTTCTCTCCTGTTATCTGGTCAATGACACAGTAACAATAAAGCACTAGCAAGCAGGTGTGCCTACGTTTCAATAAAACTTTATTTATAAAAAGAGGCAATAGGCCCATTATAGTAGAGGGATAAGTATAATGAGTCGGTGTGACATGTACACTGGAAACCCAAAAGGTTTTCAAGACTGTGACTTGAGTAGAAATGCACCTGTTTGCACTGAAGGGGACAGTCAAACAAAACAAAGTCTGTCAGATTCTAAAATTCTACACACACAAAAACCATCAGGCTGATGAAACAACCCAAGTGCAAACAAGAGCAATTGTGTTGATTACTTTTGCCGACTATTATGGGACACATTCTTGATGGATTGAGGCAGGTGACCCTGAGTTGTATAAGAAAGTTACCTGAGCATGCTGTGAGGAGCATCAAGCTTGTAAGCAGCGTTTCTCCGGTTCCTGCCTCTCCCACTTGGGTTCCTGCCCTAACTTCTGTCAAAGGTGGGCTGTGAACCAGGTGTTCTCTGTTCTCCCTATAAGTTGCTCTTTAGCCATGCTTTATCACAGAAACAGAGAGTAATTAGGACTGCTGCCCTTCCTGGGAAATGAAGGGTGACTCAAGAGAATGAGCCATGGACCCAGAGGGGAGAGCCAAGAGCCAGGTCCTGAACCTGTCTGTTTTCTGCTGGATTTAGAACCTTCTCAGGGCCAGCTACTTCCCCTTTCCTTCCATGTTCCTGCCTGTTTGAGTGGGTGTGGCTGAGACGGCTATATTATGTATTACTTAGTCACTTCCTCCCAGTTGAAACTTTCCCTCTTGAAGGCGACAGAGGAATTCACCTAACTTACCAGGTTTAGGGAGTTACAAAGTCACAAGAGTTCCTGTCTCCTCTGTGATGTTAGAGGAGCACAATTGTTAGGGAGGGGAGCATTCAGGAGTGTTCAACTGTAGGAGTTATCCTGGAGCCCGGCGCTGCAGTTAAGTGAATGCCCATGTCTGGGTGGGCTCTCGGGAATGCAGCTGCCCATGAGTCACTCCAGTAAACTCACTGGTCACTACACTGGACTCTTGGGATGGTTTCTTGGATCTATCATTGGTGTCCTGTCTGGGGTGAATGGGTGTTTGTTTACAGCTCCCCTAGAAAAGCCATAGGGTACTCCATCTAGAGGCAGGTGACTGCTCACTGACCATTTTCACAGGTGCACAGATGACATGACTGGGTACCTCAATCTGGATTCTACCTGAATCTTACTCCCATTCGAATGGGATGAGATGATGCTATTTGAGAGTTTATTGATGAGACCAAAAAGAGACCAATGCTATAATGTGCTGAGAGTTTGAAGTTGTATCAGTGAGGCTGAGACGTGTACAAACCTCGGGGATAAAAGGTGAGTTTTTTCTAGGCTAAATGATGGTCCATCTCCCCCAAATATTTTCACATCTGGAATCTTTAGAACTTATAAGCAGAATGCCTTATATACTTTGTGAATATTACTATTGTAGGGCTCTTGAGATGGGAGATGACCCTAGTGCACCCGATATTACTAGGCTTACAAGAGGGAGGCATGAGCTTCTAAATTAGAGAATGGGAGGAAGGTGAGGCCAGAAGAATAAAGATGCTGTATTCCTGGCTTCTGGCTTACAGGATGAAATGGGATGCAGGAGGCCTCTGGATCTTGGAAGAGCAAAGACAGATTCTCTCTACTTTGCAGAAGAAAGATAAGCCAAGCAATATCTTCACACAAGCTGTCTTTCGACTCTGTCATACATTCATATTATTTTAATCTTGCTACAACTTTAAATTTCATTTCTTTCTTTATTTGCATGTATATGTGTGTGTGCATGCCATGCCATGCATATGGAGGTCAGAGGACAGCCTACAGAAGGCAAGGCTCTCCTTCCACTACACGGGTCCCAAAGATCCAACTTGGTTTATCGGGTTTGGCAGCAAGCACCTTTCCATGCTGAGCCATCTTCCTGGCCCCAACCCCACTAAGTCTACTGTCCTTTGTGATGGCAACAGGCAAGGTAGCCATGGGTTTTGCCAACCATTACTCTAGACACAAACTATGTGAGGGCGTCTGGGAGTCTCTCTCTCTCTGTCTTCCCTAAGGAAGATGAACATCCTCAAAGGCATTTTGGAAAATGCTGTTTGCAGAGTTGAGCTCAACAGTCAAGTTCCTTATACTCTAGAGCCCACATCTCTCTGTAGCACTGTCTCTGTTGGACTAAGCCCCATCCTGAACACCTCAGGGGACTTCCACAGATCCTGTTTATCATGCTTGCTTCTCCTGGATCTGTAAAGCTCTGGAAGCTGCCCATTGCTTCTATCACTCCATTTTACCCTTACTCAGCCTCTAGACTCTGAAACTTAACAAGTAGTTAGGCTTGCCTTACATTAGGTGTTTTAGAAAAGATGGCAATTCCAGATGAATCAGCGTCTCCGAAAACAACTTCTTTGTAAAACACCAGCCACTTCCTTTGATGAAATACACACCTCCATTAGTCAGAATCACACACACACACACACACACACACACACACACACACACACACACACACACACTAATATGCCATCTATTGGAGAAGGAAGCCAGCTGCAAGAAGCCAGAAAGAGCCCTCAGCAGGGAAGAAACAAAAACAAAAAAACCAAGCCATTGGCACTTTTGTCTTGGGTCTCTTGCCTCTGCAACTGTGAGGTGTAATTATCTGCTGTTTATGTGAACCAGTCTTTGGTGTTTGACTATAGCAGCCTACCTGACCAAGGCAATATACAGAGTAAAACCTAAGCTCTAAAGCAGCATTTGAAGTCACGGCTGCAGCCAGCATGTACATATATGATGCAGGGGCCCCACAGGAGCTAGGGCACATGGAATGGGAAGCTGCCTCAATGATTCTTCTCTACTGGTACCTATGCCCACGAGAAGTCCACTCTTCTTGAATATGGTCAAGCTAGCCATTTGCTTTTTATGACCTCCAGGTGACAGCTTATTTATTCTTTATTTTTTTTTAACACACTCGCCACTGCTCCCCCTCCCCCAGCCTCCTCCTACCCCATCCTCCCATCCATTCCACAGAGAGGATAAGGAGCCCCAAGGTGAGTCAATGCAGTCTGGCATATCTAGTTAAGTTAGGACCAAGGTGCTCCTCTGTAGGAAATGGGCTCCAATAAGCCAGTCCATGCACCAGGAATAAATTCTGGCAGGACACAGTCTTAAACACGGTAATGCAGAGGACTTCAAAAGCCATGCCCCAGCCTATAAACTACAGAAGCTGTGAAATCACAAATAGATGCTGTTGTCGGCTGCTAACATGTACAACCACAGATAGATACACAGGTTGAGTGGGTGGGTTTATAATTCTCTGACATATAGCATGGGTTTGTAGCTTGCCTCTTCCTCTTAGAATCATCCTGGGTATACCATGCTCATATGAAAAACTTATGTTTTCTTAGATTAAGACTGAAATGATATCAAACCAGCTCTTTACATTTTCCTTGCTCTGACCAGCAAGAAAAAATGTCAGGGAGGAAGGGTTTCTTTTAGCTCCCACTTTGAGAAGATATAGTCGACCATGGTGAAGAAGGCATGCAGGCAGCGGGCAATTGATTGATCACATTGCTTCTGTAGTCACAAAGCAAAGAGGGACCGAGAAGTGGACCCAGGCTACAAATTCTTAACACTGTCTCTACACCCTCCAGGGACCGACTCCCTCCACCCAAAAGTCCTACAACCTTTTAATACAGCATCATCAGTTAAAGAGTAACTGATCAAGCACTCAAGCCTATAGAGTATATTTCAAACCATAAAATGAAAAGTATTCTGTTACTGATAATGGTTAGCATTTTCTTGAGATAGTGTCTCTAGCTGAAGCTGGCCTGTAACTCAGTATGTAGCTGAGGAAGACCTTGAACTTCTGATCCTTCTGTCTCTATCTCTCAAGTGCTGGGATTATAGGATTACAACATGCTTGCTGGAGATCAGACCCAGGGCTTCATGCATGCTGGGCAAGCATACTGCCAACTGAGCTATATCGCTGGCCTGAAGTTAATATTTTTTTTCAAGTATTAAGAGATCTCAAAGGGGAAAGTCAATTTTCTCTGGAATTAAAGCAAAATAATTTAAAATTACCCCTGTGCAGGGCTCTTGACTCTCTGAAAGCCCACGAAAGAATGATTGAGTTTGACAGTTATTGCAGGGATGCCTAACTACATACAGACAATTTTGTCCCCCTAGAGCTATTTCTGGTTGGCACCACTGATATGAAGCATCATGTACAGGAGCCAGGAGGGCTGCTCCTGTCTCGAAGCATACAGGGGAGTGTGGTACACAGGGTAATGTCAATGATACTGAAGTCAAAGAGCTATCATATGTGACAGACTTGATTGTCAACCTGACAGAATTCAGAGTCACTAAGGAGACAAGCCTCTGAGCATGCCTAGGAGGATTATCTTAATTAGTTTCCTCATTTAATTGGGATGGGAAGACCCACCATAAATGTTGGCATTGGTAGCACTATCCCATGACCTGGGGCTCCCAGCTGAGTAAAAAAAACGAGAAAGCTGATGGAGAACTGGCATTTATTTATCTGTCTGCCTTCTGAATTGGATGAGTGTAATGGACCAGCCGACTTAGGCTCCTGCCCCTCTAAGTTTCCTACCCTTGATGGGTTGGCTCCTCAAACTATGAGCAAAACAGTCCTTTTCCTTAAGTGGCCTTTGCCTGGTATTTTATTACAGCCCCAGGAAAGGTAGCCTGTATATCACACAGAGCATCTAGAAAGGGAAGCAGGTGAGCAGGGATGGATTGTAGAGTGTTGGGTACAAAGTCAGACACTGCTTCCTCCAATCCACCTTTGCTTACCAAGCAAGTCTTGAGACTCCTCCATTTCAGCCCAGAGAAAAGCCCATTGGTGGGAACACCATCATGGGAAGCTCTGGTTCTAGAACAGGCTGGCACTGAATTTGTTCAGGCACAGGGATGGTCAGCCCCGTGTGGTAGGGGAGACAAGGGTGATAGGGCTGTCCTGTTCCATCCAAAGCCACAGGCTCTCTTGCCAATTTACAAGCCATATAATATTCTCACATCTAGAGAATCCCTCATGTTCTTTTCAGCTCTTGAGAAGATTATAAATTAATTCAGACATTCATTCAAATTCTATTTTTGCTAAGGACTGCCTCATTAAGATCTCTTCAGAGGACCATACACAAGTGTCTCAGTGTCCTCGCTGTGTCCCCATTTGATGACAAAGAAAGAGCTTCAGAGTGTAAAGAGATGGTTGATTGACAGCACATGGTTTGCAAAGAGTAGAACTGAGCTCCGAGTTCAGGTAAATTTCTACTCTGGCTGGCACTAAGCCCCTCGTAAATAAAGGCTCCTTTTGAAAATGAGTTATTTGCCATCTGAGAAAAGGCTGCCAGCATCGCAGGTGTGTCATGCAAGCCTAGCTAGTGTGTTAACCCTCTATAGCAGTCCTTGGAGTAGGTAGGGAAAAGCAGAAAGGGTCTGAGGGTGGGACTGGGGGAAGGCCTGCAAAGTGATAGGGAAGAGGTGTCACATGAGCTGGGCTTAGTTGTAGGCAGAACAAAAGGCTAGTGTGTGAATCAAACAAAAGATTCACTTGTTGAATGCTACTTTTGGCTCCAGATGCTAAGAAGTAAAAAATACCTAGGTTCAGCACCAAGTCCAACATAAGTTCAGCACCAGGTGGTTCTGGGTGACAGTTTCAGGGTAGGTGGTGTCATATCTATTGTGCCTTTCACCTCCTCCTACAGGAGCAGCCTGGCTTCTGATTGGGACTGGAGATGGGGGGGGGGGTAGTGAGGGTCTGGATATCTCCATCCTCTGTGAGGAGATTTCTAGTTTAGGAGACGAGTCTCCCAACACAGTCATAACAGGCTTGTTTCTCAGCTTCTGTTCATTTGCATAAAATGACAGAAGCAGAGATATCTTAATGGTCAAGCAATCACAGCCATCATAGCAGAGTCAAAGTAGACATCCTGTCCAAGTGCCACACACACTGATGCCTTATTTGGGCATTTGCTTATTTAGTGTAAATCTTTTATGTATCTCTTTGTTCTATGAGTGTATGTCACTCATGTGCAGAAGCCAGAGGGTGTCAGCTCCTATGCAGTTGGCATTATATGTGGTTGTGAGCTGCCCTGTGGAATCTAGGAAACAGACATGAGTCCTCTGGAAGAGAAGCCTATGTCCTTAACCTTCGAGTTATCTCTCCAACCCCATTTTTTTAAAGACAGTGTCTTGTGTAGCCTAGCTTGGTTTTGGATTTACTGTGTAGCTAAGGATGGTCTTGAACTCCTAATCTTGCCTCCATGTCCTAGGTGCCAGGATTATCGTAGTGTACTGCCACACCCAGCACTAGCCCTGTTTTGTATGTGTATAGGATGACTTGGACCTAGGGAGGTAGCAAACTTGCATGCAGATGATGTAACTACATTCATTGATTCATCCACTCCACAAATCCTCAGTAAGCACCGGCTCTGTTATTAGGCACTGTTTTGGGAACTTGGCACAATGTCTCCTGTACTCAGAGGGATCACTGACTAGATCGGGAGCCAGGCCAGAAATAAGCAGCTGAAGAAGTAATAAGTTGAAATTGCAGGAAGATCAGAGATAAGATAGTCAATTATATTTGGATTTCAGATAAACTACAGGTACTTTAGGAAATCTCTATCCTCCATGTATTATATTACATTCTGGATTTTTTTTCCATTTTATTTTATGTGGTTGGGTGTTTTGTCTGTATGTATGCTTGGGTGCCACATGCTTGTAGTACTTCAGGAAGTCAGAAGAGGATGTCACATCCCCTGGAACTGGAGACACAGAAGTCGTGAACTACCATGTCAGGGCTAGAATTGAACCTGGGTCCTCTGGAAGAGCAGTCAGTGCTTTTAGCTGCTGAGCCATCTTTCCAGCACCCATCCTGGATTCTTATTTGCCAAATCAACAACCCTGAAGTAATCCTTAGAAGACTGAGATGGTGGGATTGTTGTGTCACTTGGGGAAAGTACCAGAAAGACATAAACACTGTGTGATTTATTGCAAGGATTTGGTTCATACGATGGCTGGGACTTGGTAGCTCAGTGTCTTTAGGGTTGGCTATTGGGAAGGTGGTCTGGAAACTTCAAGGTGCAATGGGAACCGTGGTCCAAAGGCAGACTTTTGTCTTCTTTCTGGCACTCTCAGCTGTTTTGAAGGCCTTTTCCCTGGTTGGGGTCCTAACTCCAGTTATGAACTGGGTTACTGAAAGTAACTGCGTATGGACTTTAATCATATCTACAAATCCTCTTCCCAGCAGTGTCTAGACTAGTGCTTCCCTGGATAAATAGGGACCAGATGCTGCTAGCCAAGTTCACACACAAAACAGAGATCATGAGGGGACGGGTGTCTACAGGGACGACTCCTGAAGGGCGCGTATTTGAACTGAGACTTGAACGTTGAGCCATGGAACATTAAACTGCCATTCTAAGAAACATTCCAGATGGAAAGAAAACCAGGTGGCTTCTCCCTTGGGCAGAGTTCCTTCAGTGGACCCAGGACAAGGATTAGGTATAGACCATTTATCTGAGAGGTCTGGGAGGCTCTGAGGAGGAAGGGGAAATGGAGGCCAGGAGAGAGGAATTGGGCCAAAGGGCTATCGACTCTCTTGCCACAGGCTGGCTGGCCCTTGCTCCTGTTGCAGTTCTGTGGACTTAGAGCTCTATTCTTTCCCCTTCCCGTGAATTTTGGGCTTCTGTGGAGAACTGTGCTGGCTAGCCCTCAGTCCCTAGAGAGGAGCCAGTGCAGGCCTGGAACTCTGAGACATTGTGGAAAAACAAGGCCCTTGCTCTCTTGCTGTGTGTTGAAACGATGTATTATACCTAGCTTTCAATTTGGAGTTAAACCTATTGTCTCCTATCTCTTTTCCCATTCCTTTATCCCTCCCTTTGTACTACCCAAATGTATGCTGCCTTGAAAAAGATTAAAATGAAGTAGAAATATAAGTTATCTACAGATGGACACAGATGCATGATATTCTTGAAATAGTAACACAGACTCTCACACACTAATTTTAATAAATGAGGCCCAATGAGGACTTTCAAGGCCTCTCTCTGATCTTGCACCCATGAGGATGTACCTTTCAAAATTGATGGATGGAAATACACACACACACACACACACACACACACACACACACACACACACACACACACAAAACATGCATATAATTAAGTGGATATACAGATAGGTAGAAGGGGACACAAACCTATCTAGATAGATAATAGGGGCCTGTTGGGACCTCATATGACAGACCACTCCATAGTCAGCTCTGCTCTCAATGCAGAGATACCAAGAATACCAAGAAATAGCTCAGTATTGGAGCTGGAGCCTGTCTACCCAGCCAGATCTGGCCTGTCAGGCTGAAAACCACAAGAAGGGCAAAGCAGGACTCCAGTGTCCTCCAAGAGCCTGGCTTTCCTGCTGTGCCTCCAGTTAGCCAACAGTCACCAAACATGAGGTAAGTTTGGGTCAGACATTTCCAGAAATCCACCCAAAGGCATCTGTGGGTCCCAGTCTGGAACAATCACTGTATAGGACAACTGCCTGAAACTCAGCTTCACTCCTGCTTTGTTGAGTGATACTTGGCCTAAAGTGAGCAGAGTGGTTTTGAAGGACTGCCAGAGTCAGGGACAGAGCTGTCTGTCTATGCTCGGTCTAAGTCAGGAGTTCATGGATCATGCTTTCCTTTACAGGCAAGGCCATGTCCCACCTGTGCTCTTCCAGCTACCATCTTGGTGCCTACTGACCTGGCTGTGCATTGTCAGCAACTTTTTTTTTCTTCCCTGGGATTTATCTTTTGCTGGTTTCCTTATGAGCAGCCCTCCACTGACTGCTGGTGGAAGCAGATGTATAAATATCCCCCTTCCCTCCCTCGGGACAGAGCAGCTCAGATGTACATTGCTATATAGACTCCAAGTGTTTCTTAAGTAGGACCAAGCATCCATCAGCCACAGAAGTGGTGGCTGGAAAGCATTTTTTCCCTCATGTCTGTCTCTTATCTCTATCCTTACCTATTTCCTACAACTCCTTCCCTTTTAAATGAGCTATTCACACTACTGTCCTGATGTCAGAGACCATGGGTGGGAAGGCTAAGCAAAGCCATATGGCCATTTATCTATCAGCTGGCCTCCCATCCATCAACATTCCTTCGGCCTCCTGTGTACCAAAGCTGTGTTCATACAGGTGACACAGACCTTTATATAAGTACCATATGCTTGCCAATCACATTGCTGGGGCTTTTATACTGCAGAGATTTTAAACTGCACTTGGCTCCACCTGGTGCCTTCCCAACCTCTGGTTTCTGTTTGTGAGCTGGCTTGAGGAGGAGGGATCCCACTGAGACTGAGTTAGCATCCCTGGGCCTGCCTAGCAGCTGGTGCTATGCACTTACTTCAAGTTCACAGCTTGGCTTTCTGATTTGTGCCTTGCCTCAGCCTCCCAGAAGGCAGGGGTGGGGGAATGGGGATGGGGGTTAGGGGGTGGACACTCAGATGAGGCGATCCACTCTCTAAGCTTGGTTCAGCTCATGATGCAGAGGTTCTAGGTGGGCACAGAAGCTCTTGGGGCCTACACCAGGCCATCCCTCGGTGTCAGCTGACCTGATTGCTCGCTGCCAGCCCTCTGTTTCTATGCCTGGGAGTTCCCTTTACTGGTTGAAGCCCTCATGAACTGATTGCAGATGGAAGCTGAAGATTAAATATCTCTGCTCCCTCCCTTAGGCTGGAGTGGAAAACAGCTGATAAAGTCCTTACTGCCTTGCAAGTGTGAGGATCTGAATTCAGGTCCCAGAACCTATGTAAAAGAGCCAGGTGTGCTGCCTGCTTCCTGCTTACAATTTTAGTGCTAAGGAGGCAGAAACAGCTAGATCCTTAGGGTTTGTTATCCTAGCATACTCAATGAACTCCAGGCTCGTGAGAGACGCTGTCTCTAAGTACAAGGTGGAAAGAGATGGAGGATTGACAGTGGAGGTTTATCTCTGGCGTGCATACACACACACATCTGGAAGGATTGTATCTTTTCTGAGCATCTTTCTTTTCTCTTCATTACTCACTAAGCAATATAATAAAATAGCTATTAACATGAAATTTACATCCCATTAGGTATGATCAGTAGTGATGATTCTAAGTACACAGGCAGATGTGCATAGGCTCTGTGCAGATGCCATGCTGTCTTATACAAGAAACAAGAACATCTGTAAGGGAAGGTTGGAATCCGCTCCCTGTGGATATTGAGAGGTTGACTATGCAAAAAGCATGCACATTAGATGCCCTGCCCAAGAATTTCTGGGTGCATTTAAAGATACAGAGAGACAGCAATAGAGTCCAGCCCTCTGCTCAGCTGGAGATTCATGGTGGAATAGCTTGATGCAGCTCCCAGACCTTCTCTGTGCACCCAGAACCTCTCCCAGGGAGATGCACTGTGAGCTGACCCAGCTTGAAGAGCAGCTCACATTCTCCAAGTCACACCTCACTCCCACACCCCACTCTGCTCCTGGGAGGCTGAGGCAAGGCACAAATCAGAAAGCCAAGCTGTGAACTTGAAGTAAGTGCATAGCACCAGCTGCTAGGCAGGCCCAGGGATGCTAACTCAGTCTCAGTGGGATCCCTCCTCCTCAAGCCAGCTCACAAACAGAAACCAGAGGTTGGGAAGGCACCAGGTGGAACCAAGTGCAGACACTTGAGACACAGAGATTTTGAGGCTGTGAAGAGACAAATTGGGGTCCTTGTTCAGCAGGAGAGGTATTTTTGAGGTGATGTTGCCAGTCTGGAGAGCAGTAGGCTATGGGCATAAAATATATAGTAGCAGGTGTGTACACACTGTGGCCTGTGGCCCAAATGAGGCCAGTGATAGCTAGGAACGTGGCCCAAGTCAAAATGGTAAACTTATTTAAAGCATTCTGAGATTTTAAATATTTCCCTTTTGTGTGTGTATCTGGGCCACACAACTCTCCAGTTTGAACATTATAGATGATGTAACTTTTCAGTGTCACAGGCTGACACATAACTTCTAGAGTCTGAGAAGATACAAAGAAAAACACAAAAGGTCACATTACTTTCTACTTAGATACAGTACAGTGCGGGCTCAGTGAAATGTCACCAAAATTAAATCTTATTGTTTCCTTTTTAAAATGAAAAAAAAAAAATGGCTGGATTATGGCATACATGGAGTTCTATTGGATAAGCATTGGGCAAGAAAGAGCCTCTGGCCTCTGTTCTCTTTTCATCTGCCCAAAACCCACCCTCAGCAATTCCTGTGGCGCCCTGGGGAAAACTGGAGACTAGAGAGGTTCATTTTGCTCTGAGCAGGAACAAGCAGGCCCAGGGAGCTTTTGAGAGGAAGAAGGCAGGAACATGCCAAATGATTCCTTGCAAGAGCAGAGCTATTTACCAGGGGGCTGGCTGGGCAGCCTGCATCCCTGAGATGCCAGCCTGCTGTGGTCCAGCATCTTCTGTCTGGGTCTCTTCAGTTCTTTCTGCTTCCTGCCCCATCCTTGGCGACAGGTGATTAGCAGAGCCAGCTGGCAGCCTCTGCTGGGCACTGCTGCCAGAGAGCAGGAGTCTACTTGCCATGGCTCCAGCCCTGCCTGTCTTTCCACATAGAGCTCTATTCAGCACCTCTGTGAGCTGGTTCAGCTGTGCCCCCCTCCATTTTCTTAGTGCCTCTTGGCAGGGAAAGAGCTGCAGAAGAAAGTATGTCGGATGTAGTGTATTACTTACTGTAGACTTCACTCCATAAATACGTGGGCCACTGGGCACAGGAGCTGCGAGTTGATGGTATGGGGAGGAGGGGTGTGAAAGGCCTCAGCTTCGTTCAAGCCAAATACTCTACGCACTTGGTTTTCATTTTTAAAGGTTTTCATTAGCATGTGTTCTGGTTACGATCATCACTACTGTGATGAAATTCCATGGCCAAAAGCAACTTGGGAGGGAAGGGGTTAATTTCACTCACCATCAAAAGCAGTGAGGGCAGGAACTCAAATAGGGCAGGGACCTGGAGGCAGGAGCTTATGCAGAGGCCATGGAGGGATGCTGGTTCCTGGCCTACTCTCCATGGTTTGTTCAGCCTACTTTCTTATATATAAAACCCAGGGGTGGACCCCACCCACAATGGGCTAGGCCCACCCCCCTAAATGACTAATTAAGAGAATGCCCACAGCTGAATCTTATGGAGACATTTTCTACTGAGGCTCTCTTCTCTCTGACGACTCTAGCTTATGTCAAGTTGGCATAAAACCAGCCAGGACAGCATATGTTAACTATAAATAATAAGTTTTGTTATGACATTTTTAGTGTGTGTGTGTGTGTGTGTGTGTGTGTGTGAGAGAGAGAGAGAGAGAGAGAGAGAGAGAGAGAGAGAGAGAGAGAGAGAGAGAGCTATCAATCTCCACTTCCACTTTACTTTCTGGGTGACTCTCCTGTCCCCTCCTGCCATCTCCTAGAATACACAGTGCTGCTTCTATATCAGCCTCCTTTTTTTTTTTTTTTTTTTTTTTTTTTCCCAATGTGTGCTCTAGGGATTGAACTTGGATCATGAGGCTTTGGGCTAAGCTCTTTTACCAACTGAGCCATCTCCCTGGCCCTCGTGACATTTACATACATGTATAGAATATATATTAATCATATTCACCCTCCATTGCTTTCTCTTGGCCCCTTCCCCTCCCACCTATCCCCTTCCTCTTTCTGACTAGCCCCCCTCTACCTCTATGCCCATTACCCTTTTTTCTTTTGAGCCAATGAGTTTAATTACCATTATTTAGAAAACTGTGGGCAACTTCCTAGTGGCTACACCACTGAAGAAAATGTATCTTCCCCTAGCCTGCTCAGGAAGGGTGAGACCTTGCTGTTTCTCTCCTGTAGCTACAGTCTCTTTAACAGAGAACAAGTTACAGGAAGTAAAGATTTGTCTGAAGTGACCAGTATGCATCTCCTAATGCCTAGAGTCATCCTGTTCTTGTATGAGACTTCGCACTGTGTGTGCTGGTTAACGGAAGGGTGGGAGGGAAGGGAGAAAGAACAAATGAAAGAACAAATGAAGGAAGGGAGGAAAGATAGAAGGGAAAGACTTTAAAAAATGTATGCAATTACTCCCAATTCTGACCATCCATTATGCTCTAAGTCACTTCGTGGTTTGCTTCTTCCCATGAAAGCTGGAGCTGGAAGCCCAGCCCTGGCTTCCCATGGTGGGTCTTGTCATATACATAGAGAAGGTTGATGGAAGTATGTGCTGAGGAAGGAGGTAAAAGTTGGAGCTGATGCTTGCCTCACCTTGTCCCAGTAAGCCCAGGGATTATGGCACCACCTATATACTCAGTTGCAGGAGACTGTGGCTCAGGGGCCCCAGGAAGTCAGACACAGGCTGAGGCAAACACTGGCATGGGGGAGCCACATCCTTCTGTGCGATTGGCTGGCAACATGGCCATGAGTGTCTCCCAGCAGATGGCCATGAGAAAGACGCCTGGGCACAGTCTGGCTGCCATGTGGCTCCCTGGCACAGGATGGATGGCAGCTTTCCCAGAGACCTGGAGCCCCTGTCTCACTTGGATCTATCCCCATGGTCCTGTGTTCCTTCTCTTCCCAAGGGTGGAGTCTACTATATATCTGGTCTAGGGAGAGTGTGTTTATTCTTCATGTATGCACACATCTAGCCTGCCTTAAAATCAAACTGTAAATTTTTACACCTCCTTTGCACTGTTCCCTCATTCCCTAGTGACTGCTTCCCCCAAAGCAGTGGGAGCCTGGCTGCTGAGAAAGACGCTTGGGCTGGGGATGCTTTTCTTACTATCCTGAGTCTCCATCCCCTCAGGGTGTCACTCAGCTTCAGATGTCAGTCTGCAGCAAGGTCAGAGACAAGTGCTAGAGGTCCAAAGCTCCCTCAGGGAAGAAAGGGAAGGAGGAGGGAGCAGAGACGGAGGATAGAAAGAGGGAATGTAAAAAGGGAGGGGAAGGGAGAGAGGAAAAAAGAAATAAAGCTGGGGGGGGAATCGAAGTGGGAGTAGAGGAAGAAGGATGAGGGGGATGGGAGGGAAGGAGGGGGAAGGAAGAGGCAGGAGCAAGGGGTGATAGGAGAGGAAATAGAGGAAGCATGGAGGAAGGAAGAAAAGAGAGGTTGAGGGACTCTGAACAGGATGAGCAAGGAAGAACAGCCATGCCAGCCATCCATAATTTGAAACATTCGAATCAAGCCTGTGTTCTAGGAACAAGTTTGGGAGTGGGGTGTAGCCAACTGGTCCACACTTCTACTTTTATTCCAAAGTGAGGCTGAACCCCAGATGTTGAAATGTTTGTTGCCAGCAGACATTTCTCCAGCAGGGAAAGTCAGGGAGGAAAATGTGGCTAGGGAAGACTTTTCTCCTGTTGCCTCACCCTACCCACCAACCCCTGAGAATGTCCCTCAAGATGTGGTGGAAAGGAATACACAGGGTCTCCTTCCCTGGCCATCAGCCCTTGGCAACAGCCACACTGCCTCTCCCACACAGCTCTTTCCCCAGGGCTTCCAGCAAGGAGATGGCTTCAGGTCTGAAAGGGCATTTTGTCCTCCTTGGTGGAAATTCATGGCCCAGAGCTCATCTGAGAGCACAGAAGACAAGAGGACCCTTGAGTGGCTGGCTCTTACAATGCTGAGAATCTAGTAGACTTGGGATTGGGGTCACCGAAGGACAGATGTCCTTCACAGGCCTTGTGTTGTCCACTATGTTCTGAAGTAAGGACACAGCAGCAGTCCCAAGTGGATCAGAAGCTCGAGAGCTCTTCTTGGCCACTTATTCTTCACCTATCAGGGTCTTAGATCCACAAGAGTCTTTGTTCATTTCCAGTCAAGCCAACACCAGCCAGTCCTGTGAGTTCCCCAGAAGAAATAGAAGAGAGCTTGGGAAGAGACGTGCATAGTCTGCTCACAAGTGCATCCTCGCCTGCAGAGCTTTCTAGGGTCAGAGCAGGAAGCCCAAGTGCCATTGAGCATTCATGGAAAGGTACAAGAGCCAGCAGGTCTGTACAGATGATGACGGCACAGCAAAGTGGCAGCTTCTGATAATGGGGCCATGTAGGGCTAGAGATCCTTGTTTCTCAGACCTAAGCTTTGAAGGACATTCTAAGACTATTTATTTTAAACAGTTATAAGGGTGGGCTTTCTAAGGAGGTACCATGTGCTGAGTACACACGTGTGTTCTCCTTTGCCTCTTACCATGACCTTGTGAGGACCTACCTCAGGAGTCCCTTTTATCCACAGAGGTGTATGTTCTCCAATCCATCCCCCAAGGAATGTCTGAAACCACAGGTAGGGCTGAAGTCAGTTTATATTACATTCCTTCCATATACATACCAAATGATGATAAAGTTCAGCATTTAAATAAGACACAGAGATTATCAATATTAAAATTGAACAATTATAATGATGTACATAATGAAAGCTGTGTGAATTCCCCCCACCTGAAAATATCTTATTGAACTTTCACATTTCTACTTTAGGGTAGACTTTCCATTTCTCTTTGGAAGATTCAGATTGCTCTCATGCCTATTATTGTGTTTTGTGGTACAAAACGGGATGTGAATACTGAGTTGATTTCAGTTCTGTACTATCCTGACAGCGCTATACTGTAGTGGGATTCAGGTATCAGCTGATAAGATCCGAGGACGATTATTCAGGGTCCTGGGCTCCTGAAGGGGGAGTGGCCAACCCCATTGATAAGGGGTGGCTGGGACCCTGGGCGAGCCCGTTTCCTGGTTCTTGACTGTTGGAGAGACCGGTTTGGCATTCATTATCCATCGCTCGGATACTCCAGTCCCTATCCAGGTGCCACTATAAGCTGTTACCTGTATTGTGAATGTTGGTTTATATTTTAATAAATATTAATTTTGGATTGTGCCTTTTAAGAGAAACTCCGCCTACACTATACTATACTGTACTGTGCTGTGCTGCACTATATTGCACTGTATTGTACTTATGATACTATACTGTACTGTAATATACTATACTGCATTTGCTGTACTATACTGTACTGTACTGTATTGTACTATATTATGCTATGTTATACTGTATTATACTGTGCTACACTGTACTATACTATACTGTATTATACTGTACTATATTGTACTATACTATTACTATACTATACTATATATGGAGCACAGGTATGTCTCCTGTCAGACAGGACAGAGAAGGATGAGGTGAGAATTCAGAATAGAACACAATTCAAAACTTAAGATTTATTGATTTCTGGAATTCCCCATTTAATATTTCAAGTGGCCACGGGTAGATGAATCCACAGGTTCATACAGAATACAGGAACTGAGACCATTAATTCATCTTGATTGTCAAGTCAACAGGATTTAAAATCACCATAGAAACAAACCTCTGAGCTTATCTATGAGGAATTTCTAGATTAGGCTGAGAAAGGAACCTTGGTCTGTATGTAGATGGCATCATGCCCTAAACTGGGCTCTTTAAGTGAATGAAAAGAAGAAAGAGAGGCTAGGCGATAGTGGCATATGCCTTTATTCCCAGCCCTTAGGAGACAGGGGCAGATGGATCTCTGAATTCAAGGCCAGCCTGGACTACAGAGTGAGTTCAGGACAGCCAGAGCTACACAGAAAAACCCTGTGGGGAGAGAGGGGGAGGGAAGGGGGAGGAGGAAGGGGAGAGGGAGGGAGAATTGATGGGCAACATTCTTCTCTGCTTCCACACTGAGGATGCCATGAGACCAGCTGCCCCAAGCTCCTGTGTTGTAGGATATTATCTGAACTGGACAAAGATGTGTTACATTTGTTTATCATGCTGAATATTATTTTAACTAGTAAAAATGTGTTACACTTGTTTCTGCTCCCTTTGTTAAGGCTGTAAAGACGTGTTACATTTGTTTGAGCTACATCTGTTTAATGATGTAAAGATGTGTTACATTTGTTTCACCTGCCTGCCTAAGGCACCTGATTGGTCAAATGAAAAGCTAAACAGCCAATAGCTAGGCAGGAGAGGGATAGGTGGGGCTGCTGGGCTGAGTGAATAAATAGGAGAGAAGAGAGCTAGGGAGAAGAAGAGGGAGATGACTGGGATCAGGAGCTGGGAGCCATCAGTGGGCCAGACACTAGAGGACGCAGGAAAGTAAGACGTAGAAAGAAAGGTAAAAAGTCCCAGGGCTAAAGGCAGGTAAAGAGAAATAGGTTAAGAAAAAAAACAAAAACCAACTAGCCAGAAACAAGGATATGCTAGGCTGAGAATTTGTAACTAATAAGAAGTCTCCCTGTGATTTGGGAACCGGTTAGTGGCCTCAAAAGAAAAAGCCGGCTGCACTCCTTCTGCCGTGAGGACACCATGTGACCAACTGCCTCAAGCTTCGGCTGCCCTGACTTCCTACCTGAGCATGACTCAGTGTTGGACTGAACCTTCAAACTGTGAGTCAAAAATGTGCTTAAGTTGCTTGGGGGGTATTTTGTCACAGCAGTGAGGGAAAAAAAAAATACAGGGCCCCACTATGTACTCATTCACAGTTCACAGGGAGGAGCCCCAACTCACTTAACCACTGAAGTGGCAGAGCTGGGGTTTGAGGCTAGGAAGAACAGCTTGAACTCCATGGCCCACAGCTGCTCTGAGAAATTTTTAGATTCTTTTTATGGTCACACTTGAATTTGTTTCCCATCTTTGTCTAGGCAATTACCACAAGGTACATGGGGCTAACAGCTCACTGCTCTGTGGATCAGAAGTTCAACTGTGTTCATCAGAACCCTCTTTGCAACTTGCAAAGCCAAAGGTAACTGTAAGACTCAGCTTCCAGGCCATTTTGGTTGTTGGTAAGACTTAGTACCTTGTGGTTCTGTTTCCTAACTGGCAGATGCTAATACATGATTCCAGCAGATGCAACCATGCCTAATTGAGCAACCATGAGCCAAGAATCCTGAGAGCCCAAGTTTCATGTTCTGCCTACCTCAGCACTTAATAAAAAAGATAAATCCATCAACCCATGTTCCTGATACACCAATTGCAGGGCAAGGCCTGTTGTTGAATGCTCTTCTTCAGATAACAAATCTAATCAAATTCAGCCCCAGTAGAAATATAGCCTCTGTGGTGGTTTAAAAGAAAATGCCCCCCAAAGGGTATGGCACTATTAGGAGGTATGGAGTAGGTGTGGTCTTATTGTGGGAAGTGTTTCACTGTGGAGGCAGGCTTTGGGTCTCACCTATGTGCAAGTTTTGCTCAGTGTGACACTCAAACCACTTCCTCTCGCATGCAAGATGTAGAACTCTCAGCTACTTCTCAGCATCATGTCTGCCTGCATGCTGCCATGTCCCGCCATGAGAAAGGACCAAAGCTCTGAAACTGTAAGCTGCCACCTCAACGAAATGTTTTCAATTAGGAGTTGCTGTGGTGATGATGTCTTTTCATTGTGGTGGTATATTATATATTTAATAAAAGTAGTCTGAAATATCTGAGAGACAGGGAAGAAACCACAGCCAAATCTCACCCAGCCAACTCCTCAGGCTGAACAGGGTAGGTCCTGTCTTCAGGAGTTCAGACTGACTAGGCGTGCAGGCAAAGGGAAGAACTTCTGCCTTCTGCTGCTTATCTTTCTTTTCCCACCCAGTTATTTCAATTCCTGGATCAACTTTCCTAGGTGCTAGATTAAAGGTGGGTGCCACCACACCACCACCACTTGGCTGTGTTTAGCCTTGAACTCACAGAGTGAGGGCATTAAAGGTATGGGTCACCACTCCCTGACCTTCACTGCTTGGCTTTGTGGGTGGCTCTGTCCTCTAATATTCCAGACTATTTTATTACATATATAATCTATTGCCATACTTTACAGAGATAGAAGGCCTAAGACACCCACAATGCACCTCCAGTCACCAAGCCAGGCAAGCTCCTGCTTCCCATCTCCCAGCTAGTTCACAGCTGCAATGCCTGCAGAGGGGGGTGTCCACCAAGTGACTGGCAGTCAGGACTCCCGTGAAGAGCTTGTCTTCAGTTACATGCCTCACGTCCCAGTTTGTGTTTGTCCCACCCCCTGAATATTCATGACTACAGCTGATTCCCCAGTCAGTTTCCCATGGGTGCTACATTTAAACAGAGACCACGTCTAACGTCTGGTTTCTAATAACTTGGCTAAATACAAACAACTGTGGGAGAAGAGAAGCTTGCTGCATCCTTGATCCTGGCTGACAGCTGTTAAATTGACAGGGCAACCTCAGCAGGACCTCACATGTAGGTTGGCCCTAGGAGGGCAAGGAGAAACTGGCATTCATAGGCTTTGAGATATCAGGATCGTCTTCTGAAAGCAGAGCATCCTCAAACCCTTCCATTTGGGGTTTTAAATTCCCAAGAGCTTCTCATTACCTGTAGCTAAAATATGATTATGCACAGGCAAATGGCTTGATTCAATATGGGAAGGCTATGGCTTAATATTCTAATTAGTGTGCTTTCCTTTGTACTTCCTCATTCCCTGGATGCGAGGGCTTTGTGAATGTAGTGCTAGCTATCTCTTGGTCTTAAACTAACCCATGATTCTTATCCTGTTCAGCCATGCAGCTCAGCAAGTTTTCTCAGAGCAGCACAGTTGTCTTATGTATCTGCTGGCTTCTCTGGCATCTCTGCTCTTCCTGTTCCCAGAGTTTTCTTAGTCTGATAGCCCCACCCACATTTCCTGTCTGCCATCAGCCAATCAGCATTTTTATTAAACAAGTAGGCGGGACAATTATTCACAATGGAACAGAGCACAATCCCACTACAGGCTTAATTGTTAAGAGCTTTACCCACTGAGCCATTTCTCTGGCCTGGAGCTTGATGCCTTAAAAAATGTATCCACCTGTCAGGGCCCCTCAGAGGGCAACATCTAGGGAACACACGTGTGCTGGGTGCAAAGTGGGATCTCTTAGAATTTATCTCTTCTGCTCACACTCATTTTCACATTGACTCCCAAACCCAGAATTCCTTTGGTGATAAACATAGACATTGGGCAGTTCTCTTTGAGGATCTTCTCTTGCTTGATTCCTAGGAAAAAACGCCAGACTTGGTGTAAGAATAGACACCTGTGATCCTAGTAGTTGGGAGACTAAGACCTGAATCTGAGGTCAGCCTGGGCTACACAGTAAGACCCCCATCTCCCCCAAACCAAAAGGAACAAACAAAATTTTTCACCAGGTTCCTCTTTGGAAACTCCAACAAGTCGCAGGGTGGGAGCTAGCCAGTGGAGTTTTATTTGCTTAAAGGCTTAATAGACATTGGGGAGAGTCAACCACACACAGTCTTCCTGCCTCTCCCAGTGTCTGCTATACACCAAGCCTGGGGTGAAGGGTTGTCTGACGGGTCCCAGCATGACAAATATGGCACCAACAGGTTTTCCTCTTTACTGTTCTCTCTGATTTGCTAAAAATTCGTTATATTACATTCCCAAAGCTAGCCCCCAAGGTCGATTCCCTTATTTGGCCACTGGCTCATTCCTGAGACAAAATGCAAAGATTCAACAGCCAAAATTCATAATCTGACTAACATGTCCAATCAAGACTTACCAACTCACCCTAAAAATAATTGCTGCTTGCTGTTAGCTTTTGTTGGACTCAGAGGCAGCTCCACCATCCCTTGCATCACCCCCTTCCCCCCCTTCCAACCTCTGCCCCACCTCTGCACATGCAACTGGCCCCTCCTTTGTGGTGCTGAGAACTTGAGGTCTGCCTGTGTCCTGTACCAACTCCAGGAGTTACCCTCCCTTATGTGGAGTCTTTGTCCAAGAATCAAGAGAGGGACAAACAGTCAGAGAACTGCCCAATGTCTACATTTATCACCGAATGAATCTCAGATTTGGGATCTACTCTTAAAAGAAGTGTGAACAGAAGAGATTTCCCCATGTTTGTACATTGTGCTTGGTGTGGGTCTGTACCATCTCATTTAACCCCCAATCATGCAATCAACCATTGCCAACGACATCAGCGGAACAAAATGAAGTCTTTGGGAATTTTGCACCTGCCCAGGTTTTACAGGTGGCAAGGTAGGAGAGACTCCAGACTCAGGACATGGCCTTCTATCAGCAAAGAGACAATAAGTCCTACCTCCCTTTCCACCCAGCCTATAAGCCCAGTGGTCCAGGCATGGAGATCTTTAAGACTGAAAAGAATAAACATTTTTAAAATTTTTAATTTCAATATTAAGACAGAAGTGCTGCCTGGGAACAAAGAAATTAGTTCTGGGCCTCCCCTGGGAGAAAGTATACATGATTTTATTTGTTTTAATTTTCTCTCCTGATGAAAAATGTGCCATGGTCAGAGGCACAGAATAAACAGAAAAATGACTGGTATTTTCCAGTTTCCTTAGTGGATTCCACATTGTTTTTTTGTTTTGTTTTGTTTTAAGTTCCACCAATATTTCAATGGTTTTGACAGACTCTCTCTAGGAAGCTGGGGTGGAGCCAGGTTGCCTAATGCCCCTCTTCCATTCCCAAGTGGCCATGGCTGGGCTCTATCCAGGGCAGAGACTACAGGACTTTTGCTGGGAAGGAGTCTGTGATAGGACGCTGTGTCTGCATGTATATCCTGGCTCCAGAGTAGGACAAAACAGATATAAAATGCTACATGACAGCCCCCTACTCACATGAGTAAATGGACCTTTGCCCAGCCATGTGTCGTCTGTTGGGACAACTCTGAGGTCATTGCCTGCCTTTTCCCAGAATTTACCTTCCATAGGCTGTCTTGACAGAGTTCGGAAGTGTACCTCCTCCTTTTCTGTTTCACATGTTTTGCTCCCCTGTGCTTCTTTCTGTTCAAACAGTTTGTATATCATCTTTACTCAGAGACTGCTTACAGGAAGCCTCAGGCTAAGATCTCAAAGAGGAAATCCAGATTATATACCAAGGTTCAGAAACCCATTCAAGAGTTGTGTCACTAACATGGGGTGGGGAAAGGTTCTGAAAAGATGTACCATGGCTAGGGATGCTGTGGTACAGTGGTAGACTGATTGTGTCCTTAGTATACAGGGAAGTCTTGGGTTGTGTCTGTAAAAACAGAACAAAACAAAACAAAGAAACACCATCCTGAAACACAGGGCATGGTAATGTGGAACTTGAGGGTACCCTCACCTGCATCCTACCGGAAGTCAGAGGGCCATTCTCGGGAATGCACTACAATTCACTTCCATTGTTCCTCTTCTTCCTGTGGGCCCAACTTCAGGAGGCCAAGTGAGAGCTTAAGAGTCTTTGGTAGAATTGTGTGAGCAGTCTACGTGAGCTGTGATAAACTAAACACCAGAGTCCCCCAAACCAGGCTGAGCATTGCTCACTCAGGGAAAAACCTAGAAACACAGGCAGTAAGCCTGTATTGGTGGCAGAGGCAGACATACATTTCTAGAACCTTCTTGAGCTATGTTGTGCTTGGCAGCACATGTTCAAGGTTATTCATGATCTTCTGAACTTGAATTTGCCTGAATCCTCACTAAGAAATGTGCATTATCTAACTCATGCCACAGGTCAGCACTCCACCCCCTCCTCCAAATGCCGCCAGTCCTTTCTCTGTTTTTGCTAGTAAAGATAAATAAACAAACAAACAAACAAACAAACAAACCAAAAAAACCTTCTGGCAAAGGTTCTCTGCATCTCTGACACAAGCTCCTAATATGAATGAGTGTTTCTAATGGCTCACCCTGTGCTGTGCTAAGGGCTTTAAATCACCAGCATATTAAATTCTCATTTGCATACGAGAAAACAAGTGAGGAGGTGACAGCCAGCTCTGGTTCTGTCTGGGATCTGATTCTTGGGCTAACTACTTCTGCAGCCTGGATTCTTAATCACTCTGGTCTTTCTATTTCTGGAGGCACATTGGGTTTCAATATCTGAGGTAGGTAATAATTTGAAACAGATTTTGGACTTCTAAAAATGCACTGCACTGGGCAGTTTGCAAAGCTTTTGAATATACCATATACAACAGAACTTCCCTATAAATTTGAGCTATACAGGGCAGGATGCTTTAGGAATCGGTGCTTAGCATAGTATATACACGGCAAGCCAAGCACTAACCCCATCAGTCTCTCAGCTTCAGGAAACTGAGTCTCAGTTGAAGTGACAGGTAGAGATGGTTCCGAAGACAAGAGCTACATCTTGTGACTGCTTGTAGCTCACCAGCTGCTAACACCTCCTTGCTAACATCTTCAAGGAACTCACTGATTTTCTCTGGAATGTACTAGGCTTTTAAAGACGCTTTATTTAGTACTTAAAGCCCAGTGGGAAAATCAGAAACAGGACATCAAAAAATACAAAGGGCTCAGGTTGCAATAATGCTGTTGGAATGTGCAACCAGGAAAACTTCCCTCCTCCTCTGGGGAGCCGGTCTGGCCTTTGCTGAGGCCTGAGAATGAGATGAGGAAAGCCCGAGAGCACTCAGTGGTTCTGCTGGGATTGGAAACCTAGGCCTGCACCCCAGGATGACAAATAGACAATGGCCCATGCCTGTGGAGATGAGCCAGGAAGTCTGAATGACGCCAGGCATAAGGAACAGAGAAGTCTGCAGGCTGGGGAACTATGGTCCTATTTTCTAGTTCTTATTTTTTGTGGATTTTTTTGGTCTGTTTTTTTTTTTTTTAAGTTGAAACTTTTTCATTTTCCATCTTGAAAATGAATGAGCTCAATTATACCAGAGGAGAAAAATTTGCCCCCACCCAGAGATACTTTTGGTTATCACAACTAGGGGCTCAGGAGGATGCTATTGGCATCTAATAAGTAGAGGCCAGGGATGTTGCTGAACATCCCTTAATGCACAGGACATATTGTCCAACCAAATGTTGGGAGTGTCAAGGCAGTTACCAAGGCTGAGCCCTCTGGGATGTTCCTACTGAACCCCAGAAGAACAGATCAGGGCTGAGTAAACCTTGTTTTGAAGGTGAATGAAGACATCCTCCCCTCCCCTCCCCTCCCCCCCTCCCCCTCCCCTTCCCTCCCCCTCCCTCCCCCTCCACTGAGCTCCTGCCCTGACCCACAGCCAGAGCAGACTCTAGCATTATGAGCTGTCACATCATCGCCTTCAAGATACTTCCCTGGGACAGTGCCACCCACTTGTCACTCAGCCTCTTAAGCAATGTCTGTCTGCCCAACCCTTACACATTTCATGATCCTTTCAGTTATTTGGATGGAGACAAGCATGACCTGTCACCCTGTAGCCCTAGAATGAGCTCTGGGCTATCTCATCAACTCATTTATTTATTTGTGTTTGTTTTTATGGTGCTGGACTTGAACCCAGAGCTTCTATGTGCTAGAAAAGTGCTCTGCCACTGAGCTACATCCCCAGCCCTATTTTTTGTTTTATTTTTACTACATTTATTTATTGTCTGGGAGAGGAGACACATGTGGAGGTCAGAGGTCAACCTTTGTCACTCGCAACCTCGCTAGCTAGGACGACGCGACACCAGGCTCTTTCAGTGGTTTATTCAGGACCTTGAAACTTCTTCTGCCTCTGCTCTGCTTCTGCTACTGGGGAAAACCCGCTCCCAGCTATATACCCTCTGGACTGCCAGTCACGGGGCACCACGTGGGCCATGCCAATAGATCCAGGTGCACGGAAGCAAGTCACACCTGGAAGCAATCCACGAGCTTAGCCTTAGCCAAATGAGGAGTTGTTTATCTCAGAGAGCTCTCACCATTGGGAAGGTGGAAGGCAGAAGCCAGCACCATCTTTAAGGTGCGGCCACTACAAAGTTTAATGAGTTGGTTCTTTTTCTTCTACCATGTGAGTCCCAAGAATGGATCTCAGGCTGCTAGGTTTGGTGACAAGTCCTGTTATCCACTGAATCATCTATGGTTCTTTTTATTTTAAGACTGTATCTCACAAAGTTGTCCAGGATGACCTCAAAACTTGCTCAGGCCAGGCCTTAGTGAATTCTGCATTAGATAAGTAAGCCTTTGACTTTAACTAAGCCAGGTCCTCATTCTCAGACACTCCCTCCTCTTCAGCTTCAAAATTTCTCCTCACCTAGTCCACAGACTCAGAGTTTTAATTCTCTCCCTTATCTGGACCGTTGCCATTACATCAGGAATGTCATGGGCTTCATCAAAACTGTCTAGACAGCAGTTCCTGCAAACCTGAAAAATGCTGCTTGACTTTCGCTCCCTCAGGTCTAGTTCTACTCAGTTCTTAGACACACAATGATTGTCAATAGCCATACAGCTTCAGGCAGTAGTCAAAAGGCCTGGTGTTGGCTCAGGGGCTACTGTGCCATGTTTGAAGGCTATTCATCGGTGTTAGACTCTTTCACTGGAGCCTCAAATACAGTGTGTGGGTTCCCTGGGCTAGGGCTATGCCTCCTGTTCTCCACGAGGATCTCCTTAAATTAAGTGCGCATCCACGCTGGGAAAGGATTAAACAAACCGGTATGCTGAAGGTCTGTTTGTTAATATGTCCCTTACAGCTCTGATTCCAAGAAATATTAATTGTCCTGCTTCAGCCTCCACAGTAGCTGGGATTGCAGGCCTTTGTCTCTCAGCCCAGGGGGACTGCTTTACCTCAATTCCCAAGTGAGAAAACAGCTCTGGTTACTTATTAATTGTGAAATGAAGCAGTAAACCAATAAACCCCTCTCACATACCCTCTCTCGGCAAGATGTATTATATAAATGGTGAGGCTCACTTACCAGCTGATCCTGTGGTTCCTGGGGTCATGATTTGTATTTTGGAGGTTTGGGGAGCTATCATTTTGCCTGGGCTCTGGCTGGGCCTTGCAACTTCCACAGGGGAAAAGCCTTTCTTAAGCCCAGGACACTCCTATTCCAAGAAAGCATAAAACAAACCAAGACAGTTGTTCTACCTTGCTTTTAACTGCTATGCTAAACGTGATGACCAAAAGCAACTTGGGAAAGAAAGTGTTTGTTTCATCTAAGAGGTTATAGCCCTTCATGAAGGGAAGTCATGGCAGGCATTTGAGGCAGGAACCTGAAGGCGGGAGAGACCATGAAGGACCTCTGCTCACTGGCTTCCTCTGATTGGCTTGCTCAACTTGCTTGATTTTTTTTTTTTTTGTTCGGGTTTTGTTTGTTTGTTTTTGTTTTTATACAACCCAGAATCACCTGTCCAAAGGTAACACTGCCCGCAGTAGGATGGACCCTCCCTCATCTGTCAATCAAGAAAATGCCTGACAGACTTGCCTGCAGGCCAGTCTAGTGGAAGCACTTTCTTGGCTGTGTTTGCCCCATTCCAGATTGCCCTAGTTTGTATCACATTGCCAAAAATTTAAGTAGCACACCGGTATCGGGTCTGTTTATTTGGTCTATTTGCTCAAATTATGTCCCTTTGCAGTTCTAATTCCGGAAAATGTCATTCCATTTGCAACAGCAAAGTGATGATAGGCCCACAGTTAAGTATGTGTGTGTATGGAGAGAGAGAAAATGACTGTGTTCAAGCCCGAGGAAACTTTGCATGGTTTTCTTCAGAAGCTGTCTACCTTGCTTGTTCATTTTGGCCTGGAGCTTGTCAAGTAATAAAACATTAAGAGCACCATGGGTAAGGAAACAGTTTCTTTGGCTTATGCTTCCATATCAGTCTGTTGCTCAGGGATGACAGGACAGGGACTTAGGACAGGAATGTGAAGGCAGTAACTGAAGCAGAGAGCATGGAGGATGCTGCTTATTAGCTTGTTCCTCTGCTCATACTCAGCCTGCTTTCTCCTACAAGCCTAGTTCATCTGCCTAGGGGTGATGCCACCCACAGTGGGCTGGGCCCTTCCACATCCGTCATCGATTAATGCCCCACAGACATGCCCACAGGCCAATATAATGAGGACACTTCCTCAGTTGAGATATTCTGTTCCCAGCTGTGTCAAACTGGGAACTAAGGTTAACCAGTTTACCTTCCCTCCAGTGCTGGGATTACAAGCCCATGCCACTGTGCCCAGATTTCCCATGTGAGTTCTGGAGACTGAACTTAGTCCCTCAAGCACTTTTTAAGCTCCACAATGTTTTAGATGAAGGAGAAGATTTTGAACACAAGATTTATGAGAATCATTTAATATTCCCATTCCCTGTGAATTCTGGGGAGGAATAAGTCTTCATTGCACACCAAACATACGTGTTCAAGGAAAGTCATTGTCTGAGGATCTTGAATTCCTCAAATTACCTTGGACAATGTCAGGTGACACAATATCCAGGTCCCTGCTCCACTGTAAATTCAGCAGTTCCATTGTGTGTGTGACCAGGCACCTGTGGGAATAACTACCAGTTAGGCCTCTGTTGTTGCCAGCTGGGGACATAGGTGTGTCTGAACCGCCTACTGAGGCCTTCTTGGTCTTATATAGTCCCCATTTCTCACTAACCCCACAGGAAGGTCAGCCTTTACCCTGAAGGCAGATGGCTGCAGGCAGCCTACACTCTGAAAGCTTCCTTCTTGGCCCCCTCATGAATTCAACACTTCCCAGCTAGATGCTCAGAGGCAGTGAAATAGCCAAAAGCCACAGGGAACAGAGAGGTGCCAGACAGGAAGAACCAAAACCTCAGAGGGGACCATGACAGGCTAAGACTTCAGCTGGCCTGTGTGAAGGTCACTGAACCCAGGGACACATTTGTCCCTGTAGCTAGTCACCACTGCAACTGAAGGCAGATTCAACAGGTCCGTTCCCCCCCCCCCCAACCCCATGTCAGCATTAGATGCACTCAGGAGGAAATGTAGACGATGTCTCTCTCCCACTTCTGATTCAGACACAAAGCTAACAAGGGTCCTGGGGAAATATCAGGTGTCTTGTATTTCCCAATGTTGGTTACAGGGGCTAGGAGAGACATGGAACATGTGACAAGGTCCCTGTGGCAGACAGCTTTTCTTCCTTGGTGGAACCAGGCAAAAGGCCTGCTGACAGTAGTCTGTGTGGGCTTCGCCAGGCCCAGTCTCTCTGGATGGCTGTAAGACACTGGCATACCCTCCTTCCTCAGAGAGGGATGCTTGCCTGTAGCTCTGGCCATTCAGGTGTAACGCAGTAAGCTGACTGGCTCTCTGTAAGTTGCTAAGACCACAGGATGTCCCTGTCTGGTGCCAGCTAACTCTATGCCGAGCCAGAGTTTGCTATGTTCCTGGCAGCCTGAGCTTCAGGAACTTGGCATCTGGGCTGCCCATGGGAGAGGAGGCAGGCCAGGCTGGGTTGGATTTGGCTTCATCTGACTCCAGCTTCTGTCTTGCCTTTTGGCTGTGAGGTGGGATGGGAGCCTATGCAGGCTCCTGCCTCTCTCAGGACCTGCTCAACAGAATGATTGCACACTCTCCAGTGAGCAGGGTGACTGAGGGTGGATGGCAAGGGAAGACCTACAGTGGCCAAGAGCCAGAGACCAGGACACACCACACCACTCAGGCCTGGCAGGCAGGGCTAATTTCCACTCGAGTCTTCTTGGCTTCCTTCCTCAGTATGCTGCTCCAGACAGAGATGAACGTCCTGATAAACTCCACATGAAAACTCATAATCCCTACAGTCTCTGCCATTCCTGTCCATTCTCTTAAAGGTTAATCTGCTTTTCTCCTTATTAATGATGGGCCACAGCAATCCAGCCGGGTCTCTCCCCTGTTTGGGTAGATTTAGGCTAATAGGCTATTTTATTTCCATGGTAACAGCTTCCAGTGTTACAGGAAGATAATTTTCCAGACAAAAGATTTGCGCGGGTCTTATTCAGCATGCTCTGACAGGGAAGGCAGGGAGGTTGGGCCCAGGGGCTGCCTGGGACGCCACAGTTTCACACACTTGGCACTTGTTTGCTTCCAGCTTCGGAGTCTCTCAGGCTTGTTAGGGAAGTATTGTCAGAAATTGGCAGAAGCTAAATGAAGATATTCTTCAGAAGACAATGCCATAAATGCATCTCCTTATCAACTAATGGGGCCAGAGTGACAAGTGGCTTGTGTTATAGTGAGTGGCACTATGGCAGGGACCCCTGTTCTTTGCAGAGAGCTAAGGGACGACCATAAAATAGTTCAAGACAGGCTTGTGGTATATGTATATGCCAATCAGTTGTTCACTACCTGCTTCCACAGCCACCGGGAACGAGACTACTCAGAGGATGGCCCTTGCTCCTGAAGTGCTTAGAATCTCTTATTGTGCTAGGGGATGGGTAGATTTAAATAGAAAAAAGAGAGCTGGGGAGAGACTCCATTGGTAAAGTTCATGCTGTATAAACACAAAGGCCTGAGTTCTGATCCCGGAACCTATAGAAAAAAGCTGGACTTGGTGTGTGGTTGGAATCCCAGCAATGGGGAGGCAGAGTCAAGGAGATCTTTGAGGATCGCTGGCACGCAAGTCTAGCCAAATCAGTGAGTCCTGGGCAAGTGAGAGACCCTGGAAAAAAAGGAGGGAAAAGGAGGGAGAGAGGAAAGAGCAAGAAGAGAAAGAAAAAATTGAAGGGAGAAGAAAGAATGAAATGGACAGAAAGAGTTGTGGAGATACAAACATGTGACTTCCACTGTGTTCCTGCTAGCTGGTCTACTCAGAACAGGAGCTCCAGGTTCAGTGAAGGACTCTGTCTCAAAAAGAAATCAGGTCACCCTGTGGCCTAGACACACACACACACACACACACACACACACACACACACACACACACAGAGGAACATGCACCCCACCCCTACATGGACACATGAACATGTATACACACAAAGGGTAGACAATATCCTGAAGTCTGAACACACACACACACACACACACACACACACACACACACACACACACACACACACACACCAGTGTTCTCAACAGTGGTGCTGTAATCTTTTAATACAGTTCCTCATGTTGTGGTGACCCCCCACCCATAAAGTTATTTTTGTTGCTACTTCATAACTACAATTTTGCTACTGTTATGAATCATGGTGTAAATATCTGCTATACAAGATATCTGATGTGCAATCCCCCCAAAGGTCACAACTCACAGGTTGAGAACTGCTCAAACAGAGGAATGGAACGAGGCAATGACAATACTTTATGATTTGTACTACAGTAAAGACGGCCAAAATGCTAGGCATGCTAAGTAGTTTGAGTCAGAGGTCTTTGTGGTAGTTTGAATGTAATCAGCCCCCAGAGGTTCATAGGGCATTATTGGGAGGTGTGGCCTTGCTGAAATAGGTGTGACCTTGTTGAAGTAGGTGTGTCACGTAGGGTCAAGCTTTAAGGTCCTTTTTGTTCAAATTTCCCTCCATTTCATAGTCCATATTTGTAGGGGTATTGTGTTGTTTCATGGTAAATAACTCTCCCACCCACTGGTTTAATAAAAAGAGCTGATTGGCCAAAGGCAGGCAGGAAGTGTAGGCGGGGCTACCAGACTAAGAAAAACTCTGAGAGCGGAATGCCAGAGGAGCACCAGAGAGAGAAGCCAGAGGAAGCCGAGGACAACTATGCTGCTCTAAAGAAAGGTACCAAGCTGCATGGCTGAACAAGAGACATGGGTTAGATGAAGGGTAGAGAGCTAGCAAGTGATATGCCTGGGCCTGAGGCTGATCAGGAAAAACTAATGAAAGAGTCTGTGTGTCTCTGTGGGACTGAGGGTCTGCGGGTCTGCGGGTCTGCGGGTCTGTGGACCTAAACTTCGAGGTTAGGCCCGAAAGTCTGGGCCAGAAACCTCTTACTACACATATCCTGTTGCCTTCTGATCTGACCGTGTGCCTGAACACCAACATGCTACCCACCATGATGATAATGGATTGAACCTCTGAACTGTAAGCTGCCACCACAATTAAATGATTTCCTTTCTAAGAGTTGCCACAGTCACGATGTGTCTTCACAGCAATAGACAGTCCCTTATAGTCCTGGGCATTTGAATACTTTGTCTCCAGTATCTGATGTTTCAAAGGGCACACATCAGTCCCAAGTTGCTCTCTATTTACTGTCTGTAGCTCAAGATGAGAGTCCTTGGCTCTCAGCTTCCAGCTCCAGTCACTCTGCCTGTCCATTGCAATGCTTTCTCACCATGATGTTACCAGACTCTTATCCTCCGGAACTCCAAGTCCCACACAAACTCTTCTATAAACTGCATTGGTCATGGGGTTTGACCAGAGCAATAGAAAAGAGATCAGAAGAGATACCTGAAGAGAATTCTTTTAGAAAGTTTGGAGGTCAGTGAGGGAAAAGCCATTCCCATGTTAACTAATCAACTACTGTGAATGTTACCTAGAGTTTGGTGATTCCAACAGGGACCAAATAGATTGACTCTATATTTATACCTCAAGGGGGTAAAGATACATTAATTAATATTTAGCATTATTAGAGCATTCCCCAGGAAAGTTCTTAATGTGGCCAGAAGCAGAGAGATAAGAATGCTCTCCCAGGACTCCTGCCTATGGTTACGCAAGATGCATACTGCCAGTCTTCTTATGGGCATTGTAGATTTATATAGTTATTGTAAGTTTTCTGGTGGAGGAAGGTGGCATCCAATATATGTCTTCAGGAAGGAACGCTATGTTATAAATTGCACAAAATTAACCCAATGGTCTGGTGGAGCTCTGACCATGAGTCAACTCTCCCAGAGTCTCTTTCCCCAGGACATATATAGCCTAGGTAGAAGCTTCAATGGTAAGGAGAGGGCCGGAAAGGAGCACTAAATGCAGGCAGCATCAGGTGCTGGTTGGTGTGGTGGCTTCCCAGGACCTGAGAAGAAGACATGCAGCTGGCTGTAGGTTGAGGAGGGATCAGGGTGTCCAGGGCTGTTGAGAAGACACAGAGGGGCCACTCTCCTGGAATGCTGCTCACCAGGGACACAAGAGAGCCACAAGTTATGAATTAGCAGCAGCTGTGGGAGGAGCTGTGGCTAGTGTGGAAACAAGGCAAACAGTGGCCCACATTCAGCCCCAGGAAGAAGACTGTGCCACCAACGACCGCCACACAGGCACCCAGGATACAAACTAAAAGTCATTTCTTGAGACCCACCAAAAGCTGTCTGAAACAGCCTCTCTGGGAAGAGGGCTGGGAATCTGCATCTTACCCAGTATGCTCTGGGACTGCTGCACAGAGGGGTTAGGAACAGTGCAGGAAAGTCAGTGGCTGTGTCAGCTACATGCTGAGCCTTGTTCTACCCTAACTGGGTGTGAGAAGAAGCCGTGGGCAAACTCAAGGCTCCCCTTCTCCTTACTAGTCCATTGATTTTCATCAAGACCTTCATTTCTCCCTTCTTCCCAAGTGTTGACAAGGGATGACAAGGGATGACAAGGAGGTGAGAGAGTTTTGTTCTGTGTTGTGGAAGCCCCGGAGCTGTAGGATGCCTGTGGGAAGGAAGGTGACGGTGTATGGAGTCTCTAGTTGGGGAAATCACAGATGAGATGTCACAGAGCCTCCCAGACCACCCAAACCAGCACAATTTCCATGAGAGCATGCACTACTCTCTGTGGCCCTCTTGTTTAATGTCTCTCTCATCTTTGCCTTTGGTCTAAGCTCCATCACTGGCCTCTCAGTATTGGGCAGAATAGAGCCAAGCAGAGAAAACATGTGGTTAGAAGCCAGGGAATGGAGGGGTAGGTCATCAGCTAGGAGGGGGGTTGATGTGGCTATAGAATGATGATTTCATGGACTCACATGTGGATGGAAATTTCTGTCTTATGTGTGCATGTGTGTCAGTGTGTGTATGTATGTATGAATATATATATATATATATTTGACTGAAGGTGAATATTCTAGTCTATATGTGTGACAAAATGGCGAAGAAGCATGCACACAGATACCTGCAGAGGACCAGGTCAGCTGGAGTGACTGGAATAAAGTGTTGACCTACGTCTGTGTACGTGTCTGTGCCGCTCCACTGTGGGTTATATAATGTCACCTCTGGGAGAGCCTGGCAAGCATATGCCCATCTCTCTCTTTCATCACTTCTAAATTGTATGTGAGAAGGGGATGTTAGGAGAAAACAACTCAGCTTCATACCTTCCTGTGTGGTGAGTAGCGGGGCCTCTATTCTTCTCCCTCCTCCATGGCTGGGCGAGCCATGCTGACAGTCCCTTCTCCCAGGAACTCCTGCCACCATGGTGCCGCCTGCAGCTTGGCAGAGGTTTCTGAAAGCCACTGCAGGAAATGCCAGGGTCCAGTGCAACTCAAGGCCTTCTCACCAGCTCCAGGTCACATCCACGGGCCTGTGGGAATCCAAATGGTCCCCGATGACACCCAGATGAATGGGTGGGAATGTCTGTAGTAAGGGGCTGGAGGCAGCCTATGGAACCACAGTCCTCATGAGTCTGTGTCATGGAAATCATAGCAGGGCAGAGTTCAGTGCAAGAGAGGTCAACAGAGTCAGGGATGGGAGAAATCACCTGTCTCACTCCTCCCTTATGCCTCCTAGGAGGTTCCCATTGACCATACCTGTAGTATGAGGTTTCTGGCCCTGTCTGGCCAGAGGTCCAGACCCAGTTTGGACCTGCCGGCCCCTCTTAGCCCCCCAAAATGACTCAGATGACTATATTAATTTCATATTTTTTGGCCTATGCCTCTGGCACATTGCTAGCTAGCTCTTTTATCTTAATTCAACCCATCTCCATTAATCTGTCCTGCCACATGGCCCATCGCTTACCGATGTTACCTGTTTCTTCCTGGGCCACTAAACTCCTCTGACTCCGCCCTCCTCCTGTCTATGCTCCAATTTCCCAGCCTACTCCTATGGTGCCCAGCATAGGCTGTTTGTTTATTTCACAGCAAACAGAAGACATTCCCACATCACATACCCATTCCAAGGCACCTTCCACTGGCCACACCCACCACAATAGTTTTCATTGGCCACGGCTACTCTAGGACCTTCTAGTGGCCATCATCTAGAACCTCCCATTTCCTACACCAAGCTAATCTTCCCATGGACCCAGTACTGTCTGTCCATCAGCCACACCCAACTAGGATCCTGAGAAGAACAGCCCGCAGGTGTCCGCCTTCTGCCATGTGGAGCAGGGCAGTGGGGACCGAGGCCTGTGGTGGTTTGAAACATGGCCCCCACTGGCTTATACATTTGAATGCTTAGTTATCTGGAAGTGACACTACTTGGGAGTGATTAGAAGGTATTGGAGTAAGTGTCGCCTTGTTGAAGGAAGTGTGTCACTGGGGGTAGGTGTTGGGGTTCCTTCCTTCTTTCCTTCCATCCTTCTGTCCATCCTTTCTTCCTACCATCTTTCCTTCCTTCCTTCCCCCTTCCTTTCTTTTCATGTGTGTGGGAAGTGTGTTTGGCTATTATTTACTGTATTATATCCAAGTTAGTTAATCTGAACATGATAATATATCTTGAAATATTACAATAGATAATTAATGGCTATAACAACATATAGAAACATCACGGAGAGCCACACATTTTCTAGATAATTCCTATTTATTTATTTAAAACCATACTGAAGTTTCCTCTCCTTCCTCTCCTCCAAGTCCCTGCTCACTCCACCTCCCCCCCACTTCCCCCACCTCCCCCCCACTTCCCCCACCTCCCCCCACTTCCCCCACCTCCCCCCACTTCCCCCACCTCCCCTCCACTTCCCCCACCTCCCCCCCACTTCCCCCCACCTCCCCTCCACTTCCCTCCACTTCCCCCCACCTCCCCCCCACCTCCCCCCCACTTCCCCCACCTCCCCCCCACTTCCCCCACCTCCCCTCCACTTCCCCCACCTCCCCTCCACTTCCCCCCACCTCCCCCCACCTCCCCCCACTTCCCCCCACCTCTCCCCACTTCCCCCACCTCCCCTCCACTTCCCCCACCTCCCCCCCAACTTCCCCCACCTCCCCTCCACTTCCCCCACCTCCCCCCCAACTTCCCCCCACCTCCCCTCCATTTCCCTCCACTTCCCCCCACCTCCCCTCCACTTCCCCCCACCTCCCCTCCACTTCCCCCCACCTCCCCCCACCTCCTCCACCTCCCCTCCACTTTCCCCCACCTCCCCTCCACTTCCCCCCACCTTCCCCCCACTTCCTCCCACCTTCCCCTCCACTTCCCCCCACCTCCCCTCCACTTCCCCCCACCTCCCCTCCACTTCCCCCACCTCCCCTCCACTTCCCCCCACCTCCCCTCCACTTCCCCCACCTCCCCCCCACTTCCCCCACCTCCCCCCCACTTCCCCCACCTCCCCCCCACTTCCCCCACCTCCCCTCCACTTCCCCCACCTCCCCTCCACTTCCCCCACCTCCCCTCCACTTCCCCCACCTCCCCTCCACTTCCCCCACCTCCCCTCCACTTCCCCCACCTCCCCTCCACTTTTCCCCACCTCCCCCCCACTTCCCCCACCTCCCCTCCACTTCCCCCACCTCCCCTCCACTTCCCCCACCTCCCCCCACCCCCCCCACTTCCCCCCACCTTCCCCCCACTTCCCCCCACCTTCCCCCCACTTCCCCCCACCTCCCCCCCACTCCCCCCCACCTCCTCTCCACTCCCCCCAACCTCCCCCCCACACCCCCCACCTCCCCCCGACTTCCCCCCACCTCCACTCCTCTTTGGTTTCTAATTGGAAAAGGTCAGGCCTCCCATGGCTGTCGACAAAACATGACATATGAAGTTGTAGTAAGTATCTTGCCTTGTACTAAGGCTGGGCAAGATAACCCAGTGTGAGGAGTAGGCCTCCCAAAAGCCAGCAAAAGAGTCAGACAGCCCCTGTTCCCACTGTTAGGAGTCCCACAAGAGGACCAAGCTACACAATTGTCGCATATATGCACAGTGCCTAGGTCAGCTTCCTGGTTGTCAGTTCAGTCTCTGTGAGTGCCTATAATCCCTGGTTAGTTGATTCTGTGGGTTTTTATCGTGATATCCTTGACCTTTCTGGCTTTTCTTTTTTAAGACAGTCTTGTAAGGCCAGGGTGATGTGGAATTTGCCTTGTGGCTAAGGAACTGACCTTGAACTCTGGATTCTTCTGCCCTCGCTTCCCCAGTGTTAGAATTATAGATGTGGGTGCAATGCCTGGTTTTATGCGATGTTGTGGTGTGAACCAGGGACTTGGTGACTGCTGGGCAAGCACTCTACCAACTGAACCACATCCCCAGGCCCACCAGAAGCTCTGTAAGCTCTGTCCAATGGAGAGGATGCCAGCTGCAGCTCTACACAGCAAACCTGACCATTTTCCCAGCCTTTCAGCCAGTGATGCCCAGTGGCTTCCTCCCCCACGCCCTCCTTCTGTGGCAGAAGCCAGTTCTTGGTCACTCAGCTTCACAACACTCTGCCCCCTTTGCTCTTCTGTGACTCTGCCTTTCATTTGCAAGGTCCCCTCTGGGAACTTAAGAGACTGGAGAGAAATCGGAACACTTTGACATTGTCAAATTAGTCATCCTAAAAGAAGAGGCAGGGCAGAGGGCAAATTCCATCATTCTTAACCGCCAAGAAGGGCAAGATGGCTCCTGCTCAGCAGATTTCTTGTCTCCACTTTCCTTGCTGTGGGATCTCACCCAGCAGCATCATCATCTGGTGTCTCAAGTCCTGACAAAGGCCAGTGCTAGAATGCAACCTGAAGTCCCGACACACATAGGACTCATGGACACAGATAGGCTCCACGGAAATAATTGATGGGTATTTTACATCAAACTAAGTGGTCTTAAATATTTAATAACACGGCTGCTACTTTTAAATACATCACCTGCTACTTTGTAATGGTCTCATCTGGCTTCATCTAGATATCTTCTAAGAATTGGGCAGGAAAATGTAACAAGTACTTTGCTAATACTGCCTGTGACACCCATTCAGGCTGCTCTCCCCAGGTCTTGCTAATGCCTCAGGGGAGCCGACTCCCACCACCCTAGCAGCTGGTCCCAAGTCTATGACTCCTCCATTTGCTGACATCATGCTACCATCAGTCATCTTCTTGGGACAGCTGAAGTTTGAGATGCAAAGCTCAGAGCCAAGGTAGCCATGCTTCCTTTATGAGATGGGCCATAGATGGAGAGAAACAGGAAAGTGCAAAGAAGCTACCTGAGGTTGGTCCTCTCCAGCCCTCGCTTGGGGATTATTTGGGTTGCACTTCTTGCAAAGTCAGAGAGGGCCATCCTCACCACGGCTGGGACCAGCACAACAGCCTCACCAGGTGACAGTCTGTGAAGAATGAGAGTAGGCAGTGTGGGTGATAGGAAGCTCAGTCAGTAAAGTACTTTCAGGGCAAGCAGGAGAATCTGATTTTAATTCCTGATTCCACATTCAGAAGTATGCACTTGGAATCCTAATGCTGGAGAGGCAGAGACAGGCCGATCCCAGGGCTTTCAAGAAAGACAGCCTTGCTGAACTGGGTAAGAACAGCAACAGACCTTGTCTTAAGAAGGGGGAATCTGTCTCTGAGGAACAACAGTCGAGGTTGTCCTCAGTTCCCCACATGTAAGTGGATAAGTGTGCATGCGTTCCTGCCTCTCCCATTCAGTCTGCACACACAAGGATATACATGCACACAGACAAACAAGAGTTTGGACTAAGAATCAGAGACGCAGTCCCAGAGGGTCCTCATTGAACTGTAGGAGCCTGGTGAGGCTTTTAACTGGGTAGATTTAGTTCTAGTGACAACCCTGACTGAGTCTTTGAGTAGTTTTGCATTAAGAGCATCAAAAATAGTGACCATAAGAAAGGCGCATAAGGGCCACCTGCAGGTGTGATTCTGGGGCATTCTGAGCGCATAATCTACAACAATGTTTAAAAGTTAAGCAAAGTTTAAAAGAAAAGTACAAAAAATTTAAAAAGCCAGTATATTTATTTTTCTTTTATTTTCTATATGTGTTTTGCCCCATGCTCAAGTTCTTGCATGTGGGGGAAGGTTATATATACAGTCACATATGTGTGCATGTGTGTGGATGCCAGAGATTGACAGCAGGGGTGTTTCTCAATAATTAATTTTCTCCACCATATGTTTTGAGACAGGGTCTCTCACTGAACCTGAAGCTCTCTGACTGGCTGGCCTATCCAGCCAGTGATTTCCAGGATCTACCCAACTGTCCCTACAGCTTCCTCACCCAGTGTTGAGATTGCAAGCATCCACCATCACACTTGGCTTTTTGCATGGGTGCAGGGAGTCTGTACTAGGTTCTCATGCGTGTGCAGCAAGCAATTCCCAACTGGGCCATCTCCCAAATCCTCCTTAGTTTTCTTAAAGAACTAGCTTTTGACAATAAAACTATAAGGTAGTTTATGGGTGTAGTTTAGATTTAGGGACGAGAGGAATATAGGCACAGTTAAACTCAAGAGCAAGATCATTCTGGCCCAGAGATTAGAAATGCTAAACAACTGGCCCATGGCTATGACTATAGGAAAGAACTTGAACCAGGACCAACCTGGGGACTTCCTTGCACTTAGTCTCCCCCGCCCCCCACCCCATTCATTTCACACTTGCAACTATTTCTGAAAGAAATTGTGCTGATTTCATCCTAACCTTTCTTCTCCTTGCCTTCCTCCTCACTGGTCAATGTTTTCAATAACCCTGTCTCTTATACTTTCAAATTCTTAGTCCTTGACCCTTTGGTTCCTTGGTCTCATGACCCATGGCTACAAGATGGCTGCCGTAGTTCCTGGCAACACACAGGACGTGACAGCAGGCATCTGGAAAGTTGTCTTGTTGACTCTTGTTTGTGGCTAGGAGCTTCTTTCCCAGAAGCCTCATCCCTAGGGACTGGGCCATCTGTGGCTGCTCTAACTGATCCTGGGAAACACATCTGTATTCAGTATGTCCAGCCCTTTCCTACCAGATGGCTTTGCTGATAAAAGAAGATGGATAAAAGGCAATGGATAGACATACACCAGTGTCTGCCATTCCCTTATAGTTGACTTCTCTTGCTGTCTGTGCTTGAGGTGAAACGTTTTGTTTAGAATCTAGATACCATTAGCATCAATATGACAGACTCCACAGTGCTGTGTTCTCTGCAAAGGCTTTGGATACCCATTAGGCATGCATCAAGCATTTGCAAGTGGCTAGGCCCCTAAAAAGCCTTTTAAAGTAGATTATTCTTAGGGCTAGAGAGATAGCCTGGTAGCTAAGAGCACCTATTGCTCTTCCAGAGGACCTGACTTCAGTTCCCAGTCTCCATGGAAGGTCACTCACAAACAGCCTGCACCACCAGATGCCTCTCCTGTTTTCACAGGTACTCACACTCATGAGCATGTACCCACAACACACAAACACACAAATAAAAATAATGTATGCCTTTAAAATCAGTTCTTTTTGATGCAGCCTACACATTCAAAACCCCAGAAGCCTATCTGAGCCTACTGTGCATCTATACTTTAGACACTGGAGACTAAATTCCACTTTCCTCGGGGCAGGTATTGGTTTGATTGTTCTGTGATATACCCATCAGCCTTATCTCCACAGATCTGGACTCTTCCAGACAAGTATCTGGGTTTCTTGTTTTTTTGTCCAGTCACATTATCTGGATCTGTCACCCAGCCATGAATGGTGGTGCAGAAGGCATGCTCCAGATCTGATTTTTGGAACTAAGAAACTAAGATATCTCTGTGTGTGTGTGTGTGAGAGAGAGAGAGAGAGAGAGTGTGTGGTGCTGATTTTGAACCCAGAGCCTCATCTATGCTGAGTGAATATTCTACCACTGAGCTACAACCCATCCCTATCCCAAGGCCTTGACTCAATCATATAAATCTCTACATGTAGCTCTTACCATAGTGATAGCTGACAGAGACCCAGCGGCATGAGAGAAGCACTCTGACATGTTGGACCAGGCTAGTTGGGACTGTTTGGTTGCAAGAAATGGGAAGAACTTTGAGCTGATTTCTTGATGAGGGGCTAGGAGAGGTACTGTACCCAAACAGCTTCCTACAGCTGCTATAACAAGGCTGTACACTGCATGGCTGAAACAACAGACAGGTTCTGCTTCACAGTGCTTGCAGCTGAAAGTGGAGATACAGGAGGATGGGATGATTTCCTCTGATGCCTCTCTTCATGGCTTGGAGAAAGAGCATCCTTTTCCTGTCTGTGTGCGATTCTTTGGTGTCCTGGAGCCTTCCTCATTTTGTTTTTTTCTTTTTTCAATCTTCCTTCCCTGTTCCTTGTTTCATCTTCCCTGCCCCCTTCCCAATCTTCTCTCCTCAAAAGGCTCTCAGTATGTAGCCCAGGCTAGCTTCAAACTTGTAACCCTCCCCTTCTCACCTCCCAAGCACTGGGACTGGAGGTGAGCATCAGACCTTCTGCACCTGGAGGTGCAGGCTGTTTGTAGATACCTGGGTATCTCCTCTTCTAATAAGACCTCAGTCATATCGACCACCCTATTGACCCCATTAACTCTATCACCTATTCAAGACTGGGTCTCTGAATATTGGGGCACCTGAGGCCCTGGGGATTAGGGCTTTAGTGTATGAGGACTTTAGGGTGAAGGGGGCAGTCTAGCCCACAGCAGCCACACAGGTGTCTCAGGGTAACCAAACAGGTCTTAACAGGATGGGTGCCAGGGTAGCTTTAGTGCCCTCTCCGGGGTGGGACTCAGATCACACTGTTCCCATGAATGAGGAAGAGAGAAAATAAAGGTAGCAGGAGCCAGAGGGGCCTAGAAGAAGACGCTGGGAGCGAGGCCAGCCTCTATCAAGGGGCAATAGCTCAACTCCTGCTAACTGCTCCTTCTAGGACCCCAAGCCTGCCGTGGTCAGACCATCCAGTTTTCTGGGAGAAATACATATCTCTGGGATATTGGTAAAGCTCCAACGTTTTAAGAAAGCTACCCACACCAGATGAACTCTGTCTGCCAGGCAGACCTATCTGGTTCATAGATTCTGCTTGGTCACTATAGGAAAGGAGAATCCCACACCCCTACGCCTCTGTAGCAGGGTCCACTGGCCACAGCAAGATTCATAGTCAAGAGGCAGACAGCTGAGTTGAAGGCTGAGCATGTCATCCTACCACAGGGACCAGGTTCCAAAAAGCCAGCTCAGGCACCAGAGATAGATCCTAATCCCACTGCTCGAAGCCCCACAAACACCAAGCTCCAGGACAGGTGGGTTAATTTTTAACATTCCACCCACAAATACCCCAAAGGAGGAAGGCTGGTATCGCTAGGATCTGAGAGTTTATATGGTATCGTTGTAAGGATGGGGAGAGAAACACGGGCCCCTTAGAAGGGAATGACTGGCTGTGGGCAGATATTAGGGTGTGACAAGCTTTGTCTGGGAATGGCACCACTTACACCCCACTGCCACTAGAGCCAGTGGCCAGAAATGAAACCTGAGACCAATGGGATATAAACTTCCACACTGCCTTCATTTCCACCTCCCCAACTTCTCCTGTGGAATAGGGAGGGAGGAAGGGAGGGAGGGAGGGAGGGAGGGGAGAGAGAGAGAGAGAGAGAGAGAGAGAGAGAGAGAGAGAGAGAGAGAGAGAGAGAGAGAGAGAGAGGAGTTTCACCTAGTTTGTATATGCCCAATGGCTAATCATAGCCGATCCCAAGGCCCCCAGCCATAAAGTTCCTGAACTCAGCCTTCCCTGGCACCTGAGAGTTTTCTCTTTCATTCAATAAATCACCTTCTTTGCTCTCTGTACGTGACAGAAACAAAAGAGAAGCCAAAACTGTCTGATAAGTACCCACCTTCCCTGGCTGGCAGGGAAAGGATTTAGAATGTGTGAATTCCTTTCACCAGGGCTGATTTTAATGAGGTGGTTTGGAGAGCACTGGCTGTCATTTGGTACCTCACTCGAAATAGTCATTGCACCAAAGAAGCACGTGTTGAGAGTGGCCTTGCCTGTTCCTAAGCTCTGTGGCCAAGTCTCTGCTTCCTCCTCTACTCAGAGGGAAGGCTTCCCATTGGCCAGATGGAAGGAGGGAGGCTGAGTCAGCAAACTGTGCCTGGCCTGGGCTGAGCCACAGAGAGAAAGATCCTTGGAAGAAGATCTGACAGAAACTGCAGACTCCCCAGAAGGGGTTCAAGATAAAGCCATTTACGACTGACTCTTCAATGTCAGTGGGACCTGTCAGGGGGAGGCAACTTGGGATGGTTCTGGAAGAAGAACAGGATGAGAAAGGACTAAGTGGAACCCAAGGAAGTGAAGTTAAATATCGGGTCAGAGAAGCTCTGAGAATCTGCATTTCCTATCTGACCAGCTTGCAGATCAAAGTTTAATTTGAGCGGGGCGGGGGTGGGGTGGGGTGGGGTGGGTGGTGATGGGGGTTTGAGGGGTCTGGGTGAGGGCCCTTCCCCTTACCTTCTTCTTGAACCACTCAAGCCCCAGCACAACATCTGCCATTTGACCATGGCTGTTTTTGTATTTAGGTGATAATCATCTCTCTGATGAGCTGGCTCCCTGGGGAACAAGCTTTATCACCTGTTACTAGGAGAGAGCACAGCTTGATGGAGAGGAAAGTGAATCCCTTGTATAGTAACCAGGAAGCAGGTTAGGCTCCACCCACCCACCCACCCACTTGTCTTATTTGGCACACACCTCCATCCAGACCTACCCATTGACCTACAGCTATTTGGGGGCTACTGACATAGGGCAAACCAAAGGGATCTGAGGGGAAATAAACTCACCTGCTGAACTATTGTACCGCTTAAATCCATTCTAAAGACACAATAAGACCCCTGAGAGTCTTCTCTCAGTCCATCAGCCCAGCCAGGGCTCCCAGAACATTTGTTTCATTGGTAGGTTCAGTGTGAAAACTCAGAGGGCAGCAGTTACAGAGTGCTGACTTACAAGCTCACGTGCTTCCCAGCTGCTGAACTCTGCATGGATCTGTTTCCTGGAGCTTTTATTTCCCTTTTCACTTTTATGATTCATTCATCCTATGCTTTGCAGTCTATGGTGTCTTCTGACCTTTCATTCTTTAGAATGGATTGATGAGATGCCTGTCACATGCTGGGAAAGTTGAGCACAGCAGGCTGTACTCTTGCTCTCCAAGGGCCCTGGTGCTGCACTGTGGAAGAGGGGAGGCAGAGAATGAGCAAAAAATCAATGAGCAAGTCATTGACAGTCACATATGTCAGAGGTGGGACCTAAGGGTCACGAAGGAGCCCACTTTAGGCCCGGGGAAGAACATGCTCAGACTAGTAGCTATCCACAGGGGGAATTTTGTTTCTCCTTCTGGACATCTGGTAGTGTCTACAGGTATCTTCTGTTGTCACAACTGGGCATAAGAAAGGGCTTATAGTGGCACCTGGGGAATAGGGGACAGGAATGCTAAGGTCCCTAAAATGTACAGGACACAGAATGCCCAGCCCCCCTGCCCCAACCCCTGCCGTCACTGTGCCCTATACAGAATTATCTAGCCCTGACTGCCAAGAGAGCCAAGGTTGAGAGATTCTGTACTGGTCAAGAGAGAAAGACTTCAGTGGAACCACAAGGAAGAAAATGGTAGAAAATAAAGATGGGGTCTGAGCGTGCATATGATCCCTTTCATGCCAAAACTCTACAGCTTAGGGCAATGAGTGCTTGTCTTTGGTGCTCGAAGCTCTGTAGTCCTCTAGCCTGACCCTTGGCACATCATCCCCCATGCTCCTAACTGAGGTTGGTTCTTGTTATGGTAGACCCGGGAGCATAAGCCTTACAGTGTAGACCTCATCATTTCTACATCTCTGGCCATGTCACAACCCTAAGGAGGAGACAATGGGAGCATCATGGCTGTGTTCTAAGTCCACACACAGGAGTCCGCTCTAGTGGGTAAAGCCAGAGCAGGGTTATTCTGGAAGGCAGAAAGCAGATTTCTAGGATCCATTCTTTGAGTGTGAGAATGAGATGGGCAGTAAATAGGAGGGATAAAGGGCTGGTACAAGATCAGGGAGGTGTAGATTGTGAATTGCATGGGAAGTGCAGAAGAAGGAAAGCTATTGGGTAAGAATTACACAGCCAGGTGTAAACCACACAGCACCATCACACTCAACACTTACATTATAATGGCTACTTTGTGAAGGGTGGTCTGCAGGGACAAAGGAAAGGCAGAGACCAATTAGGACACTGCATGCAGTAGACAGCTAGTAAGGGAAAGTTGTCTAGGATCGGGATGGGTGATGAATGTAAACAAGCACAGGCACAGCATTTCTTCCCAGATAGAAACTTATGGGCATCCTGGTAGACGTGAGACTCAAGCAAAGAGACAGACACATGGTGTGAGCCCTCAACCTTGGATCTTACAGTCTCTGCTCTCCTGGGTTAAATAAACCCTTCCTCTGTGTTTGTTGGAGATGGGGTGAGACAGTCTCATTTTGCCACCCAAGATGGCCTCTCATTATTGATCTTTCGATATTTGAGTCCCAAGCTCTGGGGTTACAGGCCTGTGCCATCACATCTGGCCTGAACCTCTGTTTTTTTTTTTTTTTTTTTTTTTTTTTTTTTTTTTTTTTTTTTTTTTTTTTTTTTTTAAAGCCTCCTGAAGAGGCTTTCAATTACAGCAACAGCAAAGGGACAAAACATTTGACTAAGAATTTTCTTTTGAACTTGGCCTTGATGTACTATGCTAGATGATTTGAGTATCATTTTCTGAGACAGACAAAGAATGCATGGGGTTTGGGGGTGGGGTTTGGGGAAGGAAGCATCAATCTTTTGCTCATTTAACTGTGCCAATAATCCTATTCAGAGGCACTGTTTTTTTCAATCTCATCTCCCAGTAGAGAATTAGAGGGGCTCATCTTAGACCTCAAATCAACCAGTAGTAGAGCAAATGGGCTTAACAGCTCTTTGGTCTGTACCCAGCCTACACTACTGTGAATTCACCCAGTCTCTTCCCACAGTTGGAGGCCACTTAAAAGCTTCTCTGTCTAAGATGCATTGGTGGTTTTTTCTAGATAGTTCTGGAATTAGTCATTTATGTGTTAAGGTAATAGGATGTAGACATTGGGCTCAAAGCAGAAAATCTAGACTGGTTCCCAAGTTTATCTGCGAATGAATGTATACACAGCTGGAAGTGTGTTTCTGAATGCTGGCTTTAAGCTATTGGTTTCTGCTCTGACTCGATATACCTACTATTCTCTTCCGGCTTTTAAGGTGGCAGCTTGCCAGGTAGTGTCAAGTCTCTGATGGATGTGAGAAGAGTTGATGATTTTGTTTATAAAATTATTATGATGTTTTATCTGCTCCCTTCTTACCCATATTCTGGGCACAGAGACTAGCCCCATTTCCCCTCCACCTAAGACAGTACAGCATCCTCTTGCTCATGAAAATGGTCAAGATGCTGGGATCACAAACAGATGTGAGAACATGGGCTCTGCACTTTGATTTTGTCACCTAGAAATGAAATGCATAATCTTGCAACAATCCCTTTAAGTACATAACCACCATGACACTGAAGCATGAAGGATTTCTCTGGGCTGTGTGACCCAAAGAATAATTCACCAAGACACAAAGACTATTAATGTATGTACGATTGTCCAGCTCGTCAGCCATTCTCCCTGTGTAGTTTTGTACATATCAGGAGACCTCAGTCATTAAGGGAAGGAGTCCTCCTGAGGAGTAAGACAGATAGAAAGGACGAGAAAGTTCTTTCTAATGTTTCTAGTAACAACATATTCTATGCTTCCTCATTATTAGAATTTATTAATTTCAAATGGGCAGATGAATTAGTCAATGCTGAATGCATGCTGCTTTGTTTTGACGCCATGAAAACAAAGCATTATTCAGAAGAAGAAAATTAACCAACTTCTTGGTGACATAAAAAAATGGGAGAGAGGAGACAAGAAAATCTGGGCTCCTCACTTCTTTCTAACACAACTCTCCTCATCAAGCTAGAGCCTGTATTATTTTCTTTTGAGCTATATTTGCCCTTCTTAGGGGCCACAGGCAGTAATACTTAGTGTGGCCTGCTCACAGTCCCCCGTGACAATATCCTTGTTTTCTGTAGATCCCCATCACTTAAAAATTGCAGGGACTTAGCTTCACCTTCTCAGCTCTCTAATAAGTCAGTGGCCGGTCTGATCAACAGCCGTATGGCAACCCCGGTATAGGAATGTGCCAGCCTTGAACAGTAATCAGGCTTGGGGTTTGAAATGGCTGGGTGTGGAAGGGAACTGGGCCCACTGCACCGGACACTGGCAGGGTCCTACATTGTGTCTGTCTTACTGTAAAACATCTGGGCCGCTTTTGATTGGCCTCTCTCTGAGGAAGAGACTAAGGAAGGTGTGAATACAAGGGCTTTATTTAAACAGTGATACCAGAAAGCTTGGGTCAGAGTGGATATGGTAGACCGAAAAGAACGAGGTATGCAGGAGGGAATGGGTGCTACTGTGAGCAGCAGAGGCTTTGGCAAGCTGGAGACACCCAGAGAAGAATGTGGATGGTGAGTAGAGATGCCCACCCAGTCACAATAATTCATTTTTATATCTACTAACTCTCTAGCTCCCTGAGGGCACTCTCTCCAGCCCTCTATAGATCCAGCTACAGGAGAAGCCCTCAGGGTGATGACAGCAGCAGCTGCGGGAAGCTGTTGAGTGTCTCTAAAAACACAGGCTCAGAACCTGCCTAAGGACATGGCAAAGACTGCTGGACACAGAGGTGGACTTAAGCCTCGGTACTCTGCTGGTCGCTACAGTTTCTTGCTTAGTCAAGGAAGTGATTTGGTTGAGAGATATGTGCAGTTTACTTAGCAAATGAAGCAAAGCAGATGCTTCAAAGAGAGACTGGAGTGCGCTGCCCAAGGCAGTGAGCCACTTAGTGAGTTCTGCATCGTAAAGACATTTTCATGAATTGCTATGAGATGGGTGGCCATATTTATAGAGTTAAAAGGTGACCCATTTCTTCTCCCAAGACATCAACTGAGTCTCCCTTTCAGGGTGCTGCTTTCCATGATCCTCACAAAGCAGGGAAAGTGTTCAAACTACAATCCAAATGATATATTATGTTGTCAGGTCTTTGGAAGTTGCCTACCTTTGTCAGAACACACGTGCATGCCCTGATACCTCAGCTTCTGACACATTTGAGACACAGCTACCAAGTTGCAACTACAGTTTCTCTGTTACTTCTCATCTAACTCTTTGACAGCCATGTTGCTATGACTCAGCTTGTCTCAGCTCCATATGCCCCAGGAGATGGTTTGAGCTGGATTTTTGTCCCTTGTACTGAGAAGACAATGATGCTGAATTGGGGCATACTCTGCAACAAAAGGCTGTTGGGGCCTCCCCGGAACCCATCAGAGAACTGATACTACTTTCAAGAGATTCATGCTGGAAGAAAAGTCCTGAAAATACTTGCCATCAGCCATTTGACGGAAGCTCACATCAGGCTCCCAGGTGGTGATGGCTAGGGTAGGAAGCCAGCAGAGCTTCTGAAGTAACTCTCCGTGTGTGGGAGGAGCCATGTCAGAGCTAGCAAGTAAAGATGTCTAAGGGTTAGTGCCCACTCTGAGAAGCCCAGAGCTTCCCTCAGTTCTTGCTTTTGCTCAAAGTCTCATGTCAGACTTTCTGTCACTGCTGAGTTCCATCCTCTTTAAAAGCAAATGAACAAAACAGGGTCTCATATAATCTGGCTGGCTTTGAACTTACTGTGTAGCTAAAGATAACCTTATACTCCAGATTTTCCTGCTTTCACATCTCAAGGGCTGACATCACAAGTGTGTACCAACGCACTCATTTTATACAGTGCTAAAGGCCATACCTGGGGCCTTGTGTGCTCACTAGGTGAGGATGATGATAACTAAACTCACTCTCTGTAACTTGTCACCGGGGTCCTGGCTCCTGTAGATGTGCAGAACAAAGCTGTCTTTACATAAACCAGTGTGACATCTTTTCTTCTCATTTCCAGATTCTCTCACAAGTGGAGGCACCAGAGAATTGTTACTAAGTCCTAGTCTCTCTATGAAGTCTACTTGAACAGATGAGAGATGTGTTTCCATACCTAGCGTGAGTGAAATTCCAGGCCTTCCATTATTGGACTGTGTTCTTACTCACAAAGCACACTTCCAGGTTTATCTGTTGGAATTTCATAATTAATTGTCTCATATTTTTAGCTTATATGATAGACTGAGTTAAAAAGAGAAAGAAGTACCATGTGCCATTCCCCACACGGGGGAGAAATCATCAAAAGAGCAAGACACATTCATCCCAGGTATTAATGGCCAATGCTAATTTGCAGCCAGCATCTGTCTGACTCAGTAGAGAAGAGATGAAGATCTCAAGGAGGATGGGAAAGCAGCGAGCTGGATGCTTCTCTTTTATACCATGCTTTGTTCTCAGACTATGCCTATGCTCAAGACTCTGTGTAAGAAATGATGGAGGGTGAAGACAGAGGGTGCCCCAAAGTTTCAATATAACTGAAGTAATGTGTGTACTCATTCAAAACGGTGTCCAGGAATGCAGCTCAATGACAGAATGCTTGTCTGTTATGTAACACACACACATATGCACGCACGCATGTACACAAAGCCAGTGAGTCAAATGACAAAATTTTAATACTGAGCAAGAAAGGAAGAGGTGTGCTGAAAGTAAATTTTGTGCCATCCACAGGAAAGCAAGTTCATTGAGACAGGTGAGACCCATGGTCCCAGGAGCGAATGCTGTACACTATAGAGGAGGATTGGGTGAGGTCGTGGGTGATGTCACCCTACAGTTATAAAATAGCACTAGGAAAGGTAAACCACCATTGTTACACCAAGGGCAAATGTCTAGTTGACAGCTAGAACTGGATATTTGAGCATCCGCTGGAAATTGGAATCAGCAGCTGAGCACTTTGAAAATGTCCTCATAAGATGTCCTAGCAGAAACAATGACCATTCTTGTGAGATGAATTTGCATTGTGTCATTAAGACTTTTGTTTCCCATGAAGGGAAATCACATCACATCACAAACTTAGCATGATGATCTCACAGTTCTAATGGATTGAGAAATCAAGTGCCACCTGGCTGGGTTACTAAGCTTGGAGTCAGTCTCTCAGAAAGTTATAGCCAAGATGGACATAGTCATATGGAAGTGTGACTGGAGCTGGAGGACCCTCTTCCAGATAATTTACAACTGTGGTCTGGGAGCTTTGGTTCTTCATTGCTTCATTGGGTACTTGAATGTCCTTAAGACACGCAGGACACAAAAAGTTCAGTATCATTAGAACTTCCATTCTTGTATCGGTGAAAGGCACGCCTATTTAGTGTGGAAGCAAGATCTCTCTCTCTCCTCTCTCTCTCTCTCTCTCTCTCTCTCTCTCTCTCTCTCTCTCTCTCTCTCTCACACACACACACACACACACACACACACACACACACATACACAGAAAGAGGATCTTGGAAGGCAGGAATCACTGAGAGGCATCTTGGAGACTAAGTGTCAAGGCCACTTGGCATCTAGAACTTTGAAAGATCTGCTGCTGATATCTCCATCAGTAGTGGAATTGGGGGAATTAACTAAATCTCCTTCACTTTCCATAACTTACAACTAGGAGAGCTAACATTTAAACTCTGGTCTGTCTGTGCTAGCAGGCTTCCCATTATCATGACAGAAGCAGAGGGAAGTGACCTCAGACAAGGTGAGTCCTTCTAAGGCACATCCTATTTACCTATGTCCTCCTACATGGGCCCATCTCCTAATGGATTCAGCTATGAACTCATTAATATGCTAACCCATTTGTGAGGTTATCATCCCAATAACCTATTCACCTCTGCGTTAGCTTGCTATGGCTGCCATAACCAATGCTACATAGCTGAGCTGCCATGGAGAAATCTATTGTCACTCAGTACTAAGGACTGAGAGTCCAAGCTCAAGGTGTCATCAGACTCTGAGGGTCTGTGTAGGCGCCTGCCTTGGCCATCAGTGGTGTCCTTAATCCTGTCTTAATCCTTAATATGTCTCCACATACCATGCCCACTCTATGTATTTCCACACATATTCTGTGTATCTTCAGATTCCCAAAGAGAATGGAATCTCCTTTCATGAGGACACTGTGTGTGCCCCTTGATTGCCTTCATAAAGGGCCTGGCTTCCCAGCTGGTGGCAGAGGCTGCAGAGTCCCTGCAATGCCATCCTCAGGGACTGCTGCACCTTCAGGTGACATTGAATCACTTGGTACCTAGCCCCAGCCATCGCTCATCCTGATTTGCTATCACTTGAAACTGTCTTCCTCCCTCTGTTTTCTCCGTCTCTGTGGTGATGTATTGTGTATCAAATAAAGACCGCCTGAAAGATCAGAGAGACAGAGGAACAAGCCATGGCCACTTCTTGCCTTGCCAACTCCTCAACTGAAAGGGGAAGATCCTGTCTCCATGAATCCTCAGACTGAAGGGGGAAGCAAAGGGGAGATCTCCTGCCGTATATTTCTTTCTCTGCCCAGCCATAGCACATTCTGTCTCAACCTTCCTAGTGCTGAGAAAAAAGGCATGTGTGTTTCCCAAGTACTGGGAGCAGAGGCATGGGATTCCAAGTGCTAAGTTTAAAGGTGTGTGTCATCACCATATGGCTCTGTTTTTCTCTTTGGCTGAGTCAATCTCATGTTGCCCAGTGTGGTCTTGAACTCACAGAGATCCAGATGGATCTCTACCTCTGTTTCTCGAATGCTAGGATTAAAGGCATTTGTCACCACTCCCTGACCTCTATGGCTAAATCTGTGGCTGGCTCTGTCCTCTGATCTTCAAGCAAGCTTTATTAGATACACAGTGTATCACCACACTTCTCCCTCCCTCCCTCCCTCCCTCCCTCCCTCCCTCCCTCCCTCCCTCCCTCCCTCTCCCCCTCTTTTCCTTCCCATGGGGTCTTGTAGGCCTGGGAATCTTGGATCTTATGTAGTCCAGGCTGCCCTCAAGCTCATAGAAATCTCCCCACCTCTTCCGAGTGTTGGGATTAAAGGCATCCACCACCACACCCAGCTTCCATAGGCTCTTACTGAGCTGCATAGTTTTCCTGCACAGGATCCTCCTGCCCCAGCTTCCTGAGGACTGGGATTACAGCTGTATGCCGCCATCCTCGGTTACAATCACCTTTCTTATACAGAATTATTTTTCCCTTTCCATCTCTTCCCACCCTTCTATTCCTCCCTATGTATCTTTCTCTTCTCTCCAGCCAAATCTGCCTCTGTCTGTCTCTGTCTACCTACCTCCTCATGTCCATACATTCTAACAAGTCTTTCATTCCCAGGAAGTGCTCATAGCCTGTCCCTTTCCTAGTGAAGGTACCGAGGAGTAGAAATGGTAGAAAGGATAGGAGAAGAAAACTGCCTTTTCTTGTACTCTGTTACGCTCTTCCCTGGGGCCTCCATAACTCAAGATGGATTTGTAAGAAAGGGGTGTATACTTGTTCAAAATGAGTTTTAAGTGTTGTAGGAGTTTGTGGGGAAAGTGAAGACCTTAAGGAAATGGCTTGGTCGGCATGTTATGCTCAGTGTGGTAAGAAGTAGAGACTTGGGGGATGACAAGGACAGAAACTAGATCACTAATCTGGGGGAACAATACAGACTGCTGCTTCCGACTCCCCGAGGTCCCCTGTGATGGAGCAGATGGGGTGCTTTGAGGATATCTGCCCCTGAAGGGTCTTGAGACCCACTGCACGGGAAGGTCAGAGAATCCTTCCTCTATCTGTTTTTTCTAGTCCTTCAACTTGGAATGTTCAACATGTCAGGATGTCACATTTAGCGGTCACAGACCCCTAATACCGTCTAGAGCATCTTTGAGCTGTTAGGTAACTGGCTGAAATACAGAAGCAGGGAGGCTGAGGAGCAGACTTGGGGCCCCCAGTCTGCAGAGTGACCCTCTCAGGGATGGCTGTAGGTCTTTGTATGTGAAGGGAGGAGCTTGGACATCAGGCTTCTTAAGTTGTCTTTTTGTCTGAACATTGCCTTGCTGTGCTGGACAGAACATTCTCTGTCCATAGCAGTTTACAGCTTTTGAAAGTGGGACCTGGGTGGCAGCATTTATTTCGAAAGAACTTTATGCCTATAGAAACTGATCAACCAGGCTGCAGCGGGAAGCTGCACATCCAAGGCAGGACAAATGGGACATGATGGGTTAAAAAAGATAAGAGGTTGGTGGGGCAGAGAAGATGGGAGGGGGGAGGTGCAAAATACATTGTATAAAATTCTCAAAGAACTAATAAAAGATGAGTTTATAAATTATAGGGATGGATCCAAACCAATTTCCTGTTGCCTTTACCCAGATTTCCTGTTTATTCATTCTTTATGACATTTGCCCATGGTGGGGAAAGGGAACGAGACAGAACAGGGGAGCAGCGTTAAAGTTGGTTATCCCTGAATCTAGTCCACTTCCATTAATAATACAATCACCTGAATGAAACTAGCATTCAAGCAAACCCCCCTGTCCAGTCTAGCCACCTCTCCAGTGCCACTGCTGTTGGTTCTGTGACCCTTCCATGACATACCTTGCTATTTGTGGTAGAATCACATCTTGCTTCCCTCCCCACACCCACATTCTCCCACCCCATTTCTGATTGTCTTGACTTTGGTCTGTGACCTGCCGGTGGGTCCTTTGCATTCCCTTGATGTTTGCATTGGCGTTTCTCAGAGATACACACAGGTTACTGTCACAGGTTCTCTCTCCTGTGTGGGCTGAGTGCTCCTCCCAGTGAGATCTGTGTCCGGCATTTGAAGTGGAAATGCCCCAGAGTGGTGTGTTTGTGGGCATGACCTCTGAAGTCAGGGGTCATCATAAGTTTGCTAACTTAGAGGAGTTTTGCTTCTTGTGGAGCTTAAGATGGACCCCAGGGCCATTGCAAGCCCTGTACAATGAACTACACCCCTAGTCCGAGTTTTCTAACTGTGAAAGAGATTTTGAGACTTTATATGAGCAGTTTATTTGAGCAGTGATGTCAGGATGGACAAGTCAAAAGAGGACTTGTTGACCATCGGGCTCTCGGGCAGCCTCAAGAAGCATTCTTATTGGTAGCACTTGGTGCATTTCCTGCCAAAAACAGGCTCTTGTGGCCAAGTGTAGTTCTTCTCATGACCTGGCTATACTCAAAGGAAAGAGATGGCGCCATGGTCCTCACCGACTGTATAAGCCAGCAGCAGTTTGTGGTGAGTGAGTCACAACTGAGCTCAGATGAGCAATCTTTCAGGTACCCCAGCAAGCTCTCAAACACAGAGATAGGCCTGGCTCTTCACGTGGGAGGCTGCCAGTCTTCTGGAAAAGGCCTTTGCTGCAGCTACTGGGTACACCCCAGATAACAGCACAGTGGCTAAGCTGTATTGGGGGAGGGGGCACAAACACTGTTTTAAGCTTTGCATCTTCCAGATAGTCTCCATCATGCTTTTTGTTTTTGTTTGCTTTTATTTAGTTGGTTTAAACACTTGTAAGGGAAACAAAATTAGAGTAATGTTCTCGATTGCTGACCCTTGCCCCACAGAACAGAAAAGGAAGCAGCCAGGAACTATGGGAAATGCAGGTTCCTAGACTCTGCCCCAGCACTGAATCATAGTATGTGAGACAGCTGGAAAGCCCTGATGCTACTATACTACAGACAAGAAGCCTCGCTCCTCAGAGAGGCCGAGGCTCTTGATAAAAGTCATCCAGGACTGGCTGCAATTGTAGATCAGTTGGTAGAGAGCTTGCCTAGCATGCATGAGGCCGAGGTCCTCTCTCTAGCCTCTCTCCAGCACTATGCAAACACACCCAGAACCCCAACCTTCCAGTAGAGGCTGGAGAGACAGAAGATTGAGGTCATCTACATCAGAGTATCCTTTAAGTCTACCCTTCTCCTCCTCCAAGGATGTACAAAATCAGGACTCAACCGAGGCCTGACTAATCCCCAAGGACACTCTCTTTGTAGATCTGGATACAATTGAAAGTGATCTTGAAATGAAAAATGAATTTCATGGTCATTTAATTTCCACACTTAAGGTAATGTGTCTATCCCAGAATGTTATAGGAGAGATTTATCACTGCTCTGGAAGGTGGACTGTTCCACAGAACTGAGTCTTTCTAGCAGATGTGTCTGTGAGGGTTTCTTGCTTACACCAGACCTGGGTGATAAAGTAGCCCAAGGCCTCAGTACACTGCAGCCTCCTTGAAAGCAGGCGTCCCGTGACCTCCTAAATTTTGCCAAGTGGGTCTTGTAGTGGAACACAGACAGGAGAGGGCTAGGCTCCTCCAGTGTCCCGAGTCCAATCACACATTCTCAGGTGTGTCAGGCTAGGAGTCGGTAAACAGCTCCGACCTGGGGACTGACGCTTCAGCAGGCCCAGCCTGATGGAGGCTGTCCCTTCCTCCAGATATAGCTGTCCATGCTGAGGCGTGAGAGAAGTCAGTCCCCGAGATGTCTCTTAGGTCTGCGTATTTCTTTGAAGAGTTCTACATGTGTTGGAGCCTGCTGACCTGCTGTTATCACTTACTCTCTTCTGTAAAACTTTCATCTTTCCCACAGACCACTGAGAGGAATTCTTCAGCCGCCTTCTTGTTTCTTTTGAGACAGTGTGTCACTATGTAGCCTACCCTGTGTAGCCACAGACTTACAACCTTCCTGCCTTAGCTTCTCAGGTGCTAAAATCACAGACACGAGTCACCATGCCACCATACCCCACTGAGGGCTGTTCTTTTGTCCTCTGATATCAGTTTCTAAAACATCCCAGCACAGCTGTCTGTGATGTGTCTTTCTGTCATACCACATCGTTTTTATCCCCTCTTTATCAAATCTCATTTTGATAGCTGTGATATGCCTTTAAGCCGTGTTAGAAATACCAGTGATAAACTGTCTATTTTTCATACAGTTATCTCTCACTAGAAGACCTTTGCTGATGGGTCAGGTTGGCCCCTTTTGCATTCCCACAATGCTACACTCTGTTTGGTTTCATGCTCTTATGGTAAATGAGGATGCCCATGACTTACTGGCTGGCATCCAGAAAAGTCTCTCAGAACTTCTGTTTATCCACATCTCCATTGCTATACTCAGATGAGAGGAAAAGAGACTGTAACCTGGAGTTGGGGCTTTGGGGCCAGACTCCCTGGGTTTGAGCCCCAATTCTGCCACTTCCTAGCAATGCATTTGAAGTAAGGTATTTAATGACTCTGAACCTTAGACTCCTCATCTGTTATTAGTGACACTCATCTAAATATGTCATCGGGATGGCATATATAACTGAGCTCTTTCTTAGAAGTACATGTGGTCCTCCCTGAGAACCTGTTAGTGGTGACAATGACGATAATCGTAGGCAGACCTGGATTTTCAGTCTTATATTATTCCATTTTGTAGAGTTCTTAGGCTATAGAAGTGTGACTGACTTTCCTGGTATAATTATATGATAAAACTAGTATTTTTTAAGAGTTATATAAGAAAAGCTTGCTCTTCTGGAGAGATGTTTTAGCCTCTCTTCAATGGAAACAGAATTTAACTGTGGAGATTAATATTTACTGCAAACTTGGCAGGATCTACAATTACCCAGGAGACACACCTCTGTACATGCCTGTGAGGGCACATGATGGTAAGTTTCAATTGTCAGCTTGACCCAATCTCTCAGTGATCAGGTTAGCAAGTGGTTATTGTGGAGAATTGTCCTGGTTAGTGTAGGAAGACTAGGTCTAAAAGCTGCTGCCATTCTCTGGGGGTGGGTTCTGAACTGTATGTGAGTAGAGAAGTGAGTTGAGCAGTGAGTATGTGTGTACCCATCCTTTCCCTCCCCTCTCCTGTGCTATGACCAGAGACTTCAAGTTCCTGCCTTGACTTTCTCTCAATGATGAACCTGAAACCAGAAGCTGAATAAACCTTTTTTTTTTTTTTTTCTTCTTCATATTGCTTTTGGAGGGCGCTACAGCAGCAGAAATGAACTTGAGACTTGGAGTTTCTAAATTAGACTCACTGAGGTAGGACTGCAGATAGAAGAAGACCGAGCTGGCCCCAGATTCCCAGTGACAGACTTTGAGCTGGGGGTGAGAGGCTTCAGAAGGTCCCATGAAAGGAGCAAGGCAAACACAAAGGAAATTCGCCATGCCAGCTGAGTCAGATCAGTGTGTTTCTGGTTTGTATTAGCCCCACAGGGGCAGCTGCTGAGGAAGATAAAGTCCATCCACACCACACAGAGTTATTCTTCTTCAGCTCTTGGACCAGAACTGACAGGAGAGGATGGAGTGTGATGGGCCAGGCCGGTCATGTCCCCAGAGCAGGTGAGACATGGGCCATGTGTGAAGGCTTTTGCCTTATTTCAGCGGACACTGAGGCTGCTGCAGGGGTTAGGTTTGTGTCCCAGCATATGGATGTCAACCCTTTACTGAAAGATCATTCGAGGATATTTGCATTTCTCCAGGATAGCTTGTGCACAGCTACCCAAGAAGCACATGCTTCCTCCAGAATACTGGGGATGACTCAGCTCCCAATACCGAATTGAGCAGCCACATGGAGGCAGATTGATGGGATCTCCTGCAGCTTGAAGATGCAAGGGCCTGGGATTCTTTCTATTCAATAAGCTGTTGTCTAAGTATTTGTCTTAAGTATTAAGTTCAAGAGGGCTTTGGGGAAAGAAGTTTGTGCTGATGGTCTGAGTAGAACTTCACCCATAGTTAAGGGGTCTAGGAATATGGCAACCATCTATCTCTCTCAGAGGAACTCAGAGAGACACGGTCTTCAGAGAACTTTCCTGACTGGACAGTTCTCCTTTTCATTACAAGAAGCAGCAGCAAGGCCATGACCTCTTGTAAAGTGGACATCTGCCCAAGTGCTGAACTCATAGGCACAGGAGGAGCCATCATGGCATTGAGGCATTTACTGTCCCTGACTCCCAAAAGGGAAGGCTTCTGCCTGAACCAGTCCAACCATTGGCTCTCGGACGTGGACGAGAAACTGGAATAGACACTGGGACCAGAGGATGGGGATCTGGAGGAAGGTAGGCTCCAAGCACTTGCTATAGTGAGTGGGCAGGGGAGCACAGGGATTTTAACAGCAAACATCTGTCTCGTGTGCCACCGCTGCCACCACCAGGAATAAATTAACCACCCCGTGGCTTTTGTCTTACTCCTTGCAGATTTAGAGTCCAATTAACTAGCCCACTCAGGCATGTGTGCAGCCTGCTTGCAAAAAGCGGCCATGGGACTGTGGTGCGAGACAGGGCATGAGGTGTTGGATTCAACTTGGAATTCCCCTTGGAGAAGGAGGAGAGCCATGGTTAACAGCCTCTGGGATCAGTTTGGATACAAAGCCTTGAGCAACCGTTTCCTCACTAAGTGGATTTGGGAAAGTCATTTTGAACTCTGTTTCTCAGTTTTCTTGCCCATAAAAGAGGAAAATTAATCCTTACCTTAGAGGTACAGCACAAAACGTAAGTGGTTACAGCCTTCAAAACATCATTAGCATCAAAAATTGTAAATGGTGCATTTTTCTGTGGCTACTATAGCAAATTACCAGAAGCCATGTAGCTTGTAACAACAGAGGCAATGCCTCACTCTCTGCAGGAGACACTGGAACCAAAGCATGGGCAGGGCTGCACTTATACTGAGGAGGGCTCTGTTGGGGTTCTGCTCCTTGCCTTTCCTGGTGTTTTGAGAAATCTGACATTCCTTGGCTTGTGGGCACATCACTCCAATCTATAAACCTTTCTTCACCTGTTCCCTCCTCTTTCTTCTTGCCCGTGTCTCATGAGGATACTTACTCCATGTTTATAACTAATAAGTAATCCAGAATGACCTCCTTTTCAGACTCTAATTCATTAACATCTATAAATACTCTTACCTTGTGGTAAAGTCACATTCATAAGGTACAAGTGAATATACTTTTTAGGAGGCAATGCTTGCTTTTCTATGAAATAAATGAAGGGGCTAGATGTTGTATACCCAGGCCAGAAGAGCCCTTATGTGAATGTTGTTTTCATTACCCACATGGAAAATAGGTGTTGGGGAGCAGTGTTTGGTGTGGTCTGAATCAGGCAGGGAATTGGTACCACCAATACAGTCTTTATCAGATGCCAAAAGGGTATTTTGGAGCTGAAGGAAAACAGACCAAATGTGAGAGATGATACATCACTTCTAAAATATGTCATTCTCTTCCTAGCCATCTGCACTGTCACCTGTAGAAGCAGCTGAGTGGCTGAAGCTTCTCCAGTGAGAGAAAGATGGCTAAAGGCTCGGTGTGGTGATAAATTGTATATTTAATAAAATCAGCCTGGAATATCAGAGAGCAGAATTACCCACAGTCAAGCTAGGAAGGTCAGAGAGTGGTGACCCACACCTTTAATCCTGTCACTCAGGAGACAGAGATCTTTCTGGATTTCTATAAATCCAAGGCCTAACAGCCAAGCATCAGTAGCTCACACCTTTAATCCTAACTCTAGGTTTATGATGCAGAGTTGAACCTGGAAGTGAGACAGCTGGGCAGGGAAGACATTTAAGGTAGGAGAAGGAGAGATTCAGGCATTCTGCTGAAGTGACCAGCCAGGCTGAGGATCTATAAAGACAGCACTTACCCTGTTCGGCCTGGGAAGCTGGCTGGGTGAGAATTGACTGTGGTCTGTTTCCTCTCTCTGATATTCCAGCTTTTATCCACCATATATTAGCTGGAGTTCGTGCAATAGCCAGGAGATGAAGCTTCTGAGACAGTGTCTAGAGTGAAGCACTAATGGGCATAAGCCCTCTTGAGCTGCAGTTGGCTCCTCTGTGCTGAGAGAGTGTGATGACCCTGGAAGGGCCTGAGAACAGGAAGAAACAGTTCAAAGGCCGAGATTTCTTTTTCTTTACTTTTCTTTTTTTCTTCTTTCTTTTTTTGACGACTTCTTTGGTGGTAGAAGGAGAAAAAGAATCTGAGTCTATTTAGCAGTCAGACATAACAGAAGTGGCTGAGATTTGGAAAGGTGTCTCCCCAAAGGCCCATAGATCAGAGCCTTGTTCTCAAGTTGGTAGTGCCATTTGGGAAAGTTCTACAGACTTCCAGAGCTGAAGTCCAGCTGGAGGAAGTTGGTCACTAGGGGAGTGTCTTTAGGACCATTCCTGTTCCCGCCCAACCCTTGTTTCTTGTCCACCATGATGTGAAGATGGTCTTTCATCATATACTTCCACTGCCATCATATTCTGCCCAAGCACATGGAGCTAAGTAACCATGGACTGAATTTCTGGAAACCATGAGCAAAACAGATAATTATTCCCTTGGGTTCTTCTCATCCCCGTCACAGTGGCACAGTGTGGCAGGCATCTGTGGCTACCTTGGGTTGTACCATGGAGGTTGGTGTTGCCTACTTCTCTCTCATACACACACACACACACACACACACACACGCACGCACGCACGCACGCACGCACGCACGCACGCACGCACGCACGCACCAGCTCTCCAGGCAGAATAAGGAAGTGACTTCACTGATACAGTCTTTCCTCCTACTGTAGATCCAGGACATGTGAATATTGATCTGGGAGCTAACTGTAGGGAATCTGGATAAGAAGGCAAAACAGAGAAGGAAGCCAACTTTGAGTGGAATGACATCTCTTCAGGACTCATAGCCCAAGAGTGACCAGGAGAGAAGGGCTAAGGCAGAGAATCTCAGATGTGGGTAGAAGGTGTTCTGGGTGTGTCTGGAAGCAAGGGTCAAGGAGGGTGTGTATGATGTGCAAGCTCTGGGGCTTTGCACTTAGAAGCCTGGGTCTACCTGATTTTGGAATTCTGGTAAGTTCTTTGTTTCTGGAGCTTGCTTATTTTTCCTTCATGGGCAAGGATACTGTCTGCCCTTAACTGAACACACAACACTGATGTGCCTGGCATGTGGGATGCACCATGGCCAAACCTTATACTCCTCTAGGATCAGTACTGCCCTGCTAATCAGCATTGTGTTACACACTCATAGATGATGCAATCTAATCTTAATATTTGATATATCATTTGCTTTTGATAATAAATCTAAGTACATATGAGATATCCAGTTGTTAACTAAGAACAGAGTCAGGTGTGTGCAGCATGCTTGCCCAGGGTAATCAGAGAACTGAGGTGGCAGGCAAAGAACCCTGTCATGTTGTTACATACACAGGCCAGAGGTGACAGGGCTTGCTTGGTTTTCCCTTGGAGAAGCAGAATGCAATTGTTAAAGGCACAAGATCTGGGATCCCTTTGTTTTCTGGGTTCTGGGCACAGTGATCTAAGACAGGAAGGGATTATTCAGTAAGAGAGTGACTACAGAGATGACTGTGATGTGACCCTCACATCTCCCCAAGGCTAATGCAGATATGTCTATCCAACTGCATGAACTTCCCAGTCTTTCGAGTTTCAAGAGCAAAAGAGAACAGCTCTGTGGGAAAAGCTTCTTAAACAGATCAGCCTGGCTCATGATCTAATGTAGATCTTATGAAAATCCAGATTCACACTAAGATTCTGCAGAGCCAAAAGTTCTCTCCACACCATACCCTCTGAGTTCCAGCCTCCTTGGTTGTTTGGAAAGCTCAGTCAGCTTTCTCCAGGAAGGAGAGTTGAAGGCAAATGTTTTATCATATTTGAAAATGTTATTATCTTATTGAAAGGTGCGATCCCAGGAAATCTGAAGCTAGGACACTGGGATTGAGGTGTGAGTGAATGACTTGTGTCAAGCAGGCCAGAGAGCAAGCATCTCCAGCCACTGGCCTCTGACAGGCTGGCAGACTCCTCAGAACCGAGTGCCATCAGAACAACAGTTGATCCTCATGTCTATCTCCCAGGAGCTGAAGCATCGTTGCATAAAGTAATGATGACTCACTCAGTCCTCAGGGTGAAGTTGTTGGGATTCTGGGCATCTTGTGTGCAGCAAATGACTAGCGTTCCGTTCTTCAGTGTGTCCTCAAGAGCTAAGCTTAGGGGTGAGGTAGATGTTTCTATGCTCAGTTTACAGGAAGAAGGACCTGAGTTTGAAAGAAACAAAAAAAAAAAAAAAAAAATGGCAGCTCACACTTAAAATCTCAGGGAATCAGCCTAACCAGATAAGTTTCAAGGCCCTTTTACAAGCCAAAGTGAATAGCATCTGATGAATGATGCCAAGGTTAACCCCTATCCTCCACAGACATGTGCATGCATGTACACACACGTACATGAACATGGAAACACACGTGTGAGTATATACATGCAGACACAACTGCCAATTAGCAAAAGGGAGCATTGTCACAGGGAGATGGTCAACCTAGGGTTTATGTTCTTATTCAAGTGAGGGATACTCAGTGGACTTGCAGCTTCAACATCTCCTGAAGCCCTCCTGAGACTATTTCCAGAATGTTCCTTATGGGAATATACATCACTCTCCTCTGAGTATGGGAGCTGATTTTGCATAGCCACTAATTAACAGTCTGTTCATGGACTGGCCGGAGGAAGGAACAGTCCCACAGAAGTAGATTGTTCTCCCAAGTGGTGCTTGCCCATGCAAACAGAACACTTAAAACTTTAAATTATATTTCTTTAAAAAAAAAAATGTGGGAGGTATATGCCCTAGGCAGGAATAATTTGGTCACAAGTGACAAAAAAAAAAAAAAAAACCAAAACAAAAAAACAAAAAAAACCACCCTACTCAAATTAGCTTAAGCAAAGTGGGAGAATTATGGGATAGATATAAAAGATTTGAAGAATCCAGGACTAAAAAAAATTGTTCTAAATGTTCAGTTTCTTCCCCAAGGGACAGATATAGTCTTACACAGTCACCAGTTTAATTTGTACTATTAGGAACCATATGGTCATTGATCCTGTTTCATTTGTTGGTTTTCCCAGAAGTACTGAGGCTGGGACTTGGGACATCATGCATGGTTAGCCAGCCCTCTACCACTGAGCCATAGTACTAGCCCTCACCTTGGTTAACAAATTATTAGCAATATGATTGGAGTTCCTGATCAATAATCTTCAAGGGAAGCTGTGTTCAGGTGCCAGATCTGACTCAAATACACTGGAAAATTCAACATTGGTTGGTTGTTTTGAGCAGTGAGAGGTGAAGCCATCCTCTACCCCAGGGGAGTAGATTAAGTAGTAGGTGAATGTCCTGTTTGTTGATGGTCTAGTGGCTTGCAGGAAGATCATTACTGACATTTAGTGAGCAGGCGCTAGGGTGAAAGTTCTTCAGCACCACATCCCACAATAAACAGTTTATACTTCTGGCCCCTCCCTCCCTGAGTTCACTAAATGCCAGTATATTTTGGAATTCCCATGGGTCATTTTCTTAGATGAATAGCCTTATCTCCTGAGACCACAGTTGCTTGCTTCTCTTTATGGCCTATCTGAGGCTATGGGAGGATTTGGTACAGATACACACACACACACACATACACACACATACACACACACACACACACACATATACACAAATTAAATACATTCTAAATTCTATTGTAAAGTATTTAAGAAGAGATCCTAACACATAGCAATTCAGATGTCCTATATCAGTCAGGATTGGCTGGGTTGCTGAAGTAACAAGCAACCCCCCAAATCTTTCCCACAATGAAAAATTTATTACTTTCCTTCCAGACTCATGTGTACATGGATTTGAAAGGGGTTCTGTTCAATTGTCAGTGTCTGCATAGTGGGAATCCAGACTGGAATTGTTGCCACCATCTCTCACGTGTTGATATTCAAGTACTGTATACCCTACTTTGGGATAGGGTCTCTCATTATCCTGAAGCTTACTCAGCCTAGGTTGGCTGGCCTGTACAACTCTGGGATCTGCCTATTTCCACCTCCCAGCAGTGTGTTTTCAAGCATGGACTATAACACCCAGTTGGATTCTGGAACTTGTACCCAAGTCTTGTGCTTGTAAGCCAACCACCATACAAAGGAGCAAATCTCCACTCCCAACAATATAACCAGTATAATTCCCCTAACAACCTTGTGACGTGGATATAGCCACTCGTCAATATACAGATGAGAAAACCAAGAACTCATGTAGTCAATAGCCTAGTTTAATGACAGAAAACAGTGGTGCTGAGATTCAAAGCCAATCAGGATGATCCAAAGTGCTGCTATGCCCCATGTGTCAAGTCTCCATTTTCAGTGTTTTCAAAAAGGGACGACTCTCCATTCCTGTTGGCTATCTCTCCTTGCTGTTGTCTGTACCTGCTGCAGGCTGTACCCCTCCTTTTTTTCTCTCCTAATATGCTGTTTCTAATCCATTATGGATGAGGCAACCGGATAATTAGGCTCGTTACGCATGTTATAATTTGTGACTAATTGAGCTTGGCCACCTTGATAGCTGTTCTGGCCCCCACCAGGCCCAATCTTAGAATTGTGAGGTTGGTGGCTGCTGTATCTGTCTCCCCTCTGGACAGCACATGCTTTTGTGGGGCCCTAATGAGCTTAATTCACCTTTGTGTCTGTCTGTCTCTCCCCTTCCCCCAGCCCCTAGCCCAAAGCTTAGCTTTGCATGTTAGGGGACTAACAAATATCTGCTAAGACTATTAAGTAATTAGGTCCTGAGTAATAGCCGGAGAGCTCTCTGTAAGTTAATTAGATGGGCTTTGCTACTAGCCATTGGGACATCTGTTTTAGCTGTCTGGAGGTCTTTGCCACTTTCTCAGTTGTGTCTAGGATACTATGGAACAAGACATTCAATGAGTTCCCTCCATTGGTCCCCTGGTATGTTTGTTAAGATTGGGGACTATTAAAAACACCAGCAGATTATGCTTCTGAAGCACTCACCACCTGCAAGGTAATATTTGCAGTGCTTTGTGGCTATTGATTCATTTTAGGCCATCCAATCAGATGGGTTCTATTAGCTCATCGCGCTGTCTGAACGATCTTTCCAAAGACCTCATGACTACCAAGAAGTGAAGTTCTTAGGCTGCCTAACCACTGGGATGAAGAGGAGAGGAGAGCCAGCTAAGCTCCAGATGAGCATGCTAATGTGCAAATGAGGAAGGGTAAACACTGGGCTGCCAGTAGGGTGTTGTAATGAAATAGAATGCCAGGTATGGTGATTGGGCTCAATTACTAATTTGACAGGATGTAGAATAAATGTAGGAAATGTGCCTCTGGGACTGTCAGTGAAGGCATCTCCAAAGAGAAATGAATGATGGAGGACCTACTCTGAATGTGCAACCATTCCCATGATCCTGGGTCCCGTCAGGAACAACTGACCTGTGAACAACATTCGCCTCTCACTCTTTCTAGGGGCAGATGCATTGTGACCAACTCCCTCACCCTCATGCTTAATAAACTGTACTCTAGAATATGAGTCAAAATAATGCCTTCATTCCTTAAACTACACTTGCTAGAACAATGGAAAACATAGGAACATGGGGGTGTGGCTCAGGAGAGCCCTGGAAAATGCTTACAGGACTTCATGTCCTTATGTTTCTCGGTCACCGATCTATGGCTGTGAGGAGACACCATGGCCAAGGCAACTCTTATAAAAGAAAGCATTTAACTGGGGGCTTGCGTACACTTTTGGAGATTTAGTCCATTAGCACCACTGAGGAGAACGTGGTGGCAGGTAAGCACGGTCCTGTAGAAACAGTAAAGAACCACATCCTGATCCACAAGCAGAGAGAGAGAGCAAGAGAGCCCAGGTCCCAGGTGGTTTTTTGAAAGGTCAAAGCCCACCCCCAGTGACATACTCTCTCCAACAAGGCCAAACCTCTTAATCATTCTCAAGTATTACCATTCCCTGGATTACTAAACATTCAAATAATAAGAGTCCATGGGGTCCATTCTTGTTCAAACAATTGAATTATGAATGCAAATTACTATAAAATGTAGTGTCTAAAATAATAAACATATCCTATTTTATCCTAAAGTTCCTGAGGACCAGGAAGTTGGATGGTTCCGGTTTGGTTTCTTACCAGGTAGTAACCAAGATGCTGTCTTCTGTACCTGCCATCACCTGAGGCTTGGTCAGGGAGAGAGTCTGTATGTAGGATGGTTTGATGTGTGGGATGGGGTTGAAATAGAACAGTAGATCACTCAGATGCCCATCAATGTTGGAAAGGGCCTGGTTATAAAGTCTTTCCATGGCCAAGGCCAGGGGTAGAACTTGAAGGAACAGGATGTCAGGGAAGAGGGAAGAAAGTATGTAGGCAGGCTGAAACCCCAGGAACAAAAGCTTCAACTCCACAAGATAGTTTGAAATTGCTGTGCCCTGGTTGACATGGGAACTATGTAGAGGCTGGGTCTCTTGTTACAAATATAACTACATTAACTGGACTGCCATTATTTTCTACTGCCGTGACAAAGCAGTATGACCAAGGCAACTTACAGAAGAGTTTGTTGGGCTTATAGTTTCAGAGGGTGAGTCTGCATCCATTACATCAGGAGCTGTGAGCTATTGTCCAACCTCAAGGCTAGCACCATTTGCAGATTAGGTGTTTTACTCTAATATGGCATAGAGAACTATTCTTTTATCAGTGAGTCTCGTGATCTAGTGACTACTCGGTCTTCCAGCAAAGCTAATGACTAACAACCACTATATTGTGTGAAATGCTGTCCCATCACCATGACACTCCTGCAATTACCCATGACCACCCTGAACATGAAACATCAGTAAGTGGCCTCAACACAGAGCCTAGGATGTGGGGTTTTATTTATGTGAAATCTGGAGGAAGTGCTTCCAAAGTAACTCCATAAAGTGTTAAGACAAAGCAGGAGAGGAAAGGGCAGCATGCTTAGACAATCCCAGGGGAAGCTATAAAGTGTCACTTGTAAAGATGGTCCTCCCCAGAGGAAGAGAGTTTGGCTGGTACACAACACCATAGATCTGCCATTGGCATTATTTCTTGTTTAACAAGATTGAGAGAGCTCAAAGAGCTGTCATCTGCTTATGCAAAGATGTTCAGGGCACCATCTTTTGACAATAGCTAAAAGGTACAAACTGCCCAAGTGTCCCATCAGTGGGTGATCAGATAAAATACGAGCATACTGAAAGTTATCCTGACTTAAGAAGGAGGGATTATGACTCATGGTTCAAGCATGAACTTTGAAAGCATTGTGCCAAGTGACATAAACTAGTCACAAGAAGACAAATGGTATGTGATTCTGTTTATGTGAGACTTACCTAGTGTCCCAGTTCAGAGAGGGAGAAACCAGAATGTAAGTTGTCAGGGGCTAGAGGATGGGGAGCCTTTAATAGATATGGAGTCTCCATCTTGTAAGCTGAGAAAGTTTTAGAGAGTGGACACAAAGCTCAAGGAATGACCTTTGTGCTACTAAACTGTACCTTAAACATAGGCAAAGTGGGGGCTGGTGAGATGGTTCACTGGGTAAAGGCGCTGGCTGCCATGATGGGCAACCTCAGCTTGATTTCTAGACCCCATATGTGGAAAGAATGGACTTCTCTGACTCCACACATGCATTGAGTATGCTTGTGTCTACACCTACACACACACACACACACACACACACACACACAGAGAGAGAGAGAGAGAGAGAGAGAGAGAGAGAGAGAGAGAGAGAGAGAGAGAGGAGAGAGAGAGATCCCATTTTGAGGACTCTTTTCTAAATCTTGATTTTTCTCCCTCACCCCTAGCTACTTCCTCACTTCAGATCTTTCTGCTTAGCAGCAATGGGGCATGTGTGTGCATGTATGCATTTACATGCACTCCTTGGGGCCTGGGAGCAGCAGGCAGGGGCACTATGACACCCTGAACAGTCATGGACTACCAGATAAAATGCCCTTGATCTGACAGGTGTGCTTCCCGCCATCAGGCCAAATCACTCGACAACCCAGCCGCCTCCAGCTGATGGATTTGCAGAAGTACCTCAAAGATAATTGGCATTTTAATGGGAAAGTGCCATGTTCCCATGTGTCAGGATAGCAATAAGATACCCCAAGGGCCATTCACACAGCTCATGGGTAATGAAAGTTGCTCACCCATCAGTCCTGGGATCAGAACCCAGCCCACGCTTGAGCTTCTGAGGGTGCCTGATGCTTGCCAGCCACTAAAATGCAGACCTCATGATCAAATGCCACTTCCCATCCAGACATGCGTGCCAGAGGCACCAAAAAGAGTCTCACCTCTGCCTGTCACTGACTTTATCCCCCTCTTTTTTTCCCCCACCATGGTGAGTTCATGTGATAAATTTGAAAGTCACAAGAACAGAAGGAACAATCTGTGATAAACTGGCAGAGTCCACAATTCAATAGGCATTTAAATCTTGTGCATCTACTGTGTATGGGGTACTTGTGGGCATCTGTCATGGTGTGCCTGGAACCCCTTTGCCACGTGTCAGCCACCCTTCACCTTTTAGTAAGCATCTGGTGTCTATGTAATTGTGTGACTGATCCCTTCTGATGCTTAATGAGTTTGTTATGCATCCAAGTGTGACCTCACTCTGCCTTGACAACTGCTTCTCCCCCTCATCACAGGGATCAGGGAGCTAAGGTTGAGAGGGAAAGTGATTCCTGTGGCTACTCAGAAACGAGAAATCAAGTGTGCACCTACTTACAACACAGTGCAAGGCTTTTCCGACTGCCCTACTATGATGGTACACACTGGGGTCGACTTGCCTTGGTTTAGGGTAGCATAAGGAACCGATAAGCATTATTAATCCTCAGTGCTCTGTAGGCACTGAAGCATTCCTTGGGTGCTGAGAAGGTACTAGGACATTTGATAATGATGATCAGTCCTAGGTGCATCTGCGTGCCGGGCATGGGAGTGGAGGAAACAGGCATGGGAGTCTCTGGAATGAGTAGGAAGTTCTACCCTTATCTGGTGAGCACCTTTATTGGCTAATGATACAGGTAGACCATAGTGGGAATGGGGAGGGGGTGTGGACTCTTATCTCCCTCCTAAGCCCAGGATTCCCTTTACCTGCTCTTGGACATCATTACTTCAGGTCTTCTGACTTTCAAACTCAGCTTCACACCAGGAGACGCAGACTTACTCATACTGGGGCACTCATTCTCTACAGAGGCCTTCAGATCTGAGCTGAACCATGGTACCAGCTCTGGTCTCCACTTGCAGAAGTCTGTGGTAGCTTTCCTTCTCAACCTGTATAATCAAGGAAGCCAATCCTTTTACTAAATTCCTCTCATGTGTTTGTATAACATCCCAATACTCTCTCCCCGCTCCTTCCCTCCCTCCTGCCACCCCCCCCCACCTACCCATCCACCTATCTAATACCTGCCCAAATGCCTATCAATTTCTTATTAATTCCCTGAACACTAAGGATGTCTTACATTTCTTCTCATACAAGTATAATATTCACTAAAAAATAAAATTCATCCCCCCAATTTTTTAAAATTGTATTTGTGTGTGTGTGTTGAAGGTTACACTTAATGATTTTCAGTTACTAAGATTTTCAAACAGTTCAGGAATTCTTGATTCTTGTTTCTACCAAAAAGCCAGAAGACTGATAAAAGATGTGAGGTGAAGGTGTGTGAGTGCCCTGTAGGGCTCACGGTCAGTGACAAGTCAGAAGAGCTAGTCTTGTGACAGGAACAGATGGCTCATTTAACCAAGGCCCTGAGTAGACTGAGTAATGAAGGGACTGTGTAAAACTGTAGGTAAGGTATGGGAAGGCCAGAAAAGGATGGGGAAATTCCTGTCAGGCAAATCTAAAGAGTTGTTAGCTTCTGTAGATTCTAAGGAAAATGTGAGGCAGAGGTTTGACGACTGAATGGCCTTGCTGGGAGAGACATAGCCAGCCCGGTGAGTGCTCATGAAGGAAGCTGAAAGATGCACCACTAGGATCAACTCTTAACATTTCCTCTGCTTCTGGTGCCCCACCCACCCAACCCAACCCAAATCTAAAGGTCAATGGAGCCTTGTTCCCAGGTGTGCAGGGCATGGGAACAGCCACCCTGGCCAAGTATGGAAAACAGTTTAATAGTTTAGCCCATCTGGCTAGCATATTGGGGAAGTATGCAATGCTATCTTAAAACTAACTGGTGTCCCAGAGCCTGGCTGTTGGAGAAAATGCTTGTTCCCTGTTTGTGTTTTGTTGAGTGAGGATAGTCTCGGCTTTTCTGTGCCCTTCATTTGCTGGTTTAGAGAGAGTTTGCTGGAAATAAATGCTATGATCACAGAGCATTGGAGCTCCTTCTCTAGCAATCGTCTTTGGGCTTGCCTCCATGAAGCACGGGTTGAAATCTGCTTATAGCACCACGGAAATCCTTGTAAGAAATCCTTGCCTGTTAGGAGAAAGGTCTGTGATTTTCCAACATTGCCCAAAGCATGATACACATGGCACATTGAGGGACACAGTATTAGTAAGCTTGTAACTGGACCTAAACATTTCTATTAATCTAGTTTTGTTAGATATATTTTGATCCTTACCAGATGTACATCCTTTTATTGTCCAGTTTCCAGCCTTAAGGGGGAAAGAAAAGGCTGTATATATTTAACCTCAAAAACCATTGCTGAGATCCAAGTCCAAGGCAAAGAGCTATTTGGTCCCAGCCAGGCAGTGCTCTAGGGCTCCGTAAGAAGTCATTTGGCTGCTGCAGCCTCCTCCCACCCACATTAACCTGTATAGCAGAAGGTGGAGGACCAGAACACAGAGGTCTCTGGAGTCATCTAGGGGCCAGTGTTGTTCCCCAACCTCTCCCAGGATGAGAAGGGTGCCTTCGTTCCTACTGCTAAGCAGGGAGAGCTTCAAAAGCTCTCTGTGAGATTGCTCAAGAGGCAAAATTCAGAAAGCAAAAATGGTGTTGGGTTACCTTCGTGCCAGTGAATTGTCTCAGTTTGGGGCACCTTGTCACTGATCACCCCTTCCTCCGGGGAGATCTCCAGAGTCAAGGACTAGAGGCTCAGGGAAGGGGTTGTTTCTTGCTGTGTAATGAGTTTCCCTCCCTGCAAACAACATTGTAAAGCAATCTCCATGTTATTAGCCATCATCATTTCTCTTGTGTGACATTAGGTGGGGCTCTTCTGGAAGTTTATCATTTTCAAGTGGCTTTGGTGGAGGAGCTCTGGTAACATGTGGCTAGGCCTCATGCCTTGGCAAGAAGGTGTAGAGCAGGCTCAGCTGGTAGTATTGATCGCAGTGTGTCCACAGTCACTTTCCCAGGTTGCTTATCTCAGAGGAGACTCTTTATGTGACAGCCCAGGGACTCTTGAGAGCCCAATGACCCTGCAAGGGCTTTCAGGATCTCACTACAGAAGTCCCAGATTGTCCCTACTGCTGTACAATCTGTCAGCTAAGCTCCCTCCCACTCTGGAGAAAGGACCACGAACTCTTCGTCCATCTTTATGCATCCCTGAGGCACTGGATGGATATCTGGGTAGAATGTATATTTGAAGTCAAGGAGGCCCTCTCTCATGAGCTCTGGCATAACTTTGTTATCTGCCCCAGGAGTCGGCAGGTTGACTGGCAGCCCAGCTGAAGTCATTGCCAGAGAAGCCAGCAGAACCTCAGAAACAGTATTGCACACTGAGATGCACCATCTATTCTTCCCCAGCCTGCCTCTGAGCCCCGAAGCACTAAGGAAGAAGTCCAGGAGATGGAGAAAAACAGGCTAGGGCACAAACCACAGCCTTTCCTAGGTGCATGCCCAGGACTAGGACATAAGCATACATTGGGATGTAGGATTGAGTTTAAACTTGTCCAGACTGGACTTTTGAAACTCAAAAGTGATGGGGTGTCCTGGACTCTTATTAAAAGGAATTGGACAAGGCTAAGGAGAGGGTTTAGTGGGTGATGTGCTTTTTGTGCAAGTATAAGGACCTGAGTGCAGTCCCCAGAAGGTATGGAGGCACACACCCATAACCTGAGCTCTGGGAAAGTAGAGACAGCATGATCCTCAGGGCTGGCTGGCCAGCCAATCTAGCTGGAATAGAAAGTCCTAGGTTAAATGAGGATCCCTGGCTCAAAAATTAAGAAAGAGACGTAGTTAAGAAACAAACAACACTGGACATCCACCTCCAAGTTCCACACACATATGTCCAGAGAAGTGTGCCTGCTGACACACATGTATTCCTCCCAACACACCATGCATATATGTATACATTCCTCCCAAACACACACACACACACACACACACACACACACACTGCACAGCTGAATTGGAGAAAGTACAACAGTTTATGTCTTTATTGACCTTTATTGACTCTAGAGTATGTGGCAAACGAGTAACAGAGGCATACATAACGCATGCATTGATGAAGTTTGTCAAGAAACAGGTTTGCAAGATGTAAAGACTGAAGAAACTAATGTCTGAAGTACGCTTACACGTCCCCAAATGTTCCCCACCATGCCCCTTTGCCCCCCTCCCCTGAGCCTTACACTCTGCAATGCAAGTAGGGCGCAGGCATTGGGGGAGGGTAACATTTTCCTATCTTCTTAAGTTAACTAGTTGGGAGCCTAAGAACTAAACTAATAAAAGGCAGGCTGGCCAGTGAACGGGCACCTGACTTTGTTGTTTCTGTGCATGAGCATTCATGGTAAAGCAGTGAAACTCTCAGGAGCACTTAGAGTCCGAATGTTTGGGGCTGAGGGATGATAAGCATAAAATAGAGAGAGTAAGATAAGGAGTGTATTCGATCTGTTTGTGGGGCTCCTCTTGGTTTGAACTACCTCATCTTTTCATTCTTCTCCTCCTGGATGTGTGTGTTTGGGATCTGTCACAGAAAGGAGTGTGGCCTTCCGTCTGCACTCTGGTGTAGCCTCCCTTTTCCTTCAGGCATAGCTGAGGAGTCATGTCTGAGTCACAATAGGACTTGCTCATCCTGTGTGACGCTCTAGAACCATGGTCCTTCCTTAAGGACAGATATGGCCCAGGGGACTAGATATAATGTCAGTCAAGGATCAACTAGGGTCCTGGGGAAAGAAACCATATTCTCAGTGTGGGTACCAGAAAGCTGTCTGTAGGTGTAGAAACGCTATGGTGGACATGCAGGAGCTCAGGCTGGCATTAGGAGCTATGTCTGTGCCCCATGCTTGAAGGAACATTTAGAAGACAGGGACACTTGTGGGGACTTGGGGGTGACTGTGACCTTGGAAGGGTACTGCCAATTTAGGGGCACTCTAGAACAGGAAGAGGATGAGCTGGCAGACCCCAACTGAGGTTGAAGCTTCCTGAGCACTGAGCAGGGATGGGGCAGGAAGGTGAGGTCTGAGGAAATGGTGGGGAGCTCAGAGATATGGAGATAGTGATAGTGTAGACTGTTGGTTACTACCAAATAAGCATGTGCTGAGCTCAGACATTGGGCTGAGCATCCCCAGATGTTTGTGCACCCCATTCTCACAGGGGTATCTGTGAACTCTGCTAATATTGCTCCTCTCACAAGTGATAGCATTATGCAGCAACAACCTGTGACAGTGACCTGTCCAGCACACATGGCTAGGAAGATGCCCAAGAGTATTTGAAACAGGTGGGTATGCTCTGAAGCCTGGCCCTTGACCCTGGGAGATAGATCTCCAGTACCCAAAGAAACAGAGTCCTAGGCCTTGGGCTTAGCACAGGCCTAGCAAAAATGGACTTCACATATCTAAAGAGGAGAGATGTAATTGCTTCCTGTCCCTCAGAATCCCAGAGGTAAGGGATGGGTCAGGCTGTGAGGGACAATGGTAAGTTAGCAGGGGAGAATTTTGAAAAGGTATCTCTTACTGAGGAAGACTCCAGAGGCAGCCATCCATTAGCCAACATGCTCACTGGTGTAATAAAACACCTCACATCACAGTGGTCTTTAAATCTCAGGTATGTATATGTGGTGTATGTTTGTGTGTCAGGTGCCCCTGCATATGGAGATCAGAAGACAACCTTGACCAACCTTTCTGCATGGGCTCTGAGGATCGAACTCAGGTCCTCATACTGTCCCAAGAAACACTTTACCAACAGAGCCTTCTCCCCAGTCCTCCTTTATTAATCTTAAAAATCTTTGTCTCCTGGAGACTTGGGTCCTTTACCCCTGTCATGCTACTTTCTAAAACTTCCCAGGGTGCCCTGCAATGCTCAGGCTCCCTTTAGGATCCACTCATTTCCCTAGCTGCCTCCCCAAGTCCCCTGGGGCTAAGCCAGGCTATGTGAATGCAGGCTAAACATGTTGGTAAGCTTTCTGTCCTTGGACACAGCAGTCTGGGTGAAAATGAACTTGGACAAGGTAGTGAGAAAAGTTTCCTTCCTTCAACACCACCCTCTGCTGCAGCACCTCCACTGGACACAGGTTTGTAGTGTTAACACTGCCCCTCAACACAGTTTTGTATAGTTTATACAACAGTGGCAAGACAGTTCCCTGGGAATCAGAGACCTCTCCCTGACAGTGCATCCAGTGTTCTACTGAAGGGCATCCCCCTACATCAAAGGCTTCCAGCCATCTAGGGGCTTGTCACCCTTCCACAATAGGCAATTGGTGGCACCTGGTAGCTGAAGGGAAGGGCCAGAAGTAGAAGTCAGTCTCTGTGGGCATAGCCTGGCCTGACCTTTTCCTCTTCAACTTTCTCCTCCTATAGAGAGGCGACTACACCCCTGCACATGCACACACACACACATGCACACAGACAAACACATAGACAAACACAGGCACACACACACACACATGCACACACACACACATGCACACAGACAAACACATAGACAAACACAGGCACACACACACACATGCACACAGACAAACACACACACACACACATGCACACACACACATGCACACACACACACACACATAGACAAACACAGGCACACACACACACGTACACATATCTTTCCCTCTGAGGTGACCCTCTCTTTTTGTATGATTAAACCTTGATAATTAATTCATTCTTAAGAAAAGGACCCGGAGTCCTTCTCCTCCAGGATAGCATGAGAAAAAAATGAACAAGAGGAGAAGGAAAGTTCATTTTACTCTGTTCTTTAAAGTAGCAAAAGAAAATGAAGACACTCAAAAAATGAATTTGTTAAATCTTAAGTCCAGTTAATTGAATGAAATTAAAATTCTGTACCCAAACTCCGACTCCATTCAAGTCTGGGTTCAATGTCACCTTCTTGCTGAGCCCTGCCCTGTCGCCTTGTTTTTCCGAGTCCACCCCACTCTCCCTCGCCAGCTTCCTTCTCCCCCTTCCTTTCTTTTCTAGCACACAGATGGCTTACTGGTTGTCTCGTACCCATCTGTAGGCTGTTAACTCTTAGATGGAGGACTTTATTCTCTTGCTCAGCACCTTACTCTCAGCACCCTGTCTGTCTCATAGGAGGTGCTCAATAAAGAAAATCACCTGATCCTTTAATGGTCATCCCTCCTGAATTCTCCAGCTGGATTTTGGGGTGTCCCATTTCCCTTACCTAATCTGAGGGCTCTTTTCATTTCCCTTCCCTCTATTACCTCCTCTAGCCCCTCTCATCAGGGAACAGACCCAAGGTCTATCCCTTGTTAGGGAGAAACAACGCCTTTGTGAGGGAAACATCCCCCAGTTAAGTAGATATGAGTGTTTTACTCAGAATGAGAAATCACATCAAGTCTCTCACTGGGGCCTGGAGACTCTGAGCTTCCTTTTCTTCAGGATCTCTTTAGGCAGTTTGCCAGAGGGCTCACACAAATATGCCTGTTGGCTACCACCAGGCCTCTCCTGCTGATTCTAAGGACCACAGTTCTATACTGTCTAGGAGTTAGTTAATAATACAAAATCTCGAGCCCTGCACTAGACTCACTAAGCCAAAGTTCATCTCCGCAGTTAGGTCTTAGGGTTTTGACTCACACCCACACCTAGAACCTCATGGAGTCTCCACAACACCTAGTGAGTGACCTTGGTCCCTGAAGGTCCACAGCTTTGCAGCTGCCTTGCTTCCTTCCATGGGAGAATCTGTCTCTGTTCCCAGCTGCTATATTCCCATATGCACATCGCTAGTGCCACAGGGCGTCAGTTTGAGAGGCTGGGACTCTTGCTCTGATACTGGAAGCCATGTGGTACCTTAGTACAGTCTGGAGAACACGTCTGGGCCTGTAAACAGAAGAGAGGAGTCTGTGTGGGGTGGTGCCTCCCAACCAGGCAGGAGGGAGAAGGAGAAACCACCTGCGCCTTCCCACAGCTCTTCAGATTTACACATTTTGTATGTTCGCTTGAGGACTTTGTACAACTGCTGAGCCCTCTCTCCAGCAAGAACAGCTGCCAGCACCTCTCCCCTTAAAGCTGGGGAGGGGGCAACTCTAAGGACAGCTGTGGGAGTGGCCTGTCTTCTGCCCTCGCTCAGGAGTTTCCCAGAGGAATCAAGCCCCCACAATGCTAACTTTCATGAGAACTTCTTGTCTCTCATTCCTCACTGTAAGTAGTTTCTGGAGTCTTTTCCAAAGAATCAATTGAGCACACTCTCCTCTGAGGCTGTACCACCGGGAACAATGACTTGGTCTGGATAGATAAAGGGCGGCAGCTGGAATCCCAAGCTGCCTTTCTCACTAGGAACTGTGGTTAACATCTGCCAAAGCAGGCCAGTTATCAATTTGCCTCGGCATAGACCAGAAGCTGAGAACAGTTCTGGAGCCTGGACCACCTGCTGGCTTATCTCTGCCTGAGGGCTAACTATGGGGATCTCAGCCCATGGAGCTCTTTGGTGGGGAGGGGGCTGTGTAACATTTTGCAGTGTCCCGGCTTTACTCCCACCCGGGGGGAAGCAGCATCAACCAGATGTTTGCAGATGTTGCCACATATCCTTAGAGTAGAAGAGGACACACATGACAAATGATCCCCAGTTAAAGCCCCCTGGGCTAGAACTCACTAGCTACCTTCTGAGTTAGCAGCAAACAAAACCCAGCCTCCCAATGACCCACCTACAAGAAAGAATGAAGCCCCTGGTTCAGCTCCACCCCTCTTGCCAGCTGCTTTGCCTGGCTTTCCATCCTCATCTTAAAAATCATTTATTTGTAACCACTGTCTCTGCAAGATTGTTTGCTGATGGCTAACCGAGGATCTGGAAGGAAGGAGGGAGGGAGGGAAGGAGAGAGGGAGGGAGAGAGGGAGGGAGAGGGAGGGAAGGGGAAAGAGAGAGGGAGAAGGAGACAATATCCTGCTTCTCAGGATTTCAGGGTGCCCTCTTGTGGCCAGAGATGTGTCCTCTCTGGCTCACCTCTAAATTTTAGGCTGATCTGGAAAGATCTGGAGGGGAGCAGGAGGATATAGGAACCTTCTAGAAAATCTGCCCCCCTACGCACAAGAAAAATTCAGCAGGGTCTTCCAAGGCTGCTTTTCAAAGCACATTTGCGAGGTTGTCTAAGAAAGCTTTCTCCTGCATGTTATGTGTGCATGTCTATGTTTGTGTGTACATGCATGCTTGTGTGTAGGTGTCTGTGTCTTCTAAAGGCAGCCCAACAAAAAGAATGTCAATGAAGCAGCCTTTGGAAGGGGGCTGCCGGTTATACCAGCCCTCAGGAAGAAGCCAGAGGGCTGACAAGGGCCAGAGACCTGACCCTTTTTATAGACCTGGCTATATTCATGACTGAGAAAGAGGTGGTGGCTATTTTTGATAGTCTTGGTACTTCCTCAAGCATCCCTAGTCATCTGGATTCCATCTTCTCTTAATTCCACCACTATGTTACTGGATGGTCTCTAGAGAGAAGCACCCTCAGGGTGCAAATTTTCCAGACTTCCTTCACCTCTCTAGGGAAGGAAAATGGAGGGAATTAGCAATCCTTCTGTAGGTAGTTGGGGGGGGGGGCGCTCAGGTGTGTGCACACAGAAGAGAATTGAAAATTCATGCTAGAAGGAGGAATGACTGTCTGTGTCGCTGGACCCTCCAGGCTATGCAGGAAACTGTAAGATTGCTTAATAAAAGAAATAGTGAATGCTAGCAGGGAGCAACCCGGGAGACAGCACTAGTGAAATGCCTGTTGGGGGTTCTCTGCATGCATTAAGTTTTAAAATATGTCTTCAGTAGGAGAGTGGCCTCTCCCAAGTCCTGGAGGGGGTGACAGGCACCTATCTCTGTGCTGGAGTCCTGTGTGTAGCACAGATTATAGACACATATGCTCTGTATTTGTTTGGTAAATGGCTGTGTTAGCCTGGGGTGAAAGAGATTTCAAAAGACACAGGGAAAGAGAGAGGTCAAGGGTAAGAAAGTGGTATAAAGAGAGACAACATGCAGAGCATGGGGATGATGGAAGGCCCCTCGAACTCCAGAAAACACTCTTCCAGTCAGACAGCAGGGAAGAATTCTGGAGGTTGCCAGCGATGTCCAGAAGCCAAAGAACAAGTGATCTGAATTTCCCTGGCCAGTGAAATATTCTCTAGGATTTCCTAGGGTCCCCAGAGCCCCACCTTCTTTTCCTTAACTGATGTTTTATAATGCCCTGTCACTAACATGAAATAAAATTTACTTTAAAAACCACCTACTTATGTTTTTAAAAAATTAGATATGACAGCTCAACTTTAAGATAAAGGAGTGACTAAAGAAGTGATGTTTATTGCATTGTATGGCTTAGATTGGGGGAGGTGGGGGCATCGAGAAAGAGTCAGGTTCTTAGTTAAAAAACCAACTAGATATGAGACACATGGGTTCCACTGCATCTTTACCTGCTTGAGGTATAACTGTGACACAGCAGCTGTGTGACATGTGTCGTGCCTGACTTGTATTGATATTTTGATCACTTTCCAAAAGACAACTGCTTTTAATAAAACCTCACACAGAATGGGACGTGGCAGCAGATGCCTCTAATCCCATTACTTAAGTAGAGGTAGGAGGATTGTGAGTTCAAGGTCAGCCTGGGCTACATGGCAACTTCTAGAATAACCTAAGTATAACAGTAGGACCCTGTCTCACATGCATGAAAACATTTAAACAGAACAAAATGCAGCTGTCCCCTTGACTTACACAGTAGGTACATTTCTAGAAGTTTCCATAAATACCAAAACTATGGAGGAGATATTTTTTGTGACTTTGTATAGGAGAGGTATAGAGACAGGCACATGGTACAGCTGGTGTCTGATCCACAAAGTCCGGGCTACCTTGTGGAATCCCCCCAGACGGAGGTCTCCAGTCATCTGAAGCTGGTTTCACAGTATGCTTCCTTCCTAGGAGGCTCCTACACTGTGAAGACTCTCTGCCACTGTCACAGAGTGATTGTTAGAATTTGCTTCAAAGAAAGAAAGGCTTATTTGGGCTCACAGTATCAGAAGTTGCATTTATGGTCAGCTGGCCCATTATTCTGGAGAACATAGTGAGATAGCATATCATGGCAGGGAGGATGTGGCAGACAGAGCTCCTCTCATGGTGACTAGAAAACAAAAGAGAGGAAGGGGTCAAGCTTCCACTATCCCCTTCCAGGCCAGGATGCGGCCACGCCCCTGCCAGCTAACTTCTTCCCACAAGGCTCTACCTCTTCAAGGCTCTTCTGTACATGGGTCTTTGGGGATCCAAACTGTAATAACCTCACAACTGGCACGTCCCTGTGAGCTGTGGTAGGAGGCTTCAGTTCTTGCCCCTGTAGACTTCCTGCGATGCTGCTAGTGTCCCCACAGCACGAGTGAAATGAACAGAGAGAACCATTCTCTTCCAAAAGACTCACTCTTGTATTTGTTGTGTGTATGTGTGAGTGTGTGCAGCTCTATGCAGCTGTCAATGCCCACAGAGGCCAGAAGGTCAGTTTCTCCTCCAGTCCCTGCCTATGCTTTTAAGACAAGGTCTCTAGACCGGAAGTCAGCCAACCCAAGAAATCTATCTCGCCACCTTCCTTGGAGCTGGGGTTCCAGGTGTGTGTGGGATACCTTGTTACACCAGTCCTGGGGTCTGAACGCGGGCCCTCATGTTTATCCGGGATTACTCTTAAGCACTGAGCCATCTGACAAGCATTCTCTAAGGCTCCACTCCCACCTTGGCACAGTGAGCTCATCACACACGCCTTCTAGCTCAGCACCTTGGCTCTGGCGTGCAGAACAGTCCTTTCTCATACCGTTTCTTTATTCTGTTTTCCTCCTTCCAGAGGCGACAGGTGCCCTCGGGAGAGCAGCTTCCTTAATTAGGACATTTGTTGCAGTTTACTTTTAGGTTCGTGTGATCATTTGTTTGGTTTCAGCACAAACACAAGCTCAATACCGGCAGAAGAAGGGAAGAAGGGAGGAAGCGATGGAGCGAGGCAGAAGGGAAGACAATTTTTGTTCCAGGCACCCCGCGGGGCAGCCTTGGGTCCCACAGCCAAGTTCAGACTTCCCGGAGTGAGCAGCCCGGTATCTCATGTGAAAGGAGTGGGAAGGGCCTGGTCCTCGTGTCCCTGTTGAAATATTGGGGAAGATATACATCTGGCGGTGCCCACGCAGACGTACAGAGGTGCATTAGCTCCCTGGTTCGCAGCGGAGAGCCACAGCTGCTAATGGTGGTGTTGCTAGGCTGTTCTGTCGGCCGTGATTTTCTGTTTCAATTACGGTAGTGTCGGTGATTTAGCAGCCAGGCTGGCGCAGAGTCGCCCCTGAGAGGTTGGTTCTAACCGCCAATAGAAAAAAGACGGCCTGGGTTTCCCACCTCAATCTCCCGCTCTCCCTCCCTCCTCCTCATTACCTCTGTCTTCCGGCTCACTTTCTCTTCCCACTCCCGACTCCCATTCCAACTCCGGTTCTCCTGACAAGTCAGATTTTCTAGTCCATTCAGACACCCTGGTTTATGCACTAGCTCAGGCCTCACGGTGGGTAAACTGTGCTTTGGGAATAGTGATAGTTCTTCTTGTGTGTCAGCCTGACTAAAAACACAAGTTGCTGGGCACACGTGTGGGGGATTTTCTAGTTAATTGGATCCTTTGAGGTAGAAAGACACACCTTAAATCCAGATCATTTGAGGTCAGAAGACCCATTCCAAATCCAGGCCACATCTTCCCGGGCAGCCTATATAAGGAAGAAAGGCTCTTTAGCTTTATGTCTGCTTCTCCTTGCCCTTGCCTCCCTGGTAATTAGAGCCGACTTCTTCAGGAGTCACCTCATGGACTGAACAACTACTGGATTCTTGGACTTTCCTTTTGGAGACAGCCATTGTTGGACTAGCTGAACCACAATCTATAAGCCGTTGTAACAAATCCCCTTGATATGGATTATAGACATAGATAGACACAGATTCAGTCTATCAGTTCTGTTCCTCTAGAGAACCCCTAATACAGGGGTTCGTGGAAGAGCTTGGTAAACCTGGACATTCACTGTTAGTCCAGTGTGGGACTTGTTATTCATATTCTACCTCTGTGACAAAGTGTCTAAGGAAAATCACCTTAAAGGGAGTAAGACTTGTTGAGTTCTGGTTTCAGTGACTTTGGTCCATGGTCACTTGGCTCTCTTGCTTCTGGTCAGCATGATAAGATAGGACTTGATGGAGGGCCCAGTGGCTCACTTCATGGTACACAGAAGGCAGAGAGAGAAAGGCAGAGAGAGGGAGACAGGAAGGGTCTAGGCACAGACAAAGGCTTCAGAGACATGCCCCAGTGACCTGCTTCCTCCAAGGAGGAGCCCCCTCTGCAAGCTAATTCATCTACAGTGTTATCAATGGGCTTACTCATTGATGGGGTTAATATCCTCATGATTCAATCAATATTGGGATCAAAGGCTTTAAACCACGATCCTTTGTAGGAACACTACACTTGGTAGCCAAGCCACACAGTGAACTGCAACATGTTATCATTGACATTACAGAGAGTAACCAGCACACCAGAAAGTGCTTTAGGCTTCCTAGTGCAGTTTCATTGTGCCTCACATGGGCCTGGTGTCTGCTATTGTTATAATCACCTCCATTTTACAGCTGAAAGCATCCGGGTCTCAGCGCCTCCTTTAGACCAGCTTTCTAACTAAAGTGAGAGAGTTGGCCCCAGTGAAGCTTGGGCTTGGCCCAGATCCACCTGCTAACCCAATGGAGCTACTTAACCAGTCTCTGGTGTACCTGGCAGCCATGTCTTCATCTCCTATGTCTTCATCATCACTCACTGGCTCTGCCTATTGTATACCTGAAGGCTTTGGGGGTAAATTATGAGAAGTGAAGGGCACTGGGTGATAAAAAGGGGCACGGTGATGTTCTTCCACCATCTGGGGAAACCCTCAAGTAAGCAGGAAGAGGAAGCTTCCATGTCACCACCTCACCCTGGGTATCTCACAGGAGCTGCCTCTGGCATCACCTACATGGTGGGCTGGAGAAGGCCTGTGACTGTCCCAACATCAGATAACAAGCCTGTTCTCTAGAGGACTCCAGACTCAACATTCATTCCTTACTCATGTGCTGAGCATTCTGGGTCCAGTGCCAGCTTTGGGGACACAAGGGGCAGTCATGGTGGCAGTAAGGGTGATAGGTACTAAGCCATCTGTCCTCTGAACCCTGTAGCTGGTAACGCCCTTGCATCGATAGGCCGCTGTGTCTCTTAGCTACTTCTTCAGGTCTGCTGCTCACAGCAAACATTTCTAGTTGCTGTGCTCAGTTCTTTCAGGGTTGAAATGTCCCTGGTGGTTTTGCTTCTAAAACCCCTCAGTAGCACACTACTTTTCCAGACCCTTCCACTGTGCTGTTCCCGGCAGCATATACCAGAAGCCTTTGCCCCCCCCCCGCCCCCCCCCCCCCCCCCCCCGTCACTCTCCTTCTTTTCTTTTGATTTGGTGGCTTAAGCTGGCTTGCTTTCTCTTGTGACTGACACAGAATGACCATGTGTTAGTTCATTGGATACACCCAGTAGCTTAGAGAGTAGCTGTTATTTACCCCATTTATAGATAAGTAAACTGAGGCTCTAGGCAGTGAACCGGTGCTGCTAGATCTCAGGCTATCCTGTGAATTAGAAAGGGGCACCCACCACCGCATCTGCAGAATACATCTCAATATATCTCCCACTGAGAGTGGTTGAGTTCCTGAAATTGAAATGACACCTTCCTGGATCTGGGGAAGAAGCCCTAGGGCAGAGCATGTGGGGTTTCAGCCCCTGTACCTTTTAAGCCAAGTAGGGAAGAGGAGAGAGAGAGGGGGGAGCAGCCTATGCAAGACTACACAGTCTCAGTTAAGTTCCCTCCTTAGTCATAAGGTTCTAAGTAGTGATAGGGTTGGAATCTGGACCCAGTGCCTTGCTTCTCTTCCCTTCCTCTACTCTCCCTCCCCTTCCTATTCCCTCTCCCTTCCCATCTTCACACTGTACTATGTTACCAGATAATGAATGTACCTGCGCCATTGCTTATTTGTCTATGCATAGATATTTATGAATGTGTATTCTTAGTACACCATGCCGTGCCTGGACTTCCAGGGATGGGATGTATGGGGTGAATGGATGAATGGATGAATGAATAAATGAATGAGCTGTTTCCTCAAATAGATTATAATCACATGACAAGTAGGGGCTGTGGTTGACATTACGTAGACATCTCTATGTTTCTATTTATTTTAGTCACTCAGTAAGGATACCTTGTCACTGGTGAGGGTGATGTTGTGCTCTAATTGCTGCCAGAGTTTGCTGTGTGCCATGGGGTGGAGTTGAGAAATTTCCACGGAGGATGTTGAGCCTGGCTGAGCCTTGAAGAGTAACATTCTACAGAGAAAGAAAGGGCATCCATCCCTAGTTGAGGAATCTCTGGGTGAAAGGGGGGGCATGGTGGATTTTAAGACAGTCTGGAAATCAGCCCCGACAGTCAGGAGAATGTGTTCTACTGAGACTAAGTCATGCCAGCCTCAATGAACCTAGACCTCTGTTTACAGAGAGGAACTGGAAGCCAGTGACACAAAGCCACCTTCCCATAGTTCCCTGCAAATGGTGTTCCCTGAGTGGCCATCAGTGTCCTTCCACACTAGGAACTTGCAGACCTGTCTGAAGCATCCTCTCATTAAAACTGCCCCAGCATGCAGCTAGCATTTCAGGCTCAGGGAAAGCTCAGGGACAGAAGAAGTAGAGAGGATAGGATGATGTGGTTAACAGAGCAGCCTCTTCCCAGCCTGCATCAGACCTCTACATCACTCTCTAGAGCTGCAGCTGGAGGGGGCAGACTGGCCACTGCCCACAAGAGTTGTCCTTCGTGCCTCACAGCACTTTCACATGCAAGAGTGTTTTTACAACACTGTGCCGAGTGCATTTTGCACACAAGCCTGAACTTCCCTCAAATCAAACTCAAGCCAAAATGAGGTCACACCCTCATATGCCGAATCAGAGGAGGTGAAAAAATTTGTGCCTTCAGAAAGGGCTCTTTCTCCTGGCTGGTTCCATGGAATGAGCCCTGCTGGTCTTAGACACCAGCCACACTAGCTCCCACTATTAAGAGAAGAAAGGATGAGCCCCTCCCCCCACTGTGTCTGCCTGCTTGCCTGTTGATTTTATTATCCTAGTTACTTCCTTGTTAACAAGGCATCGTAACTTCTCACCCTGATTAGAAGAGTAGCCTATTGTTAAAGTAAAAGAAACCCAATGCGTCTATAGCAGTTTAACAGGAAATGGGCTGTACAAGGGCATAGAGATGCCAGTGAGAACACAGTGGAAGGCCTATGTGTGGTCCTCTGCGGGGACCAGAAGTGCAAATGAGAATGTCTAGATTGGTTTCCCTCTCTGCAATGGCCCCTTCAATGTTCTTCATATTCTCCCCCCCCCTACCCTCTCATCCCTCTTCCCTTTTATCTCCCCCATTTTCTCTCTTCTCTTCCGTCTCTAGCCCCTATCCCTGCTTCATGAAAAATCCCCCATCTACCAAGAGCACACATTAAAGATCTAGACATCTCAAGAAAATAACCCTCCCCCAGCCTCAGTCTGTGGTCCTGGGAAGGATCGCCTTCACAGCACTTCTTCTTGCAAGACTGTTCTATTCAGAGGCGTATGAAAGGTGCTTACCTATAGTCGTGAGAGAAACCACATGTCGTCTTGTTCTAGACTAAGGAGTACCATAGTCAGAATTTGAAAGGTGCCCTCACAGGCTCAGGTTTTGCAAGCTGTGGAGCCTTCCTGCGACTCTGCTGGTAGAGGCAGGTCAGCGGGAATGGGCCTTTGACAGTTCTGGCCTAGCCCCTAGTTCTGACCACCCTCCTACTATGTAAACAAGCCTCTATCACCCCACCTACCCCAGTGTGAAAAGCTGAGGCCCTCTGAAACCGTGGGGTAAAATAAATCTTCCCTCTCAGCAGCTGTTTCTGTCAGGTGTTGCGATGATAGGAGCTTGAAAATGGCTATCATGGATGTGTGATTGTTTGAGGGAGACCACTTTAAATTAGCAAGTACTCTAAAAGTGTCCAGGATGGGTGATACTAGACCAAGGAAAAGAGCTGTCACTGCACCCTCCATCCAAGCCAGCTCCTGGACCAAGGGTGTTCTGAGAAGCTGCTGGCATAGAGAATGGCACCGGGAACAGGCCATGAAAAATTCATTAAATGCCTGCCTCTCTGTGAGGAAGCTGTGCCAAGCTTCATTCATGCTCATCATTAATTCAGTCCCCGGCTGGACTCTTTTGCTGAGTGCTCACAGTCCTAGAGCTTGGCTGAGCAGTCAGCCCAGGGTCCTCTGCAGGTGATCTATGTCATCGCTGCCTTTGCTCTGGCAAAGCCTCTTCCCAAAGTTATTGCCAGTTAACAGATTCTCCACAGCCCTAACTACCCCTTGGAGGACATTTGGGGCTCCAGATTCATAGTTAGCACCTTTCTCTGCTTAATTACAGTGATCTGGAAAGCTTCACGCCCTCTGTTTGCTTTGCCTGTTGAGATACTTGCTCAAAGCCAAGCTGCCTGGCTCTGGGGAAGGCTGGTGAGGCACATCCTTTATCACACAGAACAGTTGTCTGCCTCAGGGAGAGATACCTGGGAGGAGGGGGGAGGGAGACCAGGTGGAGAGTTGATGCTCCAGCTTCTGCTTCTCCAGGTGCAAGGCTGTAGACAGGACTCTTTTGTTCACACCATAAAATGGCCTCTATCTCTGAATTATTAGTATGTACTTGTTATTGTTTTATGATGTCCAGTATCTAAGAGACTAAGTCCCCTATGGTCTGCTCTTTGTGCATTTGGATAGACCCTTCCCACAGTTGACCAGAGCCAACCTATGCAACTCTACAGAAAGGACAGCATGTGATCCTGACGGTTAGTAAAGACACTGTGGCTCCACCCTTGGCCTTTTGGTTACTTTGCTCTGGGAGAAGCTAGCTATCACATTGGAAAGACACTCAAGTAACCTCCTAGAAAAGCCCAGTAGTTTCTGGCCCAGCCTAGCCCCGAGGTCTGGACCTGCAGTCCTGTAGCACTTAGTCCCAAAACCACACAAAGGCTTATATTAATTGCAATGTGGTTGACCTATGGCTCGGGCTTGTTACTATCTAGCTCTTATACTTTAAGTTAACCCATAGTTCTTATTTATGTTCAGCCATCTTGCTTGGTACCTTTTCTCAGAGCAGCATCTTCCTTCCACTGCATCTTCTGGCAACTCTCTCTCTCTCCCTCTCCCCCTCCCCCCTTCACTCTCCTTTGTTTTTTATCGCTGCTTGAATTGCCTGCCTGCCTCTAAGCTGCCTTGCCATGGGCCAAAACAGCTATTTTTTTTTATTAACAAGTAGCAATAAAGCATATTCACAGTGTACAGAAAGACATCTCTGTAGTGAGAAGTTTCTGGCCCAGCCTAGCTCTGAGATCTGGACCAGCAGTCCTAAATAATTACACAAAGTCTAATATTAATTACAAACTGTTCAGCTTATGGCTTAGGCTCATCATCAGTAACTCTTACAACTTAACCCATTTCTATTAGTCTGTGTCTTGCCATATGGCTAGTGACTTTACCTGTGTTCCATTATATCTTGCTCTGTGTGAGGTTTCTATTGCTGTAATAAAACACCATGACCAAAAAGCAAGTTGGGGTGGAAAGGGCTTATTGGGCTTACACTTCCACACTGACTCTATTACTGAAGGAAGCCAGGGCAGGAACTTTCTTATAGAAAGCCAACCTGCTTTCTTATAGAACCCAGGACTACCAACTCATGGATGGAACCACCCACAACCGGCTTGGCCTTCTCCCATCAGTCACTAATTAAGAAAAATGCTCTGAACTGGATCTTATGGAGACATTTTCTCAGTTGCAGTTTCCTCCTGTTGGATAACGCTAGTGTGTATGTCAAGTTGACAGAGACTAGCCAGAACATGCAATAAGCAAGCATTGATGATTTAAGGCATGTTTGGGTAGATCTGTCATTCAGCAGCAGCTCATTAGCGCCCTCTGTTGTACTTTATAATTTTACTTAATGGTCCTGACAGCCTATCAGATTGATGCTAACAGCCATCATTTTATAGGTGAGGAAATTGAGGATCAGATTACCTCTTGCCTCCTCCACATAGCCAAATCCTAGATGAGTGGCGACTCAGATCTGCTGGGTCCTCATTCTTCCAATAGCAAGGACCTGTAGTTCCCATACGAGAGCTTCTTTCTCTCGTCTGCATGGAGTGGATGTCTTAGTTAGGTTTCTATTTCTGTGAGAATTACCATAACAAACAGCAATTTGTGGAGGAAAGGGTTTGTTTCATCTTAAAGCCTGTGGTCCATCACAGAGAGAAGCCAGGACAAGAGCCGACCAGGCATCATGGAGGAATATTGCTTTCTGGCTTGCTACCCATGACTTGTTCAACCTGCTTTTATTCCATCCAGGAGCACCTGTCGAGTGGTAGCACCACTCCCAATGATCTGGGCCCCCCCACACTGATCACTAACAAAGAAAATGATGGAGGAGGCATCTATCAACTAAGGTTCTCTTTCTGAATGACCTTAGTGTGTGTCAAGCTGATAACTAACTGGTATTGTGGGCCAGAGTGGCAATGGACCTAGTTCTACAAGCAGCCTCCAGCAAATACAGGACCTGCATGCCTTAGGCAATTAGCATCTCAGATTTTGGGAAGGTCACTCTGAACCACACAGCCTTTCATATTCTCTAGCAAGGAGGCATCTCAGCTGCTCTTATGGAAACCTACCAGTAACATCCTTTATGGCCACTGTCCTTTCCTTGCCAGATTCCCCAGTTACCTGCTTCCATTCACACCCTTTTCTTGGGGTCAATTTCTAGAATGGATCTAGCCCAAAACACAGAAGAAATGATGGGTGGACAGGTATTGGCATCTACTACCAAGCCTGATGTCCTAAATTCTGTTTCTGGGATCCACATGGTACAAGGAAAGATATGATTCACAAAATGATCCCCTGACCTCTACATGTACATTGTGGCATCTTCATGACTAAGTGCCAGTATGGGCCCCTGCATACTGCATACTACAATAAATAAATATTTAAAAAAAAAAAAAAAAAAAAAAAAAAAAAAAAAAAAAAAAAAAAACGACAAGACTAGGATTTGAGCCAGGAGCTGGTCCACACATGGGCTGAGACCCGAAACACTGAGCAGCTTTCTAGCCATGTCCTCCATCATATACAAATGCAGACTGTGGTAGTTTGAAAAAGAATGGTCCCCAAAGGGAGTGGCACTATTAGGAGGTGTAGCCTTGTTGGAGGAAGTGTGTCACTGTGGGGTAGGCTTTGAGGTCTCTGGCTCAAGCTTTCCTTAGTGTGCCTGTCAGCAGACTTCTGCTGCCTTCTGGTCAAGGTGTAGCATTCTCAGCTCGGGCACCACACTTCCAAGCTGCCCATCAGGATAATGGACTGAACCTCTGAAACTGTAAGACAACCCAATTAAATGTTTTCCTTGTAAGAGTTGCTGTGGTTATGGTGTCTTTGCAAAGCAACAGAAACACTAACTAAAACATAGACAGACCTAAACCCTGCTAAGACGTTTTGGGTACTCACTCAGCAGAAATCATAGGAGCCCAATGCTCTAGTGGGCTTTTGCATGATACGGTGAGTAAGGCAGAAATTCAGTACAGCCTCAAAATGCAAGAGGAAATGATTTTGAATGTTGTTATAAAAAGGGATAATTGGGGAGATAGTTAGATTTAATCTGATGGCACAATGTATGCAGTATTAAAACACCACGAATGACTTATGCATAATTTTTATGTTTTTATGTATCAATAAGAAGTTTTAATTAATAAGATTTAGGGATTATCTGTCTTTAAGAGTTAGCCACATGCCTAAGCTCTCTTTTCTTGTAAATCTTTGACGATTCGTTAATGAAATGAAGCAAGAAAATACTACCTGATGTCAGCTGTGGTTTTGTGTTTAGCACTATATCACCGTGTTTATGCTGAAACTGGCCATACCTTCAGGCCAAAATGATGACGTAAGCCCAGAGCCTGATCCTCATCATACCGGCCAGCAGTCCCTGCTCATAGAGGCTGTGAGCTATAGCAGCCAAAGCCCCAGAGAACAGTAAGAGCAGGTGTTACAGCAATTCATGGAGTGGAAGTGCCCAGGTTCATTTCTCTCCCTCATTTTGCTCTCTTAAACACATCAGTGCCTTCATCAGCCCCCACAGGCTGGACCAGGAAGCCAGAGACTCTGAAAAATCCACCTGCATCTGAAGAAAGCCCAGGCTTCATCTGGCCTCCGCAGAGCCTGGAGAGTCTATGGTCCATGGCTCCTGGGCTTCACGTTCCTAAACCAGGAGCAGTCTGCCTTCTAGCAAGCACCACCTTTCTCGGCCTGCATCTTTCTTTGCCAGGTGGCTTCTTTCACCTCCAGAGCCATCTGGGATGCTTTCCCCTTCTCATCAAGGAGGGCTAATAAGCAGAAGGTTAAGTAACAGCTGAGAGATAGCTGCTGGAAGGAATCTTCCAGTAAGTTCCATTCTCCACCACCACCATCCATCCGTAGGCTGCCTGGGCAAGGTGTGGGGTGAAGTTGTTCTGTCGCCACATACACCTAAGGACAGTTTGCACAAAGAATGTCTTCACAGACTAACAATATACATTAGCATATTAAAAGCCCAGCACATCCTAGGACCACGAAACTAATTTTAACCTAGTATTTAAAACAAAAACAAACGAACAAAACTACTCACACCTTTTAAAACCACCTATAAACACTTGGTAGAGCTCCCATGTTCTACAAAACAGTTTGCAATCACAGGCCTAAACATTCAAGTCATTGCTTAGCATAGGATCTCATTATGGAGGCCGATTCATGGCGAAGATCTTATGGTTGTAGAATGAGGCAGATGAAATCACTGTTCTCTGAGTACCCACCAACCTTCTCAGATAGCTGAGGAGTTAAACAAGCATAGGAGTGATGGGTGGAGCACACAGCATTACAGATGTTGCCTATTACTGCTTGGAAACTCTCAGTTGTCATCTTGTAAAAAAGCGTTGCTCAGAGGGGAACATCTAACATCTGTGGCAGGTAGATGCCAGGAAGTTGACTTGAAGATTCAAGACCGGCCAGATGTGTCAGTGGAAACACCTGAAAAATGGGGGAGTCCAAAGCAGGCTGAGCTGTTATGCATTCCAGGGATGTATTAAGGTCATTCTTCAAAAAAAAAAAAAAAAAAAAAAAAAAACCAAAAATACAAAACTCTGGAGCTGGGCTTCAGAACTGTGCCTATGGAAGGTGGGGGTATGGGTCATTATGACTTTACATCAATGATCCATTGGATACTATCACCCCAGAAAGGAGAGATTGTCATGAATTGGGGAGGGGGGCCTCCTATTCATCAGAGGTAATCCTACCTACCTTAAGCTAGCAACAGTTGGTAGAGTAGAGCATTCATTCATTAATGAAGGGGAACCTGGATGCTACTTCATCAGGTTCAAGGAGATTGTAGTTTTGAGTCTTGGCTTCCTGAGACTACCTATTAACAATCCAGTCACCAAGCCTGTAGTATTAAGTTTCTGGCCCCACCTTTCCGGCCTAGCCCTGAGGTTCTGACCTGCTGACCCACAGTTCTGCAGTCCCACAGTCCCACAGAAACACAGATGCTTATGTTATGCTGATCGGCCTATGGCCCAGGCATAGAACTTGCTAACTCTTAATTCTTAAACTAGCCCATGACTCTTCTTATCTTGTTCAGCTATGGGGCTGGGACCTTTTCTTAGAGCAGCATCTCAGCTCCTTTCCTCTGCTTCTGCTGGCGTCTTATGGAGGCTTCTCCACGGTCTCTCGGGCGTCTTTGCTCTGTTCTTCCTGTTCCCAGAGTTTTCTCAATTTGGTAGCCCTGCCCACACTTTCTGTCTACCTTCAGCCAATCAGTATTTTTATTAAACCAGTAGGTGGGACAATTACTTACAATGTAACATAATCCCACCACACAAGCCTTTATTGATTAGAAGAGAAAAATTAATGTCTTGCTTCTTGAAACTGGCTTTTAAGTACTAAACAGGCAATACAGAGAGACCTTGCTAGAGATTGATGTCCTCATAGACTCATGTGCTTGTCACTTGGTCCCCAGATTGGTGTGTGGAGGAATCAGGTCTTTAAGAAGAGAAGAGAAGAGAAAAGAAAGAAAAAAGAAAAGAAAAAAAGGGTGGGGCTTAATAATAGACATTCATTAGCTCCATGCTTATGAATGGATGGTTAAACGTTATATTATAGATGTAGGTCAGCTCCAGGAGGATCTAATTAGCATCTGCCAGAGTAGTTACTATATTAAAAAAATGACTTTGTCCCCTCTTGCTTCCTTGCTTATCATGTGACTCTTCCACCATGTCGTGATGCAGTGGGATATCCTGACCAGGACACAGGCACCATGCTTTTGGGAACTTCCAGCAACCAGAATTATAAGTCACACAAACTTCTGTGTTTAAAAGTTTTCTGAGCCTTGGCTATTTTGTTACAGAAACAGAAAACTGACAGAGATAAGGCAAGAATGTAATCCTCCCCTTGATATGGTATTTAAGGAAGCTCAGATAGTTCCTATAACACCTCTCTTAATTATCCAAAGGACCTCTTGGGACCTTACTCCCCTGTGTGCATAGATCTTTACTTCTAAAAAGAGTGTTGGATTCTTCTTGGTTCTCTGACCTTTGTGCAGAGCATCCATGGGTCCCTCATTCCTGTAGCATCTATGGTTGACTTCAGCCATTGCAGGTACCACTAGGAGGACCAAGGGAGGAGGGAAGAGTTTCCTTTTCCAGCCATTGCAGCTGCTGGTCAAAGGCAGTGGCCATGCTTATCCAAGGCCAAAGTTATTGACTTGTCTTGTGTTGGTCCTGGGAACTGCTCCTTCCCCGCACCTTGTCCACACAGGTATGTGGGAAGGGAAGCCCCTTTTCTTTGGTAGGAGGTGCGCCTGGCTTCATTGTTCCTTCTGGGTTTCCATTAAACCTCCATGTGTAAGTTGAACTTTCAAGAGGTTCTCATTAATTGCCAGGTCCCCAGCAATCTGTGTACTCTCACTGGCTTTTCTCAGCCCTTCCCAATGTTCCTGAAATACTGAAAAACCACACCTTACACTCTGAATGGTATATATTCTGGGCTTGGGAGCTCTTCGTGGAACAACTTAAAATGTGAAAACCAAGGACCACAGAGGATAAGGGGTGTGTTCAACATTACCCAGCTGTGAAAGAACACGGTCCAAAGCAAAGAGTTTCTGACCATAAATATGTGGCTCTTGGTATTTACCACAGCCTTCCAACCATCTAGTGTGACCAAAATCCAGTGTACCCTTGAAGAGTCTGGAACTGAGAGGGGGGGGGGGGTGTTTCTTGTTGCTGTAGTGAAATACATAAAGGAAAGTATTGAAAATCATGAACGGTGTATTTGGGCTCACGGTCACTGGGCTCCTTTGCTGCTGGACATCTCATCATGTGAAAGAACAAAGTACTCACCCACGACAAACAGAAGGCAGAGAGAACCAGATTGGGACCAAGGACAAGATACCCCTTCCAAGGCATGTCCCAGAATCCAGTTCCTCCAACCAGGCCTACTTTCTAGCTTCCCTTACCCCTAATAGCACCACCAAATTACAAATACATCATTGTGTTACTCTGATGATTAAGCCAGAGCCTTTATGAGCCAATAGCTAACAACACAAGCCTTTGGGGTTTCTTTTGGGGGGTGTGGGGACATAATGTTTTGTTTATGCATTTGGGATATGCTCTTAGCTTATGGAGATAGAAACTCCTGAAGCCCAGGCTATCCTTGAACTCACTGTGTAGCTGAAGATAGCCATAATTTTTTATTTTTCTGTCCCTACCTCCCTAGCATAGGGATTAGCCACAACATCCAGTTTATATTAGGCTGGGGATCAAACCCAGGGCTTCATGCAGGTTAGGCAAGCTTTCTACCAGTGGATCCCAGCCCCTGTTCCCTTTATGCTTTTGTTATGTGTCTATTGGGGAGACATATCATATATAATACATAACAGGTTTCTAACAATCCAAGAACACACTGGAGAAGTCTCATTTAAGTTTCCTTTGGGATCTGGGGTGTACACTTCTCTTTTAAATGGGATTATGGTTCCAGGAGCCTATTAATGCACAGACCTCTTGAGGTTCTCAAAATCATTCCAGGCCCTTTACTTGACTTCTGTGGGGCAAACCTTATGTGGGTTGTAACTGGGATTGTGCTCCTTGTAAAGGAGCCCATTTTTGTATCTTCAGCATTGATTTCCTGCCTGTAAGATTGGGGGGGGGGAGGTTACTTATCAAGGTGACAGTGAGAAATATGGATAAGCAATATTGATAATGCTTTGTGCAGAGACTCTTCTGAGGAAGCCCCACATCCCATCCTTCCCCAACCAGGGTGTCCTACCTGCTCCCTGGGAATCAGCTGAGCACCACTGTCTTGAAGAGAGAGTTCCAGGGAAAGGAAGAAAACTCTGTCTCCAGTATTGCTGTGCCTTTTCAAAGGCATGCTGCCATACACATCAGCCAGAGTGTGGAAGGAAGTTATGTCAGGCTCTGTCAATGTGCTGGGCACCTTCACTGAGGTCAGGACACTGTGAGCAAAGCCTCAGAAATCCCAGCAGCGTGCTGCTCAGCAGAACCTTGTCAGAGTTGACAGCCACCATCTGATGTGAATTACCTCCAGCTAGGGAGAGCTAAGCCGTTCACAGGAGCTTATTTCCTAAGGAACTCAGAAGCACAAATGAAGCTGAGGAGAAAAGCCGAAGCATTGGGGGATTAAAGACGTCAGATAGCAAGCATTTCCTGGCTCACAGGACCCTGCCAAGCTACTGGGGCAGAGGTGGAAGGATCTAGAAATGGTTTAGTTACAATGATAACCTATTCCCGTTGGCTGCTTGTGTAGAGTCTAAGGAAAGGCTAAGCCAGATTATCCTTAGATACAAGCCAGGCACATTCTGAAGTAAAAGCCTAGACTTTCTACAGGTTTTTCATTAAAGTAACTAAACTCTCTCTTCTCTGGCTCCCTAATCCAGAGAGAGAGAGAAATAGACAAAAGGCCAAGGAGAGTTCATCCCTGGGCTAATCAGCCATAGCTATAGGGAAGGAATAGAGAGGCCAAAGGGCCCTTCAGTGGCTCGGTGGTGCTCCGTCCATGAGGACAGAAGTGAGGCCTCAGAGATGGAAGCTGATGAGGTGAACTTGTCTACAACAACAGGTAAGTTCCATGTAGCAAGTCCTTGCTGCTTATTCCTGCCTCTCTTTCCAAGGTCCCCAGTGTACCTCACCTTTTGCATGGTTTTCTGGAACATCTTTGAGCTTCCTCACTGTGTCTGTGCTGACTGAGAGCTAGCTGTTTCTAGCCTCGACTCCCATGGTTCCTCTCTTTCATCTTTTCAGTTCTCAAGTTAGGTAACACATCACAGCCTCTGGGCTTGCCTCGGTCAGCAGATTCACACTGTGACAACAGTCTTTCCTTTGTCAGGAGAGTAAGATGGCTAATTTATTTATGTATTGCTTCATGTTTGTATCTTGGATTTCCCATTCTCTACTCTATTCCCATGTCAGCTATATTGTCATGAGCAGGGAGGTACTTACTATAATTTCTATTCTTCTGTGGTGCTAGCTTTCCATCACTATGACAAAATACCTGAGGAAAACAATCTTAAAAGAGGAAAGGTCTGCCTTGGGTTGTAGTTCCAGTCCATGGCCTATTGGGCCTACAGTGAGAGCATCATGGAGGGCTATACAAGGGGCAGAGCTTTTTGCCTTGTGGTAGCTGCAAAGCAAAGCAAATAGAGGAAGGGGCTGAGGTCCCAGTATCCCCTCAGAGAAATGCTCCCAGGGACTTATTTCTCCTGGATGGCTTCACTTCTCAAAGATCCTCCATCTCCCAGTGACATTGAGGGTTGAGAACAAAGCCTTTAACCTGTGGATTGTAGGGGCTTTGACATCTAAACCATAACCTGGAATTCACAAACCCTCAAATGACCTTTTCTCAGTATCTTTGTTTTACAGATAAGGGCAGCGGTTCCGTGAGTACAGACTGCATGTGGGAAGCCACATAGTGAGGTAGCTGCAGAACCACAGTGCAGGATGCTGTGTTGGGGCTGTTAAGGTCAAAGTCTGGTCCCTGGCAGCCCTCACAATACAGACTCAGCCACCTGTCCTGGGGTCCTATTAAAGAGACAAGTGATAGCAAAAAAGCAGAGTAGAGAGTTATTCAATGTGGCCACATTTGGGAGAGGAACAAATAAAGACATCTTGTGGCCTGATTTTAATTTTAAACATGAAGTAAGTTATGCATAGCTGACTAGCCATGGTGTGGTCCTGCCCATTACTGACCCATGGTTATCTGGGTACCAGTCTCCTACAAAGGCGGTCTGAAAATTTGTCAGAATTATATGAAATCTCTTCTTGGGAGACACATTCCTTCTCTGATTGGTACTAGGCCTTGGCTGTTTTCTTCTTCCATGCATCATTCCTTGATAGTCTGATAGCTAAAAGGAGGATGTAAGTGTCTCTCTGTAGAGTACCTTCTCTCCTGCTGGAGCTCTTACAGTAGCAGAATCTCTAAGAGCCCTCTTTTCACCTAGAGGCCTCAAGCTCTGAGTACCCCGGACTAGTGAGGATATCCACCCCTGTGTAGTACTTCACTTTCAGAATCTAAGGCCCTAGGAGCCTTAGAGCCGATCTACAGCTTTCTTTCAGACCCCAATTAGCTAATGAAAAGAACCACATCCCTGGCCCCATGTGCAGGACTTTGGCTCAGGGTGGCTGGGCAAGGCTTTAGTTCTTGCAATTTTTAACAAGCATCCCTCGGGTGATTCTAACACATATCCATGCTGGAATCCGGAAGCCTTAGGGTACCTGGTTCCTGTCTTGATTTTTGTTTTGTTTTGGCTGTGGTTACCTGGAGGGGGATGGTGGAGAGAACACCATGGCTGACAGAGAAGAAAAGCTCTGTCGACCTTTTTAGTCAAAGGGAATAAAAGAGAACAGTGCTCCAGGAAGGCAGCAGGAAGGTGGGAATTGTTCTTTGAATTGCCTGGACAGGGAACGCATTCTCTCCTACTTGCTTTGGCAGACTCACCAAGGCCAGGCCTAGGAACAGGTGGACCTCACAGGGAGGCTTATGGGCTCCAGAACTGGCTTGTAAATAAGTCATATGCACAGCTGGGCCTCCAGCCTCATAAATATTGACCAGCTGTGATTAAACAGTCCACTCCAGGCCGCATTATCTAGCAGGAAGGCTCCTTTATTAGGCTATTAAATAAGCATGAGGCCCCACCTGCTCTCTCTGACCATCCTGTGAAGTAGGATGATCTGGCCAGGCGTTATGTAACCAGATAGATAAGAAGAGCTGTCAGTTTCATCCAGTAAGTTTTAGAAAACAGATTTATTTGTTTCATTGATGTGTGTGTGTGTGTGTGTGTGTGTGTGTGTGTATGCGTGCACACATGTACCTGTGTGTGAACACAGAGGCCAGAAGGTGTTGACTATTTTCTTCTATCACTATTATATGCCTTTGAGCAAGGGTTTCTCCTTGAACTTGGGCCTCTCATTTTCTCACCTTGAATCCAATAAGCCCCAGTGATCTTCTTGTCTCTGTCTCCCTCAGAGCTGGAGTCACAGCTACATGCAGGATACCATGCTTCTTAGGTGGGTACTGAGATTTGAACTCCAGGATCTCAGGACACAGTAAGTGCTCAGAACTGCAACACCATCCCTCCAGCCCAAATCATTAAGCAATTTTTAAAATTTAAATATTTTTAATAATTTTATATGAGTATTTGCACCATTCCTACTCTACCTCTCCAACTGCCAACTCTACCTGTATAACCTTCTTTAGCTGTTACTGTTACACATACATGTAGACAAGCATGCACACACACACACTGCACACACACACACTGCACAAACACATACACACTGCACAAACACACACACTGCACACATACACACATAACGCGCGCACGCGTGCACACACACACACACACACACACTGCACCCCCACATACTGCACTGCACACACACTGGACACACACACACTGCACATACACACACACACAGACACACACCGCACACATACACACTGCACACGCGTGTACACACACACTGCACACATACACCACACACATACACTGCACACATACACACACATAACGCGCGCGCACACACTACACCCCCACCCACACACACTGCACACACACTGCACATACACACACACACTGCTCACACACACTGCACACGCATGTACACACACTGCACACGCATGTACACATACTGCACACATACACACACATAACGCGCACACACACTGCACTCCCACCCCCACACACTGCACACACACACACCCTTCTGAGTCCATTTGGTGTTGTTCACTCGCATGTATATGTATTTAGGGCTTCTTGAGATTGGGTAACCCCTCGGGAGCCTCATTCCTGGAGAAGACTGACTATGCCCCTCTCAGCAGCCATTAATTAATTGCCTGTAGGTTTATTTTGTTTTGTTTTTTAATCTAAGGGGGGAGCCTTGTGAAATTTCCCATGTCCACATTGGCCAGTGTCATTATACAGGTCTTATTCAGGCAGCTCTATTGTTTACATTTCATTGGTACAACTTCCACGTCATAAATAGAAGACACTGTCTCACCGCAGACATCCTGGGCCTCAGGCTCTTCAAAAATTCCTCTGCCCACTCTTCCTTGGTATTTCCTGAGCCTTAAATGTAAGGGTTGCATTGCAGCTGAACCAACTGGGGTTGGGTATCTTTCTATCTACTGTTGTCCGAATTTTGACAGTTGTGGATTTCTGTCATCTTAAGATGCTGTAAAGAGAAGTTTTTTGGATTGAACAAGTTTTAAATTGCGTACTTACTGTATACAAGGTGTTAGGCTAGGAGCTGGGGCAGCATGGATGGCGCAAATAATTTAATTCGATGTAAGACACATTCAAAATAAGTTTTCTTCCCTAAAATTACCAAAACAATATTTAAAAAGACGGTGGCAGAGAAGGAAGCAGAGTTCTTTCAGCATAAGAGTTTAACCTGAAAATTCTGGGGATATGAGTTTCCTACGTATGGAAATAAATGAGGACAGGTAGACAGTTCTGTAAACAGCAAGGGAATGGGTTACTGTCTCCTGCCTGTGCCTATGGCTTGTCACTGGCAGTGGAGTGGTGATGTGTGTGGGGGGGGGGTAACCATCCTATCAAGAATGAAGATACACTAAAGAGAGACTCCTGTACCCTCCCCTTTGATTGTCAGACTGTTGGAACAATGGGACCCAAGAAATTGGAAAGTTCCCAGGAATCTCAAGTGGGAAGCCCAATGCCTGATGCCATTCCTTGTATCCTGCAGAGAGATTTCACACAGTTTTGACAACTTGTCAGTAATGACTGAAGCAGAGACAATGAGGGTGGGTAGGACCACACCTTGACCAACACTGTTTTAATATGCATGCCCTTTGCCTTCTATTTGAATCTAAACCTTATACCTGAGCCTGAAGAAGGACTTGGGATGTGAGTTCCTGTCCCCATTGTGGCCACAGGGAATGAATCTCTCCGCTTTTTTACTATTGTTTAATTGGCATATTAGGCAGTAGTCTGAGTCTACCTTATCGGGACTGCCCAGGAACCAGGCTCTGACCTAACAGACTTCAGTAGCAAGCTGCAGGCACACCCTGACAGGAAGCTCACTGGTCATCCTATGTGACTGGGATGGAGGGCACTTCAAGCTTTCTGTAGCTGAATTCATGTAGAAATGGGTAGGGAAGGTGGAGAGGAACTCTCATCTCCAAAGCGGGCCCCCAGGGGCCTGTTGTGAGTGAGGATGCTGGGCTTCCCTGGACTGCCTGCTGCAGACACAGCCTTACTTTCAGAACTAATTAACAGAGGTGGCAGTATGGCTTCTTCAGCTGTGGGCTTCAGGGGACTGAGTCAGGCTTCTACTCAACTGATACTTTTGCCATCATCCATCTGTGTCAGTCACACACACACAGCTGGCCTAGCCAAGCTGCATAAACTTCAGGGCTCAATAGAACAAAGGCATGTGCTCTCCCTGGTTTGGAGAAGAAGGTATGTGCTGATTCATGCTCTTTCTGGAAGCTTCCTGTTGCTTCCAGCTGCCATTCATGCTTCCTGAAGCTGGGTCACCCTGGAGCCCTGCTCTTACCTGTGTCTATGCTTCTATGTATGTGTGTATGCTCAGATGTGAGTGCAAGTAAGTGTGGAGGTCAGAGGTCAACTTCAGGTGCTGTTCCCCATGAGCTCCCCACCTTGTCTCTTCGGACAGAGTCTCTAACTGGGAACTGGCACTCACTGATTTGGCTAAACTGGCTGGTCAATGAGTCTCAGGGATCCTCCTGCCTCCACCCCCAAAACACTGGTCTTCTAAGTACATGCTTTCACATTCCGCTTTTCATGTGAGCAGTGGAGGGCAAATTCAAGTTCTTAGGCTTATATGCAAAGCACTCAACTGAATCATCTCTCCAGACCCATCTATGGACTATCCCTTCTTTAAGGGACACTAATCTTACCAGACTAAAACCCTCTATAATGATCTCAATCTGATGTCATTTGTGCTATGGTTTGTGTGTGTCTCATATAGACTACTGTGTTGGAACCTTCATTCTCAATAGAATGGCATGAAAGGTGAGGCCTACTGGGAGGGTGTGGTCCTTGGGAATGAGGCCTTCCTGAGTGTGTGTCAATGCCTTCATCATGGCATTAAGGGCAGCTAGTTGGAATTTTACCCTTTTCTTTATTTATAACATTGTTATCTCCTGATTTCTATTTCCACCCCCTTAGGCCCACAACAGATGCAGCTGCCTGGCCTGGAGCTCCAAGTCATACCCATATTAACTTCCCTTTATAATCACCCAGTTTGAAATGGGCCGAGACAAGCTATGAATTCCCCCATCTCCAAATAAAGCCACATTCCAGGTACCAAAGAGAAAGGATTTGAATGAGTCTCCACTTTAGTGAACCCCCATTGCAAAGGGTCTGACCTGGTCACTGTTCTATTACTGTGAAAAGACACTGTTACTAAGGCAGAATTTAATTGGGGCTGGCTTCCAGTTTAGAGAGTTAATCTATGATCATTATGGTGGGCAGCAGAGCAGCAGGCAGGCATGATGCTGGATAAGTAACTGAGAGCCTTATATCCTCAGGCAACAGGCAGAGAGAGAAAGAGACTGGACCTTGAAATCTCAAAGTCCATGCCCAGTGACACCCACTCCAACAAGGACATACCTACTCAACAAGGCCACACCTCTAATCTTTCCAAACAGTTATCAACTGGGAAATAAACATGAAAATATATGAGCAGGGGGGTGGTACATTTTCCTTCAAACCATGACAGGGACTTTTTGAATTAATTAATTTTAAGGCAGGTCTTTCTGTGTAGCCCTAGGTGTCCTGGAACTTGCTATGTAAACAAAGCTGACTTAGAATTTAGAGTTTGGTCTCCTGCCTCCTGAGTGACGGGATTAAAGGCATGTACCACCACACCTAACTTTGCAAACAGTCTTGAGTGGTACTAGAGTATATATGAGATTGTAGGTTTACTGGATGTGGAACTCCATCTATGCAGTTCACAGGAGGGTGTCACCTGTTATGAGGTGGGACTTTGTAGTGGCACAGTTCAATCTATGGTATTGGGCTTGAGAAGGAGCCAGAGGTGCTCAGGGAGTGTGTTTGGGGCTCCTATGGCCTTTGGCAGGAACAATTGGACCAAGTTTAAGTTTCCAGAAGAGTCAGTCAAGGGTGGTTCATAGGAGGAAGAAGACTTTCTCTAAAGTGTTTGCAGCCATTGTGTTGACAGTATGGATTTTATTAATATAAAAGGGGGACAAGTTATGGGGGAGGTACTGGGTGGGAGGGGATGGGAGGAGCAGCATAGGCCAAGGATACAGGGGGCCTCAGTGGGAAGATGTTATTTCTTCAATGTCTCTCACAGAGGCGTTTATTAGAAATGGCAATAATGTGTCCCACATGATTATTGTCAAGACAGGATGCTGAGAATCCTGAGGAGAAGGATGCAAGGGTTCCCACAGCAATAAGCAGCTCTGCTTCCATCCCTCTAGGAGTGTAGTCTTGTGCAGCATATTTAATTGTTATTCTGTATGTAGAGGGAATGGGTTAGTGAGCCTTCTGTAAATAGCAAAATCCACAGATGCTCAAGTTCCTTCCATCAAATCAGGCAGTGTTAACACACAACCTAAATACATCTGTGCACTCTAATTCACTATGTTCCTCATGAAACCTAATAAGAGGTAAGTGTTATCTATATGAATAATTACATGCTGTCGTTTAGAAAATGGTGGCAAGACGATTGGTCCATGTTTAGCCCAGACACCGTATTTTAATGAGATTTTTTTTTCAGCCCACAACTGGGAGAATAAGAAAATATTGAATCCATGGGATGAAAGGCTGTTGTGGGATGCTGTCCTCCAGGATGTTATGATCATTGACATCTTTAGAGCATTTTTTATGGCTTGAATAAGACCCTTATAAGATCAGGGGCATTGATGTTCCCTCATTAAAGAAGCTAGGTCCTGCTTCTCACTCCCTTTGGCCCCCATTCTCAGCTGCATCTAGTCTTAGGAGGTGCTAGTTGGCATGTCCAACCTTTCTCTATGGATCTAGACAAATTTTTCATAATGTTCTAAATAACTTTTAAATTTTGTATTGGGCCTTGTTCATTACTATTCTCAGCTGCTTATAGCCATCAGGCTGCAAGATGGACACATCTGCCAAGAGAACTAAAATATAGAGGTGGAAAGTATGTCATCACCCATGCTGGGCAGGATTTCTCAAGTGGAACTGTTTGGGAGGGTCACCAGCCCCCACCCACTCTCTGTAAATATCAAACACATCGACTCACCAATTTGAACTCACTTTGGTCAGTTGTTAATGCCCTGGCTGGGGTGGATAGACCTTTGTTCCATGTGTCCCCAGGAAAAACAGCACCATAAGGATCAATGCTATCAATCTTCTGGGAGCTCCAACATCAAGTAGAAAAGTCTATGTTTCAATCCACAATAATTCCCTCCCTTCCCATTGGCTACAAACACAAAATCCTGCTGATGGTCCCTAGAGGTTCTAAGGGAAATATTTTGTCCGTTTCTTCATAGTTCACCCTGACTGACAGCTAGGACCCATCTTATACCCCTTTATCCAAGCAGCTTTCTCCCTGTAAGACTGTCTGTCTCTAAATGGTTCCTTTCTCAAATGAACACACTTCGGGAAGATTAAAGCCTCTGCTATTTACTTAATCTTAACTCAATATCTACAGAGATTTCCTGATAAGATTAGATACAGGGTTAGTACTGCCATGTGTTACTGTGGAGGAGGCAATTCAATTCTAGCACTGGGTACAGGGTGGCACATGCATGCTATAACAGAAAGAAAAAAGGAACACTTAGGAGATGGGTTTGACCTCCTGGAAAAGGGGACATTGAACTTGAGAGCCTGTCTTAACTATGGTTGCTATTGCTGTGATGAAACACTATGACCAGAATCAACTTGGGAATGAAAAGGGTTTATTTAGCTTATATATTCTGAGTCAAAGTCCACTGAAGGAAGTTAAGGTAGAAACCTGGAGGCAAGAGCTGATGCAAAGGCCACAAACATGGAAAATCACTTCTGCCTTGCTCCTCATGGCTTGCTCAGCCAACTTTCTTATAGCACCCAAGACCATCAGCCCAGGGATGGTACCATCAATCCTTGGCCAGCTTTCCCACATCAGTCACTCACAGCTTGATAATCAGAAGGCACCCTGAGATTCTCCCTGTGAACCTCAAAGTGATTATCTGGGTGTGATAGGAAGTATGAATTGGCATCTTGACAAAAACTGTAGAATCACCCAGGAGATGGACCTCTGCACAGCCTGAGTGTGTGTTGGGGGTCCATCTCAATTGCATCAGTTGAGGTGGGAGGCCCTGTCCACAGTGGGGGGTCATCCCCTGGCTGGGGTCCTGGGCTGTAAAAGTAAAGACAGGGAGCTGAGCAGCAGCAGCCTTCTTATCTGTGGTTGCAATGTAACCAACCAACTCTTGCTGCTGTGCCTTCCACACCATAATAAACTATGGGATGAACCAAAACACACCTTTCTGTGGGAGATTGTGTTGTTTCATTGTAAATAATTGTCCCACCCACTGGTTTAATAAAAAGCGCTGATTGGCCAAAGGCAGGCAGGAAGTATGGGTGGGGCTACCAGACTAAGAAAACTCTTGAGAACAAGCCGCACAGAGCAGAATGCCAGAGAGAAGCCGAAAGAAGCAGAGGACGGCTATGCTGCTCTAAAAGGTACCGAACCCCATGGCTGAACAGGATGAGTCATGGGTTAGATTAAGGGTAAAGAGCTAGCAAGTTATATGCCTGAGCCTTAGGGCAATCAGCCTAAAACTATTGAAAACATCTGTACGTCTCTGTGGCACTGTGGCACTGTGGGACTGTGGGACTGCGGGTCTGCGGGTCTGCAGGTCTGTGGGCCTAAACCTTGAGGTAAGGTCCAAAAGTCAAGGCCAGAAACATCATACTACACCTTTCACCTTAGGTTGCCTTTGTCGGGGTGTTTTGCCACAGCAACAGGAAAAGGCAAGGCAAGGACTAAATGAGTTTCCGGTAGCAGCATGTGCACAGATTTGGAAAAAGGCAAGAGCAGGGGCCTTTATGGAATGACCAGAGCTTTGAGAGCAAGAGCAGAAAAGCCAAAGAGGAGCATGATGGGAAAGAAATGGCACTGGGCAAATCGGAGCTTTCCAGAAGAGCATGTGATGGTAAGAAGAGGGTAATACCTACTAACCTTTATCTGTCGGCAGGTTTTCCTTACCTCAGGCATCTAAGTATAGCCATTTCTACATGTGGTATCTCCCCAGAAGCTTAAAGATGTACAAAGAAGGGTCTAGAGAAGTTTCCAGTGTCTATAAAATGAAAGGACATTATTACATCAGTGGATTGCATACTCCACAGCTAAATTATTACAGCCTGTCTCCTGGGAGAGGGAAAGTAATCAAATAACCCATCAAATGTCTAATTATAGACTTCAATAATAATATGTTAGCATAACTTGTAGATTATTTTCCTTTAAAAAAATCAGTGTTTAAATACATCAGCAGTTATTTTCTCTCTAAATCTAGAAATAGTTTGTATGGTTTCGTTACAGCAACCAGAAACCCTGGCCTGTCCACCATTTTGGTTCACAGTCCATAGGCTATTAATCCATGGTGCAAGGTGACTATAGGCCCCCCATCTATCAGGATAATACACTAGGAGGTAGGAAGAACAGAGAATGGTACCAACCAACCAGCCAAATTCTCCACAGATGCCCTCATCAGAAAACAATCAGATGACCACCTAGATGTAAGAGAAGCTGGGAAATGCAGACTTTGAACTGAGATCATTGCCACTTCAAAATTTAATAATAGTGATAAAACCAAGGACAAAGAGGGCAGAATGGAGACTGAGTGGTATTCAGCTGCCTCTGTCACAGGGGATATGAAGCAAAAGAGCATCATTTCGTGAAGAGGTGATGCTGATGCTGAGAGATGTGTGGTGGGGGAGGGGGCCTGGCCTTCCTAACAATAGCAGAAGGAATACTCAGAGACAGATCAAGGGAGTAATAGAGAACTAATAGTGCAGGGCCTCATTAAGATATGGTGCTATGCCTGGGGAGATGACTTGTCAGAGATCTAAGTTCTGTTCCCAGAGCTCGCTTAAAAGATCTGGGTGTGGTGATATGCATTTGTAACAATGTTAAGGAGGTGGAAACAGGAAGATGCCTGAGCTTAGTGGCCAGCCAGCCTAGACAAACTGTCAAGCTGATGAAAAGGTGAGAGACACTGTCTCAAAAGAGACAAGGAGAGAATAACTTAGGAAGACACGAGAAATTGATCTCTGCTTTCCAAATGCCAGTGTGCACACATACACCCACACACATATGCAACACCCCACCCCACCCCACACACTTAGAGCATTGTGCTAACTTTAGAGGAAGCTGCTCTGCTCTGGTCAGCCTCAAGCAGGGACATGGGAACTTAGTCTTCCGTGTATGTTCTTGGATACCTGTAACATGTGTGGCACCAGAGGATACAGAGAGATGACATACTTACAAGTAAAGTCTGGTTCTACAGAAAGATGCTCATATTCTGGACTACAGCTCATAGAGCTATGTACTGAGCTGTGTGCAGGGGAGAGTGTGAATCAGGAAGGGCTGGCAGCAAAGTCATATCAGCTTCTCACTGCTGTGACATAATTCTTGGCAATTGCTACTCCAGGGGAGAGGGGTTTATTTCAGTTCACTGTTTCAAAGGGGCTGTCCATCTGCCCTGGAAGTGGTTCATTCTGTGACATCAGAAGTGTGCAGCACAGCTTACTCTTCTCTTGGTAGATCAAGAATCTGAGATAGGATTGAAGGCAGGGCCTCGCAAGGCCCATTGCTAGTGGCATCTATCCACCAGTGAGGCTCTTCTTCCCAAATGTCCTACAGTCTCTTGAATGAAGACAGTGCCATAAACAGGAGAATACATGTTCAAACACACATAAGCCTGTGGGGATATTTCAGATTCAAACTGTAACAAGAGGCAATTCATAGTGATTGTGTGTGCTTTCAGCAGAACAAGAGGGAGGCCAAGGGAATGCCAAGCAGATCTGGCACAAAGTCTGGAAGAACCTTCCAAAGGTGAGTTATTGCTAAGAGGAGTTAATAGAGCAGACAGTCTATCAGGGGTTAAATCACCCAAGGCTGTGCTGGTCTGGCTAAAGAGCTCAACGTGTCAGTTGTCTGGGCACTTCTCTTATTGCTGAGACCAAATACTGGTGAAAAGCATGTTGAGGGGTTATTTTGGCTCAAGGTTTCAGGTTACAGACCATCATGTCTGAGGAGGTATGATGGCACAAATGGCCATGTGGCAGGAGCGTGGAGTCACTTGTCACAATGAGGCATATAGAAGACAGGTATGTGACAGAAAGTGGGACCCGGTTATAAGCCTCAAGGGTTGTCTCCACCCACCCTACCTCCTAGAGGTTCTACCACTTTCCAGAACAGCACCACCAACTAGGGACCCTGCAGTCAAACACAGAAGTCATGTTCACATTTAAACCACAACAGGGGTCACAGTCATGGCTGCTGTGGAGTCAGGCAGTGATGGGAGGCAAGCTGTGTTTTTCCATCAGTTCTGACAGCAGAACACAGTAACATGAAAGGAGGCTGAGCTGCAGTTACTAAAACAGGACCCTGATTTTAATGATCCTGACCCCTTTTATTGTTGTTAGGAGATACCTCCCTAGCTTCTTGCCATCCCTAGGAAACACAGGTCAGGCCTGCCATTGCTTATCTGAAACTGACATGCACAAGGCTTTGGGAGCGACACTCACTTGAGGGTGACCTGAACCCAGCTCCAATCCGTGTTCTTCATTCTCCCTAAGTATGAATGGTTGTATTTTGGTTTTCCTCTCAGATGGGTTTGATCATGGACTATTATCCAATGGAGGGTATGTACGTGTCACCTGCCTTTGAAAAAGGCTGATTTTCTATACTGTGTTTAACACAGGTTTAGGGAGAGTATCCCTGGAAGCAGCAGAAGCATTTTCCCACTGGAGTTTGAATTTGTGAACTGTTTGACAGGCTCAAAGAAAGCAGGTCTGTGCAGCCCTCTGTCAGTGAGTCGTGGGAGCTATAAAACAGGCCATTGCCAGAGAGTTTTTCTACCTCTATGATTAGTCAGTAGTGTGCAGAGAGAAGGACGTGGGATTACTCAGGACATGGTCACTGTTTTATGATGTTAGTGTCGCCTACAGCCAGAGGTGCTTTGTCTCACTGTTAATGGCGTGTGGACTTGTCATGGTTTAGATCATTGTGACAGTTTGTATACATGTGTATTTGCTGCAAGCATGTGCACCAGAGTCCTGGGGGTTTTGGTTTTGGTTTCCTCTGGAATCAAACTCAGGTCTTCATGCTTGTTGCTTCTGCTTTTGCCCACATTGTCTCATTTAATTCCCGAGATGATCATGAGCAGAGAACACTGGCGTTCTCTAGCCCAGGGCCCACACCTGGACACAGTAAATGACCTGTTCACCTTATCCACCCTGAGTTCTTCCGGTCCTGTGCTCTCTACTCATCTCTTCTTCACATAATAACCTTCTTGACTGAAGGATAAGCATGGCTTTTAAATCAGCAGTTCTCAACCTGTGGGTAGTGGCCCCTTTGGGGGTTGAATGGCCCTGTCACAGGGGTCACCTAAGACCATCAGAAAACACAGATACCTATGTTACAGTTCCTGACAATAGCAAAATTAGTGCTGTGAGGTAGCAATGAAAATAATTTTCATTCCCATACATGAGGAACTATATTAAAGGGTCTCAGCATTCGGAAGGTGGGGAACCACTGTTTTAAAAGCATCTGTTGGAAAGCTAGCACCATCCATTTTCTCTCCCAAAGCTACTCCAGCTTAGCAGCAGTGGCTAGATGACCTGCTCAGCTGAGAATTCTGAGGCTATTTCTAGGCTCCACAGGGACTTTAAAGCATTAGTCCCGAGTAGCAAAATACCAGATGACAGCATGTGGGATGAGTGGAAGCTAGGCCATCCATTTGAAGGGATAGAATTTTTTGTCTCTATTCACTCAATAAAATAAAATAATTGTGTGCTTCTGTGTGTGTGTGTGCACGCACGCATGTGTGTGTGTGCATGTGTGTGTGCGTGTGTGTGTGTGTGTATGTGTGTGTGTGTGTGTGTGTTATGTGCACATAGGTAGATGCATCCTGGCATCCTGAGTGTTAGATCCTGCAGGATGCTATAGTTAAGCACCATGCAGGCATAATCCCTCTCCTCGGGAACTTTTGAAGTTTCACTGCTGCCCCAGTAGCAGGTAGAAAGCACTTTGGGGTATGTCAGTGTCACCTGCAGCCCTGCCCACCCCCTCTGGGGGTGGTAGGGAGAAGCCAGCAGAGAACCATGCTCCCTGCACTGCTTGGGCTTTAGGAGAGAACATGGCCTGCTGAAAGGTGGGTGGGAGGAAATTATACGGACTCAGGCTACACAAGCCTATGGCCACCCTCCTACTAGCTGGGGTGATTCTCAGCTTATCTAAGCTTCAGGTTTCTCAGTTCAGAACAGAAACATAGAAAATCATAGTAAGCTTGGAGACATAAAGATGCCGATGAAAGGGATAGTTACCGTTGGTTGGATGTTTTGTTTGATAGACATTGCTTTAAACCCTTCATGTGTTCCAACTCATTCCGTCTTCAAAGGACCCACTGAGGCAGCATGGGGCAAGTCCCACACTGAGTACTAGAGGGGACACAGCAGCAATGTCTTGGTCCATGGCTGTGGTGCTGTCTAGTTGTCATACGTCACTGCCTAGGGATAGTGTCTGATTTTCTGATGCAGGTTTCACTTCTGCCTCCGGGATCTCCCACAAGTCACTCAACTTCTCTGGGGACTGGGTTTCCTCCATAAGAAGAAAGCCTTGTGTGAAAGGGACGATTAAATGCCTGGGAAATCTTTAAAAATCAATACCTGGGTTCTATTCCCAAAGGATTCTGAGCTGGTGAGTCTGGACCTGGACTCTGTGATGCCTTAAACTTGATCATAAAAATGCCCTCCAAAACAGACTCAAAAATAGGGAGGGTGATGCCAGTCACTAACTCCTACCCTGCTGTGGATAGCTTTCCATTCCTCCACCCCAGGGCACACACAGCTCAGGGCAGCAGCTTCTCTGGCCCTTGTCAGTCGGTTGTTGGAAGGTTCTGTTTTGTTCATTCGGCATCTCACTATGTAACACAGGTTAGCCTTAAAGTCAAGATTCTTCTGTCATCTCCCAAGTCCTGGGATTTCAGGTGTGAGCCTCCATGCCCAGCTTCCTGTCGGTTCCTAACCATTTCCTCTCCCAGCCCTTCAGGAATGGCTGTCCATTTGTTTGTGCCCCAGCCCTCCGTGCTTTCCCTATACCTTTGCTGCATCTTTATTAACAGCACCTGCTCCTTTCTTGTCATGTGCTCTCTCTCATCTGCAGGAACCTATCCATCTTTTTATTTTTCTCTGCGTAATTCTAAAGCAAGCCACTCGTATCACAAATGCTGCTATCCCATTCAGCAAGACAAACAATGATTCCTGAATCTCAAACACAAGCAGGCAGCTGTGTGTTTGAGATGCCCCTTGGGTCTGTGAGCACTTGAATTTGACAGTCACTGGAGTAGCCCACCTCCGAGGAGCTTTCCAAATCAAACAAGCTGCCTCTTGAATCTGCAAAGAATCTCCCAGTTAATAAACTTGAGCCAGTCTCCACCTGGTGGTAGAAAAACCTGCCTAGACTGGAAACTGGTAAATTAGAACCTGGTCCAATAGTGAAGTGGTGTTGCCATGGAAACTCCTGGAGCATCTAGGAAGTGGTTAGGATGCTTAGGCCTGACTCTACAAACAGGCAAGTGGATACCGAAGCAAGCACTGCCCCAGTGTTCATCTTCCAGCCACTGAGGAGGGGCATGGCCACCCGGAAAACCAAACCAATGAATCAGGTTGTAAGAGAAGGCAGTCAGGTCTCCTCTTATCCAAGACCAGACTGCAATCACAAATGCTTTCATCTTTGAACATGTGGTTTACTTCCCAAGCCCTCAGATCAAATCACCCATGAACAAAGCCTTGAGATTTGCCCAGAAACAGGACAGGTGTGGAGCCTGTCCAGCTGGGGAAGCCATGGGTGGGTAAGGTGGAATAACTACATACCATGGCTGTGGCCCTGAACAGCTCACCCCCTGGAATGAAGGCTGAGCCCCTCATTTGTGCTGGGGATTTTAGTATCTCTCTGTGTGTTCAAGACCCATTTCGAGCCAGATTGGTATCTCAAGACTTGTGATCCTAGCTACTCAAGAGGTTGAGGCAGGCAGATCTAAGTTTAAGGGCTGTCTGGGTTAGTGAGTGAGTGTGAGTCCAAACCTGTGGATATCCAATCTGGTCCCCAACGCTTGCAATTCCAAACACATTTTAAACTTGCCAATGTCAGGCCCTTTTGAGAGGAAGCATGACCCTTACTCTAGGCACTTTTTAAAAAAAATTTCTATGTGGGTGCATGTTTGTTGTGTTTGTGAATACACAAGTGTACGCATTTGTGTGTAGAAGTCCAATGTCAACTCACAGAAGCTGTTCCTTAGTCACTTTTCAGTTTTTCTTTTGAGCCCATCAACACTCTTACAGGTGTGGGGCTCACTGGTTAGGCTAGCTTGGGCACTAGAATGAAAGGCACTGGTTGCCACACACGGCCTTTTTATTGTTTTAGTATTGGTCCTGAGGATCCAACTCAAGTCTTCATTAGCACACAGCAGGCACTTTACTAGGTGAGCTATGCCCCTGGCTCTGCTACCCTTTAAAGACAAATTGTGCTTCTTAAAAGTACAGGTGAAGCCAGGCCTAGTAAAGGACTGTAGTCCCAGCTATTTGCGAGTCTGGCTTAGGTGGTGAGTTCAAAGCCAGTCTGGACAACTTAACGAGTACCTGTTTGAGAAGTAAAAATGAGACCTGGAGATCCAGTTCAGTGATAGACGACTTGTCTGATGCATGATAGATTTTAGTTTTAGTGTCCAGTATATACAAAGAGATGAATAAACTGTTTTATCCCTACTGTGCTACATTATGCTCCTGAACCCTGAATAAAGAGTTTGCCCAGAAAGACTCCATCCATGCTTAGAGGAGCAGAACTTGGCAGGGGATCAAAGCATCTCATTGCTTAAAGACTAGCCACCAGGGGCATATGCATATGACTGGGTATTTGGTGGGCTGGTTCCAGGCAACGTTTTACTCATTAGCTTCTACATGAAAGCATTTTCTGCCGAGGCCACCATTTATATTATTCCAGTGTTCAAAGCACATCATTCAGCAGCCAGGCTACTAACACCTAACCAGTCCTCAGAGGTTCTACTGGTCCCCAGCCACCCCTGTGCTGTTTCCACCAAGGAATGAGCTTACATGCCAAAGAGACAGCTGTTTGCACTCCATCACCCCAGTGAGCAAACTGAATCAGACTTAGCTGTGAAGTTCATTTCAGTGAGGGAGAAAGTGTCACTTACTGGTTACAACAGAAACATGCTCTCCCCTTCCATGTGAATTGGGCCTTCTGAAGTCCCCTGTGGCTTCTGCCTCTGTCACCACTTAATCTGTTAAATAACAGATCTCTGGAAGTCAGACAGGCTGTATGTATATGGCCGGCTCTGCAGGCAGCTAAGAGAGAGATCTTGACTTTGGGCATGCAGGATCCAAGGCTAGCTATGAATGTAGCCCATGTATATGTAGATGATGATGTCATGTCTCAGTGTCAAAAGGTTGGATACACTTGCTGGGACTAAGGTGATCCACAGATGGAAGGTGATGGCTCAGGATCCCCTTCATGAAGAGGTGGTCACTTGAATTGTTCTCTGTACTGGGTCACTGGACAGGAAAAATGAAGAGCTTGACTTTCCAACATTCATGTGCCAAGATCCCAGTCTAGTAATTTTCAGGGTCCATGGAAATCTGGGCATCTCCTTAATGGCCCTCCTCTTTCTTGGAATTTGGGACAGGGCTACCGGGAAATGGCGTAAGACTTCCTGGGTTGTCCTAATAACCCGCATTGAGTTGTCAAGTGATGATGCAGTATGACTAAAACCTCTCACACCTGCTGGGCAAGTCAAAAGATGACAAGGGTAGGTTGGTTCTCTACACTTAGCTGATGCTGTGGGAGCACCAGCTATCTGAATCAACTAGAAGTGTTCGCTTTCTTGACATGGAGATATAGCTCAGTTGGTAGAATGCTTGTCCAGCATGCATGAAGCCCTACATTCAATCCCAAGCACTGCCTAAGCCAGGGATGGCAGTATACCTGTGTAATTCCAGCATTTGGGAGGTAGAGACAGGAAAATCAAAAGTTTAAGTTAGGCTATGTAGAGGAGTTCATGGCCAGTCTGAGCTACATGAGATTTTTATCTTAAAAAACAGAGAAAGAGATTTCCTCAGAGGTAGTGGGAGGTTCCCATTGGACTAGGAGAATGGAGAAACCTCTGGGTGGTCAGTGACACTAGTCAGTCTGTGCTGGTTAGTTTTATGTCAGTGTGACACAAGGCAGGATCACCTGTAAAGTCAGAACTTCAGCTGTGAAAATGCCCGCTTTAGACTGGCCCTTAGGTAGATCTATGGGGACATTTTCTTGATTAGTGATTGATCTGGAAGAGCCCAACCCATTGTATGCAGTGCCAGCCTGAGAAGGTGATCCTGGATGTATAAGAAACCAGGCAAAACACACAAGGAGGAGAAGAATACGCCAGTGCAGCATTTCTCTGTGGCTTCTGTTTCAGTCTCTGCCTCCAGGTTCTTGCCTTGAGATCCGCCGTGATGGAGAGATATAAACTAAAACATACCCTTTCCTCTCCAAGTTGCTTTATGGCTGTGGTGTCTTATCCCAGCAATAGCAACCCCAACTATGACAAGGCTTCAGGAAATCATTATGAGGTCAAGAGCAATAAGGAACACATACCTAAAAGTTAAGAGCATTGGCTTTGCCCAGTGGTGTCTAGATTCTGTTCCTTACCCAGATATGTGACTCTCACATACATTATTTAATCTGACTTACTCATGCATAAGACAGAGATAATAACAACAGCTTTGTAAGAGGGTAGCATGAGGCCTAAACAAAAATGTTATACTTACAAAGTACTTACGTCTGTGCATGTCCCAAACTATACCCAGGCAAGATGGTACTACGCTTACCACTGGATCTTGTCAGAGAAGTCAAAGCAAGCGCTAAACTATTAGGAAATACGCCTTCGAGTTACTCATTGCCACCTCCCCTTCTACACGTGCACAGTCTACACATCTGTCACACAAATGTCTGCAGAGGTGCCAAAATTGGTATCTCACCCACTCCACCATACTTTACAATTCTTCCATGGCTCCCTACTATTCTCCTATCGAAATCCTATATCGTGTCTATGGCTTAAGAGTAGTTTGAGGGTCCAACCCCAAGGCTTTATGTGTAGAAACTTAGCTCTTGATGTGAGGCACTAAGTAGGCAAGAACTTACTTCTCCTTCCTCCCTCCTCCCTCTCCCCCCGCCCCTGCAGCTGCCTTAGGATTGCCAGCAAGTGGGCACCATCGTACAAGCCACTAGAATAGGCTTTACAGAATTACAGAATAGCCTGCCTCAGAGCAACAAGGAGTGGAAAATGATAAACTATGCCTGTTCTCACCTCTCCTACTTAAAACCTCAGAACAGTAATATTCTACTGGAGGGCTGCTAGCCCACCTCTGTCTCATCACCCCCTTCCTCCTCCTGTCTTCTGTTCTCTCTACCCTCCCTTCTCCCAGGGTTACTTCATCCATTTCTCCTCTTTTAAAACAGTCAACAGTCAGCCACCCCCCCCCCCATCCCTGGAAGTTCTCTGGACTTCTCTAGGTTCCTCTGGAGCACATCCATGCTGTATTCCAACTGTATTAGCCTCACCCTCACATCCCTGCTTCTCAAATTTCCTGCTCATTGGAATCAGCTGGAAGCGCCATCAAGCCAGGATGTCCTGGCCTCACTTCAGATTAATTAAAACTTTCTATGGGGCTGAGACTCAGACATCAGGAATTCTCAACCCCGTGCAGATGGCTTCAATGTATAGCAAAGATTGAAGACTGTTATTCTCAGATGGGAATGCCTTAGATGTACCGCACACATGTGCAGGAATGTTTCCCGGCTAGTGCTTAGTCTCATTCACACAGGAAGGTCATGTAGGTGTGCCAACTATAAGAAGCTGCTGGGAGTCAGAATGGAAAACTAGGTAGGAAGGCTGAGACCAGCCTCCAGGCATCCTCCAGTGGCTGATAGGGGAGTGTAGGGCACAGGAGAACTGGTCAGCTTGGTTGTTACCATGTATAGCCCATCCAGGAACTTTTTAGCTTCCCAATCAATCACAAGGACATGAAAGTACTGTGCTGTACTCAAGTTGTGAGACTGACTAGGCTTGTGGATGCTTCTCTGAGCTGAGGAGAGCATTGAGGCTTCTCCACATTTTTGCAGATGTGGGTGTGCTCTGTCTGAGGTCCCCCCATCTTAGGGTCCCCTGTCCTTCCATGTTTTGTGCACTGTGGAAGAGAGCTCTGATGCCCTGACTCTATCCAAGGCCCCCCAGGAGTCCTGGCCCATCCCAAACTTGCCTTTCTCCAAAGTCTCTAACTAGTGCATTTTCGCTCCCAGCAAGCCCATATGAAAATAAGCTAAGAAACCCAGTACCTTCCTTTCATGGGGGCTTCACTTCAAAAGATATGTGGTTCCTCATCATCCCACCCTCTCTGAAGAGGACAACTAGGTCTTTGCATATTATAATCTCAAGCCTCCCTTGTCTTGGACCTCAGTTAGTAAACTTCAGAGTCCTATGAGCTGGTAAAACAGGCTCTGGCTGGCAAAGACTGGGCCATTTCAACTGAAGAAAACCTAAGAGGTGGGGAAGTAGCTAGGAATACAGGGGCCTGGGCCAGGAAAACTAAACATCTGTGTCTCTTCTTAAAGAGACAAGACACAGGTGCTATGGAGAAAGGACTCTCACTCCCCAGAATGTTCTTTACATGAGGTAGACTTGAACCTTCCTCATCCTGCTGGCAGCCATTTAGTAGCTGATAAAGAACAGCTACTAGACCCTGCACAGGGTGAGGGACCCTAAACTTCTATTTGGGGTGCATTCAGTAGAAACTCCATAAGTGACAGGGAGTCAATAACTAGCTCTGTGCTTCTTGGTTGCTCTGCAGGTAGGAAATCATTTCACCTACCTCAACTCCATAAGTTTTTACATATTGCTTACCAACCTCTTTTCAAGCTCCCCAATGCATAGACATTTAAGGGACAAGTCTACTAAGTGACCAGCCACCACCTATCATATGGAAGGGTTCTTTGCTTCTTTTTAGAAAACTGCTGATTGTAATGTGTGTTGTGGTATATGTGTATGTGTATATGTGTTTATTTCTGGGTGTTGTATGTATATGTGTGTGGTATTTGTATATTCTATGCATATAGTGTGTGGTTTGTGTGTATGTATGTGGTATATTGTATAGTGTGTATCTCTGTGTAGTATGTGTTTTTGCATATATGTATGTTTGTATATGTGTGTGCGTGTATGGTGTGGGCATAAGTATGTGGAGTGTATAATGTGTCTTTGCACATGTGTATTTGTGTGTAAATGTATTGTGTATATATGTGATATGTGTATGTGTATATGTGTGTATTTCTGGGTGTTGTATGTATATGTGTGTGGTATTTGTATATTCTATGCATATAGTGTGTGGTTTGTGTGTATGTATGTGGTATATGTATAGTGTGTATCTCTGTGTAGTATGTGTTTTTGCATATATGTATGTTTGTATATGTGTGTGCGTGTATGGTGTGGGCATAAGTATGTGGAGTGTATAATGTGTCTTTGCACATGTGTATTTGTGTGTAAATGTATTGTGTATATATGTGATACGTGTTTTCTGTGTATGTGGGGATGTATATGTTCTGTGTGTATGTTGTAAGTATTGTGTTTATGTATAAGTGTGGTGGGAATGGTTTGTGTAGATACGTTGTGTGTGTCTGGTATTTAGATGTGTATGTTGTATATATAATGTGTGTGGTGTGTTTATAAGTATGTGTTGTGTGGTGTGTGTGTATGTTGTATATTTATATGACAGGTATATATGTGTATATATGTGGTGTGTATGTATATGGTATGTATATATGTATTTATTGTATGGTATATGTATTCTGTACATATGTGTAGTGTGTATGTACTGTCTGTCTATGTGTTATGTGTATGTGTAGTGTGTGTATATTTGAATGATGTGTGCGGTGTGTGTATGTGTCTGGTGTGTGTGCATGTGTATATGTGTCCATATTTGATGTGTTGTGTAGTGTGTGGGGGTCAAAAGACAACTGTTGACAGGTTGACTGTCAGCTGTCTTTCCCATAGGTCCCGAGATTAAGCCCGGATTTTCATGTTTATGGCAAGTGTATAGCTGAGCCCTCTTCCAGGCTCTTTTTTCTTGCTTGCTCCTTTTTGGGATGATGGTAGAAGACACAAAACTGGAAAAAAAAAAAAAAAAAAAAAAAAGCTTGGGAATCAGCAACAAATAAAATGTCACTTAGCACCATTATTCCAAAAAAGTGTCTCCCAGGGGAGGCACACTACTAGAGACAAGGTGGGGGTCTGGACCAGATCCTTCAGCCTCCTGGTTCAGAGTTGAGAAGATGCAGGCAGTGGTGTCCTTAAGGGAACCTGAGAAAGGTCCACAAGGTAGCACAAGGTTGGAGGACATACTAGACACTGTGTTCCATGGGAGCCAAGAAAAGGATGTGTGACGACAAGGGAGCAAAATTGTGCCTGAAGCTGCTGGCCTGCCACACCAGGAAGGTCTCAGGAGTGTTTTGTCTCCAGGAGAGGAGGGTACTGTGGCCTGACAACACCTCTGTTGGAAGAGTGGCAGAGCAGCTGGGGTAGAAGAGGCAGTTTTGTGGGAAGGTGACTGACTCTTGGTACAGACCCGATGGCTGAGCTGGGATGTCTGCATCACCTGGTATTCTCTGCAGCCCCGCACACAGCAGCCTCCCTTTGTTTCCCTAGATGCTGAGGAGCATTTTCTTTGGTTCATAAAGAAGGTCAAATTCCATTTGGTCAATATCTGTGACACAGCTGGAAGGAAGTAGCAAGAGGTGAGAGCAGTCCAACATGAAAAATAAACAAAATTACAAAAGAGTGGGGTCAGCGAGCAGCCCAGATCAGTGAAGCCCAGACTCTAGGAAAATGTATCTGTGGGTGCACCCCAGCCTTCAAGGAATCAATCAACAGCCCTTGAAAAATTGTGTCTTCCATAAAAATGTCACCTAAGCCTTCAGTGTCACAAAGAAGGTGCCAATAGCCAGGCACAAAATAGATGGCCCATTAATACTCATTGATGGCTTTATAGATTGGTATGTCCAGTATAATTAGCCCCAATGATCTTCAATCAATACAGCAGGTGTGTGTGTGTGGGGGGGGTGGCGCTGGAGCTAAGAAATTCTGGAGAGGAATGGAAAGCTGTATTCTACCCTAAGGGCCATGGGCTTACCATGTAGCCTGGAGGCTTCCTGAACTCATCTGGGTCTGAATTTCCTCACCTGCAATATGAGAGAATAGCAGGCCAGTGTTTACCAAAGTGATTTCTAGCAAACCTTAGTTCTTTGAAATGTTATCAGAATACCCACCTACACCCACAAATGTGTTAAGTGGTCGGATTTGAGAAACATAGGTTTTAAGCAAATTATGCAGGACCTGCCATAGATTTGGGTGTGCTGGGGATGGGGACAAGGGGCTGAAGGAGTATAGCAATTAAAAACCCACATTTCTGTGTTAATATGTGCACATTCTAGTGCAGGAGCACAAGCAAAGAGTCTGTCAGTCAACAAAGACAATGGGACAAATGGCAATTAGTTACATGCAAACATAAAATAAAAAAGCCCTTTCTCTGTCCTGCCAGCTCCTTAATAACAACACAGAGGCGTATTGTTAATTATGGAAGGTTGGCCTATAGCTTAGGCTTGTCCCACTACCTTTATAACTTCAATTAACCCATTTATGTTCATCTACATGTTGCCTTGTGATTCATGGCTTTTCCCTCTCGTCCTGCATGTCCTGCTCCCTCTGTGTCCCCTGGGGACTTCACTTTTCTTCCCAGAGCTCTCTCTGTCCAGAAGTCCTTGTTATTACTTCCTACCTTGCTATTGGTCATTTATGTTTTTATTGAACCAATCACAGTGACATATCTTTATACAGTGTAATCAAATATCTCACAACACTTTTTAAAACACAAAATCACCACTAATGCAGCCCAGGAAGTGGAAGGTGGTACTGCTTTTGTTCATAGGAGAGATAAAGACCTTACTCTCTGATTAGGGGATATTGGCCCAGCAAGGAGTCAGGTGTCTAGAGATTCACTGACAATGCAAGGCCCTGATGTGGGCACGTGTTGGTCTTGATCCTGAGACATCAGGGAGGAGAATGTGGCTCACGTGGCTATAGTAATAATGAATGGCTTTTCTTAACACAGTGACACGAACAGTTTGAAGGAGGGTGTATTTCAGCTCATGGTTTCAGAGGGCTTTAACCCATGGCCTCTTAGCCCTATACACTTGAGCAAAACATCACAGTAGCAGTGGTGTTGGAGTATCTTAACAGAGACCCATGTAACCTTCAAAGGCACATTTGACCAGATGACCTAGTTCCTTCAACTAGGCCCCACCTTTCAAAATTTCTAGAATTTCTCAAAATAGTACCCTCAGTGGGGGACCAAAGATTCAGCACATAAGTCTGGAGGTGGGAGTAGTTTATATTCAAGCCATAAAGCAACAAGGTAATATCTTAGCCTTGACTGATATAAGGGGGCATTTCCTGTCATATCTCTGAGCTTCAGAGTTAGTTAGTTGGCGAGCGCCAGATAATAGGAGTAGCATGTCCCAAACCTCGTCCAGGAACTCCCACAATTCTTAAAACCCAACAACCCATGGGAATAGGGGTTTTTCAGTACAGAGGTAATGAGTGATTCAACATGAGGTGGCAGAGTTTAATGTTCTAGGCTAGCCAGGACAAAAATACATGCTCATGTTATTACCCCCCCCCCCTTTTCTTTTTAAAGGAAAATGGCATCCTTCTGCTTTTTCAAAAGTACAGATCAGGGCTGGAGAGATGCTCTGTGGTTAAGAGCACTGGTTGTTCTTCCAGAGGACTTGGGTTCAAGTCCCAGCACCCTCATGGCAACTCATAACTGCCTCTGATACCAGCTCCAGGGGGTCTGACACCCTTTTCTCATCTCTGCATGGTACGCAGACATGTATGCACAGAACATGTTTTTATTGATATTTAAAACCTCTAGATCAAAAGGGTACCGAGCTAGGTACGCCTCATTTGACTATCTGTGTAATGCTGAACAATTATTTTGTCTTTCTATGCTTCAGTTTATACATCTGTAATAGTGGAAGGCCAGTGTGAGAATTTCCTGGGATAATGCAAAGAACTTAGACCTCTCCTAGCTATACATAAATGCCAGTAAATGTTACCTGTTATGATAATTACTATTTAACAGCCGGAGAGAGGGGCCTGGGTGATATTAGCATCCCAGAGTAGCTGAGTTCAACTCCCAGTACCCACATGAAGCAGCTCATATCCACTTGTAACACCAGCTTCAGGGGTTCATATGTCCAATCCTGATTTCTATGAGTACCCATATATATGGTGTATTCTCTGTGTGTGTGTGTGTGTGTGTGTGTGTGTGTGTGTGTGTGTGTGTGTGTGTGTGTGTCACGCCAAAGCAATCTTAAAATTATCAAGGCCTGAAGTCAATAAAATGCATTGTTTCTAAGCCAGGGGAAGTAGATTTTCCTTTCCCTATTACAGCCTGAGGCATCTTATCTGATAACCATCAGCTCAGTTATCACATCAGCATCAAATCACCATGACAACTCTTCTTTAAGATGCATCTGTTTGTGATGATATATTATACATTTAATAAAGTTTCCTTGAAAACCAGAGGACACCTAAGCCACACACAGATTTAGCCAGAAGGGTATGGGATCCCAGGTGAAGGGCCAGATCCAGTCTCCTATTTCTCCACCCAGCTATCTCTCTTCCTTGTTCAACTTTCCTCTTTGACTAAAGGTGTGCACCACTACCACCTGGCTGTTTGGCCTTGAACTCAAAGAGATCCAGAGAATTAGAGGCAGTGGGTTATCACTTTCTCACCTTCATGGCTCTGTCCTCTGATTTTCCAGGCACACTTTATTAGCTATAAATTAGCTATATATTGATATCACCACATCTATTCCCAGTTACAAAGGGAGAAATAGGTGGGGCAGATTTACTGCTGGTCTATGTAAGGACTAAAGTGTGTGTGTGTGTGTGTGTGTGTGTGTGTGTGTGTGTGTGTGTGTGTGTGTGTGTGTGTGTGTGTGAGAAAGACCTCAGTTCTGGCTAAGGTTTGTTATATACTAGAGTCTCTTCCTAGAGTGGAAAATGAATATAATTCTTTTTTTTAATATTTAATTTTTTTTTACTGTTAACATGAAAAATTAAATCACCCAGATTTCTAAGGTTCCTCATTCCCAAGATGGGGTTCCTACTTCCAAGTTCAGTCTTTTTACATTTTGCATGCTGCTTGCTTGACAGGCTCACGCTGTTCTTAAATATAAGTATTTTTTTCTGTTTTCTTGTTTATGGTGAGAATTTGTTTAGCAAACTATTTCCAGTGAATAAGGATGTAAAAGGTGCCTGCTACCCCTCCACCCCATTTCCTACTCTGTAGCTTAATTGCAAGTTGTAGGCTTGTCTCATCAGCTGGTCTGCTCCTGACTGTATCTGTGCTGCATGCTTCAAGTCCCACCAGTTTCTTGGACCCCCAAGGCCTATGCCATCTTAGTGTGCATGTGAGTATGATAATTGTTTGCATGTATGCTGTATGATTGTAGGTACGAATACTTGGATGTGGTCTATTTTTTGTTGTTGTTATTGATTTGTTTTTAATTACTTGTGTGGTTAGGGAAATGGTTCAGTGGTTAAGAGGCTGCTCTAATACAAGATCCGGGTTTAGTTCCCAGCCATCCATTTACAGGACAGCTCACAATTATCTTTAACCCTGGATCTGACATCCTTTTACTGATCTCTGCAGGCACTGCATACAGGTGGTACACACACACACACACACACACACACACACACACACACACACACACACACTCATGCATGCATGCACATAGGCAAATAGGCAAAATACTCTTACACACAAAATATAGATCAATGATGTAAAATGTATTTATAAATTCAAGTTCATCAGTCTTGAAACTTGTGGGCTTTTTAGACTTGACAATCCTTTAAGAAAGGCTGGACTTGAACTTCTGATCATCCTACTTCAACTTTCCATGTCCTAGACTTACAAGTGTGTGCTGCCATAGCTGGTTTTATGAAGTGCTCGGGATCAAACTAGGGGCTTTGTGCATTTTAGGCAAAAACTGAATTTTGTGCACAGCCTCCATCTTGGCGTTCGAGATGGTCTCTCATTGGCCTGGAGCTTCCCAAGTAGGCTACGCTAGCTGACCAGGTCCTGGTGCTTCCAAGGTAAGCATGTTATCAACTGAGCTGTCTCCCCACCCTGCCTCTGCCATTTTCCATGGTGGGTTAGTAAAATGTCTGTGTTCTCTCAGCATCTCAAATGTATATTTTGCATTTTCTGTCTTTGGGGATTAGAAACACAAACATGTGTCACCATGAAATTTTCTCTTATTAAGAACAACTTCAGAGCAGAAGCCCCTGTGAATATCAAGGCAATGAAAGTAAAAGGCTGTCACTGAACTAAGAGGCAGGAAATCTGTCCTCACCATGAATATAGAAGAATGATTTGCCTGAATGATTCAGAGATGATTTGTCTAATATATTAATCAGGAGGAAGAATTGTGTTCATCTTAGCACTGTTTATATTAGAACACCATGCTTGTCAGGCTGGCCTGGATTTTAGAAGCACATGATCCAAAGAGAAAACATGAGATAGATTTATTCTTATGTTGGACTGAGTGTGTGCTTTATTGTACACGCTTTGCTTCTGGCTACAGACAAAGTCATTTCTCTCCAAGTCTTCTGTTCTCATTTGCAGTGACTATAAGATTAACTGACGGTGTAGCATCCTTGTTTGGACTGTACTTATGAAGGGTGGCTGTTCTCATGCAAATAACTTACAGTATTTTTAAAAGTGTAGCATCTTTCATGAAGGTGTGATAGTAAGCCCTTCAGGCATGAAAGCTGAGATATCATCACATGTTAACAACTTGGAAGAAATTTTTATTAATTTGCTTGGAAGGAGAAAGAACAGCCAAGAGCTGGGGAAAAAAATTAAAATTTTTGTAATCACAGTGACTCAACTTGAACCTCTAAGGTACCAGGCTCATATGTGTGTGTGTGTGTGTGTGTGTGTGTGTGTGTGTGTGTGTGTGTGTGTGTGTGTGTGTGTGTGTGTGTGTGTGTGTTTATTGTGGGGGAGGTTAGAGAATGATGTCAGACTAAAGCTCACCTCTGGGTTAGTGCTACCTGTGGTTAGAGTGCAGGGTTGCCTGCTTGGTTTTTCTCTCGGATCAAGGGCCCCAAAGACATTTAAAAACTGGTAGTATGCCCTTGCTGCAGACTGCAGCCTAAAGATATTGTCTTCATCAGTGCCAGTGGTGGGGTTTCACGGAGAAAAAAATGCCAAGGTTCAAGGTCCCCTGTTTTTATCATCTCTGGAAAGCTGTTGCCTCTGAAAAGAGCCAGAACAGCTCTCTACTCTGTTTATGAAACGCTTGCTCCAGTTTTCTCTGCTGAAAACAAGAACCAACAAAACATACCCCCCTCCAGCTGGTTTGACTTAGCATAGGTTTGAGTGGTTTGGTTGTTTTGTGTTTGTTTTCTTTTTCAAATTAAATAATTAATTTAGGCTAACAACCCAAGTTTTCATTTAGTTTCAAATTGAAAAGGATGGGCAGCCATGCTGGCTGTATTTCCAGCTTGGTGGACCTTGAAACCCCAGCAATTCATTTTAGACAATATTGTGACTCCAAGAAGTCTTGGCTGCGAGGAAGACTAAGTCCTTAAAAACATTTTGCTTCCACTGCACTGACTGGCTTTTATAAATGCTTCCCGGAGTGCATGACAAACAATGTTTCCAGAAACCATGGATGGAAATGCCTTACCCTGGGCTGCACTTCCCACATCAGGACCTCATGTGTGTGCACAATGCACTTGACCGAGGCTTTCCTATGCAGAAGCAAAGCTGGACCCTTCATGAGCTCATCAAGGCCAAAGCCAACTGGAAACTTGAATCTAAAGTCTATCTCTTCAAGATGGTACTGAGGTGAGATTGGGGGGGGGGGGCGGGGAAGCTTCAATCCCTTCAGAATGGTACTGAGGTGAGATGGGGGGGAGGCTTCAATCCCTTCAGAATGGTACTGAGGTGAGATGGGGGGAGGCTTCAATCCCTTCAGAATGGTACTGAGGTGAGATGGGGGGAGGCTTCAATCCCTTCAGAATGGTACTGAGGTGAGATGGGGGGGAGGCTTCAATCCCTTCAGAATGGTACTGAGGTGAGATGGGGGGGAGGCTTCAATCCCTTCAGAATGGTACTGAGGTGAGATGGGGGGAGGCTTCAATCCCTTCAGAATGGTACTGAGGTGAGATGGGGGGGAGGCTTCAATCCCTTCAGAATGGTACTGAGGTGAGATGGGGGGAGGCTTCAATCCCTTCAGAATGGTACTGAGGTGAGATGGGGGGGAGGCTTCAATCCCTTCAGAATGGTACTGAGGTGAGATGGGGGGGGGCTTCAATCCCTTCAGAATGGTACTGAGGTGAGATGGGGGGGCTTCAATCCCTTCAGAATGGTACTGAGGTGAGATGGGGGGGGGAAGCTTCAATCCCTTCAGAATGGTACTGAGGTGAGATGGGGGGGAGGCTTCAATCCCTTCAGAATGGTACTGAGGTGAGATGGGGGGGAGGCTTCAATCCCTTCAGAATGGTACTGAGGTGAGATGGGGGGGGCTTCAATCCCTTCAGAATGGTACTGAGGTGAGATGGGGGGGCTTCAATCCCTTCAGAATGGTACTGAGGTGAGATGGGGGGGGAAGCTTCAATCCCTTCAGAATGGTACTGAGGTGAGATGGGGGGGGAGGCTTCAATCCCTTCAGAATGGTACTGAGGTGAGATGGGGGGGGCTTGAAGCTAGACTCCCCAAGTGCATACAACTGCTCTTCAATTCCAGGCTGTGGGCTATAGTAAAATACGTTTTGACCTGTGTATGAAGTCTGATTGGATAATGATGTGGAGAACATGTTTATCACAGAGTGATCCTGTGGCAGCTTCTCCAACGGTCACATCTCTCAGGAAAGAGAAGCAAACTGCACAGAGCCCAGGAAGTCCAGAACCCTCCCCTCTTTAGCGAGTCTTGCTTAAATGGACTTGGGGTTTTAAACCCTTCTCCCCCTCCCTTTCTTTCTACCTTCCCCTCATCTTTGTCTCCCCATCGATTTTTCTTCCTTCTCTTCCATGTGAAATAAATCTTCTCTTATTCTGCCGGATGTCTTCTGGTTCATCATCAAGACAGATCCAAAATGAGTCTGTTCCAATGAATGAACACTCTGTCAAACTTTATATGCCTAGGTGATGCTGGGGCTGGACACACTGCTACCCTGCTCCTACCTGAATCCCAAACAGCTCGCTGCCCAGTCACACCAGCTCACACCCCAGTGGCCCAGTTCACACCAAGTCACACCCAACTCCAAATCAGACATCCTTCCCACAAGCGTTCTGCCTTCACCTTGGCAGTCCAAGGTTATATCTCCCTCTCCTGAGTATCCAGACCACCTTCAAACACTTGCCTATATGACATCTGCTTGAAATGTTTTCTTTCTCTCCAAAACTATTTCATTACCAAAATAATATTTAATAACATACTTGTTGAGTTATGATAAAATAATACAAAAGAAAAGGCACACAATGTGCCCAAAGACCCCTTCTCCTGTGCCCTGGCCACACTTTCTCTCTTCAAACATCTACCCAACCCTCCTCTAGGTTTTTACACCAAATGCCCTCACATGTGGACAAGTAAAGTAGTTAGTTTTAAACATGAATATGTGGACTCACACTCTATATATATTGGGACAGCCTTCACGAAATAGAAGGCTGATACCTCAAATTTTAATATTTGTTTATTTGTTTTGCATATGAGTGTCTTGCCTGCATGTATGTATGTGCACTGTATCCATTCATGTCTGGTGCCTGTGGGAACTGAGAGAGGGAGTCAGATCTCCTGGAAACCGGGTTAAGGAGGGTTGTAAGCTGCCCTGTGTGTGCTGAGAGCTGAACCTGGGTCCTCTGCAAGAACAGTAAATGCTGAGCCATGTCTCAGCCCTCAAACGCCTCAGTTATGGTGTCCTTTTTCTCACTGTACACCACACATCCTGACCATTTCATTTTACATTTGCTTGTAGCCATTCTTGTGGGCATGGCTTGCATCACACTGTTCTTTTAATGAGCATTTCTATAGTGACTAGTGATGTTGAAACTCTTCATGCCCTTATTAGACATCTATGTATCTCATTCAAATCCTTTGCTTTTTTAAACTGGGTAATTTGTGCTTTTATGTTGACATAAAAGATCGCTTATTTATTCGAGCAATAAGGCCATTACTAGGTCCATGTCCTGAAAATATTTTCTTCCCATCTGTGGCTTACCCTTGAATATTCTGCTAATTTCAGTTTGCTTTCTATTGCTGTGATAAAACACCACTGCCTAAAGCAGCTTGTGTGGAGGGAGGTTTATTGGCTTACATGTCCCCATCACAATCTATCACTGAGGGAAGCTGAGGCAGGAACTAAAGCAGAGACTATGGAGGGACATTTCTTGCTCAGCCTACTTTCTTATACACCTCAGGTCCACTTGCCCAAGGGCAGCACTACCCACTGTGGACTGGGCCCTCTACACTAATCATTGATCAAGAAAGTACCTTACCCACAGGCCAATCTGAAGGAGGCATTTCCTCTATTGACACTATTTCCAGATACCCCTAGCTGGCTTCAAGGTAACAAAAGGACCAAACAGCACAGTGCTCATTAAAGGTCAAAGTGCTTAACTGTGATGAAGTCCAACTTATAATTCCCATTGCCACTTGTGCTGGTGCCAGGGTGACCTTGCCTAAGTTCACGAAGATGTCCCCTGTGTTTTCATCTAAGAGTTTTAGGATTCTGCCTTATTATTGCCTTTAAGTCTGTGATCCATTTGCAGTTAATGCCTGTGTATGATGCAATGAAAATGTCCAACTCTATTCTCCTCACTATTTGTTGAAAACATTATTCTCTCCCTGTTTATTTATCTTGGCACCCTTGTCAGAAAACAAAACAGTTGACCATGAACATATGAGTTTACTTCTAAACTCTCATTTATACTGCACTGCCCTTTCTGTCTGACCTGAGGCCTGTGAGGATGGTCTTGATTACTGCAGCTTCTTAGTGAGCTTTGCAATAAGAGCATGAGAACTTTCCCGCATCTGTTGGATCTCAATTACCCCAAGCTCAAATATTCCTTGTTCCCAAGTGGCATATTTCGAGTGGATCTGGTCAGCAAGAAAGGGAAATATCTCACCGTCCAGTGAGCAGAAAAGAACAGGGTTCGATTTGATTGGAATGTTGACATTTGAACTAAATGCATCAATGGCAATGATCTGCATCACTTTCCCTCTGGCAACAGATCTCCTCAGACCTTTCCCAGAGCCGGATCAAAGCCTCAATCCCTCTGCTCCAGTGAGGCCCCTATCGAGGCCCAGTCTGAGACATCACAAGAGGAAGCAGGCTGTCAACACCAGCCCTGTGCTCACACCTAGGGGCATGGATGCCTCTGTGTCTACGGCATCCATTAGTCAAAGTAAGGTAGACGAGAGGATGCGCCTACCTGGCTGGCTGGCTCTGCTCACCTGAGAGAAAGAGCTTTAATTTGAGGGCTGGTTCATTTGGAAATTCTGAGGTCCTTCTGATTTCTAACACCATCCCTGTCATTCCTCTGTCCTCCTGTTACTCAGGTACCTGTATTTCGCTTTGGTTTTAATTGGCTTTCTGTTATTTATCTTTTTTAAAGAAGATGCAAAATGGCTCAGTGGGTAAACATGGCTGCTGGGCAAGTATACAGAACTGAGTTGGATCCCCAGTACCCATGTAAAAGCCAGCTGTAGTAGCACATACCTGTAATTCTGGTGCTGAAGAGGTGGAGACAGGGACCCCATAGAGCCAGGCTAACCAGATCAATGAGCTTCAGACTCAGAGAGAGATCCTGTCTTTAAAAATAAGAAGAGAAATTGAACAACACAACTAATATTGATCTTTTGGGGACACACACACACACACACACACACACACACACACGTGCGGCAGTTCAGGGATACCATATAACACACTGTATAATCCATTTCAGGCTCTGGACTAAATGTGAAACCATGAAGAACAATTAGTGACTTGATGAATCAAGGTCCGATTGACACTTTGCTTGTAAAGGCAGTCGTTTGTTAGTGTGAGACCTTATGAGTTAATTACCGCCTCCAGGTCTCCAAACAATAGACTGGGCCTGGGTGTTTGTACTCCAAACAGTTAGAGCATGAAATCAGCACACTTAACTTCCATGTGGCTTCAATTTACCAAATACCTCAGCTGAAACAAACGACTGGCCTTGCAACTGGAATGGAAACAAGATGCTCATCTGCTTGCTAATCGTTTTCTCCTTCTCTTTCTCTTGCTCTTGTCTCCAAGAGAAGGTCATGCCCCTCAGAGGGACGGGAGGCAACCTCTCCTTCAGCTCCACACTGTCCCAGTTGACAACTGCAGAGCGAAGCTGTGTTGGTTCATTAAGGCAGGACAGTGCCCTCGGGCTTCCCAGAGCAGCTTAGGTGGGACCCTCAGGATCGGAAGACCGCTCCTAGGGGTGCTAGTGAAGGGTGTTCATTCTCAGGAATCCCAAGAGAAACTTCCAGAAATCTAAAGAGCCAATGTATAGCCAAACCCAAAACTGTACAACTGGGTCTGAAGCATGCAAGCACGTTCTCTCCTTCTTCCCTCCCTCCCTCTCTGTCTCTCCCATCTCCTCCTCTCTTCTTCTCCTGTTACATCTCTCTCTTCTTCCCCTCTCTCTGCACACACATTATCTCTCTCACTGTCTCTCTGTCTCTGTGCATAGCTTGTACCTCCTTCCACCACTTCCCTTCCTCTTCTGCCATGAGCATGTATCTGTCACTCTACCAGTCTCTGTCTCCTCTCTGTATGTCTGTCACACATACATAGATGATCTTGGTTTCTGTAGTATGTGCATAGTCTCCCCATCTCTCTGTCACACAGTCTCTGAGCATCTCTGTCACAACTTTTTTCTCTCTCCCTCTCCAGGTCCCGCCTTTCTCCCTACCTGCCATGTTCTAAGCCCCCCCCCCCTTACCCACTTCCCGACCCAGTGCTGGCTTCACTGTCACCTTGGTGCTGACAATCCCTGCAGGAGCTCAGAATGACAATCTCCCTTTCTGCCCCCAGCGGCCTCAGTTCCAATGCCACCATCTTCTTAGGGTCTGAGGGGGACGACGAGGCTCCTCAATCCTTCATCAACGCACTGCCTTTCCCACCTCTTCTACCTACCCTCTGCCCAGGCAGAGTGACCACATCCTTTCCAGAGCTCTCTGAAGCCATTCCTTAACCTGCCTGGCTGTGTTGTGGGTGACAGTTACTGTGGTGGGTGGCAACTGCATCGTGGACAGAAAGAAGCCCACTGCCTTGTCTGGCTGCTTCAACCTAGTCTCCAGCACAAGCAGAAGGCTCACACAATGTTGCAAGGATAAATGAACATATACAGCCCCTTGGCTGAGAAATGGTTTAAATCTCTGTGCCAGACTACAGTGTCTATGCAGTCTCTTAAAAATGTAGCTGGAATCGGTGAAATACTATCTGCCAGGCTTTGGTGGCACCCCTCCAGAGGCTGGATCTGCCATCTAGGTCTCCATTCTGGGACAGACTCAGCTCCCTTTTTGCCTCATACACAGTTGGCCCAGAAGTCAGAATGCCAGGGTCTCAGGCTCCATGGTGCCCTGGCTGTGCCCTGGGTGCCTGCTCTGAGCACAGAGACTCATCACACCTGGCCTCTGGCCCTTCCATCGGTTTCCTGTCAGCTTCTCCATTGATTTTAAATTTTATTATTGGCTTGTGGAGTGCTCAAGAGCCTCAAGCTTTCCTTCACAATCGATTCTCCTGTTCCCAGAGAAGAGAGGCAGAGTTTTGCAGTCTTCATCTCTTAGCTACTGACCAGCCCCTCTGTCTTGTTCTCAGAGGCTCTCAGCCTGCTCTAGGCTCAGTCTGGAAGGCAGGGCTCATTTCCTGAGACATCTGTGATGCTAAAACACTGATTCAAGTCGTGCTGAAGGTTTTGTGTATTTGCCAGAACCAAAGGCCAAGGGTTAACTTTCCTAAGTACACACTTTGTGCCAGCTACCAGGTAATCACTTGATATGTTTGCCCTTTTTAAATAAACCCTCCGAGATTCTGAGGAAGTGGGTATGACCATTAATTGATCACCAGTCTACAAACAGAGAAATTGAGACCCAGACACAGCAGCCCAGTGACATTAGGGGCATAGGTATGACCTCTGCGGTGGTGCCATTTACTGCCCTGGTCTGTGTTGGAATGTATCGATACAGTGGCAGACATGGGAAACTGCATAGGCTCCCAGTCGGGCTGATCCGTGTCATGATCCACGAGAAAAGTCCCAGGATCACACCTTGCATCATCTCAGCAACATCAGATCAGGCTAAAGGGGCCTGACCTGGGGTGGGAATGTAGCTCAGTGAGGGAGTTTTCCTTTCAGGTTTGAGCCCCCAAATTTCATCTCCAAAATGACCGAAGGAAAAGGTTCTGACTTTGTTCCCTGGCCACTGTGAATCATTTCTCATGCTGTCTCAGCCTTGTGTGATATTAACCTACATTAGTAAATTGCCATGCTGTGTTAAAGCTACTGCAAAGCTGGCTCTTCCTGCCTGAAGCATCTCCTCCCCTTTGTCTGGAGGTGTCCTCCAAGGCCTTTTTTTTTTGTGGGGGGCAGGGATAGGCTGGCACCCAGCCCTGTGACAGGGAGAGAGGAAAAAGAGGCAACACAGCCTAAGAGTAAACACGTGGTACCTTTGCAATAGATGTTACTATTGTTTAACCCATGGTATAAAATTCCCTACGGGAACATGAAGCCGGAGGGAAGTTCATCCATGCAGAGAAAGTTCCATCAGAAACTCTGGCTAGCTGCTTGACAGAGGCTTCCCCAGTCAGTGCCTCCTGATGCTGTAAGCTTCAGTTTGATGATGTCACCTTTCTTCTCTCCATCAGGCTGCTCCCATCATCTCTGCTGGTTGTTGGAAACACTTCCTTTTTCGATGATTCTGCGTCCTTTCTCTGCTGCTGTCTTCTAGCCACTGCTTGCTATTGGTTCTTTTACTTTAGCTTACTATACACTTAATAAACTCACCCATTCGAAACTGAAAGTTCATCCATCATGAGAAACACCTTGTGTGGCTGTTGGAGCACCGATGTAGCTACTTAGGGATTGTCTGTGCAACCAGAGATGTGAGAGTAGGGAGGTCAACCCTGCCGTATAAAATTCTGACTTTTCTCCCACCATTTTGTCCCTACTTACTTTTGTATCTGTCATAACCCCTGTAAGAGTGAGGGTGTGCCTGCCAGCTCCCAGCCTCCCAACCTTGAACCCCAGAGAGGATATCTGTCCAAACTCATGATCCTCAACCCAACAGACCTCTTGGCAGTCTTCTAAGCCTCCTCCCCTCCTCCTTCCCCTCTTCCCTTCTCTTTCTTTCTCTCTCTTTTCTCTTCCCTTCTTCCTCCCACCTGTCTTCTCCCCCTCTGCCCTGTCCTTCCCGTTGTATAGCAGACCATGTTTTCTCATGTATCTATCAAAGTTGGCATCTCAGGGAAGGTGGGGGAGTAGATCTATCCAGGCACAATTAATCCTGTGCCTGTGAATCTGGGTGGGTTGTTCATACCATCATCTCAGAGCTAGACCCAGGACTAGCCTGTGGAGGAGTGGGCTTTTCTCATGTCAGGCTGGGAGACTGCTAATAGCCCCCAGTGAGGCTCAGGAGGAGGTCAGTCTTTGGGAGATCCATTTACAGGGGGCAGAAATCAAAGGGAGGCTGTCATTCCCCTAGGCAGGAATCATGTATGAGCTCATTCAATTTATAGAACTGTCCATTGGGTTCTGTGATAAGGTTGGATTTTTCTAGTCTCTATCAATTCCCGGTGTGCCTCCTGGGTCTCAGAGGCAAGGATTATGTATAGGCTGCCAGATGAGCATGGTGAGGTGGGCCAGGTTTATGCATATGGAACCTGTAATGGCCTCTTCACCACTGTCCCCTTTACTAGCAAGTAATTTAATGAACTAAGGGCTACTTTGACCAAACTCATCTGTATCAATTTTCTCCAGGCACCCACTACGGACCCCCTCTGTCTTCTGTAAAACAAATGACTACACACCCGACTATGACCGTCTGTAGCTGTAATTCTCAAGTCTCTAAAGGATGTCTCTGCATGATGGACAGACATTAACTACAGGAGCCTTTCTCTGCTCCCAGCCCCTAGGAATCATACAGTCTGAACACAGGCACTTACTTTGGACTTCTCATTAATTACATGAGATCACTCAAACCCAGGACAAGTCTCATTTAGTACCCATGGCTTTTCCTGGCACTTCTCATTCCACTCCTATTCTAAACCTTTCCCTCCCAGGAGCTGAGCTTCTGCCTCCCTTCTTCCAGTCCGATCTCTGTAACTCAGCCATTTTGGCTATATGGGCCTCTTGTCTCAGTTCAGGCTCTTCCTCTATTGGTCTCCTTCCCTTCTCTCCTCTCATGGTTCAGTGCTCTTTCACTGTAAAAACTTGTCACTTGAATTGGCCTAATAAAACTCTGACTGGCTGGTAGCTGGGTAGAAAAGCTGGGCAGGAAAACCGAACCGAGAATCATGGGAAGAAGGAGGGTAGAGTCAGGAGTCACCGACCAGATGCAGAGGAAGCAAGATGAGAATTTTGTACTAAGAAAAGGTACCCAGCCACATGGCTAAACATAGATAAGAATTATGGGTTAATTTAAATGTAAGAGCTAGTAAGTAATAAGCCTGAGGTACCGGCTGAGCATTTATAAATTAGTATAAGCATCTGTGTGGTAATTTGGGAAACAGCTGCTGGGTATTTAGGAGCTGCTGGTGGGATAGGAAATATCCACTACAGTTCAGTTTAGTTTGCTGGCCATGTTCAGCCTCAACTTCTCCCTCTTTCTTCCTTATATCTACAATAAAACCTTCCCCATACTTTAGGACTAGCCATGTCCCCCTCTTTTTATTTATTTGTTTTTTTCATTCACTTGCCTGTTTTATGAAGCTTCTGGCCAAGCCTTTCTGCCCTAGCCTAGAGGTTTGGACCTGTTCTCAGCCCCGCTGCTGCTTAGGCCCAAATAATCACATACACACTTGTATTAATTTTATGCTGATCAGCCTATAACTCAGTCATATAATTTGCTAACTCTTAATTCTTAATCTAATTCATGATTCTTATCCTGTTCAGCCATACGGCTCAGTACTTTTTGTCAGAGCAACATTTCAACTTCTTTCTTCTGCATCTGCTGGCATCTCATCTCATCTCATCTCATCTCACTGGCATTTCTCTGGTGTATCTGCTCTGCTCTTCCTGTTCCCAGAGTTTTCTTAGTCTAGTAGCCCCACCCACACTTCCTGTCTGCCTTCGGCCAAACAGCATTTTTGTTAAACCAGTAGGGGGGACAATTATTTACAATGTAACAACATAATCCCACTACACTTCCCCTTTTATCTTTTTAAAGCAAGAACTGCAAATCTAATATCCTTTTTTTCACCATTATTGATAACAACTTATAACCAACACTGTAAACAAACACTAACATCCATAATCCAGTTTTTGGGAATGTGGACGTAGTTCTCTAGGTTACTTCCTGCTGAATGGGGGCACTGGCAATCCCATGAGGATCCAAAGAAAAATTTAGTATTAGGTACAAGTCTTTAGTGGAGTGGTCTATAAGACTGGGTCCTTGAAATTGTTTTGGATGCAGAGCTCAAAGGAACTTCAACAGAGGTGCTCTGAAGTACTGAATCATCTAGGCCATCTGTTTTCATTGGAGACTTTCAGAGGGTCTTCCTCTATCAAACTTTATTTTCTTTAACCATGAATAAGTCCATAGTTCTCATTTTCTGTGGAAATAAAAAGAAACCTCTTCTTCAAAGTAGCATATCTTTTGATTTCAATTTTAAAGTCAACTCATTTAGAAAATATACAGGTTGGGTTAATCCAGGAGCATTTGTAATCAAATGGCTTTTAGCAGCTTTTACTAAGTTATTTTCAGTCAAGAAGCTTAAAGATAAGACAATAACATACAGTATCCAGACATTCTTTATAATTTCCATCTTTAAATGGCTTATTTCTTTCTATATTTCTTTTTTTAAGAACTTTCTCTACCCTTTTTCTTGTTTCTTTTATCTCTCACTTGCCACCCCCACAAGACCTATAAAAGGAGACCTCCCCTATGTCTCAAGGCTCTGAACTCTCTTCAGAACTCCTGCCAAATTGTCAATTTATGGACTTACCAACTCTCCTAATAACTCTCTTATCCAGTAGACCAGTCTGCCTCAGTGTCTCTCATATATAAATATAAACATTTAATAGTTATTAATAGTAGAAAAATATAGAGAGACAATGAAAGTAAAGGTGTAGGTGGCAGGGTCTTTGCATCTGACAGAAGTCTTTTTACCCTATGTGAGCATGATTTACAGGGCTACGGTTCTGGACAAGCAATGGTCACCAAAGACACCCAGGTCTGGTGGCTTCTAGGTCTTGTGTCTTGTGAACTTCAAGAAGGAATTTCAAAGAGGGTTGACTTTTTAGAGAGGACGTTTACTTTAGGAGAGCATTTAGAGAAAAGGGGTCCAATAGGGTCAAAGTGATCCACTGAGGGCTGTTGATTCTGGGCCAGTAAGGCTTTACTCTGCTATTGTTAAGCCCCAAAGTGAACTCCAAATGGCAGTACTGCTGGCAATGTCCCCAAAATGTCAGACCCTGGCTGGACCCAGGTAACCAGGTAAACAGAAACCTTGTGAGGCAAGTTCTTGCTTATCAGGAAAGCCATGCTTTCCTAGTCAGCTGCCTCAGGTAGGGGCATCTAGTTGTCCATTTAACCTGCAGTCTACCTCAGCTCAAAGTCCCTGCTGAATGTCATAAAATCTGCTTTCTTTCCTGAGAAACTGCTGCTCTCTATTCCCAACAGCCTATATTTTGTTCCCCCAATAAACAGTTTTAACCCACTGAGTGGTCTAGTTCAGTGGTCTCACTGTGCTTGACTACAGTTACCAGGTTCAGGTGGGGATGTCTCACTCTTCTGTTGTCATAAGACACCATGATCAACTTATAAAAGAAAGAGTCTATTGGAGGCTTATAAATTCAAAGGGCTAGGAATATGGCTGCAGGCAGGTAGGCACGGTGCTGGAGCGGCAGTAGCTGAGAGCTTACATTTTAAATTTCAACCATGAGGCAGAGAGAAAGAGATAACAGGGAATGGAATGGAATTTTGAATCCTCAAGGCCCAACCCCAACGGCATACCTCCTCCAACAAGGCCTCAACCTCCTAATCCTTCCCAAATAATTCAGCCATCTAGGGACCCAGTACTCAAACATATGAATCTCTGGGGGTCATTCTCATTCACACCTCCACAGGGGAAACTAGTTGGCTCAGCTCTTCCAGCCACAAGAAGTTCCTGGACTTCTCCATCCTGGTGGTGTCTGCGCTCAAGTTCCAGAAACACAGTCCATATAGATCCAAAGCAGCCTTCAAGAGTCGGTAGAAGAAAACATAAATGTTATGGCTTCTGAAGAAGGTACCATGATGTGAAGAGCTTGCAGTAGGCAGCCAAGTGGCATCGAGATGCTGTGCTTAGCCTCTGCCGCGACATTCACCATCATGAAAGTGTCAGTTGTCCCTTGTTTCTTTCATGCGGTTCCATCTTTCATTTCCAGTGCCTCTCCTGAAAACCTCAGGGTCTGTACAGAACACAGAAACTGCTGGCTCACAGCAGCCTCTAAACCGGCTCTTCCGCTGCAGAGAGCCAAAGCCCCATCCTCAGTGTCAGATGACATGTGTCTGTTAGAGACCCTGTTCTGAGTCAGCCTCTCTTTTTTCAGCCAGAACAGCCCATAAAACTCACACCTACTAGGCTCATCCTGAAGGAGTTTTTATGGCCCACCAGAGTCTCTTGATTCTTGGTTTTCCCTCCAAAAAACATCAGCTCCCCAAAGGAGAGGATGGTAAGAGACCCCACAGCATAGTGGTTGTGTTATTTCCCTGGGCTCCTATCACAGAGGAGCACATGCTGGGTGACTTCAACAGCAGGAAGTTACCTCTCACAGATCTGGAGTCCCAGCATGAGAAGCCGGGAAAGGCAAGGGCATTGAGGATCTCTTAATGCTTTCTAGAGCCTCGGACATTCCTTGACTTGTATCCAAGTCACTCTGGTCTACACCCCTGCCTCCATATCACCTTTCCTGCCTCTGTCTTCATGGGCCACTTCAAAAGACCTCAATTCTGGAGTGTGAAAACTGCCCACCAGAGACAGAGGATGCAGAAAGAAGCAGGCTGATTCAGGATTGCAGACACTGTAATCGATTATGGACTTCTAGATGGGCAGCTGAGAAACAAAACCCCCATCCTCCAAGGCAGGAGTAAGAAGTCAATTAGACAGAGATGCATGTTAGCCAGCCAGAGGCACCTGAGATATACTGGAAGTGATTTTGCTGTCAAACATCAAGAGACAGTCAGCATAGCACAAAACTCTCCACTGCCCAACTTCTGGTTTCTTTTTAACATTTCTTTAATGTGTACCTGTGTGCCTGTTTGTCTTTATGTGCACTGCATAAGTGCAGGTGCCTGTGGAGGCCTAAAGAAGGCATAGCATCCCCCGGAACAGGTGGATATGAGCTGTCTGTTGCAGATACTGAAAAACCAGCCCAGTGGCACTTCAAGAGCAGCCAGTGGTTTTGACCACTGAGGTACCTCTCCAGCCTCACTCCACTGCTACAATTAATGGTTGTTTCTTGTGGAGGGTTTAGAATATGCGCCATGGTCATGTAACGGGCAAAATGGTGGTTAATCAAGATGGTTGTACTCATACTAAGCTGAATCCCTCCCTACACAGACCAATTCTTCAGTATCCTTCTTCCTCTAAAGATTAGTCACATTGAACTCGGAGCCCAGGATGACTTCACATTAGCTAATCATATCTGCACCAACCCTATGCAGCTAAAGATACATCCTGAGGTTAAAATATATGTACGTGCACGCACACACACACACACACACACACACACACACACACACACACACACACACACACACAGACTAATGAATAGACAGTTCAGCTCGTCACAGAACTTTGTGAATCAGTTTGACTGAGGCATGGTGCTTGAGTACTTAATCAAGTATTCTGGAGGTTTCTGTGCGGGTTGTTTCCTAGGGAGGATAAGATGATAGTGTCCTAAACACTAAATGGACTTAATATATGCACAGCACAGAGAAGAACAGCTAGACCACAGTAAACCTAGCATCTGAAATTAAGACTGCGTGAAAGGATATGATTAATATTGAAATCACTTGGATAAACAGACTTCCCTCCATAATGTGGGTATGCCTCATCCGTTGAAGGTCTAAACAGAACCGAGTCCGATTTCCCTTAACCAAAAACTTTTCTCTGCTTACTGAATGCCTGACTTGGACTTCTGTCTTCCTTGAGTCTTGTTCTAGTGAATTTTTTTGTCACTGTGATAAACATTATAACCAAAAGCCTTTGAGGGGAGTAAAGGTTTATTTCATCTGACACTCCCAGAGAAACTTGGGCTTTTGCTCTAGACAGGGCTTCTCTCAGGGATCCTGGTTGTCCTAGAACTCATGCTGTGGACTAGGCTGGCCTCAGATTCACAGAGATCCTCCTGCCTCTGCCTCTCGAGTGCTGGGATTAAAGTGTGTGCCATCATCACCCAACTCTGACTTCTTCTGAAAATCACTGTTACATATATATATAACACCTAAGACTATCTGCCTAGAGATGGTACCACCCACAGTGGGATGAGTCCTCTCACACCAATTATCAGTGAGTAAAATCCTCACAGACATGGTCTCATCAGATTGAGCCAGTTCCTCTGGTGAGGTTCCCTCTTTCAAGGCATCTCTAGGTATGTGTCACATAGGTCTCCAGTCTTGTGGCCTACTTTGTAGATTATGGACTTGAGTTTCCATATTCACACACACACACACACACACACACACACACACACACACACGCGCGCGCGCGCACGCGCACACACACACACTGCTGAGTCACACACACACACACGCACACACGCACACACGCACACTGCTGAGTCACACACACACACACACACACACACACACACACACACGCACACACACTGCTGAGTCACTCTCTGCATCTGCAGAGGGCACTGACCAGTACAGTAGTTAAGAACACAAACTCTGGTGTACATAATTGAAGTCGGCATTTTCTTCTCCACTTATTGACTATCTGAGTCTGACTTCTCAAAGCCTCTCCTTCCCCATGTTTAGGGAGAGTCTGTCACTACCTCCCCCCACCCCGAGTGTCCTAAACACTAAATGGACTTACTATATGCACAGCACTGAAAAGAACAGCTAGTCCATCATAAACCCAGCATCAGAAATTGAGACTGCATGAAAGGAAAGAAGTAGATGTAGTTAACCAACACTACTCCCCCGGAAGTGCTTGGAGCTGGTGTATGTAAGAGTGCTTAGCTCTAAACCCCTTAGATATCACAGTGCCTCCTGCCTGCCACAGTGGACCGCTAATCCCGGGGTGACGTTTCTGGCATACCTCATAGAGATTCTTATCCAGTATAGCCCTCTGAGATATGCCATTATAGCTATGCTTTCTCTCTCCCTCTCCCTCTGTTCTTCATCCCTCTCTGTTACAAGTGTTCATACAACCCAAAGTTGTACCCTCATATGGTACAAGTGATAACAGATGTGTTTTTAAAGATCTAGGTTCTAGAAAGACACTTCATTTACCCATAGGAAAAGCTCCCGTGGCCCTGTAATTATTTCAAAAAACCATGTTATCCAGGGGCTAAGTGTCTCTAAAGTTACCCTATTAATATTCAACAGTGTACAGTAAACCTGTAAGTGACTAACCCTTCCTGACATCAACCCAAAGATTAAAAAACAAAAAGCCACCAATGTACCCCACCCCTCCCAGCTGTGGTTCTGCATTTCCTACCTCTGTAGTGTTTCAGCGATAAGAGAGCCTCAAAAAATAGAGTAATAAGCATCCACACAATAAGGTAGCTCAATTATATAAGTTATCTCCACAGGCAGCTTGCTAAGGAAACTGCATATGAGATTCCAATTAAAGGAATATTAGAAGAAGACATCCATAAATTTCAGAGCCAGCTTAATTTCCTTGTTTGAAAACTGCCAAGGAAGAGAGTCGATTGCAAATATATGAAATATGGGAAAATGAGACCTAATGAATTCGAAGTTTATTCACCCGAGTATTTAACTATCCAAGCCATCAAGTGGGGATAATAAATTTGAATGTGTCATAAGCCTGGGCCACTTTAATTCACATTTGTAAAATGAGCTATAAATAAAGGGCCTGATTTAGTGCTTAAGTTTTAGAGATGCTTTAACTCATAATGCTCATGCCTACAGGATGCCAAGCACTGACTGCTGGAGAAAAGGCCTTCCCTAATTAGTGGGGTGGAGGCGACCCCATGCTTGGACCAAAGAGCACTGCCTGTGATGATTCAGCATCTGCTACTTTCTTGTCTCCGAAGGCAAAACTTAAGTAGGAGATGGGAGCTGGCATAAGGGGGATGTGGGAGAGTCTGAGGAAGACATGCCTTAGTTCATTTTTTGGTCCTATCACATAAACACCTGAGGCTGGGATATTTATAAAGAGCAGAGGTTTATTTGGCCTGTGCTTTTGGAAGGAGAAAGTCTGAAAGCATGCTGCCATCATCTGGTGAGGGCTTGCCCTACTATGCCACAGCATGCCAGAGGGTATCACATGAGAAGGTATAGCAAGATGCTAGCTTAGCCTTGAATGCTTTCTTATGGATACCAAACATATACACATGGGGGGGGGGTGGTAAATAAGTGAAAAGTTCCTTGAGCCCCCAGGCAGGCCTCTGTGTTGTAATTCTGCTTGAGAGCAAAGTAAGAAGGGCCAGCAGGGGCTGGGTTGGGGAGTGGGGATGGGGGGGGTAGGGTCAGGGGACTGGGGAAGTGGGGGTTCTGCAGTAGAATGAGGGTCACAAGGAAGTCAGTCACAGGGGCTCACTGGCAGTGAGTGGAGGGAGGTGAGAATGGGGCCTTATAGGTGCTGTGACATTTCTGGGCTACATTCTAACTTGGTGGGATGATGGCTGCTTTAAGTGAGGGAGCAATGGCATCCAATTCACATTATACCTGAACACTAGCTGCTGGGAAGCAGAGGCAGGGAGATAGAATAGCCAGTAACCAAAGCCATCTCATGAGAGAGAAATAAATGGAGCTTACTGAAGAACCAGAGGAGCGCTTCCATTTTTGAACCTCAAGTCTCAGTTTGAAACAGGCCTGAGTCCCTCTGAGGTTCATAGTACAAACAGGAGAGGTAGCCTAGGAGCTATCGGAGAGCAGTTAATTGACTAACCATGGCATTCTGAGTCTTCACACATGCTCTTTTGAAAAACGTGGAGTGGTTTGAGGGAGATTCTCCTCCAGGTTCTTGCCCAGCCTGGCACAGAGCTCTCATATTGACACAAATTGGTTGAAATGCCATCTGCTGTGGACAGAGGTGACCCGGGAAAAGATGAGTCAGGCAGGCTGCAAGGATTCCAGTTACTGAGAAAATGTGTCCTTTTGCTCCATAACTAATTTATATCTGTTTTTCAACCTCTTGGGATGCTGGTGAGGAGGCTGGACCCTCTTAAAGCTGGTGGGTTGAATAGATGTTCACTGGCCAGATGAGGTTGCTTGGCTTGCAGAAATAAGAATGTAAATCAAAAGCATAGGGATTCCAACTAAGGGGCCATTCAGGGGCTTATCTTAGTGTCTGCCTGGCTTTTCATGAAGCATTGTTGCATCGATTAAACTCCTATAAAACTTATACCTGCCACTTAATGGTGGGCTAATGACAAACCTTATTGGTGTGTTGAGCATACGGTTTTGTAGCTTTTGGCCAGTGTTTGACAAATTGTCACTCGCCAAAACTGAAAATACTGTGAACTAGTCAATTTACTTTGTTCCTATCACCATAGCAAAATGATGGCCTTTGCAAAAATCTCTCCTTAACCAATGACAGCAGGCTGTAAAAGTAGCTCCCTATATTGGTTAGGCTATTGTGCTTGAAAAGACAGAACTCTGGTTAAAGCCAGCATACACTCAATGGCTCATGTAACTGGACATTCAAGAGATAGAGCTTCAGAGTTGGCTGGCTCCACAGCTTGGATGATGCAGCTGGTACCCATTCATCTTCAACAGATTCTCTTCATAGAGTCAGTGAAGACGGTTCACAGTAAGCAGGAACTGCATTTCCCAGAATTCACACGTCAGTGTAGGTTCCAGTTGGTCTGGGCCACAGACACATTTTGTATGAAATTTGACAGTGGGCATGAGGCATGGTAGTGACTGGTGGTGTTTGCTGTAGGGTTTAACTCATGGCATCTGCACCTCCTGAGCCCTCTTGTACCCTTTTCTGCTTCCTAGATCAGGTATGTATTCAGCTCCATGATGAAGGATGCCATTCTCTCTTCCAGCTCACTTAAAACACCAATGTGGCAAGAAAGCACTCTATTACAAAAATTCTATTTTGTATTATTAATAAAAACCCAGAAGTAGATACTGGGCAAAAGCTGAAATATCAGAAACACAGAGAGACAAGCCACAGCCAATTTTCACCTCACCAGTTCCCTGAGTAAGGGTAGATCTCTACAAATCCTCAGACTGAATGAACCTGAGCTAAGGGGAAGGAAACCTCCTCTTGCCTAATCTTTCTTTCTCTGCCCAGCTATCTCAATTCCTGGTTTAAATTTCCTAGTGCTAGGATTAAAGGTGTGTGCTACCACTGCCTGGCTCTGTTAGGCCTTGAACTAAGATTTCAGCCTTTAGTGCTGAGATTAAAGGTGTGAGTCACCTTTCCCTGACCTTCATGGCTCAGCTTTGTAGGTGGCTCTGTCCTCTGATATTTCAGGCTATTTTTATTAAATATACACTATATCATCACACCAATCCTCATTCCAGTCTTTGAATTCCAGTTCAGACTTCCTGCCTATCCACCTCAAGGTCCAATAGCAAACACATAGACTGATGAACCAGCTCTTCAGTTACAAAGGGAATAGGTAGTCCATGCTGATTTTACACGCGCACACACACACACACACACACACACACATACACACCCTTATACCTATACCTAAAGACTCTTCCTCTCAAAGGAGCCTTGCCACATACCAGTGTAAAGTGCCTACCATGTCCATCAAATTTACACCTAACAGGATCATTATTAGAAGAAGCTTCCATGATAGCTACACCCAAAAGAAAAGTCCCAGGAGGACTAGGGAGAGACAGCTTGAATCACAAATTCCTTCCTTTACCTATTAGCATGCTTGAGATATAATAAAGGTAAGGATACACTCCCCATGTGTGTAGCTGAAGAAATGTAGGGCAAGAGACACCAGCCCAACCCATAGGAGGTTTTCCTGCAGAGGGCACAGGTCCCCAGAAGGGAAAGAGTGACTGGCATGTGGGAGCAGGAGTCTGTCACATCTTTCCCACTGTGTTGCTGTTGGTAGTATTGTGTTGCTTGAGAATGGAAGTAGAGCTTGTAAAAAGTGATCAGTATAGCCATAGCCTTTAATATACTATGATGTCATTATCCCTTGCCCATGGGATATGTTATGTAGCTCAGAATGCATGGCTAAGACGGTGGATAGTGTCAAGTTGTCTGTAGCCTATATTTCTTCCTGTACTCATAGATTTATGATAAAGCTTCACAGATAAATAGGACATAGTGGGAGAGTAATGACAATAATTAATTTTAGATATTCTTGTCTAAGAATAATAGATACTGTAATAAATGTGATTTGAAACTTAGGCGTCTTTATTTCTGGAATTTTCCATTTAATGTTTGGGGACTTTTTTTGGACAGTGAGTAATTAAAAGTGCAGAAAGCCAAACTGCCACCAGAAGAGGCTACTGTAGCCTCATTAGTCCCCATAGTAACTTCAAGAGGAAGCTGGAGCTTAGCCAGTAAGTGCAGGAGCTAAACTGGTCGGTCTGCTTGTGCATTTAACTGCAGCTTATAGCCTACTCTCCCATATACCCAGAATTGCATTGTGTTCAACAATAAAAATTCACTATTATATTGCTTTAGGTCTTGGTAATTTTGTACAAATTAGTCAATAGCTAAAGACACTCCTTCTTTTGCCCTCTGCAGAAGAAAACATTGCTACCCTGGGAAGTATGTAGATAGGAGTGGTGTAATTCTGCTCATTAGCACTTCATAAGACAGCTCACCAATGAGGTGAGGCTGGGGTTTGAGCAGGGGAAATGTCTTTATTTTATCAATTCAAAAGGTTAGAATATTTCAGAGTCTGGCAAAGAGACTTGGCTGTCACTCAAGTGTGTCTGTAAGTCACCATGTCATTGTTTTCTGTTGTATGATGTTTCTTGCCAGGTCTTTCTGGCCTAGCCCTGAGGTTTGGACCTATTCTCAGCCCCGCTGCTGCTTAGGTCCAAATAATCACATAGACACTTGTATTAATTTTATGCAGATCAGTCTATGGCTCTGGCATATTACTAGCTAGCTCTTGCTCTTAAACTAACCCATGATTCTTATCCTGTTCAGTCATGCGGTTTGGTACCTTTTCTCAGAGAAGCATAGCTTTCCTCTGCTTCTTCTGCGTTTTCTGTGGAATTCTGCTTTGTTCTTCCTGTTCCCAGAGTTCTCTTAGTTTGGTAGCCCCATCCACACTTCCTGTCTGCCTTTGGCCACTCAGCATTTTTGTCAAACTAGTAGGGGGGACAATTATTTACAAGGTAACAACATAATCTCACTACATTTTTTGTCTTTTTAAAACAAGAAGAACCCCAAATCTAATATCCTCCCCCCCCATTACCTATAACAACTTATAACCAATACTGTAAATAATGTCAAACATTCATAATCCATCTTTTGGGGAATGTGGACACAGTTCTCTAGGCTACTTCCTGCTAAATAGGGGCACTGGCAATCCCATGGGGGCCCAAAGAAAAATTTAGGATTATGGAAAAGTGAAATAGTCTCTAAAACTGGATCATCTCATCCAGTCTCCTTGAAGCTGTTCTGGATGCAGAGCTCAGAGGAAACTGCAACAGAGGTGCTCTGAAATGCTGAATTATCTTGGTCACCTGTTTCCATTGGAAACTTTTCAGGGGGTCTTCCTCGATCAAACTTTATTTTCTTTAACCACAGCCTCTCATTTTCTGTGGAAATTTAAATTAAAAAAAAAAAAAACCTCCAAAGTAGCATATCTTTTGATTTCAATTTTAAAGTCAACTCATTTACAAAATATATAGGCTGAATTAATATAGCAACATTTATAATCAAATTCTTTTTAGCAGCTTTAACTACTTCATTTTTAGCTAAAAAAAAAAAAAACTTAAAGATAAGACAATAGCATACAGTATCCAGACACTCTTTGTATTTTCCATCTTTACGTGGTTTATTACTATTTTTTTTTTACTCTATTTCTTTTTTAAGGACTATCTTTTTTTATTTTTCTTGTCTCTCTCAAGCCTGTGTGTGTGTGTGTGTGTGTGTGTGTGTGTGTGTGTGTGTGTGTGTGTAAACATACTCTAAACAATTTAGAGGTTTTTTGAATCTGTCTTTACTGTATCTCTCTCTCTCTCTCTCTCTCTCTCTCTCTCTCTCTCTCTCTCTCTCTCTCTCTCTCTCTCTCTCTTTTTTTTTTTTTAAATCTTTTTCTGTTTCTGAACACACCTTTAATCTGCCAAGGTTAGACTAAGGATTAAAGGCTTGGCTAGGATGGCTGGATGACTCCACCCAGCTCCTAATCTAGCTTCATAGAATTTAGCTTTTCAGCCCAGGTACTAGTAGGACCCACAATTACCACTTTGGAAAATTTTAGGGTCCATAGTATGACAAAGTAAAGCACTGTCATCTGCTGCTCATGAACTCCATTTAAGTATTTGGCAGAAGGACCTCTTAACAGTCTCACAAGTGTTTTGCCTCTAAGGCTGATTCAGAAAGCTTCTCAAAAAAAAAAAAAAAAGCTTCCAGCAAACAAGAAAAACACCACCACATCACTAAGAAGCCATCTCTGACTCTGTTCCCTTTTTGTCCTTATTAACAGAAACCTTAAATCCATCTTATATAGCTCCCTGCTTACATTGAGGCTTGGGAATTGGCCTTGTTCAGCTTAAGTTGCATGCAGCAAACACACCATTTTGTAATTAATCCAATACATTACTCAGTCTCTTTACCATGGTTGTGTGAGAGACACAACTCGGAAGTTGCTTTTAGTTCTATTTCTGTGCTCTAGACTATTCTTAAGCTTTCTATGGCTTTATATGGGTATATTTTACCCACATTGTGTACAATTTGTTGTATGATGTTTCTTGCCAGGTCTTTCTGGCCTAGCCATGAGGTTTGGACCTGCTCTCAGCCCTACTGCTGCTTAGGGCTAAATAATCACATAGATGCTTGTATTAATTTTATACAGATCAGCCTACGGCTCTGGCATATTACTAGCTAGCTCTTGCTCTTAAACTAACCCATGATTCTTATCCTGTTCAGCCATGCCACTCAGTACCTTTTCTCAGAGCAGCATAGTTGTCCTCTGCGTCTGCTGGCTTCTCTGGCATCTCTGTGGCATCTCTGCTCTGTTCTTCCTATTCCCAGAGTTTTCTTAGTCTGGTAGCCCCACCCACACTTCCTGTCTGCCTTCAGCCAATCAGAATTTTTATTAAACCAGTATGTGGGACAGTTATTTACAACATAACAACATAATTCCACTACAGTTTTCAGTGTGCTTCTTTTGGTAACAATGGAGAAGTCTCTCTGTGTGGTTGACTTCTTAACCATTCTTGGGATGAACTGGTACAGAAGAGAGTATTTAGCTCTAAACCTGTGTGTTTCATGTGGAGAAGTATCTGAGGGGGTTACTTCTCCCTCAGTAAGTAACTGAGGGGGGTTAGTTACTCCATGTGTCCCTGGAAGGGGATCTTACTGCTGTTCACTATGGAAGGACTCCTCTTTTCTAGGAACATTGAGATCCATTCTCATCATGGAGAGGCAGAGTTCAGTGTGATGGTGCACAGCATATGCACACATGCAAGAGGCACAGGCAAGAGGACCAAGAGTTCAAGGTTAGCCACAAATATAAAATTAATTTGTTGCCAGACTGAGCTGCGTGTGACTCTGTCTCAAAACCACAAAGGAGGGGGTGAAGGCTGCTCATTTCTCACAGTCCTTGCATATCAGCAGGTACAGAAGTTGAGCCCAGGAATTGTGTTGAATATGAGCCAACAGTGTATGAGTATGAGTAGGGGGGTGATTTCAGTAAATGTCAAGTAGAATGTGTAGCAATTCGGTCCTAAGGAAATGGCATTGGAAAAATCAGACAGAAGGAAGTTAAGGAACTCCACCTCTGTCTATTTGTCCTTGGAACACTTAGCTGGAGAAGACACAAAAGCCCAGGCTGGGATGTCTACATTCTCATCTCCAGGGCCAGCTGTTAGGTGCATCTTTCTTAGGCTGCTAGCTTGGGCCTTGGGTGTGAAAATCAAAGTCCTCATTACTACTCTCCTAACTTCCCTTCTGATCAGATAATTCCTCCTCACAGCTACTTATTGTTATCAGATAACAAACACTGGAGGGAGCCTGAGTTTGGGAGGTAAGTACTTCTGCTTTTTTTTCCTCTTGGCGCAGATGCCCCAGCCCTGACCTTAATTTACAAGAAAGTCAAAACGTGGAAAGATACTGTGGTAAAAGTAAGTGGAAGTCAGATGCTTCTCATGAGTTAACCCTTCTTGGGTGACATGGTCGGTCAGTCCAAGTTCTCTTTTGGCTCAGAAGGACGTACCATAGAGGTTCTCCTCATAAAATATTGAGATGAAAATTCAGGGAGGGTGAGCATACAGGAAGTGGCTCCATCTTGACGTTTCTCCTTCAGCTGTAAGCCAGCCCACCAGGAAGAGCTACAGTGAGGACAGTGGTCGTCACTCATCAGTCACAGTTGTGCTCCATCCACCATTCTGTACGTCAGGCTGTGTCTATGACGAGTGGAGCCAGGTGACTGACACAGGAGAAATAGGCTCTGATATTTTCTCATCCCAGTCTCAAAATGCATGAACCTTTAGTTGGTATGCCTCTTCACCTCCATAGCTCATTTTCAGGCAGTTGAGGCTGACATTTCTTCTCAAAAGTTTGTTTTCATGAACAGTATTGCTGGAGAGGGCTAGCTCAAGGGAACTGGAATTGGACATAGCCCACAAACCTCTCGTCCCCAACTGGTGATCTTGTATTTTGGTGTTTTATTTGTGTGTGTGTGTGTGTGTGTGTGTTGCATGTGCACATGTGCAGGTGTGTGCCTATGTCTATTTGTGTATGCACAGACATGCTCATGTCCATTCAAGCATTTCTGCAGGCCAGAGATTGGCATCAGGATGTCTTCCTCAAGGAACTAATTCTTGAGCTAGAATGGATGACCATCAAGGCCCAGGATCTACCTGTCTCCAGTGCAAAGTATTTGGGTACTTTAAAATGTCTTTTCTAATAAGAGTCTGAAGAAAAAGACCATATTCTAGTATTTCTTAGTAGCATATCCTGAAATGGAGATAGTGATCTTGTATTATGGTTTTTAGAACAAAAACTCTTGAAAAGAAGCTGTGTCTGGAGATACTGATCAACTTTTATAACAGCAGTACTGTTAGGGAAGTTGGAATGTTGCAAGTCCAGAGGCTGAGTACCTTATTTGGGGCTAAGCCCACCAGAACAGCCATTTCTTGCCCACCTCTGGGTCTGAACTAACATCCTGTGACCAATAGATTAAAAAAAACCTTTTGGAATCTATGGGCTTAGCCAACCACTAGCTTCTACCAACCTAAAAGCTAAGAACATCATCAGACAGCCTTTTGGGCCTATAGAAAAACTTTTCCCATCTTGTTGTAACCCATCTCTGATGTACCCACAGTGTATTAAACGTACCTCAACTTATGACTTTCTTTCTTCTGTACAACTATGAAACTGCTTCCATGCTGGTCCATAAGATTCAGGAGAATTTAAAGCTGTGTTCCCCAGACTTGCTCACTCAAAATGGATCCAGAATAAACCATTTCCTATTCTCTTTAAGATGAGAGCTGAGGGTTCTGTACAAGTTTGAATATGAAATGTCTTTCTCGTGTTTTAACGCTTTCCTTGGGAGATGACTTCATGTTTGAGAGGCTGTGGGTCCTATAGAGGAAGGCCTATGTAAAAATAGGTGGACGGACATGGGCTTTTCAAAGTTATTTCGGGCTACACACACACCCCACCCCCTCCGCCTCTCCCTCTCCCCCTCTCCTTCTACCTTTTCCTCCCCCTCTCCCTCCCTCTCTCTCCCTCTCTCTCTCTCCCCCCCCCCCACCCCAGCCTGGTCTAAGGTCTATAATGATATGAGGAGTCTCTACCAACACTCCTACTACCACAGACTGGGACCATGCCTTCTTCTCCATAACAAACTAAAACCTCTGAAACCACACGTTAAAATAAAACCCACCTCCTGTAAAGCTGTAAGTTGTTTCTCTTGGGTGTTGTGGCCACAGACATGAAACAGCACTAATAAACCTTGTAAAACAAACAACTCAATAAAGACGATCATTCCTTCAGGGAAAGAATTACATAGCCAGTGTAACGATGTCAAGAAATTAGATACCTCTGGGCTTCTTCAAATTGACTATTTAACCTGCAAAGTTAATTTGGAAATTAGAAGATTGTCACCACAAATCAGCACCCATCCCTGAAGACATTTAGTGCCTTCTGGGGTTTGGGCTTTGGCACTTTGGGGAACAAGTCCATTTCAATCTTGTGGACATGCATTAGTATGGGCTCAGCACATGGCACCATTAGAACTTGGCATAATATGAGATGAAAAGCAGAGCCTGTGATACTGGTCCTTTGTAAGACAATTCCTTTATCCAGAAGGGACGGATAGCTGGCTCCTACTACCCCCACCTGGCTGACACATGCAGGTCTTCATTAGGTATATCAAAATCTTTCTTTAGTTGTCTCAGGAGCACATCTGAGGCTTTGTATACAAAAATCTTACGAAGTGGTGGGGTGGGGATGGTATTGCAGAAAGCTTGCATGAGAGAGTGAAGAAGTGAGCCACAGAAAGGAAAGAAACCACTAATGAGGGAGCTGGCAAGCGGCCACCTTAGATGAGTGAGTCTGAATCCCCTGGGGCATGGGGCACTGGTACATGGCACACTCCATCACTTGTGGGCGAATGCAGCTCCCTGTATTCTTTCTATGACTGACAGGAATCCTCAGGCTGCTAGAAAATGCAAATGGGGGTGGTAGGAAGCCGTCAGGGCAATAGTCAGGAGTTGGGAATATGTGCTGGTCATGGCATTGACTGCTTTCAGGTAGGTAAGGGCTGGGGTGTGTTCTCACACCATCTTTCCAAGGCCATCTCCCAGGTCCTTTGCATTTCTACCACTTTGGACAGAGAGTGACTTTCCTGAACCCTGCATGCACACTCTGAGAAGTTCTCCTTCTAGTCTCACTGAGGAGAGACAATTAATTATTCACCAACAGCTTATTCTGCTGGTAACTGTCTCCTTGGCAACCTCAAGTTCAGGGCAATAGAAAAGAAGTTATACATGGTGCGCGTGTGTGTGTGTGTGTGTGTGTGTGTGTGTGTGTGTGTGTGTGTGTGTGTGTGTGTGTGTGTGTAAATGTAAGGGTTCTTATTTTTCCTAAAGATGTCTTTAAAGGCAGTAGGATTTGAAGTGGTTAAAGCTAGCTGATTTTCCAGCATCATATCAGTCCTCACACCCTCCCACTGTGATGGTCTTACTGATGAGTGTTTCTAGGAGACAGCACTGGTACTTCCTCTCTACTGAGGCATCTGCTTCTTTAAATAGCACATGACACATTGGCATATGATGGCCCCCAAAGAGCACAACATTGGCAGCCACCAACCTTGACCAGTTTGGTGACCTCTAAAGTGACTGCAAGCAGCAGGCAGGACGTGAGGTGGCAGCAGCTATTCCCCTGTGGCCATCTTCTTGAGACAGCTGCAACCTCCTGCCTCTGGTTCCACTTTTTTTTTTATGAACCTGAGCTCTGGGTTTTATTCCAAGGGCCTGAGCTGGTTGACACTTTTATCAGGGCCTCCAGGTTCCTCAAGTCATTTTGTGTTTCTTAAACGGACACTACCATTCTGAGTTTTCCAGGAAAAGTCTGTTGGAAGATCCACAATGTGTGCCCCTCTCTTTAAGATCTCAAATGAGAAAGCAAGGACCAGAGTCCTTCCTACTGCAGCTCGAAGAGCAGGGCACCAAGCCTGAATCTGTCACTTGGTGGCTTGTGACTTTAGAAAAGTTAGCTGGCCTCCATGGAGCTGTATGGCATAGGACATGGAGGTGTGGGGTAGGAGGATCATGACTTTGAGACCAGCCTAGGCCCTTAGTAAGTCCTGTGTAAAGCTATCCTGAAATTTTTTAAGAAAAGAAACAGGTTTGGTTTTTGAGAGCTCACTCTTCCCTTTTCTATCTATCTCCACCTCCTAACACCAACTATTGTGAGTTGTTTTCTCCTTTCCTTGGACCTAGAATGTTCTCCCAATGGATTATTCCTCAGAATGGTCATAATAGGAAGTGTGAGGAATTGTTAGGAGTTGGGCCCATTGGGAGATGGTAGGTCCTCACGGATGCATCCTGAAAGAGATACAAGATGCTTGTGTCTTCTTCTTCGCTCCATTTCTCTGTCTACCCATGAGGTGACTGGATCTGCTTTGCATGACGTACTGTCCACCAGTAACAACAGGCACCAAGTGTTGCACGAATAAAGGAAACTCGGGACCAGATCTCAGGGAGAGGCTGAGATATCAGAGAGTAAACACCACAGTCAGATCTCACCCAGCGGTCTTTCAGCTTCCTCAGCCTCGCTGGTCATGGCTTCTTCTGCCTGCTCTGTCTTTCTATGCCTGCCTTAAATACTTTCTTCACTCAGTTGTTTCACATTCAGGTTAAGATTAAAGGCGTGGCACCACCACTGCCTGCCTGGGAGCCTGGAACTCCTTCTGCAAATTAAGAAGACTTTAAACTCAGATTTGCTGGGATTAAGGGCATAGGTCACCACTCCTGGATATTCCCTCTGCTGGGATTAAAGGTGTGAGTTATCACTGTCTAATCCTCCTAGACTGACTGTGGGTAGAGCCCTCTGATATCTCAGATTGTTTTTTATTAAATTTGAAACATATCTCCACAACCAACAGCACCTAAACCTGAGCCAAATTAAGTTTTTCTTATTATAAAATGATTGTCTCGGGCAGTTAGTTATGGCATTTAGAGGCTCACTAGCACCAGCCCTGACAATTCCAAGGATACTGTTATTAACATTTCCTCAAGTGATTCTTAAATATTTGCAAGTTTAGTTTTGAATGATATTATTAGCTATTTTTATTTGTAAGTTGCCCCACCCCACCCCCCTGCACGACTGCCTGGATTCAAAGACACCCCAAGGAGCCTGCTCAGCTCCCTTAGCTAAGCTCTACCCATTTGCAGCTCCTTCAAAGGAGAGTTCCTAGGGGTCTAAAGGGATGGTTCAGTTGACAAAGTACTTGAGATAAGAGCATGGGGACCTGAGTTCAGATCCCCAGCACCCATGCAAAAAGCCAGGCTTTTTGTACTGTAATCCTGGTATTGGGGATGCTGATACAGGAGTCTTGCAAGGGGTTTCCTGGCCACCTAGTCTTAATCAGTGAGCTTTGGGTTCAGTGAGAGACCCTATCCCAAAAAGTTAGGAGTGGCATGACAGAAGAAATACCTGACATTTGCCTCTGATCTCCACATACACCACACAACACACATGCAAATAAAATGAATAAATACATTTATTTAAATAAATATGAAGTAGTCAATCCTAGAAGTTTCCCAGTGCCAGTAGATTCTTCTCTTTCCAACCAACCAGCTCCCAAATCATGACCTGGAGACTTATTATTAATTATGAAAGCTCAGCTGATAGCTTAAGATTGTTTGTAGCTAGCTTTTATAACAGCCCATTTCTATTAATCTTTGTGCTGCCTGCCCCATTTACCTCATCCACATACTGTTCATTCTATTTTCCTTTTTTCCCTGTGACTCCACGTAATTCCACCCTTTTTCTGCCCAGCATCCTTTCTGCCTTGTAAATCCTGCCTAGCTGTTGGCCATTTAGCTTTTTTATTTAGCCAATTACAGTGACATATTGTCACATAGTGTAAAGGAATATTCCACAACATCCCAGTAGGTGCTGGTGTTTTCTAGGTAATGTTCAAACCCACAGAACTTGACCACAGAGTCCAATTCATCTTTCTAATCTTCCGGAAAGAAAAGGAGGAACCTATATTAATGAGTCCCAGAACCTCCTGCACCAGGCTGACACACGAAATTTTACATCACCACTGAACCACAGTGCCATGACTCCACAGCTCCACTAGAGGTTAGTGCCCCATGAAAAAAACCAAGGGGGTTCCAAGAAAAGGTGAGCTCACCCCGGCAACCACACAGGAACTACGTAGGAAGACATGACTAGAAACAAGACTCTTCTCCTTGTCCTGGGTTGTCGTCTATCTCTTTACCTATTCATTTGAGGCAGGGTCTCTCTTTCTCAACCAGAGGCTCACTTCTCTCAGTGAGGCTGGAAACCAGCAAACCTTTCAGTCTTCCTATTTCTGACCCCTCAGACCTGGGGTTACATGCATTCACTAGACACAAAACTTGTTATGTGGGGGTGCTGAAATCTGATCTCTTGTTTTTCATGATTGTGCACAAAACACTCTTAATTGCTAAGCCATTTCTCTGGCCCTCTAAAACATCTTGTGAATAAGAATAAGAAAGTCCTCATACATCAGCTCATGTATTTGAACATTTGGTCTCATGTTGGTGGCACTGTTGGGGTGTAATGGGATTATGTTACATTGTAAATAATTGTCCTGCCTACTGGTTTAATAAAAAACACTGAGTGGCCAAAGGCAGACAAGTAGTGTGGGCGGAGCTACCAGACTAAGAAAACTCTGGATACAGAAAGAACAGAGCAGAGATGCCATAGAAACACCAGACAAGCAAGAAGATGCAGAGGACCATTATGCTGCTCTGAGAAAAGGTTCCAAGCCGCATGGCTGAACAGGTTAAGAATCATGGGTTAGTTTAAGGGTAAAGAGTTAGCAAGTTACATGCCTGGACCCTAAGTGCATCAGCATAAAATTGATGTAAGCATCTGTGTGTCTCTGTGGGACTGCAGGACTGTGGGTCTGTGGGTCTGCAGGTCTGAACCTTAAGGCTAGGCCAGAAAGTCTGGCCCAGAAATCTCATACAACATTGGAGAGGTTTAGGAGGTGTGGTTTTAAGAACTTAAATCTGACTCTACTCTCTCAGACTCATGCTTACCTCTGAAAGTGTAAGCTCATTGCTACAGCCACCATGCCTGATGCTTTCTCCTATACCCTCCCTACCATGATGGATTCTTATCCCTCATGTAAACCCAGATGAACTCTTTTTTCTAAAAGTTGCTTTGGCCATAGTATTTTATGACAGTAACAGAAAAGTAACATTTTGGTTACTGATGAAGTTCTGAGGTAAAATCTGAAGTACTGAATGGCATATGTTAATTCCCTAGTGTACAATAGTCAGTCAGCAGCCATTTGAGGTAAACCCTAACAGTAAAGCCTAAATGTCATAGTTGCCCGAATTCTTTATAGACAGTTGTACACTGTTTAAGTGGAACTTGCATGTATATACATGTACATGTATATTTTCAATAATTTCTAATGCTTTTATAATTGACATTGTTGATGATATGTGAATAGCTGTGGAGTCTGTGTCATGTTAGAAACAATCAGAAAAAAACTGTCTGTACATGCACAGGACAGACAAAATTCTACAGGTGATTGGATCCGTGAATTCATAGCCAGCTATGTTCAGGTCACTTGGAGCTTCTTCCTGCTTTGTATTTTATATTAGTTGTTTGCGTTTGTGACAGAACACCTTATGAGGCATCGCGCTTAAGGTGGAAAGGTTTATTTCTACCTGTCCTATGAGGGGACACAGCCCACCCTGGTAATGGGAGCCTGAGGCAGCTGATCACAGTCAGTGTGAAGTCTGTAAGTAAAGAGGATGTGTGTCAGTGCTCAGTTCAAGTTCTTCTTCCCACTCAGTCTAGGACCTCAGCCCATGGGCACAGTTAGGGTGGGTTCTCCTGCCCAAATACTTCCACATATCCAGACAAGAGAAGCCTTGATAGAGATGTGTCTCCCAGGTGATTTCAGATCCTGTCAATTTGACAAACAGTACTACCCCTCACATTACCCAAAGAGTAAGTAGATTCCTGTTGCCGAACAGATAAAATAAGATATACAGATACACTTACAGCACCCAGGGCCCTGCCTGGTATGAGGAACTGTCTGGTATGGCTCCCCCTCTAGCTTTGATTTTCTAGTGACTGCAGATTCTTGGCTTAGCCTGCTTTCGAGCTTTTACTTCTGGAAAATGCCAGAGGGCTAATGTGTTAGTTACTTTCCTGCCACAAGCAACATAAAGCCAGGAAGAACTTACTCTGTTTACCGTTTTACCTCATTTAGGCTTCATCACGGAAGGAGGCACAGCAGAGGACCCGGTCTGTGCCTACATTTGCTTCTTTACATGGTACCAGCCAGGACACAGGAAGTCAGACTGGAAGCAAGCCAATCTGTAACCTTCCTAGCTACCCCCTCCCCCAGCCCTATGGGCTACCAGATCAAGATCAAGTATGCAAAACCCCCAGCCTTTGGAGACACCTCACATTTAGACTGCAACAATTGGGAAGACTGATGGGTGAGTTTATCTTTGTTCAGACTCTTGTTCTGTTGAATATTATCTGCCATGCTTTCATTATGCCTTATGCTAGCTCTAATAACTCTACAGCACTGTTAGCTGCTTCTGGGCAGCTAATTGCCTCACAACTGTGTGGCTCTAAACTCTAGCTATGTATATTATCTTGTGATTCTCGAGATTTCCTGGGCTGCTGCCTTAGCTCTCATGAAAAGCTGCAGTCAGGTGACACTTGGGCTAAAATCAGCCATCAGCCTCCTTTCTCAGATGTCTGGTGGACAGGGCTGGGATTCTGCTGGCACTATCAAGCAGGCAGTCTGCACATGGCCTCTCCACATAGCCTATATTTTCTCCTGATGGGAAACATGGTTCTAAAAACAAATGCAATAGAGAGCCAATTAGAGTCTCCATAGACTTCAGTGATGAGCTTGGGAGTCATACAAGCATGACATTTTCCACAGTTAGATCCAGAGGTGAGATCATAGACACCATCTCTCCATAGGAGAGTCATGGAGTTTGCCGACTGCTGCTATGCCCACCCACAAAGTTGTTAAAGGAACACCACCAGGCATCTCAAAAAGTATTGTCAAGTGTGTAAAGCATTAGTAGTCACTAGGTTCTGGGGTTCGATTGCCAGAGGGAAGAACTGGCCCCTCTCTTTTCTAGTCAATTTTGGAAGACTAGGAATGTTGATAGCATGGATCTCATGGTGTTCAGTGAAGAGCTGAGTACAGTGTGCCTGGCTAACATGAAGAAGTACTCAGGGCGTGCTCCCCTGGCATCATAACATTGCTTATACCATCAACCAGATCCTGGGACTTCCTAATAGACTTCAGACTTGACCCACATTGTCTGATCCAAGAGCGCCTTTCTTAGGAATGTAAAGTCATTGCCAGAATCGCCAGCATTCAAAGACACCAGGAGGCCTAGCCGATTTCTGTGGCTCTGCAATTCTTGCTACTGCAGCCAGAGAAGAAACCTTGCTGGCTTGGTCTTGTGGGGTCACCTCTGCAGCTGTCTCCTTTCTTTTCTTTCCATTCATCTGATGTCCTCTTTGTTCCTCAGCCACTTGCCCCAGATGTGGACTGTACGGTAGAATATGACAAAGCTGTCATAGACCTGAAATAGCTCTCTCTTTGCATAGGTCTGTGGGTATTGTGAACTCATTTCAGGCACAGTGCAGGGCAGCCTAGGCCAGCTGCCTTCCCTAAGGCAAGCTTCAACCTACTATAGCCCCCTAGCTAATATTTAATTAGACCAACATCTCAGGAATATATTTTTCAAAAAGTAAACTGGAAACTGTACAAACACACTTGCTATCCCTGATATGTTCCATGTCCACCCTTCCCGTATCCATACCAACTCTGAGAAATATCTCTTTCTTCTGCATTTTAGACTCTTAAAAAAAAAAAAAGAACTTCCATGCCTGCACACATCTGTGTGCCGATGCATGCCTGTGTAAATGTGAATCTGCATGTGGGTGCTTGCATGTGGAGGCCATAGGATAACCTCAGCTGTTGTTCCTCGCATGCTGTCCACATTGGTTTTTGATACAGGTTCTGTCATGGGTCTGGAATTTACCAAAGCTACCTGGCCAGTGAGCTCCAGCCCTGGGATCACTTGCCTCTGTTTCCCCAGCCCTGGGATCACATGTGCATTCTACCAGGTCAGATTTTCAGTGTGTGGATTCTGGGGGATTGAACTCAGATTTCTCTGTTCCAGTAAAGCACTTTGCTGACTGAGTCACCATCTCAAACCAATGTGAACCCTTGGTAGGAAGGCTCTATATCAAAGCTCATGCACACTATGGTAAAGCCCATTCCCTTGCTCCCAGGGCCTGCCTCTCCATGGGGCTGCCTTGTGAAGAGAGAACTGGTTTTCCCTGGGTAAGGCAGCCAAAGGGGGGTTGTACACCCAGCCTTCTCACACCCCATCACTTCCACACTGGTTGTGTTCTCCAAGTGAATCAAATCAACAAAAGCAATAGGAAAGGATTCTCCTTGAGAGGAGGAGATATTAGGTGTGAGGACCACTCCAAGATATTTGAGAGGCTGCCAACACCATGTTTACATTGAAACTATTGTACTGTACCTAATTTCTGCATCTTTTTTCAATCAATTGAGTGCCTTAGAGATGTGACCCTGTTAACATGCATATATGTGTATATATATTTCAATTCTTTTAAGCACAGTACAGCATCCCGTAGACCAGATCAATGTTTCTCACTCAAGTCACATCTACTCATGTCTTTTTCATTTCCTCCCCCGCCCCTTTATTTTATCTTCTTATTTTGGGACAGAATTTCTTGCTCTCTATACTCTGTACTGTTCAGCCCAACTCGGCTTCAAATTCACTAATCCACCTCCATCCCTCCCTCCCTCCCTTCTTCCCCTCCCTCCCTTCCCTCCCTCTCTTCCCGCTCTCCCTCCTTCCCTCTCTGTTCTCATACTCTCTCCTCCGGCATCCTTCATCTTTCTATCTCCTTCCCCCCTTTCCTCTTCCTCACACTGCTGCACACACTCCATAGCAGGAGGTGGGCTTTGGTTTCTTCTGTGTTGCAGTCACAAGTTTCTCCAAGGGTTTGTTTTGTGCACTCAGGTCTGACAACTACTTGTCAAGTGTCAGATAGTTTATCAAGCCATTTTTTTTCTTTCATCGGTCTTGATAGGCCATCTCCTTCTCTGCTACTTCACAGAGGAATCTCTGTTACATGCACATGGGTAGTAGTGGATTCGTCAAAGGGCAGCGTGTTTCTGTAGGTTATTTTCTGCTAGGCAGCAGAGTGTAATATGAGGTTTCTGCCCTACTAGCCCCACAATCCAGACCCACCACCACTGTTTATCTGGACCAGCAATCCCAAAGTCCCAAAGAAGCACACAGACACTTGCTGTTTGGCCTCTGGCTTAGGAACACTGCTAGGTAGCTCTTTCATCTTATCTCAACCCATTTTCATTAACCTGTCCTGCCATGTGGCCCATGGCTTTCCTCTTTTGTTACATGTTTCTTCCTGGGCAGCTGTTCTGACTCTGTCCTCCTCCTACCTATGCTCTGATTTCCCCACCTATTCCTATGGTGCCTGCCATGGGCCCAAACAGTCCTTTATTCACAGCATACAGAAATACACTCCCACATCAGCGGAGTATCTATTTCATCCCCTGGTGTGGGCCAAATGGCCTCCAAGTGTCACTGCCACCAGAGTTTCTTTCTCCCAAAGTCTCCTCAGCATTTAGCTTCATCAACCTTTGGGAAATCTGCTGTTTGAACACAGCCATCCTTTCTATGCCCACATCTTTGAAGCCATCTGGTTGTATTCCTGACCACTCTAGGAATCTTCATAGAGAACTAACTTCAGCTATGGAGTAAGACCGGTCTGAGAAGACATGTGGCTTCTGATCTGATGTCCGAAGGTCAGAATTCAGCTCTTTTCCAGTTTCACTCTGTCTTCTGGTAAAGTTAAAGACTGAATATTTCATCTTTTAATTTTGATGAAAACAAAAACTTCTTGATATGAAATGTTTCTTGATATAAATTGCTTCCTAATTATTGATTGAGTGGCTGATGGGTCAGTCAATTCCCTTTCCTTTTTTATTTTGGATCTTGCACTTTCACTGACCCCAAGGATACATGTGTTGCTCTCCTAACCAGCACTCTCAAGGTCAAGTCTGGCCTCCAGCCTCATGCTAAGGAATGCTGATTTATGAGCTGGCCCCAGGGTTTTGTTTCTCTTACAATGTTGCCTTGAGTTTCTCTGGAAGAAAAGGGCGCCACATATGCAAAATGATTATTATAATTATGCATCTGTTAAGCTAATTCCAAACAGCCCACCATGGGGTTCTATTCAGAAGAAAGGAGCTGCTTCATGGAAGAAGACAGAGGAGGCTGTCCCTCAGCACCCTCCCTCTGAAAGCCATTGCACCAGCTCTCCTCAATTCACTCTGTGACCTGCTCATCTGTCCTCGGAGACACATCCAGGCTTTGATTATGTCCCTTCGGGGGTCACACCGCAAATAGAAACTTCTAATAACACCCTCTGTACTCTGTGACTAAGAGAGCTCAGATTCCCTTTGCCCAGTACCTCATCCAGCCACTCAGTTCTGCTCTCCCCCTAAGTCAACAGTACAGCACTTACAAGTTGTGCAGATTAAATATTAATACCTAGATCACAAGAGGAAATACAAGAAGCAGCCCCTCACCTAAGCCTTGAAAGGGAAGGGAAGTCATATTCAAACATTTCCGTTGTGAAGTTGTAAAGTTTCCTTCAAGTTGTGAAGTTAGCCAGGACACTTTGTTAATACCAGCCCTTCCATAAAAATGTAAGTTGGAATATTTCTTAATGGAATGTCACCACAAGAAGCCAGCTTGAGGTCTTGACTGGAAAATACTCCAAATATTTTCCTTCCATCGGAATTTACAGTACTGTCTTGTTGAATCTAATTTGATGCTCCAACAAATGAAGCATTATATTAGGCTCGTGAAGCAGAAATTTCATCCTGTACCACATCTCCACCATCTTTCCTTTGACTTTGTCTTATCCGGCCAAATAATGTTGTACCTCATTCAATCATCATAAAAGGCAGACTTCTTATGTCTAAAACAAATCTTTTGTTTGTTCAACAAATAGTTCTAATCTGGAGGTAGCCCCAGGGTTTAAAATATGCATTGTTAACTTACTACAACCCACCTTTAAGTAACATTGAATTGCTTCACACACTCGTATACACGTTTTACACATTTGCTTTCTGTTTCCAGTCCCTTAGGTTATTGTTATCTTATACTTTATTTGTACATATGCCCTAACATATACAATATTTTTTTTTTGCTTTTAAAGAGTAAAACTTTAGAGAGATATATATGAATCAAAAAGCTCTTATAATTAGTAGCGTTTTCCACTTAAGGTATTTTTCTAGTTATTTATTTATTATATACATATTTGTATATGTCTGATGTGTGAGGGCACATGAACTGTGGTCAGAGGTCAGATGTCAGCTTTTTCAGTTCCCTCCTTCCAGGGTGGATTCCAGGGATCAAATTCAGCACCAGGCTAGCATGGTGATCGCATGTCCCCGCTGAACTCTGTATTGCTCCTCCTAAGGCGTTCTTCTATTAATAGATTTTGTGCAGCTCCACTACTGACGTATTTTGTTAGCATTTAAAACCTGGAAAATAATCGGTTTTCTAGTCAAAATAATATTGACTTGTTTAATTTTCAAGAAATTCAAATACACATATAGTGAAACAGTCATCTCTTGCAAGCATGATATGCTCCCAACTTCATGCCATCTTCTTTTTAAAACTTAAGTGATAAGCTAAGCAATATTAGTACTTTCCATCCATGTGAGTATGCCTGTGGGGCCATCCACCAGCGCATGAGAAACCTAGAAGTGGCCACACATTGAAAATCAAGCAAGCAAGTGAGTGAACTAGAAAAAAAAGATTCCCTTTTCCCAGCAGCTACCAACTATCAATAGTTCTCATGGTTAGGGCTATGTAACCCCTCCCCTGTCTATGCCAAAATTTCAGATGGTTTGTGTGCATACTCATAGCTAGTGTGAGTTTATGAATGCAATACTGATGTCAACTCCGGAAGTTTACATTTGCATCACTTCTTCCTATTATCCAACTTTTACATTCTTTCCACCTCCTCTTCCTTAGGGTTCACTGGGCCTTGGTGGAGGGGGTGATGTCCCATGTAGGGCTGAACACTAGTCTTATCCTCAGCACTGTGACTGGCTCTACATCTCAGCATTGACTGCTGCCCACTGCAAAAAGAAGTTTCCCTGGCCAAGATTGAGAGCAGCCCAGGTCTATGGTTATAAACAGAGGCATTTAGAAGGCAATTTGACAACATGACCATTTGCAAAATAACCATAGCAGGTTCTACCCTACGGCCTATGGCCACCCTAGCCATGGACTTTTGACCAGTATTATTAGTAGCAGGCATGAAATTGCCTCCTGTGAAGCAGGTCTCAGATCCTATCAGAGAGGCATCAGTTCTGCATACAGTCATGCAACTGTTGCGACAGTGGGTATTTCTGGAACTGGAAGCTCATATTATAGCATGCAGGGTCTATCATTTGGTTAAGACGGTAGCTTTTCTCCCCAGCCACCTGCCCAGGACTTTCTGGCACTGTGAAAGCTACCTGGTAGGAAATGCTTCTGGTCAATTTGAAACTGATTTCTCTATGTCCGGTAGAAAATCCCCGCATTTCAAATAATATTGCCACTGGACAGAGGATTCTAGGTAGACAGTGTTTGATTTTTATTGGACCTCAATATTTCTGCAAGAAGTCAGCCATAATTTATGACTTTTGCATTCTAAACTCTTATTTGCATTATTAGTTTTCATTCATCTTCTTATGATTTTGTGTGTGTCTGTGTGTGTGTGTGTGACATGCCCACTGAAAGTTTCTGGGTTTAAATTTTCCTTTGAACTTGGGAACATTTTGGCTAATATTCCTTCAATTATTTTTCCTTCCTACCTTTCTCCTGTGATCCTCTTCCCCAGACTCCAGGTGCACACTGGACACCTGCTATCTCCCTCCATGTCAGTAAGGTGCTGTTAACTCTCCTCTGATGCTCTGGGCTACTGTTATAGCCACTGTTTAGGGGCTGAGTCCTCTATCACCATCACTAGTGAAAGCATTGACTCACTTCTTTGGCTCCTGCACATAATCCTGCTTCCTGTCTCTAATAAATACTTTGTCCTGTGCTTGACATTTTGGGGAGAGGGTGCCAGATATCTGAATGTTTTGTTCCTTCAAGAACTTCCTTTTTGTCCTGCAAATAGCTGCTGTAAAGATCATCTTTGACTGTTATTACAGTTTAAGGCTACCCTTAACTCCAAGACTGCTTTTCTGTGTACTGCCTGAGCGCCTCTTGTATGAGAAGACTTCGGGGGGGGGGGGGGGGACGACACAATACACATGTCTATTCACCCCAGAAAGGGGACCCACAACAGACCACAGTAACAATTGCACCAAAGTCCAACTTGGTGAACCAAGGAATTTTTACTGAGGTTACCAGCACAGATACAGGTGAGGGGTTAGAAGCAAGGAGCAGGGGTGAGTTAAAAGCCCGCCTCAACACAAATGAGGACTCACAAAGCTGCAGCCTTGGAGGTTTCTGCATGGCTGCAGACCACTCCACAGTCTACATACCTCCTCCCTGCAGTTCTGCAGGTCAGAAACTACCCCAACCCCAGAGGGTTTGCTCGCTTTTATACTGCTGGGAGGGGCCCTATATTAGTCATTTTTCTATTGATGTGATAAAATACCATTTTTAAATCTGAAGTTCGAATCTGTTTTAAAACTCAAGGCGGTCTCTTAACTGTAACATTAACCATAAAATCAAAAAGCAAATTACATACTTCCAACATACAATGCCATAGATTGTACACTGCCATTCCAAAAGGGAGGAACTGGGTCACAGTGAGGAAATGTTGGACCAAAGCAAGACTGAAACCCAGCAGGGCAAACTGCAAATCATGTAACTCCATGTTTCATGTCAAAATACTTGGAGAACTCCTCACTTTTGGCTTTTCTGCCTGCTGCATACTTGTCTTGGCTTCCACTCCCAATCTGCAGCTTTCTTTGGCAGATGTCTCATAGCTCTGGCATCTCCAATATCTTGGGGTCTCCAATGAAATACAAGCTTTGCTTTCATAGCTTCACGAAATGGCTTCTCAGGGCCCCCATGCATGCCTGGCCTCAGCAGCTCTAGACATGTCCCAGACATGTGACCTTTGTTTCCCTTCTGAGGTTCATGAGTCTCCCCTTCCATCTGGAAGGGAAAGGAAATTGCCATACAACAATGCCCAGAACGTGTGTGTGTGTGTGTGTGTGTGTGTGTGTGTGTGTGTGTGTGTGTGTGTCTGTACAAACTCTTAATTCAGCTCACATCTCCCTTCTTCCTTCTTGGTCTGCCACCTGGATTCATGGCCTGTACACTTGTCACTGATACTCAGGTAGAGATACCCAGGTTTTTTCCTGAAGCACCCCTTCAGACCTTTGACTTTCCTTCTCTGTATGATTGTCGCTGCTCCAGAATTCTTACCTATATGTTCTAACCGTGATATCGGAACTAACTCCAGACTCATTACAAGATACTATCACTCTCTGCTTCCATTCGCCCTCACTAAGCCATAACCTGAAATGAGCCTGGAGGCAAAACCCCAAGGCAAGGTGATTGCTTTGTTCAATGAAAGCCAAGGTTTAATGTAAGCAGGTGGTGCCCCATTCAGTGGCCATCGTCTTTAATTACATTGTAATAGCTATTCCTTGTTTCTGTGACAAAATACAGGAGCGACTTAAGGAAAGAAAAGTTGATGTCCTCATAGTCCAAGGATACATTGTGTCACAGCGGGAAGGTCATGGGAGCAGGGACTTGAGGGGTCTGTGGGCATTGCATCCACAGTCACAAGCAGAGAGATGTTAGTACTCCTTCCACATTGTACATGCCTTCCACATTGAAGTCTTCCTGCCTCAATTATCCCAATCTAGAAACCTCCTCACAGATGTGCCGAGAGGCTTGTCTCCTAAGTGACCCTAAGTGACCGTCAATACTACACCAGCATTTATTAAGAAGTAGACATCTATGCCATGCAAAAAAGGGGTGGGGTACAAGCTAAATAAGGTCTTCCATCTTTGCCCTTTCAACCTTAGCTTCCTGGGAAGGTCACATGAGGCCCGTGACATCAATTCTCACTTCACAGCATCTGTGCTCTCACTAGGCTCTCTCTCTCTTCTAAGGCAGGGGACTGGCTCTTCCATGTCCAGGCCAGGCCCTGTGTCTTAAAGTTCATTTCTTCATTCATCACTCAGTGAGAATCTCTTAGAGGGTTTAATGCACTGATTTAAAATACCATTTTTACCAGGAGAAAACACACTCTCATGCTCACTTTGCTAATGACCAAAGACTCTGGATTTCGCTGAAGGATTATCTGTGCTTTGGGAATCGATTCTTCCAGAATCCTTTCTTAATAAAAAAAAGAGCTGAGTGCCCCTGGTGTATCTACTTTTCATCCAAGTAGGGGCTGCCCATAGCCTGTAGCTTAAGCTAACACACACAAAATACCACCACTGCCCATGGGGAGCTATTTAAACCTCCTTCCATTGGCTCCTGGCAGAGAGCTAAAATGAAAACAATCTAAGACCTGTGCATTTTCCTCGGTCACATCATCCCAGGGGTTAAGACTCTCAGGCTTCTTCCCCCAGTGAAACAAGCTTCTCTTTCTCTTTCTCCTCTCAAAACAGCTTTTAAGAACATCGGATACATTGTTGAGTAAATGAATATTTAAGCATGCACATCTCTGTAATGCCCCTTAAGACCAGCCACTGCTAAACATCCCAGCAAATTTCTTGATCTAAAAGCTAGATAATTCATGTGCTGTAGGTTCAGGTCCTGGTGGAGGATGGGAAACAGAAGAGTAGCATCCCCGCCTAGCTCACCTCGGAGCCCATTCTCCCCCTTAAGTGGACCTGTATTGGGCACGAGCATTCTTCCGGTTCTTCTGCATCCTTCTTTCCCTATTTTCCCCTGAGCATGAGGTCCAGGGTGGGCTTCCAGGACAGACAAACTCTTAGTTGGCTCAGAGCATTACAAGACCAACCCAAAAGACAAGGGAGTGGATTTGATGGGAGAATTGCAAAACTGTTCATCTAATACACCCAAGTCTAAATCCACAGTGGCCACTAGAGGAAAATTAGGACTGCCTGTGGGATTCCAGAGAAATCGAAGAAGTTCAGAGGACTGAGGGATCTGGGTTGGCTGTAGGCTCAGGTCTTCTCCCAAAAGGGATGCTGGAAGATCCTAAGAATGAGGAGTCAATACCTGTGGGTGCTGCCCTCTGACACAGCCATTGGCAAATACCAGGGGAAGAACTGTGCTTAGGCAGCAGGAATGCCATTGCAGAAATCTGTGTCAGGGCTGGGTTTCTTTACCTAACCTTGAATAAAAAAAAAAAAAAAAAAAAAAAGAACGGAAGGAGGGAGGGAGGGAAAAGAAATAAAAAAGAGGAAGGAAGAAGATGACTCTGCTCCTAAGTATGGTGGAGGAGAGGCAAGAACATCTGGGAGAGTCCAGAGTGAATATGGCCAGACTGAGCCAGGCCTTGTAAGGAGAGAGGAAGCGGAGGGGGGAGAGCCAGACCAAGAGGGCAGGAAGGTAAAGGGCAGACAAAAGGACCAGGTAACCAAAATGGCTGGCTTATATAGAGAAGGGCAGCTGGTAAAAGCCCAGCCGAATAGCTGGCCTGGATTTAGGATAAGGGGTAGGTGTGCCTGCCAAGAGGACCCTATAACAGGTAGCGGCTGAGGGATGCTGGGAGAACTTGGTGGCCAGGTTCACTTTGATATGTTAAATAGGCACCTTAATCATTTGTCCCAGGTTTGAGACCTAACAAACCTCAGTTGGTAGTAAGTGCTTGAAAATCTGAGTTTGTTCCTCAAAACCCACATAAAACAAATCTGGGTGTGGTGGCACACACTTGCAATCCCTGTTCTGGGAAGGCAGTGATAGGGGTATGCCTGGCTCACTAATTGCAACTTCCAGGCCAATGAAAGATCTGTTGTTTGTTCATTAAAAATTAAAGTTGAACACTGTAGAAATGTTCAATTAAAAATGAACAAACGAAACAAAAAAGCTCTCGTGCCAGTGTGGTGGTGCATGCCTTTAATCCTAGCATTTGGTATGCAGAGGCAGGTGGATCTCTGTCAAGACCAGTTTAGTCTACATAGAAAGTTCTAGGCCAGCAAGGGCTACATAGTAAGACTGCATCTCAAAAACAAAAATAACCAATTTCAGGAGCAAAGGAAGCCTTGATTGAATGTGTGAGGAGCAGATGAGGTTCTTAGTGAATGTATACTGTTGACATGTGTACAGTCATATCAAGGAAACAATGTCCCAGACCCATGGGAATGGCAAAGCCTTCCTCCAGTCTGAGTGTGAATGTTGACAGTGTGCAAGTACAAGTGTTTATGAATGATTGGCCAGTCTGTGCAAAAAATAAAAACTAGCAAAAAAAAAAAAAAGAGTCACAATACCTTCCTCCAGGATGACTAGAGCCTGTGATTGCTACCCCACAGAGGCCTCCTAGGGAGACTGGCAGCCTCCTCCAGCTGTGGATAATAAACTGGAAGAAGTTTCTGGTTGTTGCTGCTTCCTGACACAACCCCACTGACCCATGTCTTCTCACATGTGTCGGTGTGGCTGTCCTTTCTACATTCCCTCACCACCCCATTCAGGTTTGCAGGGTCATGCTATGCAGGACAAGATAAACGAAGGTGGACATCACCCAATAAATTACACCAAAAGTTGGCCTCTGGCTTCCACATGCACATGAGTGTGTACACACCCAAAAGTAGCAAGTGGTATGTCTCACAAATGTGAGGAAGCAGTCACTAGTAGAACAAAATTCTGTCTGTACAGTTGTGAAGGGTTACTTCTCTGTGAGTGGATTGACCTAAGCTATGAAGTAAGCCTCACTGTTAGCCACCATCTGCATCTATCAATCAGTAACCATCTGTACCTATCCATTGGTAACCAGCTGTAGCTATCCGTCAATAACCAGCTGTACCTATCTATCAGTAACCAGCTGTACCTATCTATCAGTAACCAGCTGTACCTATCCGTCAGTAACCAGCTGTACCTATCCATCAGTAACTCAGTAGGTGCATCCTTTTAAGAGGAAATGTAGACTGAATACTCCACAACACCAACTATTTCTATATCCCTAAACATTTTTTAAACAGTGAAGTGGTCCTGTGAGCATTAATGTCTAAGGAACACAAAATCGGATTAGAGTCTTTTTTTTTTTAAATTTGTATGTGTGTGTGTTACGTTTATGTGTTTATAAGCAGATTTTGCATGTATGTGTGAACATATATATGGGTGCATACACATCTGAAAGCCCAAGGTTGATGTAGAGAATCATTCTAGATCACTCTTCTACCTTATTCTTTAAGGCAAGGTCTCTCAATAAAGCCCAGAGTACTCAATAGCCAGGTTACTTTTGAGCATTCTCTATCCCTGCTTTCTAAGGCTGGAATTGTAGGCAGGTTACATTCCTACACATATGTCAGTTCTAGGGATCTGAACTCTGGTCCTCACACTTGTGTGGCAAGAGCTTTAATCATGGAGCCATCTCCTTAGCCCCAGACTGGACTCTTCAACAAGCTAATAAGTATTGGTACCAGTAATATACAAAGGGGGTAGTGTTACAATGTGGTTTCTTAGTCTTGGGCGGCCAGGGGCCCAGACCCACACAGACCTCCTGCACCAGACCCCTTAGCTGCCCGCTGTTGCTCCTGCTGAGGCCTGGTCTCTCTCTCCTTACATGTTGATCCTTTGGGCTTCAGGCCCCAGAAATGACTCCGACACTTATATTAACTT